>VTFQ01000005.1:5176247-5796247 GCA_036281575.1 Ancherythroculter nigrocauda | reverse complement strand
CAAGTGTTAATTAAAGTTTTGTGAAAATGGTCAAAAATTCTGGTGCTGACTGGCAACTTTAAAAAAAAAAAAAAAAAAAAAAAACCTGGCAGAGTTAATTCACAGAGTGGCGTCTAGTGGAGTCATCTCGGAAATAAAAATGGATATTTTGCATTTTTATTCCAGTCTATATATAGAAATGTCTTTGCTATTACTTTCACTTCATTAGTTAAACTGGAAATAAGTTGAGTGCATGGCATTGTGGGATACACTACCCAGCTCATTATGTTCTGCTGTATACTGCACATAGAAGGTCATCTGGATATGGCATATGTGAAGTTATGTGTGCCAATTACACATACTATATACTGCAGATATAGTGGCATGATGGTATGCTAAATATAGCCTCACTTCATCACTGTGCTTCGTTCCTCTTCCTTAGACACTAATGAATGTGAGACTGGCGTGTGTGTCAATGCCCGCTCCTGCCGTAATCTGATTGGAGGATATTTGTGTGACTGCCTTCCCGGTTGGTCAGGAGCAAACTGTGACATCCGTGAGTATCCGAACCAGCAAAAACACTGTATGATTGAGTTTTAAATCAAACGTGACTGTTTCAGTGCTGATGGGAAATGGCTCACTGTGGTCTGATGGCACAGTCATTGTAGATCATACTTTATTGATGAATTCTTCAATGAAACCCCCTGTTCTGTGGGTTTCCACTTGGTTGGCTATTGATTTTTTTAAAATATCTATTCAACAGGGAACAGTAGCTGCCAGGGCTTGTGTCTGAATGGAGGACACTGTAAGGTAAGGACTGATTCACCTCGATAAGCTTACTTCCACCTTGAGGATGTGAAGTTACTGACATTTAAACCATTTCTCCTTGTGTGACGTGTGCAGGACTCTCAGTGTGTGTGTTTGCCAGGATTCTCTGGTAAACTGTGCCAGACCGCAGTAAACGCCTGTGACAGCAATCCTTGTGTAAACGGAGGGCAGTGTGTAGAGCGTCAGGATGGCAGAGGCATGTTGTGCAGCTGCCCGCTGGGATACACTGGCACCCACTGTGAGGTGAGAGCTCATTACTGTTTGGTTTGATTATGATGGTGCCGTCAGGTTTTTCTTCACCGCAAGTTTCTGAGGTTTATTCAGCTCGAATCAGCAGTGTTTCTCAACCCTGCTCCTGGAGGCACACCAACACTACACATTTGATCACTACACTACATGTTGAGTTCCTCCAGAAACAGGCTTGCGAAACATTGGCTTCATGTCTGCATGAACCTAAGGTTCTGACCGACTTTGCTTCAGTATTGTGACATATTTGCGATTGAAACGGAATATTGATTGAGACAAAATAGAGAGGGGGCTTGATTTAAGCACCTCCTCACAATCTCTAGCTGGCAGCAGACTGACATTGCCGACATGTTCTGCAAAAGTCATTAAATTGATGTCATCAGAGAAGGAAAGCCATTCCAGAAGCAAAATTTCAGATTACAAACACAATTTTTTGCCCTGTTTACCACAAAACTACTACTAAAAAATCCCTTATCATGCTCCACAAAAAACATACAGGTTAAGAACAAAGTAAACTACTCCTTTAACCCATAGAACTTAGTTCTGTAGATGATTGCAGTCTGACTTATGGACTTTTGTGTCCTTTTTTGATGCTTTGTGTAAATTTTCTTCTAAATATAGAGATTTAAGATGAAAGTTTGAATCTGAAAAATTTTTAAAACACTAAGCATCATACACTTGGAGACTTTAAAACTAGGCATCACACATTAACTCTTTCCCCGCCACTGACAGAATTTTCCGTCATTTATGACACGTCGCCACCTCACCATTGACAGACTTTTCCGGCAATCCATGTTTTTACTGTTATTTGGTAGGGGGCGCTGTTATGCATATTCTGAAAGAGTATAGAATCTCTCTATAGGATCAAAACACAGGCGAAGAAGAAGCAGAAACAAGTGATTCACGGTGCATTCCAAACGAGATATATATCGCCCTCTGAAGGGCACTTCGGAGTGAAAATAATCATGGCCGCCATATTGAAGGGTCGTTCCAAACCGAAGTGCTCAAAACTGGCCACTTCAAAGCGCCCTTCTGAATGAAGGATTTCGAAGGGTACAACCGATGGACACTTCAGGCCCCCATGATCCTTTGCACAGGGAAGTTGTTTGACGTCACAGAATGGGTACAGGAGGTTCAGTTTGATTTTACCTATAAATGTATGTATAGTATTTTTCTATACTGTTGAATATTTATATAGAGTTAGATTTGGTACATTATTATGGTCAAAATGACATTGTAACAAAAATACTTTACAGCTCCCTTTAACAGTCCATTCAAATGTTTCAAATACATATACAATATGATGCGATAAACCAAAAATAAATAAATAAAATAACGTTAAACAAAGAAAATCTACTCTTCCTTGATTGTCTCCGTTAAGATGACGCAGAAGTGCGCTCCAAAAAGAGAGTTTTTTGGACCCCTACACCCTTCATCCCTTCGAAGCTCTCACTCCAGAGGGTAAACCCTTTGAAGGGATTAGGGCATAGGGATGAGCCCTTCCAAATGGAACGCAGTGAGAAGCATTGCTTATGCAAAATAACACAATCATCAAACATTAAACAGCATATAAATTAAAACGTACTAACGTTACTGTGTCTAACGTTACTGAATGAAATGTCAAACCCATGAAGAGGAAATGAATGTGTGCTTTGGGGGTGTTGATGGACGCGATCCACTACATCTATGTTTTCCAATCCTGATGTATTCCTGGACAAAAACGTGATTTTCTCAATTTTTTGTTCAAAATGTTGCTTTTTTATGAAACTTACCCACATTCAAGTGTTGATAAAAGAATGCATGAAGCTAGAATAAAATGTTAAATGACTGAGGATCCCAATATTCACACATAAACGTGCTTCCAGACACAAGACAAATGAACACAACGTGTTCTAAAATCCGCTCAAATTATTGAACATATTCGATATCCTCCAACTGAATGGAATCGTAGTGGAAAGCTAAAAAAAATCATCATACACTATGTGCATTTTCTGTGAAATCTGTCTGCTGTCTGCCCAAAATCTGCAGACTGGTAGTATACTTTTGCAAATAGCAGATGACCCATCTAGACTGCAAATTGGGGCAAAAATCGTGTTGTGAATTCCACTCAAAATATAACTGAGATGATAACACTGTATATTTGCATACTCAATTGTGATTTGTCTTTCTTGCATATATAATAAATTATATATTTTTTACTTTCTTACAACTATTTCATAGGCTGAAAATGTAAATCTATTTTGTAAAGTTGTGACACTGTCTTTTAGGCAGAACTGGATCTTTGTAATCCCAACCCCTGCCCGAAGGGGGTGCCATGCCACAGTGCAGAAGGAGGCTATAAGTGCGCCTGTCCTGACGGTTACTTTGGAAATGAGTGTCTGAGCCTGAAGGATTCATGTCATGAACCCCACTGCCAAGGTTAGGAGCATAAATAGGCATAAAATAGAACTTCTTTAGCATGTGAAATGGTGTTGAAATTATCTCTCTCTGCCTCTCTTGCTATTCAGGAGCAGTGTCTGACCCCGGTGTGAGCAGCTTCAGTCTTTATATGGTGTTGGTGAGTGTATTTGCCCTGCTTGTTGCAGGCAGCTGCTCCGTGTGCGCACTACTGCTGTCCCGCCTGCACCACCGCCATCGGACCAAAGTGCAGCTACGTACTTCAGTGCCTGAGGACAACGCCATTAACAACCAGCGGCAGTTCTGCACTCTCATCCGTAACCTTGACCACAGCGTGGCCCTACTGCCTCCTGCCCAAACAGTGCCCACCTCTGTGCCCACGCAAGCGCTCTGCAGCGAAGAGATTGAGCTCACTTTTCCTCCCTCACCTGCACCCTCTCCAGCTCTGAAACCAGCCCACGTTCCCAAGCTGGACATCTGCAACCGTGAAAGGGAGAAACTAAACCGCTTCCACTATGCAGAAAACCAGGAACTGGAGGTGTGACTGCACTTTGACCACTGGGGGGGGCATGACTTCTTGGTTTGGAGAGCAACCTCTGCTGATGAACTTAGACCTCAGAGCTTTGCGCTATAGAGATCTGAGAGGGTTCGAAATGAGAAGGAAATTACTGGCACACTCAGCTGAAGAAACTATTATTGACAGACAGGGTCCAACATTTTAATTTGCTGACCTGCCAATGATGGTTGAATTAAGAACATTTAAGGCATAAATATTTCTTATCAGTCATGAAAATAACTAAATATTATTAATATTTTTTTTTCAATGATGATTGAATTATTTAATTTTCGTAGGAGATGAGATTGTGAAACTGCGCTGTTACAAAAACGAGAAATATTATATCACATACAATATGACACCATATAAAGTTCTGGACATTCTCAAACATTCTAGAATAGAAACTAAGGGAAAAGTTGTTTAGACATGCAAGCCGTGATTGGTTTTTATTTATTAGAAGTTTGATTTGAATTGTTCACATCATTTACATCAGCGAAAATCATTCTTAGTGCTGTCAAATCGATTAATCGCATCTAACATGAAAGTTTGTTTACATAATATATGTGACCCGTGCTGGCAATATGAGTCGCAATGAACAAATTTTCAAAAATGAGTTATTGTTATTTGCACATTCTCTATTAAAAAACCTTCAAAATGACACCTGTTTGAAGTCGATAGAGTCAGCAAAGTCAGTTTTAAGAAAAAAATCAAGTTAAAGGTGCCCTAGAATTAAAAATTGAATTTACCTTGGCATAGTTGAATAACAAGAGTTCAGTACATGGAAATGACATACAGTGAGTCTCAAACTCCATTGTTTCCTCCTTCTTATGTAAATCTCATTTGTTTAAAAGACCTCCGAAGAACAGGCGAATCTCAACATAACACCGACTGTTACGTAACAGTCGGGATCATTAATATGTACGCCCCCAATATTTGCATATGCCAGCTCATGTTCAAGGCATTAGACAAGGGCAGGCAGTATTAACATCTGGATCTGTGCACAGCTGAATCATCAGACTAGGTAAGCAAGCAATCTGCGAAAAATGGCAGATGGAGCAATAATAACTGACATGATCCATGATATCATGTTATTTTTAGTGATATTTGTAAATTGTCTTTCTAAATGTTTCATTAGCATGTTGCTAATGTACTGTTAAATGTGGTTAAAGTTACCATCGTTTCTTACTGTATTCACGGAGACAAGAGCCGTCGTTATTTTCATTATTAAACACTTGCAGTCTGTATAATTCATAAACTCAACTACATTCTTTATAAATCTCTCCAACAGTGTGTAATGTTAGCTTTAGCCACGGAGCACAGCCGAAAACTCATTCAGAATCAAATGTAAACCTCCAAATAAATACCATACTTACGCGATTAGACATGCTGCATGATGAACACTTTGTAAAGATCCATTTTGAGGGTTATATTAGCTGTGTGAACTGTGTTTATGCTGTTAAAGGCAAGCGTGAGCTCGGGGGCGGGGAGCACGAGAATTTAAAGGGGAAGCAGCCTGAATTGGCACATATTTAATGATGCCCCAAAATAGGTAGTTACAAAAAATTAATTAAAAAACATCTATGGGGTATTTTGAGCTGAAACTTCACAGACACATTCAGGGGACACCTTAGACTTATATTACATTAATTTAAAATTTTACCTTAAAAATTTTCTGAAGGTTCCAAAACAAAATCATCTCTCAACCTTAAAATCCCTGGTAATACCACCAGATTTGGCACAAACCAAGTCAAAACCCATATCTATAGGGAAAAAAAATAAAATAAATTTTATATATATATATATATATATATATATATATATTCAACTTTTTTCCATGATTCCACAATTGTTTGATTAACATTAATGAAACAGACAGCCTATATCTTAAGACCTACTGTATCACACAGATCTAATATGATGTTACACATCAGATGTTTTTAACCAAACGTTCACATAAGACATAACAGATAATGTTTGCGTGAATACTCGCCAAGACAGATTTTTTGAAATACTGTAATTCTGTGTATATCGGGATCACGGCGTCTTTGTGCGCGCGTTTTGGATCTGTTAGTCAGTGTGAGATTGTTTTGTTTACATCAGCATGAGTTTAAAAATCACATTTCATTGGTTCAGACTCATGCCATCGAAAATTCACTATGAATATTCACAAAGTTTGAATGCCGCGCTTTAAAATGATACCAAACTTATGCTGAGGAAAGCACCAGTCGCCGAGAAGCGAGCAGATAAAACAGCATTTTTCATGGTCAAAGGAAAGGCACTCCTCTCAGAAAACATACAAATAAAGATGCTTTTAGATGTTTAATTGCTATTTGGAGCATTGGGGTCGCTAAACAAACTCATTTTTGTGAAAACCTCAATTTCGTCTCATTTTGCCTGTAGCTCAAGATTAACTTGTGCGCATTCCCACTCATTTTGCCAGCACGGGTCACATATGCGTGCATATATATATAATTACATTTATATGTCTTATATATCACAGACATATGGAATTTAATATATACACACACATATATTATGTAAACAAACTTTTAATGTTAGATGTAATTAATCGATTTGACAGCACTAGATTTGAACCATTAATTTTAGAGTTCCAAATAAAGTTACCAGCCAACTGATGAGTAAATCAATTTTATTTATAAAGCTGTTTTTACGCACATTTCATGCTGGGCGAGAGGTAATTTTGGATCCTGTCAGGTCAAAAATGAGTTTGAAAGAAGAGCAAGTGTTTTAAAGGCCAGTAATTGAGCTTCTTTGAATCCTGGATATTTAAGTGTGTTTTATTGTGTTTACACTTGTGCCCTATATATTTGTTCACATTTGTTTGTAAGTGTGTGTGTGTGTTTGTGAGTGTGTAAGTGTAGATGTATGACTGTGTTTGTGGACGATTCGCCATAAATTTCCACAAAGCCATGCACATCATCGCAACTCCCTGACTTTTTGATACTCAACATAAAAACAGTATATTTGTGTCCATGATTGACGTTTAAAGGAATCATGGAGAAAATAGCAGCACCGACTGAAAAAGTGCCAGGTTAATCCTTAAAAATCTTGTTAATTATTGCCTGTTATGTTGGAGATGTACAAGATGTATGATTTTTATAATACTTGGATGTATATAGCGCTGTTGTACATATTTTGTACATATAAATTTTTGCCATGTTTTGTATGCTGACTCCTTGCAAAATGTCACCATTTTAATTTCCTGTTTTCACTCTTTCCACTCAGCTGGTGTTTGCAAGATGGAATTGTAATTAAAGTGCATTTATCAATCACAGCACGTGTTTGAGTGTGTGTGTGTGTGTGTGTGTGTGTGTATGTATTGTAGCACATTTGGTATATCAGGGTGTGTGTTCGGCAATCTTGTTCTGTATTACTGACTCTTCCTCACTGTCTAATTGCCATTTGGTAAGCTGTGAAGTGAATAAAAGGACATTTGGTCACAGAGCGTCCCGCTCCTAACAGCAGTTTACTGTATGTGTCAGTGAGTCAGTGTTCAATACCTCCAGTAATATACAGCATGTTCGCAGAGGTGAGAAGTTTGATTCATTTTCCATTCACAGATCAATCATCATGCAAATGTGCTCCTATGTGTAAGTATTCATGTGGCATTTTACACCGAGGTATAAAAAGGACAATATTTATAAGTTAAAATCAGTGTTGGGTGTAATGCATTGCTAAGTAATTAATTACTGTAATCTAATTACTTTTGTCTTAAAAAGTAAAGTAAGGGATTACTCTTAATTTTTCTGTAATTGCATTGAATATTGTATAGACTAGAATAATTCTATATAAAATAATAGTGGATTTAATATGTTAGAATGTATGTTTTTATTGCAGCCTCCCTTAAAATAATTTGGTCAGTTCAAGAGTAATGTATGCAATTTTATATTATTTATTTGAAAGAATGAATAGCGAAGTTTCATATCTGTCCTTGTATTGTTCATCTGGTAAAGGTTGATATGGGATTTAGAAAGTAATTAGTAATCCAATACTTTTTAGAGAGTAATTAGCACAGTAATCGAATTACACTGTTAAAGATGTAATTAGTAGCTAGTAATTAATTACTGTTACCCAACACTGGTTACAATACAGATAGTCAAAATTTAACCAAAAATACTTGTGAAAATAAAAAGTAAACACATTTTAATTGTACTTTTTTTAGAAAATGATGCATTTTTTTGATGTATCTATAAAGTGAAAACCTCTTAAGAAACCTGTCAAAATCCCTATTTTCTCATTGTGGCCATTTAAGTTAGTTTTCAGCAGATGATTTTAGAGTTTTTGACATTTGAATATGTGATTTTTAGAGGAATAATCAAGAATGGATCATGAACAGTTTTTACCCTTAACTCAAGTTCATTCACCTACAAATTAGGGTATTATAAAAACATTACTATAGTGTCTAAAAAGGCACAGCTCACTCAAAAATGAACATTCTGTTATCACTTGCTCACACTCATCTTTCAAAACCTGTGACTTTTTCAATGGAACACAAAAGGAGTTATTTAAAAAAAAAAATCTAAACTGCTCTTGCGTATATAAAAGTCAATGGAGATCCTTACATATAGCTTCAGAAGACTTGGGATACAGTACATGACTTGTATGGACTACTTTTACGATGCTTTCATGCTGAAATGCTTTGATTCATGATTCATGCTGTGAAGCTTTTTTGGCCATTTTTGGAACTTTTATGATGGTCAGAAAAAATTCTTAGAACTTCTTTTATGATCCACTGAAGTCATGCAGGTTTGGAATGACAGTAACCGTGGGAAATTTGTTTTTTTGGTGAACTATTTTAAAAATTCATTGGCTGTTTAAAAGGGAAGATAAACTTATGGGAGCATGATTGATTGTCTTGTTAGTCAAGTTATGAAAGAAAAATAAAATTTTTATTCAATCGAGGAAAGATTAAAGTCATGATGGCAAGTATTGTGTTTTTAAGTCTACATGAAATTGTAATGGAGTAAAAAGTATTTTTCCTTTAAAATGTAACTCTACAAGTATTGGGTTTTAACACATTTCAAGAAAAGTACAGATTCCCCAAAATAATATTTATAATTTTTACTTACAAATACAGTTGTGAAGTACTACTAAAACACTTTAAACAACTGATTTTACATTTCATTTTAGTAGCAACATGTTGTTCATCCCTATTTTTATACACTGGACAATAAGTTAAATTTACTTAATTTTTCTTTTGCAAGTTTTTGCACACATTTTTTGAGTAAATTTCACATTTGGAATTAAGTAAACTCTATTTAAGTTAAATAAATTTAACAAAGAAAATAAGTAACTAACTTGGCCAGTAAAAGTCTTAGTAATTTCTATTTAGTTGAAATTTCCTTTGAAATACCTTTTACTCAAACAATAAAACAAAGTAAATAATAGTAGATGTTGTGTAGACACCAAACCTACATAATGAAAGTAACATAGACCTACTTTGTACACAACACACAATGATGGTAACATTCATAGGATTGTTTTTGAGTATGAATGTGTCATTTTGAGTAGAAAATGAACTCCAGACGTCAATGGCAAGTTAAACCTAACAACAAAGCAATGATAAAACAGTGAAAAAACAGCTGGAAAACAGTTCAAATCAACCTTATTAATTATTCATGCCCCAGTGCATGATAGGAACACCATATTAGAAAAGTTTAGTTTTACTTAATTTTATAACGTTGATATTTACACTTTGCCTGAACTTAATTTTTCATGTAAATTACGTTTTTTTCTGTAGTATTTACTTCACCACAGAAGCATTATCATCAGTGTAGTTCACAAAATCAAGCTAACTCTCAGTGCATATGAACATAACTACAAATGTTTTGCAAATCAGTCCAAAATAGCGGTTCACTAAAATAAATCCCTGCTCATCTAGAACGATGATAGAGATATAGTAAAAGTGAGTCAGAGGTCAGCAGAGAGCGAGAGTGCCAGACTCGTGGGTATGACAAATGTGAACTCTGACCTCTTACTGACAGGGAATGGGCGGATATAACTCTTGCCTTCCTGTTCCCACCCGTCCGTGAGGAAATGTAGGAAGTTCAGTCCTCTTAAAACACATTAATGAGCCCCGTGTCATACACACACTGACAGGGATGAAGCTGGGACCCCCTCCCTCCACACCTGCTGTGCCTCAGGATACCCAGCCCTCCCCTCACTGACAGCATTGTGCTCAAGACCAGCAGGTCAGTTTCTGAATTAGTCCTTTTCCTGTCTTAAGCTGTCAATTGTGTTTAACAGGGTGAGGTCTCAATGACTGTGAGGTGTTTGGTTAGGTGCCCTTAAAGAGACAACGATGTGGCCAATATCATGTGCAAAAGGATTCAGGGTTTGAAATTAAGACACACCAACCAGCCAAGTGCGAGTTTAATCATGGCAGGTAACATATCAACAAAGTGTAAAGTGTGTTACACTCTGGACGAGTATAGCGCCACATCTTTAAAACTCTGGCACGCTGTAAAACAATGGATTTCCCAATGGAGTCTGTTCAAAACTCTCAACTGCCCACAGAATGTAAACCCTAACACTCAAAATACTTCATTGGTTTGAGTAGGACAAACTTAAATTAACCAAATTAGTTATTGTTATGAGTATTTTGAACTTTCTTTTTCTTTTGAGTTCACAGCATTGACATATTTCAAGTAATCTGAACTATTTAATTGTTTTGAGTTGTATGAACTCATTTCTTTTAATTTAGACGGACTTAAGTTTAACTGAAACTGGGCTGGGATTTCTATTTCTCAGCAGGCTTTGCTCATGGCACTCAAAAGGGAGAGTAAATGCTAACATTAAGTGTTGTATAATGTGTTTGTGCAAGATTAATGGTAAGGGAGATTTAGTAGTGATCAATGTTTTGTTATGCTAATTTAGAAGAGTTTCTGTTAAAGGGTTAGTTCACCCAAAAATGAAAATAATGTCATTTATTACTCACCCTCATGTCGTTCTACACAAGACCTTCGTTAATCTTCAGAACACAAATTAAGAGCTTTTTGATTAAATCCGATGGTTCAGTGAAGCCTGCATTCACAGCAATGACATTTCCTCTCTCAAGATCCATAAAGGTACTAAAAACATATTTAAATCAGTTCATGTGAGTACAGTGGTTCAATATTAATATTATGAAGCAACGAGAATACTTTTTGTTCGCTAAAAACCCCCCCAAAATAACAACTTTTCAACAACATAGTGATGGCTGATTTCAAAACACTGCTTCAGAGCTTTACGAATCGAATCAGTGAATCGGATCTCCTATCAAATGGCTAAAATGCTGAAATCATGTGACTTTGGCGCTCCGAGTCACTGATTTGATTCGTAAAGCTCCGAAGCAGTGTTTTGAAATCACCCATCACTACATTGTTGAAAAGTCATTATTTTGTTTTTGGTGCATATCTTAATTTGAGTTCTGAAGATGAATGAAGGTCTTACAGATGTAGAATGATTATCATTATTATTATAATTTTGGGTGAACTAACCCTTTAATGTGGGTTTTTGGAGAGTTACCATCATGGTGACAAGTGGCGCATGTTGCTTGGTTTGAGAGCAGGTTAGTTGCATATTTTAGACTGTTGTACTCATTCAGTAAGTACTATACCATGCTATTTTTAACATGTTAGCAAATTGGCAAGTTAGCATTTTCTGAATTAATTTGTTATAGCTAGCAAAATACTCACATTGAGATAACCTGATCATTTTAAATTAAATGTATAATGTACTCAAATATTTCAAAAATAATAATAAAAATCTCTCCTAAACTTTGAGTTTCTTAAAGGTGATAAAGAGGATCTTTTCGTCGACTGAGAAACCAAAGACTGTTACGGAGTTTTTGAAATGAGCGCATGCGTAAGAACAACCCCCTCCTTCGAAGGAACGCCTCCCAAAACTCGTAAACACTTGGAACACGAGTGTTTACCACCGGCATTCGCTGTGTCGTGTTAGTGGATTCATTATGTCGGACTCACCGCAGGTAACTCATAATCTGCAGTTGTTACTCCTGTCTCCGGACAAAAACATTGCATGCGGCGCCTGTGGAGTGTGGAAAGTTACTGGAGCGCGCAGCCGCGCTCGTCTCTCACAAGGAACGTCACGGCAGTGATTGACAAGCCAGAGGGCCAATCGTTTACGAGATGATCGCGTAAACGATTGGCTGATGTTTTTAAGGCCCTACCTCATGCACAGATGATGTATATTAATATTATTCCTTTCAGTGCACCTAATAAATAGTCTTTTATCAGTTAGTAAAGACAGTTTCAAGTAATATTGCAAAAATGTATAAAACAAAACATCCTCTTTAGCACCTTTAAATTAAATTCTTATTCAATGTTTTTGAGTTCTGACAACTTAGGATTTACAATAACATTTGATTTACAAGAACTCAAAATAAAAAAGTAACAATCTTTTATGTTAATTGCTATCAAAATGTATGAGTTAGCTAACTCAGTACTCCAAGTTAGGAGCAATTAACCTGCATGAGTACTACAAACTCAAAACTTAATAGTTCTGCTTACTTAAAATTGGGAACATAACTCAAAAGATATGTAACAGAGTACCTCAAATGTTTTATGTTAGCCCAACTTATTCAGGTTTACAGGGTACTTTATGGCAGTGGTTTTCAGTGTTGGGGGTAACGCAAGTTACGTAATCAGATTACTTTTCTTAAGTAACTAGTAAAGTACCATTACTTTTGCAAATGTACAAAATATTGTAAACAAAATATCCAAGTTATTTTTTCAAATAAGTAAAGCAAGTTACTTTGATTTCCCATTTATTAACATCAGGAGTTTGACAGCTTTCCTGCAATAATTAAATGTAAATAATACAAATACACCATGTATTTAATCTCATTTTATTTACCAATGTTTTGCCACTGACCTTCAATTCAGCCATACTAATAAACAAAAATGACTAGATAAACATCACATTTGTGTTTCATTTTTTTTTAAACATTTTTTTATTGCCGTTTAACTTTCCTGATCCTGGTTGTTCTGCGACTGTGAATCATTTTCTGAATCATTTTCTGGTTCAAAAAGCTTTGTTTCTTCGTTTGCTAGTGACGGTGTCAAATCATCATAAAACAGCATTTGCAACTAATTGTCACACAATGCACTGACATATTTCTAAGTAAAACAGAATATTCAGTAAAAATAAATAAATAAAAAACATTAAGTAGGGAGCAGATTTATCATCCATGGGTAACTGATTGGATCATTTAAAGTCAAGTTATGTGAGAAAAATAAGAGGCTGGTGATGTCATCTGAAAAGGAAAGTGTCCTCAGAGAGGCAAAGCACATTTGAATGGGAATGGGCCCTGTTGAATAATTGACAATAAGACCAGGAAAACACATTAAAAAGACTAAGAGGGTTCATTCTGATTTCATGACTTTTGTTCAAAGCAAGATGCAATAGCCAAAAGCGTGCAGCTGTATTTCACAGATCTACAGTGACACTTGGTGGTTGTCTAAGGTATTTCAACCTCCAAAGACTACAACATCACAGATTCCTTCACATTCCCTCAAGATATCCAACCGCATGTCTGTCAGGGCATGAAATTTCATTTAGTTTAAAACGTTGTGAAGTCTTATATTTACCACATAATGAGATAATAGGTATAATGTCAAAAGTTTCTTTATGTTTTCAAGGTAGCCTTCTCATCAAACACATGGAATGACATACATAATGAAAGATGAAAGCCTGAAGGGTTTTGCTTATTGTGTGGCGTGGCTTCTGAAGGAGCCGCTGAGCTCTACAAAACTGGCAAAACAAGTTGATATTTTAAACTATAAAGGCCTGTTCACACCGAGGATAATAACTGTAACAAAGATATAAAAATCATTCTGAATTTAAATCTAACTATAATGATAATTGCACAGAGGAACCGCATCATTGGAATCACTTTCAAAGTATTTTTTCCAAAAGATGAACGATAAAAACTTTGACAGCCAATCAGAATCCATCCTGCTTTAAAGAGCTCAAGCACTTAAAGCAGCAGACAACAAAACTGCATGTTTATAATAACCAGAATGATATCATGCTTTGGTGTTGTTGATGCTAATATATGTTATAGTTATTCTTGGAGTGAACAGGCTTTAACACTAAAAGCTTAAGGTTTGATTTAGTCCCACATTTCAGTTTGTTTTATCTTAAATATTTCATAGTAAGGACTATGATCATCACACTTTTATAACACACATTAAGAGTGCAAATAATAACAGACATGACAAGGACTTTTTTTATCATGTAAAAAATAGTCTGAAACAGTAACTGAATACGGTGACACGATGCATTTAACCATTATTTTTTCATAATGCAGATTTGAGTGCCACATGATGAATAATATGAAAGGCACATCCATAATTTAGTTGTACTTCAGTAAACAGAACCCATCTGGATATGAACTTATCATCCATTTGAAAGCGAACCTCAGGTGTTTGAATAAGCTCAAGTGTTGGAGAGAGACGTCACGGTGTTCTGCAGCGCTGCCGAGCTCAGAAGATGAGATGAGATGTTAGGCTGTAGGGGTCGCACTGTCAAACAAACACACTTCATTTATTTCCTTCATAAAAATCAATCATTTTAATTATTATGGCTACAACCTGGGGTTTAAAAGATGAGTAATATTACTGATTTAATGGTGCACTATGTAACCTTTTTTCCCTGCAAAATCCATGCAGTTTTGTTTTTTAACAGCTAGAGGGCCATAGAGTACATAGAGTACTGACACTGCTGGATGAGAACATTTGAAATTAATTGAGCAGGATAATGACTGAATGAACTTTGCAACATTAATACAGTTATTGAACTGAATTATTGAAGCTGAATAACACTATTGTCTTCTGTAGAGATGCTTTACTGCTTAAACTGATGAATTTTACAACATTGTTTTTTTCTGTTATTTACAACTGTTATTTTCCTTTTATTAATGTGACGCTGCTTTGAAATGATCTGTATTGTATAAAGGGCTATATAAATAAATGTGTCGACTTGAGAACAGGCAATAATATAATTATGCATAAATGATTTGTTGTGGTAATTGACTGACCTGTGCTGCTGTGTTCTGCCGTAAAGTTCTGATTGGTCAGGCTCTCCTCACAGCTTTGCACTCGCTGAAACGACTCAAAGTTCACAGATGCATCATCTTCTGAAAGGCCATGTGCCACCTGACCATCACCGGGCCGACATACCTCAAAACGCACCCACTGATAACTGAAGAAGGGAGGCAAAAAGATACTTAGTATTTTGCACAGTGGCCACTATTATGTCATTAATAAATTCATTTTTATGACTGAAAATGTTTTATGGTGGCTTCTTAGACATTTTAAAGCTTGCAGTAAAACTAATCTGATCACATTATTTTGGTGTGTAGAATAGAATCGAACGTTACTCACTTGCTGCACTTGCGAGCACCAGGACAGCTCTGGATCAGGTTCTGAATGGTGGGGTGAGAAAAACCAAAAAAGTCTGCTCCAGACGGGACAATGTTGATCAAGGGTTTGGCACTAGATAAAAAATAAATAAATAAAGAGCTGGTTATAGAGTGAATCAAACACATGTCTGGGTCACAATGGTGGAAAAAGCTAAATGCAAGTTCATTAAGATTTTATTTTTAATGTTTTAATTAATTTTATTACCATTTTCTACACATATTACCATTCAAAAGTATGATTTTTTTTTTTTAAATGTTTTTGAAAGAAGTCTCTTCTGCTAACCAAGGCTGCATTTTTATTTTTGATTTGATGAAAAATACAGTAAAATTATTAATTTTGTAAAATTTATTAAAATTTAAAATAACTTGTAATATATTTTAATATGTAATTTATTCCTGTGATCAAAGCTGAATTTTCAGCATCATTACTCCAGTCTTCAGTGTCACATGATCCTTCAGAAATCATTCTGATATGCTGATTTGCTACTCAGAAAAAAATCTTATTATCATCAATGTTAAAAACACTGCTTAATATTTTTATGGAAGCCTTGATACATTGTTTTCAAGATTCAGAATAGAATGTTTAAAATAACAGAATTTTTTAAAAAGGAGGAAAGTTTGAGTGGCCATAGACTTTCCAAGGATCAAAGCTGGAGAACTGCAGAGATTAAATGAGTCTTGGAGTCAGAAAGCCTAAAAGAAAAAAAAAAAAAAGATCAAACAACATCTGATTTTTCTGAATTTCAAGAAAAATCCTCTGCTCTCAATCCAGAAACAATCTCCAGCATATTAAGTTGTCAGACACGACTGAAACTTTAGACGGGACTGGCTTCTATGGTCAGATGAAACTAAAAAAAAGAGCTTTTTGGCAGCAAATCCATCAGATGGGTTTGGTGCACACATGGATAAAACGTTCCTAGTTTCTGCTAGAAATCCTATAATGGGCTGTGGTTGGATCTTCCATTAGGACAATGATCTAAAACAAACATCAAAACCAACACAAAAATGTGTCACTGAGCACAAAATGAAGCTTCTGCCATGACCATCCCAGTCCCCTGACCTGAACCCTGAAGAAAATGAGTGGAGTGAACTGAAGAGAAGAAGCACCGACATGGAGCTGGAATCTGAAGGATCTGGAGAGATTCTGTATGAAGGAATGATCTCTGATCTCTCCTCTTCAAACTCATCAGGCATTATAGGTGAAGACTCAGAGCTGTTTTCTTGGCAAAAGGAGGTTGCAAAAAGTATTGAATAAAAGGGTGCTAATAATTGTGGCCAACGTGTTTTGGAGAAAAACATTTATTTCATAATGTGAGTTCCCCCCCCCACTTTCAATTCTTTTCCTTCAATGAAAGGTTAGATTTTTGTTAATTTTATGAATTAAAGATCAAAAGGATAAACAATGCAGATTTATTTTTACAGTCATCTCTGATCATATTTTTCAAGGGTACCAACAATTTTGTCCACGTCTGTATTTTACAATTTAATGATCTTTTTTTGCATTACAGTAAAGAGGATGTTGGGAGACAAAGTGCTTTAACGTGATGAAAACATGGAAGATTTATATTTTGCAATATGCAGACTAATTTAACTCCATTCAGTAATGAGCTATACATAAAATTGAATACCATGTTCTGAGAAATCCTTCAACAAGAACTCACCTGCGTGCAGCAATGGCTTTGAGCAGGTTTGCATGGCAGGCGAGGGCAGATGTGGCCACTATCGCATTCTGTGGGTCATCCTCCGGTGCGATCTCAAACTAAATATTACAAGAATGTTCAGTTCATATGGTTAACTTCTGCAGTAAACGTTTACAGACAACTTCATAACCAGGGTTATTTCACTATCTTTACAGAAGTACAAGAACTGATGCATTTAATAGGAATATAGCATTTAAATGCATATATTGCATTTAAAATCATCAGTGCTTGTGTATACATCAACATCAGGTCAATAAGCATAGATATGCATAAGTGAGCACCTGTGGTCCTTGGCCACCATCTTTGATTTGGCAGGTGTAGAGACACTTCTGATCAGGATTCTTCATGCTGGCGAAAACTCTGGTGCTGCAGAACCCCACAGGATAGATAGCAGTGTCGTCATGAAACAGAGCCCTGTCTGTGATGATCTACGATAAAAACACAAACATGTGAGCTTCAGGAAGAAAATATTTCACACCTAATTCTCACTGCCAAGAAAACAATAGTTACGACCTTTTTACACGTGTCAAACTATCCTGCAGAATGTAGCTCCAAACAGCTGCAAAACACCTGAATAGAAGTTTTTAATAATCCTGAAGACCTTGATTAACTTAGTTGGGTGCGTGAGATTCTCCAGCTTTGTTGTTGTTAAAGCTGTTAAAGCTCCGCCCTCTTCTGGAAAGGGGGTCGGGAGCAGCAGCTCATTTGCATTTAAAGGGACACACACAAAAACGGCGTGTTTTTGCTCACACCCAAATAGGAGCAAATTTAACAAGCTATAATAAATGATCTGTGGGGGATTTTGAGCTGAAACTTCACAGACACATTCTGGAGACACCAGAGACTTGCATTACATCTTGTAAAAGGGGCATTATAGGTCCCCTTTTATTAGAGTTGGAGCTAAATTCTGCAGAAATTGCCCTTTAAGAACTGAGTTTGACGCCTCTGTTATATCACATTAGGAATGGATGATTGTCTGACCTCTCCTAGGCTGTAAACGGTCAGTCCACCGAGCACGATGGGAAAGAGCGGCCTCCCGGAAGAGTCCAGTGAGATTGGCTGCACGAGCTTGCGCACTCCTCCCTCTGCTACCTTCCTCTTCTTACAAATCTTTTTCATGACTGAAAGTCAAGCA
The DNA here is from genome assembly GCA_036281575.1 of Ancherythroculter nigrocauda. NCBI lineage: Eukaryota > Metazoa > Chordata > Actinopteri > Cypriniformes > Xenocyprididae > Ancherythroculter > Ancherythroculter nigrocauda. Next base: position 5,777,960 of record VTFQ01000005.1, on the reverse strand, counting down.
AACAGATGCTAACTATTGAATCTGCTCCTATTACGTAGAAAACACTGTGGTGAGAAACACTCACGTTCTTCCCTGCCGTTCTCTCTTCCTCTCTCTTTTCGTTCTTTTTTGGGTTTCTTCAAAAGGCTGTCTTCAGATGCTGAGAGTCCAGCGTTCTGGCTGTGGCTCCCAGGTAGAGCGACGCCACCTGGTGTACTGGAGCTCAAACTGACGGGCGTGTGTGTGCTGCAGCTGGGAGTCGAGACCGCCTCTCCTTCAGCCAGAGACTGATACTGCAACAGAGACTTCAGCAGGAATCTGGAGTAAAGAAATTAGATTAAGTGGACTTACATACAAAACCAGTCAAAAGTTTGGAAACATTACAATTTGTAATGTTTTTGAACGAAGTCTCATTAAATGCTCATTAAGGCTGCATTTATTTAATAATAAATACAGAAAAAAACAATAATATTGTGAAATATTATTACAATTTAAAATGATGGTTTTCTATTTTAAAATACTTTAAAATATAATTTATTCCTGTGATCAAAGCTGAATTTTCAGCATCATTACTCCAGTCTTCAGTGTCACATGATCCTTCAGAAATCATTCTAATATGATGATTTGATACTCTGTTATTATCAAAGTTGGAAACAGTTGTGCTGCTTAATATTTTTTTGGAACCTGTGATACTTTTTTCAGGATTCATTGATTAATAAGAGGTTAAAAAGAACAGCATTTATTCAAAATATAAATATTTTCTAACAATATAAATCTTTACTATCACTTTTTATAAATTTAACACATCCGTGCTGAATAAAATTATTAATTTCTTTCAAAAAAAAAGAAAGAAAGAAAACAATTACTGAACCCAAACTTTTGAACGGTAGTGTATTTAAATAAATGCTGATTTTTTTTTTTTTTTTACTTTTTATTCATCAAAGAATCCTGAAAAAGTATCACAGGTTATGAAATAATATTAAGCAACACAACTGTTTCCAACATTGATAATAAATCAGTATATTATAATGATTTCTGAAGGATCATGTGACACTGAAAAATTCAGCTTTGCATCACAGAAATAAATTATATTTTAAAGTATATTAAAATAGAAAACTATAATTTTAAATTGTAATAATATTTCACAATATTATTGTTTTTTCTGTATTTATTGTGAAATAAATGCAGCTTTAATGAGCATAAGAGACTTCATTCAAAAACATTAAAAATAGTAATGTTTCTAAACTTTTGACCGGTAGTATATATATAAATCATCTAGTTTGTTGTCAGGTCTTAAAATTTGGAAAATAAAACCTCAGATGAACAACACCACATGACATGTTATTACACCGTAACATTATTTATTTAACAAAAATAAAGCCAAGATGGAAAAGCCATGGGTGACAAACTAAGGACACCCTATGATTCTGCTAAAAGGTGCACTTTCAGCAGCAATAACATGAAGTAATTATTTTCTGTATGACTATCAGTCTCTCACATCGTTCTGGAGTAAATTTGGCCTTTCATTACAACGTTGCTCAAGTTTACTGAGGTTTGTGGGTATTTGTTTATGCACAGCTCTCGCCACAGCATTCCAGTCGGGATGAGGTCAGGACTTCACTTTTGACCAAGCTTTACAGAAAGCTCACATTTGACTCAAATACGTTGAGACTGTGGAACACTCCTATGCTCTGTTTAGTTTTCACCAAGCCTTGTGCTGTGCATTATGGCCACACATTTCCACTTTGGTCATATCTGTCCAAAGGACTTTGTTTCAGAAGTCTTGTGGTTAGTTCAAAAGCAACTTTGCAACTCTAAGCTGTACTTTTATGTTCTTTATAGAGAGATGAGGCTTTCTCCTGGCAACCCTTCAAAAAAAAGCCTTACTTGACACGTCTTTTTCTAATTATACCGCCATGAACTTAATCATTTAACATGTTAACTGAGGCCTGTAGAGTCTGAGGTGTAGTTGTCTGCAATTTCTCTGAGCATTACACGGTGAAATCTTGGGGTGAATTTGCTGGGACGTCCACTCCTGGGAAGATTGGCAACTGTCTTGAATGTCTTCCAACTTGTGAATGATCTTCCTCACTGTAGAATAATGGACTTAAAACTGTTTGGAAATGGCCGTATAACCCTTCCCAGATTGATGACAGAAAGATCATTGCTGATGTCTTTCCTCCTTGGCATTGTGTTAACACACACCTGAAGGCTCCAGAACAGCAAACTGCCAAAACTTCTGCTTTTATAGAGGCGATCACATTTGCTGATGATCAATTAAACAAAGACATTTGCTTAGCAGTGCCTGACCGCTACTTACCATCTTAATCCTATGTTAACAATAAGGGTATCCTTAGTTTGTCACACATGGCTTTTGCATTTTGGCCTAGTTTTTGTTAAAGAGTTTGGAAAAAAAATATGCATCAAATACAAAACTGGACCGTTATTGTCAGTACACAATTTTTAAAATAACGATTAAGTAATCTGAATTTCATTTTCAATCAAGAATATTTTGTAATGACAATAATTAAGTGTGGACGTACCTCCTTTCTTCTTTTGCCCGGACAAACTTCTCTTCCAGGTGAGCAATCTCATCATATAGCGCTGCATTTTCCTGGGAGTCAAAGGGCACAGATTCAAGCAAGGTTACCATGATAATGTGCAAACTAAGCAATTACATATTTAAGCTGCGTTCCCACTGTCGCTAGTGGGTGTTCCCACTACTGGTTGCCTGGTAATATTTATGAATGACATTCATGAATGTTACTCCATGTTGTAGACACCAAATCAGTTTTCTTGTTGCTAAAACTGTTTTTTTAAGGGAACTAAATATAAATGGAATCAGTACATAAAAGATGATGGAAAAACAATGAGTGATCTTTGCCATTAGGGCTATTTATTCAGATTTTTTTAAAGGGGGTCTAATGCCATTTCATGCATTCTGACTTATTTACACTGTTAAAGAGTTGGACTGTCTTGCTAAACATGGCCAAAGATTCAAAAAACAAGTTGGACATATGATGATGTATTTCTGTGCTAAATACACTCCATCAGAAGTCCTACATTTTTCAGAATGTTTTTTCGGGTATGGCCCTGTATTACATAATAAAGGGCAGAATTCCATGTATGGGCACTTCTCCAGGAAGAGCACATGCACACATCAACCAGAGGGAGAGAGCAAGAGCACACCCATCAATGTGCTTCGTTCAGATTTACGGAAGTCGTCGGCAGCGCTGCACAGGACTAGCTCGAGAAATCACCTATCTCACCTTGTTTTTAGACCATGAAATGTCACCAAAGAAGTGCGTTTTTGGCTGTGAGGGAAAAATAACCTTGCTTCCCAAAGAGTCCAGCGTTAAGTGGAGCTGAGAGATTTGTGCTCACGCATTACATTGATGTGCTTTCAACTTTTGTCATTAAAATAACCATAGAAACCGCCTTAAAATAACTATCAAAATAAGGATAAAATCGTATCTGAAAGTTGCAATCACTTTTTTGTTGGTTAAAATGAATGGAGAATATCGTGATTTTCCGTGGCTGTTCGAACCTCAGGATCGGCGCTTATGGTTTCATAAACAAGGCCCAGATCATTTACAGATCATTTGAAACTGAAAGATGGAGCGGTCAAAGCGATGATGATCCTGGTCATGAGTGGGAACCGCAGGCGGTGAGTAAAACTGCATCAAATGTCTGTTTTGTTGGAAGTCCTGAGTGCATATAATGTAAACAACACGAACGTATAATGAATCAAAAGTTATCCAGGAATAATGCGATGGTGTATTGTTTGTGTTTAAATAGATGTTTAGCTGAACATCGATAGCTTCACTACACAAAAGCTGCGTGTGCTTGTCACCCTTTTGCTTCGCCCACAGCATGCCTCTTTTATAAATCTGATAAAACAAAAGACTTTTCAGATATATTATGGATGCTATACTACTCTATAGGTACTCAAGATTAACATGAGATTGGTAGAAACTGTGTGTGTTATGTACCCTTTAATGATTTATTCTTTCCGATTGTTTGTCGCTCCCATAAGTTGTTCATCATTTGCATAAAATTAAATATATCTCAACTTTGTTGTGTCGCTGGACACACCTATATCCTATATCCTGTCACTCATTTCGCAGGAAATCACCAGCTCTCCACTAAAATCAATGGGATCATGTCACTTGGTCGCTGGCAGTGTGAACACAGCTGTAAACTTACTGTAGCCTTGTTTCCACTGAAATTACCCGGACCAATTTGTCCCAGGAACTTTTTTCCCAGAAACTCCCCCCCCCCATACCTATAGCTAGGCTGTGTTTCCAAAGTGGTCTAAAGTACCATGAAATTAGTCCGGTGACGTAGGACTGGGTGCGAGTTTCCAGTTTCTTGTCCTCCGCATATAATCTTTGTAAAGCCTGAACCTCATCGTCAGTCCATCGGTTGTATTTAAAAAACGACTTTAAAAAACGATGGTTGAAATAAAATGCTGCGTGGAGTCAACCAATCAAAATGCTGCGTGAACTCAACCAATCAGCATGTTCAGTGCTCAAGTCCCACACCAGAAAGTTCCGGAACTTTGAAAAAAGACTACCTCGTGAGCAGGGACTTTCTGAGGGGGAATTGTTTTTACCCGGAACTTCATTTAGACTCTAGTTCCTGCAGTCGAAACACACCGAGTACCACTCTAAAGTCACTAGTTCCTGGGGAAAGTTCTGTGGTGGAAACGCAGCCTGTGTTATTGGTATAAAAACTAAAAACTTGTACTCACAAATATCATGGCACGGGCAGCCTTGCGCAGACGGATGTACTTCAGACGGTACTTCTCATTCTGGTTCTTGCGGGGACCTTTCCTGACCTTTGCCCTGGACTCACCATGGCTTGTGGGGGAAGGCAGATGTCCCAGAGACGAGCCAGACCCTGAACTTGAGAAGGTTGACTGAGTAGAAAATGCCTGCAATGCATGCTGTCTCTCTTCATCAGTCTGCAAATGTGAGTTACAAAAAGATCAGAGTTTAACAGACAAAAATACAGCAGAAAAAAGCTTCACATGGGTTATGCCATTAAATTGTTGGGAACTATTTAAAGGTGAAGTGTGTCATCTCAGTATAATGAACATACAAATAAGACAATTAGAGGTGGATTTCATAAAAGGTAGAAACACAGTGGCTCTGTTTGTTTTAGTGGTCCAATATGTCAGGCCAATAGACCTATTTTGTGTTTTTATGGGCGCAGCCTACCTGATGGGAGAAAATGACAGTTCTGCAGTAGCAGTCTGTGGAAGCCATGGAATAAAAGAATAAAAAGCTAATTTTGAGTTTATATCTCACAATTCTGTCCTTTTTTTCCTTGCAAATCTGACTTTATATCTCACAGTTCTTAGAAGGAAAAACAGAATTGTGAGTTTATATCTCACAATTCTGACTTTTCTCCCCTCAGAATTATGATATAAACTCACAATTGTGAGTTATAAAGTCTGAACTGGGAGATATAAACATGCAAATGCAAGAAAAAAAGTCAGAATTCTGAGATAAAAAATGTTATAGGCTATGCTTAAAAGTTATCTATGTAAAATGTTATAGGTTAAAATATTATTTGGGGTACTTTTTATCCCTGTTTGCTGCCAAAAAGCTATTTTTTTAGTTTCATCTGACCATAGAACCCTTTTGAAGTTTTAGTCTTGTCTGACAACTGAATATGCTGGAGATTGTTTCTGAATGAGAGCAGAGGATTTTTCTTCAAACCCTTCCAAACAGCTTGTGGGGATGTAGAAGCTGTTTGATTTTTTTTTTTAGGCTTTCTGAGACTCAAGACTCAACAAATTTCTGCAATTCTATATATATATAGATGTATATGAATGGGAATATACTGAATGGGAATATATAATTGTGGCCAACGTGTTTTGGAGAAAAACATTTATTTCATAATGTGAATTTCCTCCAACTTTCAATTCTTTTCCTTCAATGAAAGGTTCGATTTTTGCTAATTTTATGAATCAAAGATAAAAAGGATAAACAATGCAGAATTATTTTTACAGTCATCTTTGATCATATTTATCAAGGGTCTTTGCCCACGTCTGTATGTGAATATTATGTAGACTTACCATTTACATCAAATTCAAGCTTTAATAGTAGACTAATCATTGCAGGTTTCATTAGTCTGTGATTTGCAACATAAACGTCTGCGTTTAGCCTAAAAGGGCATCTTCAACAACGGTATTCTATAAACAAAATAAACACTATTTTTTGCATTCTGATTCTGACATCCGATTTCTCTCTTATTCTTTGGATTTTGCCCATTTTCCTCCACTTGTTACCGCTAATTTTCTACCACCATTATGTGCACGCAGATGCAAGTGACATATCTGTGACATCTGCTTCAAATTGGTCTATTGTGTGCCAATTTCCTCAATCAAAAAATTGGCAAACCTGTAGGATTTCAAAAAACACACTTCACCTTTAAAGTTGACCACACCAAATATAATTTGAGATCATCAAATATGTGGTTGTTTGATGCAGACTCCAAACAACATATAAAAATAAGAAAATGATGACTGGACAGTTGCCTAAAAAGGGGCACAAAAAAATAACTAACAACAACAAAACAATGTGGCACTTGTGTCCTAATGAAAACAGTTTCTAATTTAAAACTAGTGTAAAGCACTGACAGCTAACTGACATGTGCTCATCGACTTACCAACAGGGCAAAAACTCCATTTCTGCTCTCAATCCTCTTGAAGCGTCTGCTCCCTTTCTGTGTCTGTAACACAGCGTGAAACTAAAGCAAACGCTGCAGGCTGACTTTTCATGTAGACGCTCTGTGACAGACTGCTCTGACTTTACCTTTTTTCCTAAATCAGTCATTCTAAAACTTAAATCAATGTAAAAACGAAAGACACATACAAATGAAATCATGCACTAAATTAAACACATTGCTGGTACTGAATGGAAACCAAAGTAAATATGGTACACAACTGACAGTGTCATAAATGATGCCGTGCCACTCACCTCTCGATACATGACCGCCTCGAGGCTCGACTTTGCGCTGTGAACAGGGTAAGAGAAACAGTGTTTATCTCGACATTTGTGCATGACGTTATAAATATATAAACCTAAGGAGCATTTCTGTACTTTGACTGCACCAGTCCACGATCAATGATCCGCTGCTTGATCTCCTTGATGTGCATGGGCCGCCCAGCCTCTTCCAGAACAATCTTAAAAATCACAAAAATCATTGATTTGATCACATGACACTTGTGTGAAATAGCATGGTTTAAGAGAGATCTTCACCTGAGCAGCATCGAGCCACGTGAGGTTCGGTTTGTCTGCAACCTCACTGGGGGTTTCACTGAAAAAGAGGCAAGGCAAGTTTATTTATACAGCACACTTCATACACAATAGTAATTCAAAGTGCTTTAGATGAAAAGGAAACAAATACATAAGAATAAAAATGGAATGCATAGGAAACAAAAGTAACAAAGCGGAGAATACCTGATGAGTTATTCACTCAGCTTATTTGTTCTATGTATTTTTTAATTTGTCTCTTCCCCATATTGGCTGTCTTTCTCTGTGGTTTTCTCGTCACCTAAACAATCTGTTGGACATCTCCGATAGATCCGATTTTTCACCTAAAATCAGCCAGGAAGAGCTCTTGGACTGACCCTCCAGTCTGCACTCAGTTAATTTGGCCACTGCTTTCACCACGTGGTTTCAATTTTGTTTTTAATCAAAGAAATCTCTTAACCACACTGGCTGACCACAGTGCAGTCTCAACCACTATGGTTTTTGTTCCATTTTTTGCCAAATCAGTAGTATAATTTTCTATGTCATTTTTAATTTGACTCTTACTCACTGACTTCCCCATGATTGTTTTTGTCTGCGGTTATTTCGCCGCCTAAATAATCATCTCCATAGTTCTTGCAATGTGGTATTTGTAGGTCAAATGATGCAGTAATCTCAGTTATTTTAAATATTATTTATAGTACTGAACAAAATAATATACTAGAGATACACCGATGTATTGGCTGCCGATATTTATCGGCCGTTTTTTGATCAATCCATCTGGAGAACAACCATCGGCATATCGGCTATTGCATGAAAAAGGCAGATATAAAACTGATGGTTTATTAATTAACTGTGTGAAGGCACAATCTAATATATGCTGTGCTGCTGTCTGTGTTTTAATGTTAATAATAATAAAAAAAGAAAAAAATATTATATGTATATATGATTTCTGCAACACAGACAACATGGATGGAATTGCGGAATCCAGTCATAAAAACGGAATTTACAGCATATTGCGGAATTCCACGGAATTTGTCAAAGTTCTGATGAATAAATAAAAAATAAGTCAGAACATTTAAATCAAATCATGATATAGACTAGTGTATATGAGTGTTAAGCCACAAAAAGACTATTTAAATACGAATCCTGCATGTTCTGTGTCTCTGTGTCCATGAATGGCACTGACGCATGGTTTTATTTACCTCACATACACACACTGAAGCACGTGTGGCACTCGTGGAGTTTTTCAGCCTCACTATATGAACGTCATCTCCAGAGTCACTTTGTGGGCATTTTACAGTTTCATTTGAGAAAATCTACCCATCATAAAAGAAACTCAAAGGTCTTCACGGCAACCCGTCAAAATAAAATTTCAGTTTAACGAAGTACTTGTGACAGAAATATATTACTGTTGTACAGTAGAATTTAACTACATCTCAATGCCATAATAATAATATATGGATTTAATTTATACAGTAAAGAATATGCAGTGTTATTTTACTTTTTTTTTTTTTTTTTTTAACTTTATTTCTGTACCTGAAACTGTTAAACCTACCTAAAAGCACTGTATATTTCATATGCATCTTTGTTCTGTTGTATTTATGTTGGCCTGCTGAATGTTAAATGGATCCAATCCATGTTCATTAGAAATTATTTGATGATGCAGCAGAAATAAACTAGCTAGTTAACTGAATGCATGTTTTTTTGCTGATTTAAAACATGATCAAAAATAGGGCTATGCAATATGGACAAAATAATCATATTGCGATTTTTTTAATCGCGATATAATTTTGGCTATTGTTTTTGCTTTTTCAAATATGCTACATTCTAAATGTATTCAGTGCACAAGAAGTGCATAACAAAACATTTCACAATTAAATAACATAGTATTAACAGCTTGATAAACAGAGATGGCATCTTTTAATATCTTTTGTCAGTTCAGGCCGGCTTTGAGGTGTGCTTTTGTTAGTTCCGATGGACTTTGTCAACATGCATTGATCATACAGTTTTTTTATGGCGCCGTTTTAAGTGCTGGAACAGGTTTGTTGTATTGCCCCGTTTCGTTGCAATAATCTCACAGGTCTTGCAAATTACCTTGCTCTCTGACACATCCTCTCTCCTGAATCCAAAATATTCTGAATTAAAATATAAATAAATTAATAAATATAATTGCATTCTTATGCAATTTAGAAATTGCATGTGCTCAAATCGTGATTGTTTTGCGATTGCGATTAATTGCACAGCCCTAGTCAAAACACTATTTTAAAAATAAGAGAGCAAAATCGGTATAGGTCCCAAAACATCCTATTGGTGCATCCTACCTCATACTTAAACCCAGTGAGATGCACAGCTCTAATGATAAAAGTGTGCTTAATTGTATTCAATCGGCCTGTTGCATGAAGCTAGCTAAACAAACTCAGAGTAAGTTTAGAGTTGACAAAACCATACAAATCAAAGCTGGTTTAGACTGAGTTAAGCAGGATCAAAAATAATGAAAATAGTGCCTAAAAATGCTGTCTAGGTGGGCATCTCTTTAGTTAAGACACAGCCATGGTAAATTTTCACCTTAAAAAAAAAAAAAAAAAAAAAAAAGTACAGTGCTGATAGTATGAGATGGTAATACAACTGAATGGTGGCAATAAATGTGCCATGGTATTTATTTACATGGTCTGGGGGGAGAGCAGGGTAAGTTGTCACACTTTTCACACTGTCTAACATTTACTGAGCACCATACATCACAATGGTATAAATGTCATACCAAATGAAAGAAGGAAGTCTTGGGCACATATGTTGTAATCATTACATTTTCATATCTTATCTCATTACGGAGTTGTAGACTGTTGAATAGAGAATGTGCACTTGTGACAATTTGCCCCATCGGCGGGCAAGTTATTGTCTCCTCTATGTTGTGCAAAATAATAATTTTTAACATTCATACCTAACAAAGTTGTATTGCATAAAATTTAAAGTGCAATTTTTTTTACTTTTTAAGCCAAAAAATAAGAAAATTGTGTTAACCTCAGATTAGAGCGATCTTGACCACATGTGACCAGGAAGTTGACTATGGAAGAAGAAGTCACACAAAGTGGCTATTTGATTTTTGAGATAGAGCCTCTAGTTTTGGAGTTATGAAGAGTGTGACAACTTACCCCGCTCTCCCCTACTGAGCAACCACTTATGAAAAAAGCAACATTTTCCTACAGATATCATAGTACTGCAATGTTTTTGGACATGTACTTTACTAGTGCCATTTTTTTTAATGAAAATACAATGGTATACTGTAGTGCCACAGTACAGTTGGGTGACCAGACGTCTCCGTTTTCTGGGGACAGTCCCGGTTTTTGGTGCTCCGTCCCCGACTGGAGCAGTCCCTGGAAATGTCCCCGTTTTATAGCTCATTCAAAATAACCTGCAAATACATTGCAAAAAAGCCCGACCAACACACAGCAGTCTGTTGGTTATCGGAGCAATCGTGTAGTGATTATATTCTGTGTAGCTACACTGTCACTGCTACACTTGGTCGCGCGTGCGACGCTACTTCATGAAGAACGTAACCTGGACCAGAGCAGAGCGCCATTATCATCAATTATTAAAAGAAACATCATTATTGGCTTCAACTTTTAAGGTAGTAGCATACTAACTATTAATGTTAAATTAAAGTAATACGGTTATGTGTTTTATAACAGGGCTTTAACAGGGTGGGCAATTTAAACGTCCCCAGTCACAAAGCAGCAATTTCCACACACGTCTTAACTGTATCATGAGGTGAAGGTACACTCAGATATGAATAAATAAATCAATTATAATAAAATAATAATACACTTGCAACTTACTTAGTGTTTAAAATGAGTCTAAAATGCAAAATAATAGTTAAATGTTTAAAAAGTTGTAATTTCTGTACAGTAGCCTATAAACAGCTCATGAAAATATTAAATTCAATAATAAGTGTTAAAAATATTTGTTAAATGACATTTTATTTATCTTATATCTTATTTATGTTGTTTTAATTTTGTAATGTGATTTTTCAAAATAGTGTATTACTTTTTTTAGTTAGGCCTGGTTAATAGTGTAATAGTTTTTTGGTGAGTTGTATTAAAACCAGACCAAAAATCCTAATAATAAAATTAAATCATAATAATTATTAATGTAATGATATAGGGAACCCATATTTACCTTTTAAGTTATCTGTACTTAAACATTTAAGTTAATTCAATGAAAAGACCACATTAGGTCAACTCAATTAAATTGAGTTGTCAATTACCCCATTACTCAACTGAACTGAGGGAATCACTTTCCTCAAATCATTTGAGTAGTCTCAACTTATTAGGGTTTACAGTGAACATTTAAAAAAACAAAAACATTCAAAAATGTTTTGTCCCCGTTTTTTATTAATAGTTAATAACAAATGAGATTTATGATTTCGGTGATATTTTGACCACTCAAATAGGAAATGTCCCCGGTTTCCATTTCAGAAATCTGGTCACCTTACAGTACTGTGCCCATTATGTGACTTCAAACCATATCATGGTACCTCTCCCTAAACCTGACCGCAAGAAGAGCCTTTCGGTGGCTTCACTGCGTAAGTGAAGGGGAATGTTTGACTAAGATCGCAGGATCCTCCACCCAGACTCACGGGTCAAGACTCTCAGCGGCTCCAGTCAGGCTGCTCATGCTGTCCAGCGCTGGAAACAGGGAATAACTGCCCTGCCCATCCGTCTCCATCTCTGACTCAAAGTTCAGCGAATCCATTACTGTCCGGTCAGAGCTTTACAGCGATGTCTGAAACGAAATAACACACATCATAAACTGTGCTAATAATGCTAGGCTAAAAACAAACCACACGATCCAGCTGTGCAGAAATACAGGTCGATGTAAGTTCACCTGCGATCTCACTCACTCACTCACTCATTAGCGTGTACTCATGCTGTGCAGGGCAGGAAAATGCTTCTGGTCTTCAATTTGCTGAAATGTTTGATTTAGCATTTGTTCTCAGAGCTCATGGGAACCACTGATGAAATAATCGTTCATGTTTCCGGGGGGCACATTTAAGGAGCACACATCACATCAGCGTCGGAGCCTATGGTCGGAGCCGGGTGTGTCTCATACGTTCTGAAAAGTGAAGCCACGGGCTCTTTGATCGCCCCCTGGAGGCTGGATGCAGTACAGGTCATAAACCCCACCCTCTCAATGCAGTCGAATGAGACTTCAGTGAAAACTTAAAAATAAATTCTGCTTCAAATAAAACTTTCTGAAAGATGGTTTTGGTCATTTAAGGTAGTTGTTATCACACTGATATATATTCAATTGTTCGTTTTTGTGATGATTTAGATTTTAGCTAACAATTTGATGCTATAAAAACGGGGCGTGTCGTCATGATTCGAAGTTGATTGACAGCTTGTCTGAGGACTGTCGGAGCTTCGAGGGGAGATTGAAGATGTATTAACTAACTGTTAATTTTCGATTTCTTTGTTATTTAACACCAACAAAATGAGTTGTTCAGCAGTAAACTGTACTAACCGACCTACAGGATCTGACGGATCACTGAACTTTTTTTCTGTAACATCAAATGTGGGCGTTATAAGCTAATTAATAAATGCTATTAGTTAAGATAACACACCTAATGTTAACCATGTCGGGAAAAAGCAGGTGATCGTTATCTGGCAGTTACTTATTATTTTTATGGGTATAAAATAATAATTAGCAGGACTAAACTAATGATAGCTTACTCTAATTACAGCAATCGATCTCCTGTAACATAGCTGCCAACTCTCACGCATTCAGCGTGAGACTCACGCAATTGACCCAATTCTCACACTCTCACGCCACACCCCCATATTCTCACGCAGACTCGTGCAGAAGTGAGGGGAAAAAAAATCGCGCCGCATGATCTCGCAAAGCAACGCGCAGAGAGACCAGACAGACAGTGTACAGTGAGTTTTTTGTGACAATTGTGAGGGAAATACACAATTTATTCCCATAAACTGTGTAGTCTTCTGTTCTCCCTCCCATCTGCACCGTGTGAATTGTGAACGCAGGCAGGTCAGTGAGTTACAGGGCGCTCCGTGTCTCCATCCAGTTTAGGCTAGTAACTAATAGGCCTAATAATATGCTGTTATATAGTTTATAGGGATGTGACGAGATTTCTCGTCGAGGCGAAAAGTAGTCTGTGATGTTGCCATGACAGAGTGTTAGGATGATTAGGAAAGAATATGCCACCGCTACGTTTACATTACGCCTCCACTATCGTTTTGCTTTGTATTTAAATAAAAAAACATTTAATTCAGTTTGATAACGGTCGCCGCCGCTCCATATTTACAGAGTTACGCGCGATCACGAAAGTGAAAGTAAACGCGAGCGCGCATTCAAACGCGATTTCAATACCCCGCATTTGAAAGCGGCTCCCTGATGAATACAGATATCTCTCAATATGAAAGCTATTTTAGGCTGGGCAGTGTAGTTGTAACAATCTCTCAACTCTGTATCAAAGAAAAATTGGTCTTATTTGCACTTTGAATATTGAGAGAGTGTGATTATGGTTGCACTTAAAGTGTTACCATAAAAATGAATAACAGTTTTCTCTTAATCTTATTAAGCACAAAAAGTAAGGTTTCATTTAACATTAGTTAATGCTCTGTGAACTCTCATGAACTAACAATGAATGTCTATTTTTATTAACTAACATAAACAAAGATTAATAAATACTGTAGCAAATATATTGCTCATTGTTAATGTTAATGTTTATAAATTAATAAATGAGACCTTATTGTAAAGTGTTACCATTTTTATTCATACTGTTTTTATTTCTATGATCAGTTTGTGGAAAGGAGTTCAGTTAGGAGGTCAAAAGTTGTAGAAGCTCATAAATCATGTACAGTAATGTCTGAAGAGACTAAAATCATACAGAAGAGAAGTCAGTCAGTTGAGTTAGTGGCAAAACCTTTTACAGTGCTTGAGTATTGTTGTCTTTTACTGCATATGATAATTCATACTCCGAAAGTAGAACTGAAATGACATTCATTACAAGATGATTAGTTAAAACATTTCAAATACACCTGCAGAATATTTTTTCTAGTTATGTATTTTGCCATCTTGTCTCGTCTCGAGATACCTGTCTCGTCACACCCCTAATAGTTTATATAGAATTAAGTTAGCATTAGCAGAGTTGTTTGTTTTGCAGCACTGAGCAGTTATTTTACATAAGTTTATCATAAAAAAACAGTACAAAAGCAAGCCACGCCCCTCCATAAGCCCCTCCCCCTAACCAAAGCCCCGCCCCCGAAATCTCACTCTAAGCTGAACTCAAAAGTTGGCAGCTCTGTTTTCATATCAGGGAAACTTTTGAATAGCATCCCTTTGGTGCCATTTATGTTTTTACCTTGTATACAGATAACACTGCATTTCCTTTATTAAGATTTATTAAGCAAGTTTTTATGAATTAAGCTATAACAACATAATATATCTGTGCAAATGTTACTTTGAAGTGACTTGAATGAGCAGGATAGTTTAAAGATGTCTTTCCTTGATTCCTTTGTCTTATATCCTTGCATTCTATAGCTTATACAGTCACAGAATTCAGTGTAACAGAAATATTGGCCTGACTAGACCTTTCTGGTGCAATTTATCTCACATTAAGTATTAACAAAGACTATAGAATAACACAAGACGTGTCACTCGTATTGTTTTGAATGGGAGAAAGTGTAACGCGCAATATGGCGAAATAAGTCCCGCCTTCTAAATAAGAGCCAATCGCCGACTGGTAAAATCATCGCGTCACTGCAGCAGCCGTTAGAAGCACCGGTTTCTATAGAAACAGTCAGACGCGCGCCTCTGAAACATGGCAGAAGAGATGCGCATTTAGGTCTGCGCATGCGCATTAGCTTGATCCAGCCTAAAAAATACGTTTTTTTTGTCATGATTCAAGCGTTTGGATAAAACATTTATAAGACAGCTGTTGTCAGATTTCATTGGTGATTTCAAATATAAAATGTAATCATAAGGTTGGCGAACAGTTTTGGAGAATTTGATGTTTCCCCATTCAAAGAGATAGGGCACGATGCCCAGGATGCCCGAGAGGCAAAGATGGCCGCCGAGCGAAATGACTTGTCTTAAAGGGACTTTGGTATTAATATGTCTTGAATACATCATTACTTACCAAACATAAGTTGGCCGAACTTCTGTTGGATTATTTATCAATCAGGTAACTTTAAAAATTTAAACTACTATAAAAATGTGAGCACAAAGAGATTATGAATTATCTATTATTTAATATCATGTACTGTATTTGATATTTAATCAATCTCAGGTCTATTCCAATTTACAGACAGGTTTTACAGTCCAAGTAAAAAATGTGCTTTGATGATGTTTGATTCATTTTTGTTTTTATAAAGAAAAGAATTGTTCATTTAAAAGCTAAAAGTGGCTTGCTTTCAAATTCATCATTTAGAAGACAACTACATTAAATTTTATTTTGCATATTAGCTCAACCATACATTTGTTATACCATTACTTGACTGATTTATGTTTAATATTGTATCTTGTGTGAATACATAATATACACTTCATCTGTTATAATCGTGCAGCTACTATATACCATATATAAACTGTATTTATGCTATATACAATTTAAAAAAAACAAACGTATCACGCAGCTTTCATATTTGTTGTTGTTTCAGTATAGTTGTGATACAGTTAGACATGGAATTTTTCAGCAGGTATATTGTCATTTGTAAATGTACCAATCAAACCATTTATTTCAAAATAAATATATTTGTGAGCATTGTGAGCAGTGTTTTTTTATATGTATAAAGTGCTCAACAACCTAATATTCATCTTTGCATAATGGGTTTATAATATAGTGGCATCTAAAACATACATTAACCCAACTGAGAGGTAGAGTGAGCATTACAATGTTATGATTGACACAGTGAGTATTTGCATTGATAAAATAAGAAAGATTGGATATGGAATTACAATTCTGATTGCCATTACTGTGAAGCAAGCAGAGAGGTTCCTGAAGAAGATACAAGAAATGAGGACTCATGGGGAAATGGTTATACCAGCATGGTCTATTCACTAGAATTTTGACTAAAAATAGTAGTTTTTAGATAACATATTGTGGCGAGGGGGGCGTGGTTCAGCGAGGTCTGCAACGGGAGAGAGTATCGGGAGATCCTTGGCGAGTGAGCGGGTTAAATGTAAATCACGAACACCTGTTTCTCATTACAGTAATTGGCGCGGAGACAGGATATAACGCAGCGAGAAGCAGGAGAGAGAGGGGAACTGCTGACTGAGCCGTTGGTGCACGACAACACTGCTGGAGTGAAGCCCATTGTGGATTGTATATGCGATTATTTTGTTTTGCTGTTGTGCGTTGCACAGTTTTTGTTGGACATTTGTATTTACTGAAATAAAGCTCAGCCAGCAGTTAAACGCCGACCCTGTCCCCTTCCTTCCTATATCTACGAACATTGTCTATACTACACATATCTATTTACATATTTCCAGCATGATGGGCGAGGCTTAACAAGGCTTAAGCTGACTGTTTTTTACACAGTTGTGTAAAATCTCATACTTCCCTACTATATAGTAGTAGGCGAAAAAATAACTAAAAAAACTACTATATGACAAAAGAAGTATGTCCAAATTCACAGTACTCATAATAGGCAAAAAGTGTCCAAAAATATCCCATTAGACACACAGGAGAGGATTTGTGAATGGCGGTGAAGCAATGCAACTGACACTGGTAGGTCACATGATAATGACAACATGGCGAATGTAGTATGTCCAGACAACATTCATACTACACACATACTATATTTTCTTTTTTAGCAGTCGTGAAGTAATTACTTATTCAAAATAAGTACCTACTCAAGAGAGTATGCAATTTTGGACACAGCCCTATAGTTTATTGTATCGTTTATCATTTTCATTAGTGTCATTTTTAATTTAATTTTTAGAGCCTCATATATTGAACTAAATCAAGTTAACTTAAACATTTCAAGAGGGTTACCAACATGTGGGGATGGTTAGGATTATCAATTAAAAATGCAATAGGCGACTCTCTACAGAAACATTTTTTGTTATGCTGGTTTAAAGTCTCATATCCTGATAGTAATCACTATGTTAAGCAGTCTAAATGTATTTTTATAAATATGCATCCTCAGTGGAAGGCATAGGACCATAAAATGTCCGTTCAATCCTTGCATTCGGTCTGCGTTCATGTACGATGGCAGGCAAACAGCCTAACTTTAGTTAAAGGGTTAGTTCACCCAAAAATTAAAATAATGTCATTTATTACTTACCCTCATGCCGTTCCGACGAGAATATTTTTGGTGCACCAAAAAAACAAAATAACGACTTATTTAGTGATGGCTGATTTCAAAACACTGCTTCAGGAAGCTTCTGTGCGTTATGAATCTTTTGTGTCGAATCAGGGGTTTGGAGCACCAAAGTCACGTGATTTCAGCAGTTTGGCGGTTTGACATGCGATCCGAATCATGATTCGACACAGAAGAATTCTGTACGGTGGTCCAGTAGTGCACAACACAACGAAATTAAAAAAGCTAACATAAGTTCACAACACAACGAAATCAAGCCACAACACCACGAAATCAAGCCACAACACAAAGGAAATGCTCCCGATCACTAGGGGGCTCTCAGAGCTCAGTAAAGTTAGTTTTCCTTGCAACTGTTCTATAGAGTCGGCAGTAATATCAATACCACTATTAGTTTTAACAGTGTGTAACCACCGTATATCGACATGAAATATTAATTCAAAATCATCTACGTGCAAAATAGCTTCATATTTATATCTTTGAATGATTTGACGCGCTACCACGGCGCATGATGAAGGGAACGTCTGACAATTCCACCAAGTGGTTAAAACTTATAATTTGTATTCATTAAAATTACTTGTAAAATTTAAAAACAGACATATTCAAATTCCAAAGCTTGTCAGTCTTACTAACAGTAACTAACAAGCTTTGGAATTTGAACACGTCTGTTTTTAAATGTTAAACAAAGTCATTGTAATGAATACAAATTATACGTTTTAACCACTTGGTGGAATTGGTGGATGTTCCCTTCATCATGCGCCGTGGTATCGCGTCAAATCATTCACAGGTATAAATATGAAGCTATTGTGGACGTAGTTGACTTTTAATTAATATTTCATGTCGATATACAATGTCTACATACTTAAAATTAATCATGGTATTTATATCTTTGTAAGATTGTCGACTTTATAGAACAGTGGCAAGGAATACTAATATTACCCAGCTCTGAGAGCCCCCTAGTGGTCGGGAGCATTTCCGTTGTGTTGTGGCTTGATTTCGTTGTGTTGTGGCTTTATTCCGTTGTGTTGTGGCTTGTTTCCATTGTGTTGTGGCTTGATTTCGTTGTGTTGTGGCTTGTTTCCGTTGTGTTGTGGCTTGATTTCGTTGTGTTGTGAACTTATGTTTGCTTTTTTGATTTCGTTGTGTTGTGCACTACTGGGCCACCATAATTCTGTGAAGCAGTGTTTTAAAATCGGCCATCACTAAATAAGTTATTATTTTGTTTTTTTTGGTGCACCAAAAATATTCTCCTCATTTTATAATATTAATAATGAACCACTGTACTCACATGAACTGATTTAAATATGTTTATAGTACCTTTATGGATCTTGAGAAAGGAAATATCATTGCTCCCTATGCAGGCCTCACTGAGCCATTGGATTTCAACAAAAATATCTTAATTTGTGTTCCGAAGATTAACGAAGGTCTTACGGGTGTAGAACGGCATGAGGGTGAGTAATAAATGACATTATTTTCATTTTTGGGTGAACTAACCCTTTAAAATTTCTCACCTGTGAACGACACATGATGTAATCCAGGCAATAATGTTGTCTCTGGTCGTCTCTCTTGTGGTCTGTGCGCGTTCCTGTGTTTTGAAGTGGCTTTGGACGACGCTTTGCAGGGAGAGTGAGAGATTGTATGCTTTCAATGCTAGCAGGCTAAAGTTAGCATTTCCCAGATCGCCTACTGCACCTTTAAATGTAAATAATTAACTAAATAATTCTTGAAAATTAATACAGAATAAGTAATTAATATCGAATAGTACGTGCTCTAAAATAGTACAAACTGCTAGTACATACAAAAAAACGAGGGTCCTCCTAGAAATGCGGTCCTGAAACTGCAGGCTCGGGTCTTGCAGGAACTCCTTCATTCAGCGCTCGTAACCGCAGTAACCGCGTCTCCATGGAAACGTAACAACAAACTACCGCTGTAGAGAGTCGGTTTTATTGCTAGTAGGCTGGCTGTGGTCAACACTGCTGTTATTCTTTATTTTTTTAATTTTAAACACATAAATTAGAAAGAGTGGCAATTACCTTTCACTTTGTTGTGGCTCTGTTGTCATAACTTTTATCCTATGAAGTGTTTCACGTAAGCTCAAAAGAAATGGTAAGTAACTGACACACACTTTAACATGAATGTTATGAGTCGATTCTTTTTTATTAGTGAATCAAAAAAAAAAGGACCAAAAACGAACTGTTTTGTTGTTGTATTACGGACTCGTGAGATTTAAATCATATAACTACTCACTAGTTGTCATTTGACATTATTTCAGCCTCAAAGCGCCGCGTCTTCGAGTGGGAAGCTGTCGAGCAGCAGCGCTTTGACGCGCCGCTATCGCACACGAGCCCTCACCTCTCATGTGGACGAGACCCTCTTTGGGACCCCCAAACAGGTAGACAAAAGCTTACTCTATGGTCTTAGACATTAAATGAAAAGAAAAGGAAGATCCAACAGCCTGTTTAATCTTTCTCAGCATTCTGCTGCTGATATGAAAGATGCTGGGGGCAGAAGCGTGAGGTCAAGGTCACTGTCAAGCTCTGCTCCTGCAACCAAAGAGCCAAAGATGGAGACGGTCCGTATCATCACTAAAGACCTCATCAGAGACCTCAGGCAAGTAGAAGCAGAAGGTTTTTACACTGTGGATATATGTAGTTATCCTTACTGACATATTAATCTGTACAGAATTAGTTATGTTGGTGTAACCTGATTTGACTTGAACAAAACCAGTCAATTTGTTACCATATAAGTGCATGTTTTTATCCCTGAACTGCATATTTTGGCCATTTGTGTTATCGCTATTTTTAAAGGGGTCATGAATTGACATATAAGAGGTCATTCATTGTACTATAAAAACATCCTGTAAGTTCTGAAACTTACAGTAAGTCCAAAAATCAAGATCTGAAAATGACCCATTTTTGATTTTGTCACATTTATGACGTAGGCTAATAGTGTGGCGAAAGACTCTCTTTCTGCAGAATTAGATCAACGCGGACTTCTACATCATCACATCTTTGGCCCTGCCCACTGGCCGATCAACTGACTAAAAATAACATTAGCTTCTAAAAGATCCTAATGCTAAGAACATTTTTAAAGGATTATTTCACTTCAGAATTAAAATGTCCTGATAATTTACTCACCCCATGTCATCCAAGATGTTTGTGTCTTTCTTTATTCAGTCGAAAAGAAGCTAAGGTTTTTGAGGAAAACATTCCAGGATTTTTCTCCATATAGTGGACTTCACTGGGGTTCAACAGATTGAAGGTCCAAATTTCAGTTTCAGCGCAGATTCAAAGGGCTCTACACAATCCCAGACGAGGAATAAGAGTCTTATCTAGAGAAACAATTAGTCATTTTCTAAGAAAAATTTAAATGATATACTTTTTAACCACAAATGCTTGTCATGCACTAACTCGTAGGTAACTTTTGTAAAAATGTATTTTTTACATATTTGTTAAACCTGTCATTATGTCCTGACAGTAGAATATGAGACAGATAATCTGTGAAAATCTGTGAAATACTTATAGAATTTGAACACCGACTGTAATCGCAGACTCAACGCAACTGGCTCTGACTGGACGCGTTTGAGCGCAATCAGTCATAAGTATCAATTTACATTCATAATCGGCCTTACAATCGTTAAGTGTGTGCGCGGCTTTAGTCTTTGCATGTTCGCTTTGTAAACACTTGCTTGGTACTTCCGCCTACGTTATGCGTGACCTTTCCAACATGATTACTTAATGTGTGCAAGAGTTAGTGCATGACTAGCATTTGTGGTTAAAAAGTATATCATTTTAATTTTTCTTAGAAAATGACTAATTGTTTCTCTAGATAAGACTCTTATTCCTCGTCTGGGATTGTGTAGAGCCCTTTGAATCTGCGCTGAAACTGAAATTTGGATCTTCAATCTGTTGAACCCCAATGAAGTCCTCTATATGGAGAAAAATCCTGGAATGTTTTCCTCAAAAACCTTCATTTCTTTTCTACTGAAGAAAGTAAATCATCAAGACATTTTAATTCTGAAGTGAAATAATCCTTGAATTGTAATGCCTAATCTGTGATCAGTGAATATTGTTTATTGCTGTTTATGCATCGGTAAATCAAGCCAGTGACGGTCAACTTCACATTGTTTCTCTGAGTAGCATGAAAATAATCTGTTATTTAAATTGTGATTAAATTATATACAGAAAGCCATCAAAGAACACTTCCTTTATAATCACTGGAGCTGTCAATCAAACAACGCAAGTTTATCGGTGACTGAGTTCTGCACTCCCGTTATAATCAGTGAGGCTGTCTACACTGCACAATGAATCTCTTATTTACATCATGCTTGCACTGTTAGTAATGATGAAAGCATTCATGAGAGTGCAGAAATCGAGTTGCAATGACGAGATCACAGCATTCATGTCTGTCATCTGCTACATGCTCACTGCAACCTTTCATGTGATGGGAGTCGATCTAATATAATGCTATAATCAACAGTTTTCTTTATTAGTTAGTCTTGACAGCTGTAGTAGTAAAACGTAGTAAAAGTTTTCAAGAGAGTTCCACATGAAATACTTATTTCATATGCAAAGATGTTAGCCAATCACAGCAGTGGGTGTGTGTTTACACTGGAGTCTCACAGTGGACACACCTCTTAAAACAGAGAGCTCAAATCAGAGGACTAAAATCAGGGTAGAAAATTTATTTCTATATTATGATTACAATTTTTGATGTAAAAATCATACTAACATTATAAGTGCTCAGGAAACTTTATAAAATAATAATAAAAAATGCATGACCCCTTTAAGTCTGCTCTTTGCTCTTGTTTTGTTGAACCAGAATCCCAAGTGAAGACCCATCTGGGCAGTCTGTTATCCTGTCATCAGCGGAGTTCAGGCGAATCATGGTGGAGTCTCATGTTCCTAGTGAAGAGGAGAAGGCAGCTGTGCTGGAGGCCCAACGCCAAGCCCGCGAGGAAGCCATGGTGAGCCAAGAATGTCAAAATCTCAGTATGCAATTGAACTTGAAATAAGAAAAAACATTTGTAGCCAAACAGAATATTCCTAGTATAAAATATAAGTTTCCTGTATTGCCTTTTACCAGTTGTGCTTCACTGTGATGACAATAAAAAGCAACTCGGAACGGAAATAATAATCAGCTCAAATGAAACCGCAGAGCTGTTTGTATTCTTCTTCAGTTCCTGTGTCAATTCCTTACTGCATTGTGTTTACAATGAATTACTACATTATGAGAAATTATTTAAAAAAAACTTTTATTCTTTGTGCATGCATGCACATTTTTCCAAGAATGAATTAAACAAACAATTATGTATGAATGGAATTGAAGAACTCAATGAAACAACAACACTAATGTTATCATTATGTTAGAATAAAACAATGAAACCACATCATCTCTTGGTTATAATTTATTTTCCAGGGCACATTATACAGCGTACGTTTACACCATCACATTAAGAGTGCAAAGGAGAACAAGTAGGAAATGCAACATTACTTTAATAATATAATGTGTATGATGTGCCCTAATTATAACATCAGTATTACAGTGCATATTTACAAAAATATAAGCGTCCAGCGGGTGAACGGTCCTGCTTCTCAGGCAGCCTATGATTTCACATGAAGTGAGAAATGCACAGCCAGCACCAAACAGACATGCACTTAATTATAAGTGCCATCATTTAGAAATAAATTAACAGCCCGAAACTGACTCAAAACATGAATATATTGCTGGGTCTTCATGATAGTTGCGAAATGTGCATTATTGAGTAAGCATTGGCAGCTCAAACATTTTCATAATAGTTAATTCGTAAAAAGACTTTGATTCCCGAACTTGTTCTTGTTAGGCACTGCCATTGTTGTCAATGTAAAAACATTTCTTCTGCGGTTGCCAATCCGTAAGCCAGAAACACAGAACACGGTTATTGATTATTTAATTATTATAGATGAAACACTTATTCCAAAAGTATCATGATAGCTCTGCTGCAGCATTTAACTTACACAGAATAATGCTTACCTTGTACACTTTAACAGGCTGTTCTAAGAGAACTCGTTTTGTATTCCACTGTGCTGGTTTTCTGTTGTTTTTCTAATGTAAACCTAAATGTCACTGCCACTGCCATGTCTCGTGTTTTTCAACACAAAAAAATGTGTTCTGAATGAATGAGCCAAAGAACACTGTCTTCAAAGAACTGCTATATGCTTCAGGAAATGAAAATCTAGTTGTTGTCAAATCAGGAGGCTGCAGAGCAGAGAAAAGCACAGATGCGTCAGGCGGACCTGTCTCGGCAGAAGAACCAGACTCTCAGTGAGCTCGAGGCAGAGGCGAGGGACCGGGCTCAGTACCTGCTGGAGCGAGCCAACACCCTGAGAATAGAACAAGAGGACGAAGTCAAGAAGCTCAATGAGGTAGATAGGACCACACTAACAAGCCAAACCATCACCGACTGGTTGTTTCCTACATGCAAATGTTGCCATTGTACTCCTGCAGTTGATTCAGGAAGTTCAGTGCCATGTTATCCGAGATGCGCAGCTTGAGGAGAAGAAACAGAACCGGACAAAGTGGCTGGAGGAGGAGAAAAGACTGGATGCTATGATGGAGGTGGAGCGCCGCCGGGCTTTAGAAACCCAGGAACAAATCGAACAGCTGCGCAAACAGCAGATGATTCAGTAAGGATGTTTACGCTCTGTATTCTATATACTCGACATATAATGTATTCCTCCCTATGGTTGATGGGTGGGTGTTACTAAAGCGGGAAGCTGCGCATCCTGGACCAGATTCAGATGCGTCTGGAGGAGAAAATGCTACAGGAGGAGGTGAAGGAGCAGGAGGGTCAGCAGTTGCTGGAAAACATGGAAAGGATGCAGATGGAGGAGCTCAAGGTACATGCAATTAACGTCTAGTTTAATTTGAATCTTAAGTAGTTTTCGGACTCACGTGCAAATTCTATGTTAACACAGGCCATTGAAAGGAAGAAGGAGGAGCAGAAGAATTTGCTTCAGGAGATTCAGAAGATAAATGAAGAGAATCTGCTTGCTAAAGAGCAGAAAAAGGAAGAAGAGAGATTAGCAGATCTGCGTGCTGTAGAGTATACGCGCAAGAAGTTGGTAAGAAAAGTCTTTTTTATATATTTCTCACTATCTCGCTTCTCTTGTCGTCCACCACTATAATCTTAAACTTTAAAATCAGGGGCAGACTGTTCTGGCAGTTCTTACCTTGTAAATCAAATACAATAAATAAGGAAAAATTGTTGAATAAAGTTAATAAAGTCATTATTTTTGTTTTGTTTTTGCAGACAAAAAGTATTCTCGTCGCTTCATAACATTAAGGTTGAACCACTGCAGACATGTTGACTATTTTAACCATGTCTTTAATACTTCTCTGGACCTTGAATGTGGTCATTTCATTGCTTTCTATTAGAGATTAAAAAAAAAAAAAAAAAAGTAAAAAATACCTCTTCATTTGTGTTCCGAAGATGAACAAAGGTCTTGCAGGTTTGGAACGATATGAGGGTAAATAATGACAGAAATTACATTTGTTGGGTGAACCAACCCTTTAATTAAGCATTCAAATATGTGGACAAACACCAGATTACAGTACGTCCACAACCTGACAAACACTGATTCAGCATGTTAAATCTGCAAGAACGAGTCTGCATCAAAAGATGCCGACAGGGCTAACACACTGATCCGAAAAAAATCCAAACATTTTCCCTGATCTCTTTTTAAAAATATTAAAGTACTTCAGACTTACTTTAAAGGGTTAGTTTACCCAAAAAATCACCCTCATGTCATTCCAAACTTGTAATACTTTTTGTTCTTCTTCAGAACACAAATCGCACCATATAACAGTGAAAACATGGAATGCCGGAAAATTTATGGCAGGGAAAGAGTTAATGAAATCTAAGAGATTTCTGACAGTCTATGCAATTTGATGCTTCAAAAAGTTTAGTCTAAATGTTCAGAAGAGACACGATCACTTTATATGATAAAGAGATTTAATTTAGGCTTTTATTCACATATATTAGTGGGCCATTATGTGGTCACACCATTGATTTTGAACAATGTTAGAAGTGGACCACAAAGGAAAAAATATGGTTTTAATACTCTGGCCTATTAATTCCTTTTCTGGGAACAGAAGAAGGATCAGATAATGGTGGATTTACTTTGGGAAAATGCTGAGTCAAGCAAAACAAAGAGAAAAAACAGCAGCTGCAACATCAGCAGCTGCAGCTGGCATTCCCACCAAACTTAAATAGCCACATTAATCCCAGATGTGTCTGATGAACTTTAGGAACGAGAAGCAGAGTATGAAGCTGAGCAGATACGAATCAAGAAAGAAAAAGAAAAGGAAGTAGCGCGACTGAGAGCTCTTCAAGAACGGGACAGAGACCATAAAGCTGAGCAGGTAAAATGTTACAGTATGTCCTACAAAAAATTACTAAATCTCTTTGTATGGGAAGTATTCCCATGATAGTGTAATACATTTTGCATTCTAGATTCTGGATTTCAAATAAATTTGTTTTTTTGTGAACTGTGAGGATGAGATCAGGGCACGGAGGAACCAGGAAGCAGCAGCGAGGGAATGGAGAAGAAAGGAGAAAGAGCAGACTATGAAAAAGCTGGAAGTGGAAGAGAAGCTGAAGGTTGCTCGTTTGAAGCAAGTCACTCATAAGGAGCACCTGCTGTCCATTGAAGCTGGACGAGAGAGAGCAGAGTTTGAGAGGGTCCTGAGGTACAAACACAGTCATGTACTATTTGTAGCGATTTCGTACAGTTATTAATTAATTTATGAGTTAGATATATGAATATAATAAAGCTTTATGATTTATTATTATGCATATATCGACCCAAGGGGGAATTAAACATATATTGTGAATTAATTACAACGAATTATAATCAATTACATATATGATTAGTTCTGGTTTAATAATTATTTAGAGAAACCGTCGGTTTGTCCAGCAAACCTTTAGCTCCTCACAGAATTATCGAAAGGAAGATTTTTCTCTGGCCACGAGAAAGACTTCCTATTCTAGCATCCAAACGTAAAGCAAGGATATAAGATCGAAACGTTAAAGTGACCTGGTTTTTGTTGAAATGAGCAAAAAGAACAATCGAGCATGAATAATGTGTTTAATATATGCAAACTACGACTACAGAGGTTATACGGCTATACACAGGATATACACATACAGCTCTGGAAAAAATTAAGAGACCACTCCAAGTTCAGAAATCAATGTTAAGTGGTCTCTTAATTTTTTCCAGAGCTGTATATACAAAGTGAAAGTAGAGAAAAAGGAAAGAGAGAAGGCAAGCAGCAAAACTTACAAACAGTCCTTGAGGCCAGCATGGAAATCAGTTTCATTATCTAAGATTGAGAAATGGTAGTACTTGCATTAGTCTTGCATGTCGAGTTTCAGTTTAGCGCTGGTGCAGTTCGTTGGCTTCTTCCGTTCCGCGGGATGGTTTGAACCGATGGATAATTCAGGGCAGTCGGGAGAACACACAGCAAAATCCTGGTGCTCCTCTTTTATGGCAGATAAGCCAACACACCTCCTTGAGGTGGAATAGCCAATGACATTGGTGCAAAGTTGGTGGGCAAGCTTATCCTTTGTCTGGTCTCCTAGCTGAATTTGCATAATTGATGACTATCAGATCGGATTTCGAGATGGAGTACTTTCTTCACAATATCATTAAACAAATAGAACAATGCATTTGACAGCCATGTAATATACATAGGTGAATGAGACGTGGAAATAGCTTTAAAATGAATCTAAACTTGACATATAAGAAAAGCATGTAGAAGAAGTTATGGTTTACAGACAAAATTCCATCATTAAAATGAACACTAGCACAAATACAGTCATTTAAACTAAGTCTAAACACTAGGAAGCATATATGCACTGGATATACGTGATGGGTACACTTTGGCACAGTCATATTCTAAGAGTAGCTGTACATACAATCTCTAAGCATGTTTGTGTGTTTTTGTGTGTGTGTCTGTGTGTGTGTGTGTGTGTGTGTGTGTGTGTGTGTGTGTGTGTGTGTGTGTGTGTTTGTTTGTGTGTGTGTGTGGAATTTGTCTGGTCAGTCTCTGGGCCCACAAAAGGGGGGTGATCCTTTTGAAGTCTCCAAAGTTAGGAAGTTGGAGTTTTCTGTTTAACCTAACGGGTCCACAAACATGCCAAAAGTCGCAGTCGGCCGGAGCCGATTTAGTGATTTAAAAACACAGTTCATCAGGTTAAAAGCGTTCTGAAAATTCCAAAGTTTATTGACTACGAACGGATCCATCCAGACGTTACATATTAGAATGGCTGTACACAGGGTTTTAGAAATACAGGGGTTCAGAAACAGGGGTCCAGAAAAGAGTTTGCTAGAGAGATTTGGGGGCATGAGGTGACATGATTCCCCTGATCTACATATCTGCATTTTAAATGCTGTACATTATTACAGAGCCTCTATTCCCAGTCTAATTTCTACAATGCCCCTCCTTCCAAAAAGCCTAGAGTGCTCTAATTGGCCAGTTGACCCCCAGTGCATTGTGACTGGCCAAAAACCTCAACGCCTCTTACCATAATCGAGAACTTCAGCTTCCTAAGCTTCTAAAGCAATAGTAAACACACAGTTAATAATGGCTTCAATATTAATGTATCAGTTCAAGTCCAAGTTAGATTCTGAAAATGCTGATGATCAAGCAGATAGACCAGAACCAGTTTTGCAATTTTGCAGAATGTTTCATAGTGGTAAGTTGCTTTATTATTATGCAGTATATTATACATTACAAAACCCAATGAGTCAACCTGAAAATTAAACAACTACCTCTATAATCTACACTAGTGTTGTCACGGTACCAAAATTCCAGTAGTCGGTACCGATACCATGAAAATTTTACGGTTCTCGGTACCAATTTCGGTACCACAGCAAAATCTGTTGGAACTATTTTATATAGCTAAATACCTATTTATATACCTATTTTAAAAACTAAAATTAAATATGATTTGGAGTGTGTGTTTATGTTTGTGTGTGTATATATAGGCTACCTCAATGAAATAAATTTTGAAAAGAAAAAAAAAATGCTCAAACATCCACATAGTGTTGAAAAAACCAGCATAGGACCAGCATAAACAAGCTCATTTCTTCTGTAAACAAAGCTTTGTGCTTCACTCGTGTCATATTCCCGTACATACTGCCACAGCCCTATCAGTGGGTACTGAATATAACCGGATTCTTGGTACTACCGGTACTACAGAAATGCTGGTATCATCACATTTTCAAAATTTCAGCACCGACTTGGTACCAAAGTACCGGTACTTTTGACAACACTAATCCACACACGTCAAATCATTTACTTACTGACAGAACGAGGGGAGAATGGACAAAAGCCACCAAAAATTAAAAAATTGCTGTCTGTGTTTCCATCGCGGTCTAAAGTACCGTGAAGATTAGGCACTTAGTCCAGTGACCTGGAACTGCACGCATCTGTCCAGTTCCCGCTGGATTTTGTCCTCCGCATATAAGCTTAATGTAACGAAGGTTCTTTGTGTAATGGGAAGGAAGAGGACAGGGATCGGCTTTGGGCTGCTGACAGTCTTTATTCTCACCAGAGAAAAATATCAAACACATAAACAAAAAGACGGTGCAACGCACACTCAATAATTCCACATCCAAGGACGGGCTTCACTCCACGACACGAGCACAGCTCACTTAGTCCGACTGTCAGCAGTCCCTCTCTCTCTCTCACGCTCCTGCTTCTCCTGGCGTTTTATCCTGTCTCCACGCCAGTTACTGGAACGAGAAACAGGTGTTCGTGATTTACATTCAACCCGTTCAATCACCGCACATCCCCAGACACTCCCTCCTGCCGCAGACCCCGCTAAACCACGCCCCCCTCGCCACATACCCCCACCGCCCGACTCAGGCCGGGGAGCCGTCCGGCCTGCAGCCCCCCCCCCCCCCCCATTTCTGGAGAGGAAGTCGGCCACAGCCATCTGAACACCCGGCCTGTGGATCACTTTGAATTTAAAAGGCTGTAAAGCAAGATACCAACGAGTGATCCGCGCGTTGGTGTCCTTCATGCGGTGGAGCCACTGCAGAGGGGCATGGTCCGAACAGAGGGTGAATTCCCGCCCCAGGAGATAATAGCGGAGGGTGAGGACGGCCCACCTGATGGCTAAACACTCTTTCTCCACGGTGCTGTACTTAGCCTCTCTCTTAGAGAGCTTGCGGCTAATGTACAGCACCGGCCGCTCCTCACCCTCTATCTCCTGGGACAGGACCGCACCCAGCCCTCTGTCCGACGCGTCTGTCTGCAACAAAAAGGGGAGAGAGAAATCAGGGGAATGAAGTAACGGCCCGCCACATAAAGCAGCCTTCACCTGGGTGAAGGCCTGCTGGCACAGCTCCGTCCACTGGACCGTATCTGGGGCATCCTTTTTAGTCAGATCAGTCAACGGGCTGGTGAGGTCCGAATAATTAGGAACAAACCTTCTGTAATATCCCGCCAGCCCGAGGAACTGTCTTACCTCCTTTTTGGTCTTGGGACGCGGACAGGTTGCAACCGCTGCTGTCTTATCAATTTGGGGACGCACCTGTCCATATCCCAAGTGGAAGCCCAGATACCTTACTTCCATGCGCCCAATTGCGCACTTCTTCGGGTTGGCCGTGAGCCCAGCCCCTCTCAGCGATCTCAGGACAGCCCTCAAATGCTGCATATGCCGCTGCCAATCATTACTAAAAATAATAATGTCATCCAGATAGGCAGCCGCATACGCAGCATGGGGCCGTAAGATCTTGTCCATGAGTCGCTGAAAGGTAGCCGGTGCCCCGAACAGCCCGAACGGAAGGGTCACGAATTGGTGTAATCCAAACGGCGTCGTGAAAGCGGTCTTTTCTTTGGATAATGGAGACAAGGGGATCTGCCAATACCCTTTTGTTAAGTCCAGTGTCGAATAAAAGCGAGCTGTACCGAGCCGGTCAAGCAATTCGTCCACACGCGGCATTGGATACGCGTCGAATTTCGACACTGCATTCACCTTGCGATAATCCACACAGAACCGCACTGAGCCGTCTGTTTTGGGGACCAAAACTATCGGGCTCGCCCAGTTACTGCTGGATTCCTCTATTACCCCCATTTCAAGCATTGCCTCTAATTCTGCCTGAACCACTTTTTTTTTGTGTTCAGGTAACCTATACGGCCGGCTGCGAATCACCACGCCCGGCTCTGTCTCGATGTGGTGCTGAATGAGGTCAGTACGGCCCGGTAGGGGAGAGAACACGTCGGCAAATTCAGCCTGTAATTTGGAAACATCAGTGAGCTGTGAGGGCGAAAGGTGATCTCCCCCCGGGGCCAGAGCGAGGGATTGTTTTTTTACATTCGCCTCTGGCCCGAGATCATCCTCCCCGCTAATCACCGTCGCCAGCATCACTGATTCCGCCTCACTCCACTTTTTCAGGAGGTTGAGGTGATAAATTTGACGTGCCCCTCTCCTATCGGACCGTATTACTTCATAATCGAGATCACCAACTCGCCGTGTGACCTCAAATGGTCCTTGCCACTTCGCCAGTAATTTTGAGCTTGATGTGGGGAGTAATACGAGCACTTTCTCTCCCGGTGCAAATTTACGCAGATTAGTTCCCCTGTTATACAACCGGCACTGTCTGTCCTGGGCTTGTAACAAATTCTCCATAGATAGCCGCCCCAAAGTGTGGAGTTTTGTTCTCAAGTCCAGCACATACTGAATTTCATTTTTCGATTGAGACGGTCCGTCCTCCCAAGACTCTCTTAGGACATCCAACACCCCGCGGGGGTGGCGCCCAAAGAGAAGCTCGAAGGGGGAAAACCCCGTGGAGGCTTGCGGGACCTCTCGCACAGCGAACAACAGGGGTTCCAACCATTTATCCCAATTTTTGGCGTCTTCTTGAACGAACTTACGAATCATGGATTTAAGCGTGCGATTAAAACGTTCGACCAGCCCGTCCGTTTGTGGGTGAAAGACGCTGGTTCGAATCGATTTAATGCCCAACAATTCGTACAGTTCGCGTAGCGTACGTGACATAAACGCCGTGCCTTGATCAGTGAGGATTTCTTTCGGAATCCCCACTCGGGAGATTAAACTGAAGAGGGCGTCCGCAACACTCTTAGCGGAAATGTTGCGGAGAGCCACTGCTTCTGGATATCGTGTTGCATAATCCACAATGACCAATGCAAAACGATGCCCTCTCGCTGATCGCTCTAATGGCCCGATGAGGTCCATGCCAATTCGTTCGAAGGGGACCTGCATTAATGGAAGGGGGCGCAAAGGCGCTTTTGGAGTGGCCGGAGGATTTACCAGCTGACATTCACGACAAGACGCGCACCACCTGCGCACGTTCTCGTGAATGCCCGGCCAAAAGAATCGGGTCATGAGGCGATTTAGTGTCGCTGTTTGTCCTAAGTGTCCAGCCATTGGGTTAGAGTGAGCCGCATGGAAAAGCATTTCCCTGCGGCTCTTTGGTACTAACAACTGGGTTGTATCTTCCTTTGATTGAGTGTCTTGGGTCACTCGATACAACCTATCTTTAATAATCGCAAAATAGGGATAAGTTAGTGGTCGTCCAGGCTGGAGAGGCTGACCGTCAATCGTACTGACCCTCTCAAACGCATTTTTCAGCGTGTCATCGTGAGACTGCTCCAGGGGGAAATCATCACGGTCCGAGAGAATCAGTCTCCCGATCCCGCTCGGTTCCCCTGAGGCAGTCACCACTGGTCCCCGGTCAGTCTCCCCCGCCTGCACTCGCACTTCCCTTCCCCGCGTACATTTACTCCAAGAGGCACCCGAGCATAAATGCCCCAATAATTTATTAAATGCGGGCCAATTCGTCCCCAAAATTAACGGGTGCCGGAGGTGCGGATTAACTGCCACCTCCACACTATGCTTTTGACCCCTAAATAGAATCCCGACTGACACCAACGGATAACTCGCGATATCCCCGTGCACACACCGTACCTTAACCACGCGGCCTGTATCCAATGCCCCGGATGAAATCAGGCTTTGATGCACGGAGGTTTGGTTACAACCCGAGTCCACCAAAGCCTGATATGTACCCCCCTTGATACTCACTGGTATCTGGTACTGACCAGCCTGACCGGGGGCGACCTGCAGGTCGTCCGGGACCCGGATCAATGTCCCCACCTCCATCACTGGACACCGGTCTATGAAGTGATCCGGGTCCCCGCAACGCCAACAGGCCGGCCCAGACCTGCCCGCCGCTCCAGTGGCGGAGAACGGGCCGAACGATTGGCGTGGAGAGAGGGGAGAAGCAGGCGCGGGGTCCAGCCCGGCGGTGGTCAGTCCCGCCCCCCTGGGCGGGGCTCTTGGCGCCACGAACTGCCGAGAATCCGTTCCACCCCGCCCTCGGGGCGGAACACGAGGCGGGCCGGGCGGACGGGTCCTAGGTAGAGGGACAGGTTTAGAGAGAGAGAGGGGAAGAAGAGAGGGAGAGAGAGAGACAGATGGCAGGGATTCGCCGACCCCTGGGCACGCCACCAAGTGGTCCTCCGCCAATTGGATGGCCGAATCCAGCGACGTGGGCCGGTGGCACTGGACCCACTCGGCGGTCTTCTTTGGGAGCCGAGTGGTGAACTGTTCCAGCACCACACGATCGATCATTTGCTCCGCGTCGCCTCCGTCGGCCATCAGCCATTTGCGGCACGAGTCCCGGAGCTGTTGGGCCAACACGAAGGGCCGGCCCGCCTCCCCCAGCTCCAGAGACCGGAAGCGCTGACGGTGCTGCTCGGGGGAGCGGCCGACCCGCTGCAGGATGGCCCTCTTGAGGTCGTTGAAGACCAGGAGGTTCTGGATGGGCAGCTGCTGTGCTGCCACCTGCGACTCGCCCGAGAGCAGCGGGACGAGCCGCATGGGCCACTGGTCCCGGGGCCAACCTGAGACCTCAGCAGCCTTTTCGAACAGGTCCAGGAAGGCCTCCGGGTCATCTTGCGGGCCCATCTTCTGCAGTGGCAGCTGGAAGGGGCCAGCAGCTGCCGCGCTGGTCGCCGTGGGAACCTCCCGGTCTATCCAGCTCCGGAACCTCTCGCGGTCCTCCTGCTGGCCCTGGATGATCGCCTCGAAGCGGCGTTCCTGGTCACTTCGAAGATCCAGCAGGGCCCGATGTTGTTCTTGATGCAGGACCGCGAGGGATGCAATGATGTCCGCAAACGGCTTTCCAGCGGCGGGGGATGCCTGCATGGCGGCGGCTTCCGTCTTCCTTCCCGGGTTTCGGCACCAGTGTAACGAAGGTTCTTTGTGTAATGGGAAGGAAGAGGACAGGGATCGGCTTTGGGCTGCTGACAGTCTTTATTCTCACCAGAGAAAAATATCAAACACATAAACAAAAAGACGGTGCAACGCACACTCAATAATTCCACATCCAAGGACGGGCTTCACTCCACGACACGAGCACAGCTCACTTAGTCCGACTGTCAGCAGTCCCTCTCTCTCTCTCACGCTCCTGCTTCTCCTGGCGTTTTATCCTGTCTCCACGCCAGTTACTGGAACGAGAAACAGGTGTTCGTGATTTACATTCAACCCGTTCAATCACCGCACATCCCCAGACACTCCCTCCTGCCGCAGACCCCGCTAAACCACGCCCCCCTCGCCACACTTAATAAAACCTGAACCTTGTCGTCGGTCCATCTGTCGTATTTTTTAAACTCCACTGTTGATTCAAATAGCAACTCTTCCTGCATGCACCGCAACAGACTTTTAAAAATGGTGGTTGAAATAAAATGCTGCGTGGATTAATCAGTGCCCAAGGAAGTCGACCGGAAGTTGAAGTTGGCCGGGTGCCGCCATCTTGTAGCAGAACTTCACTTGCGTTAGCATCCCCATTGACTCCCATTCATTTTGGCGTCACTTTGACAGTGAATAACTTTACATCTGAGGCGTTTAAAGACTCCATTTGTCCATTATTTATTTCCAAAGATACACAACAATGTATAAAGGGCTCCATTACCTTCTATGTTACATTATGGCCCCGTAGAAACAGTTTTTGTAAAAATAAGCTAACGATTGCGTCATAACCACTCGACTCTCTGTCGCACATTAGAGAAATTACCGTACAGACAGGAGGAGAAGCTCGCAGGCAATAGTGTGCATTAACTTAATATGGCGTACTGGCGTTACATTTTAAAATACTATACAAAATAATTAATCAGAATACTTACTCCTGCTCTCTCACGCCAAAGAACTCCCCGTTCAAGCTGGCCGTCTCTGCAAGATTAACGATGGCAGTTTGCACGCACAGCTACTAGAAGATTTACATCTGTCAGACAGGTTGCGGACGTCATCAAGCTTAGTTTGAGTCTGCGCGTCAGAAACGGAAGTGCTAAAAATCGCTAAAAATGGGCTTCACTTGTCTCAATTGAGTTCCAATGGGGTCGCTGTGTCCATTTCTTTTACTGTCTATGGGATTAATCAATCAAAATGCTGTGTGAACTCAACCAATCAGCATGTTCAGCACCCAAGTCCCACCCCCAAAAGTTCCCGAACTTTGAAAAAGTACTACCTCAGAAGCAGGGACTTTTTTTTACCTGGAACTTCATTAAGACCCTGGTTCCTGCAGTCGAAACACACGAGTACCACTCCAAAGTGGTACATTCCTGCGGTGGAAACGCAGCTAAAGATAACATTGAATATTTTGTTAGATCATATCAAATCTCCATGTCCCCAGACGCCGGATCTTGTGAAAAGATATCTGTTTGTCTGGTGTGCAAACCAGCAAATCTGTCAACAGAAAGTCTTGTATGGTATCTCAAGACTCAATTAACAGCCTTCTGTCAGCCTGAGAGTTTGACTGAAAGCCAGAGAATAGCAGAAGCGGGGGCCTGTACCATGAAGCCGGATTAGCTGGCTTGCCAGGTAAGTTTCAGATTAGTTTGTGCCAATCCTGGGTTTTAGGCACCATGAAAGTGACTTGGCTTTTAGCGGTGTTCATCGCCATAGTAACTTACGCCCCATGGCTAACCTGCTCCTGGGCAGGTTATGTTCTGGGTTAGAGATCTCAGTAGCAACACAACACACAGAGACATCCACCTGACGCCAACATAAACAAGACCCGGCACTGAACTAAGGAAAGGGAGGAACTTATATACACAGACGATTATCTCAAATGACAGACAGCTGTGATGATTAGTGCAGTGTCCATGGTGACTGATTGTGGCAGGAAAACAGAATAAAGGACCACATGTGACTGATGAAAACAAACAAACTGAACGTTAATGTGGTGTGAGGGTGTGACAATAATAAAGAAAATAAAACACCAATGTATGGTTGCTTTAAAACAGGTTGTTATTGAAAACCTTTAGATCCTCCATTGTATACTCCTTTTCCAGGGCACAGCAGGAACTCATTGAGAAAGAACGAGAAAAAGAGGAGCAGCGTCATCAACAAATCCAAAGGCATGCTGAGGCTGTGAGGCTGCAGGTACGGGAGAGAGAAATGCAGGCCGTCACCCAGCGCAGAGAGCTGTTCCGAGAGGGGGAGCGGCTGGAAGAGGAGGCGCGCAATCGCAGAGCCCGACTGGACGAGATTAAGGAAAAGAAGCTGCGGGAACTCAAGTATGTCCTGAGAGTAAAGTAGACAGTGAAGTTATATAAAAATGACTAGGGCTGCTCCCTAATAGTCGACAAGAAGAGGCTTAGTCAACCAAATTTTAATTAGTCGCTAAAAAAACCCCCAATTAATTAGCAAAGTCACGCAGTCCGACGGACAGATTGTTAACACGCCTGGTCCAAACGGAAGTCCAAACGTTCGCCATTTCATTCATCCACATCAAACATGGCTTATAATTTGAAACATGTGAGTAACTTTACATGGCCACTCACTCTAGGGTTCACCCAAAAATGAAAATTCTGTCATTTATTACTCACCCTCATGTTGTTCCACACCTGTAAGACCTTCATTCATCTTTGGAACACAAATTAAGATATTTTTGATAATATCCAATGGCTCAGTGAGTCCTCCATTGACAGCAAGATAATTAACACTTTCAATGGCCAGAAACCTACTAAAGGCATATTTAAAACAGTTCATGTGACTACAGTGGTTCAACCTTAATGTTTTGAAGCCCAAAAATGTATCAAACTGTCACGTCATTTTAGTAAACGAGGCTTCGTTATGTCATAAGTATTTCGAAATTTCAAAGGTTCACCACTGGAGGGCGTGACTTTGGCAGTTTGATACACTCTCTGAATCACTGATTCGAAACACAAGATTCGTAAAGCTTCGAAGTTTCATGAAGCAGTGTTTTGAAATCGCCCATCACTAGATATTGTTCAATAGAGTGTTTTTTTTTTTGTTTTTTGCACTATATTTCTGCCATTTAGGATTTTTTTATGTAAAGTAATGACGTTCACACTGTAAATGTTAAGTGTCCAAATGCAAAAAGGGCCACTATATGATAGAAAGATGTTGTGGGAAAGAAAAAGAGACAACAGAAGCTTTACATGAATCATAACCGCAAGAGTAAGAGATAATATGTTGAGGTCAGATCATGGTCACTTAAATCTTGCAACGATTTAGCCAGGCATTTACACGTTTCCACTTTTGACCACAGGGCAGCTGGGCTCTCAGACAAGTACTGCAAGGAAGTTGAGCGTAAAGTTCAAGCCCTTCCAACTCTTTCAAACTGAGCCGGAGGAGCAACGGAAATGGAGGAAATGAGTACGTCGAAAAGAATGAAAGAAGAAAAACAGTTGTGGTTTGCCAGTCAAGTAATCTCGACTGAATTAAACCATGTGTAAAGCATATATTTTTGGCCAGTTGTTGAAAAGATTGCATCATCACTAGTGGGAAGGAAATTAAGTTTCTCTTAATGTGCAATGAGTTGTGTGTTTTTTCTCTTTCTGCTGTTGACTCAGCATGACTTCATTTCTTGATGCCAAATGTGTTAGTCATTCAAAAGTCAACACTGCTTTCGTTGTTTTTAAGAGTTCTTACTGCATTTTTATATACTCTAAAAGAACATTTAGTATAAACTGTAATATTTTTGAACAGTTCATGTTAATTCCAATTAAATGAAAAATCTTATAGTTTAAATGTATATTAAATACAGTTAGCTGAAATTGAGTGCTTCTTTTATCCCACTTAAATACATCTTTGTGTAATTTTATAATTATTTATATTTGTCTTTGAAATATGGTTAAAGTGTACAGCCGAATGTGATGGCAAGCATTTATGGTAAACAAAAATATATTTGAATGCCATTTTTATTCAAACTTATATGTCATGTATTTAAGTGTATCTATAATTACACATTTGCAAATGAGTACATTTAAAATATATTAACTTTAAATGTAATATCAAAGAATGCACTACAGGTAAAATTATAATCAAGTGTGCTTTAGAAGGCTATGTTAGTACATTAAAACAAGACAAACGATGCAACCATTAAAAACCATGTGTAAAGCATATATTTTGGGCCAGTGTTTTTCGAATTGTTGAAAAGATTGCATCATCACTAGTAGAAAGGAAATTAAGTTTATACACAAAATGTGCAATGAGTCGTGGGGTTTTTCTCTTTCTGCTGTTGACTTAGCATGACTTCATTTCTTGATGCCAAATGTGTTATTCAAAAGTCAATACTGCTTTCTTTGTTTTTAAGAGTTCTTACTGCATTTTTATATACTATAAAAGAACATATTTTAGTATAAACTAATATTTTTGAACAGTTAATTTCATGTTAATTCCAATTAAATGAAAAATCTATTGAAAGTGATTCCAATGATATCGTTCCTCTCTGCCGTTATCATTAAAGTTATGATGTGTTCCTGGTGTGAACGGGCCTTTAAAACTTCAGCATCATTATTTGACCAATAATTTATGATAAAAAATTTTAATAATTCAGCAATTTAAATAATAAATCAATCATGCTGAATCAAACTGGTTTTTATCATTATTTCACATAAAACGAAAAAATATATGCTTAGTAAGTCGCACCTGCTTCTGTTTATTTGTGATCACTGAACTGTATAAAACAATTTCATTAGGGCTTTTATGTACAAAGGTGTCATTTAGGAAAATGCTGATAAATGCTCATGTTCACGGTTTCTATTCATTTTTCAGATCTGAGTTGCTGTTATTGATTTAATTCCACTATGGAATTAATTCAACGTTCTCTATGGATTCGGATACCACTACAAATGACTGTTTCCTCAAATAGTAAGGGTACAGCCGGTGATTGTGAACACAGCCCCTGTTCTTGTGCCAGATCGTTGTCGTTTGTGCCTGTCCTGTCCTATCTTATTCTTGGTGTTTGTGGTGTTTTCTCCATACTGGGTAGTTTTGTTCATTTTTGATTTTAATAAAGCCCATTGTTCACTCTGCGGTTGAGTCCTCGACTCTTCCTTCAACCCCAAACCTGAGATAAGCTTCACAATCAAACTATTTTGATTTTGAAATGTTTTGTTGTGTAATCTGTTGCCTTTATCTTTTTTTGTCTAGATTGAAGAAATAAGGGCCCTTTGTAAAGGATGTGGAGTAGGCCACAATGGTTATGGATCTTAGTCACCTACAACAAGGTTTTTTTTTCATGAGGTGAGGTGCATCCGATACAGGAAGTCAGACGGAGCAGTTATGTATTAGGGTGGCATGAATTTTTTTCAAATTAGCTGTTGATATGATAGATATTGGTTACAAAATCATTGGGTGCTCAAATGTAGGAGAAATGATTTTGTCATAATTCCAGGATGTGGGGTTATAAAGCTATATAAAGGAAGACATAGTGAGAATTTAAATGAGCATGTCTTTAGGTGGCTGGGCTGTTAAAACTTGAAAAAAACGTGAAATTTAGCATCAGAGAAGCATTTAGGAAAATGCTGATAAATGCTCATGTTCACGGTTTCTATTCATTTTTCAGATCTGAGTTGCTGTTATTGATTTAATTCCACTATGGAATTAATTCAACGTTCTCTATGGATTCGGATACCACTACAAATGACTGTTTCCTCAAATAGTAAGGGTACAGCCGGTGATTGTGAACACAGCCCCTGTTCTTGTGCCAGATCGTTGTCGTTTGTGCCTGTCCTGTCCTATCTTATTCTTGGTGTTTGTGGTGTTTTCTCCATACTGGGTAGTTTTGTTCATTTTTGATTTTAATAAAGCCCATTGTTCACTCTGCGGTTGAGTCCTCGACTCTTCCTTCAACCCCAAACCTGAGATAAGCTTCACAATCAAACTATTTTGATTTTGAAATGTTTTGTTGTGTAATCTGTTGCCTTTATCTTTTTTTGTCTAGATTGAAGAAATAAGGGCCCTTTGTAAAGGATGTGGAGTAGGCCACAATGGTTATGGATCTTAGTCACCTACAACAAGGTTTTTTTTTCATGAGGTGAGGTGCATCCGATACAGGAAGTCAGACGGAGCAGTTATGTATTAGGGTGGCATGAATTTTTTTCAAATTAGCTGTTGATATGATAGATATTGGTTACAAAATCATTGGGTGCTCAAATGTAGGAGAAATGATTTTGTCATAATTCCAGGATGTGGGGTTATAAAGCTATATAAAGGAAGACATAGTGAGAATTTAAATGAGCATGTCTTTAGGTGGCTGGGCTGTTAAAACTTGAAAAAAACGTGAAATTTAGCATCAGAGAAGCATTTAGGAAAATGCTGATAAATGCTCATGTTCACGGTTTCTATTCATTTTTCAGATCTGAGTTGCTGTTATTGATTTAATTCCACTATGGAATTAATTCAACGTTCTCTATGGATTCGGATACCACTACAAATGACTGTTTCCTCAAATAGTAAGGGTACAGCCGGTGATTGTGAACACAGCCCCTGTTCTTGTGCCAGATCGTTGTCGTTTGTGCCTGTCCTGTCCTATCTTATTCTTGGTGTTTGTGGTGTTTTCTCCATACTGGGTAGTTTTGTTCATTTTTGATTTTAATAAAGCCCATTGTTCACTCTGCGGTTGAGTCCTCGACTCTTCCTTCAACCCCAAACCTGAGATAAGCTTCACAATCAAACTATTTTGATTTTGAAATGTTTTGTTGTATAATCTGTTGCCTTTATCTTTTTTTGTCTAGATTGAAGAAATAAGGGCCTTTTGTAAAGGATGTGGAGTAGGCCACAACGGTTATGGATCTTAGTCACCTACAACAAGGTTTTTTTTTTTTCATGAGGTGAGGTGCATCCGATACAGGAAGTCAAACGGAGCAGTTATGTATTAGGGTGGCATGAAATTTTTCAAATTAGCTGTTGATATGATAGTTATTGGTTACATAATCATTGGGTGCTCAAATGTAGGAGAAATGATTTTGTCATAATTCCAGGATGTGGGGTTATAAAGCTATATAAAGGAAGACATAGTGAGAATTTAAATGAGCATGTCTTTAGGTGGCTGGGCTGTTAAAACTTGAAAAAAAAAAAAGTGAAATTTAGCATCAGAGAAGAGAGCGCTTGTGCTGCTTTCATGAAAACACATACCCGATGTTAAGGTATGTGACTATCCAAGGGCAATAGCCTTGCATGCATACCAATGTGCACAGAAGCTCTTCCATCCTTTTGAAGGTAATTTACTGCATCCATCTGGAAAACAATGAATGGCTTTGTTTCCTCTACTATACAAACTCAAACACACGCGACGCTTACTGTGTTACATAACCTTCAGTTACTCCTCCATTTCATTTGGATAAACATGTCAATTCACCAAAATAACACTGCGATAAGTGTGAACTGATATTAAGCTATCTACCATTTTGTTGGGTTTTGCTCAATATAATGTTAAGTGGCAGATCAGTGGGCTTGCTGCAGTTGAATATACTGTAGTAAGAGATGTTCTCTGTCCCAGACGTAACCTAAAATATTATGTGGAGGATAATTTAATAATTATAATAAGACTGCGTGGTCAACCTATGAACATAACTCGTATTTAAACAACTATCGCTTTGTGTTGTTGGCAAGATCAGATGACAGATAAGAAAAACGGATATAAATTTGGGATGTATTGTTTGTGGTTTGTATACGCCCCTGCATTTTTAATGACTATTTTGATTGTTTTAGGATGTTTTCTTTTACAAAGTACCATGGCTGCCCCGTTCCAAAAAATTATTGTCCGGACCTCCGCTGGGAGGAAATATAAAGACCGGACCTCTGGGAACTTTAATTGAATACCCCTGTGCTATGTGATGTGTTCCATCAGAACAATAGTATGCTTTGGGAATACTTGAGGAAAAGAGTTGACCAATCAAAATGCATTTAGGATGATTTTACGCAACTGGAAATGCCCCAAAACCTCAGACCTGAAGGATTGGATTGATGGGATGAGTGAAATTGCTTCATATGGGAGCATGTTGTGGAGACTGCTTAACAACTTTTTCATTTCCATGTGCTTCTGTTTTGATTGTTTCCACTGATGGTGACCAGTGGCTGAGTAAGTTAAGTGAGGGGTGGATCAGAAAACCACAATACATGTTGAAGTTCTGCCAAGGCTATATCTTCTTCTTTGGAAATTACGAAAAAATACTTCCTGAGCATGAATCCCTCATCCCACATTTTCCTGTCTAAAAATATTTTGCAGCAGTCAATATCAAAAATAGTAGTCCGTATCCGCTGTGGCCAGCAGCTGCTTTAAGTATTACAGTGCATGTTACCACCAAAGCACTTGCAATTTCTCAGACACATCTGAGGGGACACATGTTTGAAACTGCAAGGTCAATCAGCTTATTATATATATATATGTGTACGCACACAGTGATATATATAATGTACCCTATAGTTTCTTCACACACTAACGTGTTGCGTGCAACTATGAACCTTCACAAACTGTTGATAGTATGCGGTCAGCTTGCAGGTATGAAGGTGCTGTTGTGGTGGGAAGTTCCGTCATGTTTGATATAGATGTATATAGTGATAAAGCATGTTGCTTTTGTTTTCATTTTTCATAGCTGCTGCCCAGCCACCATGATGTGAGGAGCTTAAATGTTAAAGTGTGACCGCAAACCTTACGTGTCGAATACAGATCATTCTTGGGCAGTGGAGAACATGCTCCCAAATAAACCAGTACCAGCACATCTTTAGAAAATGGAAACTCTTTTTAGAGGCCATTCCAAAATTTTCTAACTGGACCATATTTTATGCTTATTTTATTTATTTATTTATTTTTGCAATTTATATTCAGGTAGCACATGTATTGAACTCAAAGGAATGCATTGTGTCTTTTTTTATGCGTTCCGATTTTCAGATTTTTTGTGAAGCAATAATAATTATATATATATATATATATATATATATATATATATATATATATATATATATATACCGATCAGGCTAACAATATGACCACCCTTATTGTGTTGGGCCCCTCTTTTGCTGCCAAAACAGCCCTGACCCGTCGAGGCATGGACTCCTCTAGACCCCTGAAGGTGTGCTGTGATATCTGACACCAAGCAGCAGATCCTTGAAGTCCTGTAAGTTGTGAGGTGGAGCCTCCATGGATCGGACTTGTTTGTTCAGCACATCCCACAGATGTTCGATTGGATTGAGAGATCTGGGGAATTTGGAGGTCAAGTCAACACCTCAAACTCGTTGTTGTGCTCCTCAAATCATTTTTGCTTTGTGGCAGGAGCATTATCCTGCTGAAAGAGGCCACAGCCACCAGGGAATACTGTTTCCATGAAAGGGTGTACATGGTCTGTGACAATGCTTAAGTAGGTGGTATGTGTCAAAGTAACATCCACATGGATGGCAGGACCCAAGGTTTCCCAGCAGAACATTGCCCAAAGCATCACACTGCCTCCGCCGGCTTGCCTTCTTCCCATAGTGCATCCTGGTGCCATGTGTTCCCCAGGTAAGTGACGCACACGCACCCGGCCATCCACGTGATGTAAAAGAAAATGTGATTCATCAGACCAGGCCACCTTCTTCCATTGCTCTGTGGTCCATTTCTGATGCTCATGTGTCCACTGTTGGCTCTTTCAGCAGTGGACAGGGGTCAGCATGGGCACCCTGACTGGTCTACAGCTATGCAGCCCCATGCGCAACAAACTGTGATGCACTGTGTATTCTGACACCTTTAATGTAGGAAGAGAACGTGCGAACAGCTACATACATTTACAGAGTGAAATTGCCTAGTATAAGAGCATGCCATATTTGCTTCCTACATTTCAGTTGATCAGGAGGTGGCGGTGTGCTCTACAAATGTATCTGTTTGTATGTTCTCTTCCTACACTAAACACTGCTTTGCACTGTACATACCAATGTACCTTCCTCTTGTCATTTATTCTTTTAGTATTCAGCCAGTGAGGGAAGGTGGTTCACCTCACAAAAAAATGTCTTCAGAGAGAGACAGAGCAGATGAAGCTGATTAATTCATTAAAAACTAATAATCCCAAACATGTGTACTTTTTTCAGCAGGAGGTGGCTAGGATTTTATTTATTTTAGTGCTGTTATAACTGACATTGTTGTTGGAGTGTCCTTTTATCAGATGTGATTATGTACAAGTACTGTATTGGTCACCCACTGTGTTGGAGATACATATTAATTAATAAATATTTCTTTGCAGTGGCAGAGCATGCAGCTATGACAAATATATCAGGTTTGCCAGAGCCAAACTTGTCTGTAGAATCAGTGTTATCTGGTAGCCATAACACTAAAAGAAAGTGTATGCCCATGGAATGACCAGAATGTTTTTTCCCTCCACAAAAAAAAAAAAAAAAAAAAAAAAAACCTCTCAAGAGAAACCTCGGAAAGAAACTGGCTTTTCCTGGCTAGGTAGTAAGATTTTGCTTTTGTTGTTCAAGACACATTTTTACCACATTTGTCTGGTGTGAGCAGGCTAGGTTTTACTCAGAAGATGTTTTGGCTATTGGACATCCGCCTGGTGTCAAGAAGGTCAGCAAATAAGCCAGTTATCTCCAAGAAAAACATCAAAGGACAGGAATTCTGCACTAAGTAGGATTGCAGCAGAAGACTGGTGCAAAAATATTTTCTATAAAGAAGCCTCCTACCAACTGCAGAGCTGCCAACTTTTGAGTTCAGCTTAGAGTGAGATTTCGGGG
The DNA here is from genome assembly GCA_036281575.1 of Ancherythroculter nigrocauda. Taxonomy (NCBI): domain Eukaryota; kingdom Metazoa; phylum Chordata; class Actinopteri; order Cypriniformes; family Xenocyprididae; genus Ancherythroculter; species Ancherythroculter nigrocauda. Next base: position 5,733,351 of record VTFQ01000005.1, on the reverse strand, counting down.
GCGGGGCTTTGGTTAGGGGGAGGGGCTTATGGAGGGGCGTGGCTTGCTTTTGTACTGTTTTTTTATGATAAACTTATGTAAAATAACTGCTCAGTGCTGCAAAACAAACAACTCTGCTAATGCTAACTTAATTCTATATAAACTATTAGGGGTGTGACGAGACAGGTATCTCGAGACGAGACAAGATGGCAAAATACATAACTAGAAAAAATATTCTGCAGGTGTATTTGAAATGTTTTAACTAATCATCTTGTAATGAATGTCATTTCAGTTCTACTTTCGGAGTATGAATTATCATATGCAGTAAAAGACAACAATACTCAAGCACTGTAAAAGGTTTTGCCACTAACTCAACTGACTGACTTCTCTTCTGTATGATTTTAGTCTCTTCAGACATTACTGTACATGATTTATGAGCTTCTACAACTTTTGACCTCCTAACTGAACTCCTTTCCACAAACTGATCATAGAAATAAAAACAGTATGAATAAAAATGGTAACACTTTACAATAAGGTCTCATTTATTAATTTATAAACATTAACATTAACAATGAGCAATATATTTGCTACAGTATTTATTAATCTTTGTTTATGTTAGTTAATAAAAATAGACATTCATTGTTAGTTCATGAGAGTTCACAGAGCATTAACTAATGTTAAATGAAACCTTACTTTTTGTGCTTAATAAGATTAAGAGAAAACTGTTATTCATTTTTATGGTAACACTTTAAGTGCAACCATAATCACACTCTCTCAATATTCAAAGTGCAAATAAGACCAATTTTTCTTTGATACAGAGTTGAGAGATTGTTACAACTACACTGCCCAGCCTAAAATAGCTTTCATATTGAGAGATATCTGTATTCATCAGGGAGCCGCTTTCAAATGCGGGGTATTGAAATCGCGTTTGAATGCGCGCTCGCGTTTACTTTCACTTTCGTGATCGCGCGTAACTCTGTAAATATGGAGCGGCGGCGACCGTTATCAAACTGAATTAAATGTTTTTTTATTTAAATACAAAGCAAAACGATAGTGGAGGCGTAATGTAAACGTAGCGGTGGCATATTCTTTCCTAATCATCCTAACACTCTGTCATGGCAACATCACAGACTACTTTTCGCCTCGACGAGAAATCTCGTCACATCCCTATAAACTATATAACAGCATATTATTAGGCCTATTAGTTACTAGCCTAAACTGGATGGAGACACGGAGCGCCCTGTAACTCACTGACCTGCCTGCGTTCACAATTCACACGGTGCAGATGGGAGGGAGAACAGAAGACTACACAGTTTATGGGAATAAATTGTGTATTTCCCTCACAATTGTCACAAAAAACTCACTGTACACTGTCTGTCTGGTCTCTCTGCGCGTTGCTTTGCGAGATCATGCGGCGCGATTTTTTTTCCCCTCACTTCTGCACGAGTCTGCGTGAGAATATGGGGGTGTGGCGTGAGAGTGTGAGAATTGGGTCAATTGCGTGAGTCTCACGCTGAATGCGTGAGAGTTGGCAGCTATGTGAAAATCCACCCTGAATATGGAGCATTTGTGAACAGGTGTTGACACATAAGGCTTGCATGAGATTTAGGTTACATGCTGTAAAGAACATGTGAATATCAGTGGTTACATCAACAGGGATGGAGAGAGGCTTGTACTCTCTGTTGTTGTTTGTCTCCCAAAGGTAGGTCATGCCATTCTCTAGCACTGGAGAGCTGCAGTGATCCAGGATCAGGTAAAGTAAAGGCCCTTCTGATATCCCGCTGACCTTCACAATGACTCTCACCACAATGTGACGCTGATTATTCTGAAGTACCACACTCTCCACTTTGCCAAAGAGCACTAGCATCAAACACATACACAGATCACTCATTTGATTTGACTAAATAGAAAATTAGTGTTAACATTTCATGTTGCACAGGATCAAAACCTGAACAGGGCTCATCACCTGTTTTATGGCATATGTCAGGAATCAGATCCGTTAGTGGTTTAAGTCTGTATTCTGGATGAAAGCTATCATAGCTTGGTGTTGGCTTGAGATGTTCAGCACAGCAGCTCCACAGGGACACGTTGTAGTAGTAATGCCCACAGCAAAAGTGATTTGGTTTGGTGTTGTGAAGCATGGCATGGGTTGAGGAAGAACAGCAAATTTTGTTGCTATTATGTTCCAGCAAGAGGTTTCCACAGCATTCTGCTTTAGTTGTGTTGTAGAGATCACCCGAGCAGCATCTCTGTTTGTGGTGGTCATATATTTGTGAGCCACAGCTCATCTTGAGCTGTTTTTGAGTATATATTAGACCTCCGACACACTCTGACTGCTCAGGCACATTGAGATGAAGGATTCCATTACAGCACAGCACATTGACATCTGACAGACTGTAGAGATTTTTACCACAGCACTGAAACACATATATACAAAGTTTGTTCGCAAATGGACTATATTTTTTGGTTAAAGGTACACTATGTAAATTCTGTCCCTCTAGCTAACAAAACTGCATAGATACATTGTTTTGGTTATGCTTTGGCTTTGCGTGACTGTGTGAATGAATATGTTTCTATCTCGTATCTAAAAAAGTGTGAGAGATTATCCGACTGCTCATGAAACATTCCCTAATAGCCCAGACAGCAACATATCCAGCCCACATCTGGTACATGTGGATTACATGCAGACTGGATATGGGCCAGGTCTGGGCCGTCACTCTGTTGCTGTCAGGGAGGTTTAAAGTATTATTTCACTTCAGAATTAAAATTTCCTCGTAATTTCCTTATAATAGGATTACCATAGTGAATCAGGGTAAAACAAAGACACAATGATGTATTGACTCCTTTTTTAAATTTGGTTAACTTTGAACCAAAAATGTTCACATAGTGCACCTTTAAGTAGTAACATTCAAAATATCAGCATTCCTTCATTGTTTAATTCTAAATTAAATCCAATTGGGTATGAGCCACAGGTAGACTATAATGAAACTATTAATGCAAACTGTTTTACAGCGTACTACAATTCACTGAGGTGTAATTAGTAGCCTATTTGTCACTTTGCAGCAAATATAAATAGCCTAACATCTAACACTATTTACACAATGCAAATTCAGTATACTGCTATTTTCAGTAAATGCTATTGAACTTACTCTCTGCCATAATTAAAACTGTCTATGAAAAGAATTCTGACCTGAGTAAGACCTGATTCCCTCTTGTACTTTATTCCTGAGCAACTGATATACTCTGGGGATTTTATTTCAGGTCCTAGAGAAGAGAGAAAAAGAGAATGGATGATAGAGTGAGACAAATACATCAAAATAGGAAGTAAGAATTATGTCACACAGGGCTTAAATACACTGAACAAACAAAGGAATTAATAAACAGAACACAGCTGAACTCAAAGACAGAAAAATTCTGTCATCATTTACATTTACTCAGCCTAATATAATTTCCAAACCTATAAGACTTTTGTTCATCTTCGGAAAACAAATGTTCATGAGTTCACACTTACATATAATACAGTGGGTACGGAAAGTATTCAGACCCCCTTAAATTTTTCACTCATTGTTATATTGCAGCCATTTGCAAAAATCATTTAAGTTAATTTTTTCCCCCTCATTAATGTACACACAGCACCCCATATTGACAGGAAAAACACAGAATTGTTGACATTTTTGCAGATTTATTAAAAAAGAAAAACTGAAATATCACATGGTCCTAAGTATTCAGACCCTTTGCTGTGACACTCATATATTTAACTCAGGTGCTGTCCATTTATTTTGATCATCCTTGAGATGGTTCTACACCTTCATTTGAGTCCAGCTGTGTTTGATTATACTGATTGGACTTGATTAGGAAAGCCACACACCTGTCTATATAAGACCTTACAGCTCACAGTGCATGTCAGAGCAAATGAGAATCATGAGGTCAAAGGAACTGCCTGAAGAGCTCAGAGACTGAATTGTGGCAAGGCACAGATCTGGCCAAGGTTACAAAAAACTTTCTGCTGCACTTAAGGTTCCTAAGAGCACAGTGGCCTCCATAATCCTTAAATGGAAGACGTTTGGGACGACCAGAACCCTTCCTAGAGCTGGCCGTCCTGTCAAACTGAGCTATCGGGGGAGAAGAGCCTTGAGGAAAAACTTGTTGCATCCAGGTTTGAAAAACTTGTTGCATCTTTCCCAAAAAGACTCATGGCTGTATTAGATCAAAAGGGTGCTTCTACTAAATACTGAGCAAAGGGCCTGAATACTTAGGACCATGTGATATTTCAGTTTTTCTTTTTTAATAAATCTGCAAAAATGTCAACAATTCTGTGTTTTTCTGTCAATATGGTGTGCTGTGTGTACATTAATGAGGAAAAAAAATGGCTGCAATATAACAAAGAGTGAAAAATTGAAGGGGGTCTGAATACTTTCCGTACCCACTGTAAATAGAGTAAAGGTTATGCATATTTGGCGTACTCCCCTCTTCTCAGGTTGGGATAGGAATAGTTAGAAGTGAGGAAAAGGGGTGTGTCACACGAGATTGCAGCAAATGGAGAGGATCTAAGTGCAGTAGTGTACAGAGAACCGACAAAGAACAGACTGAAACACACTTAAATACACTGAACAAAGAAAGGAACTTAATAAACTAAACATAGCTGAACTCAAACGCTATTCAAAACAAACCATGGATACTCTGAACACTCCAAACATGAACTAAACTGAACAAAATGCAAACATTACAGGGTGTCCTCAACCTGTAAAATGCTAGAAAACTGTCAAGGAACAGAAGTAAGTCTGCTGAGATTTCTGTATTTGGTAAAGAAGAGTGGAAAAACATTCACAAGTCAAGATGTGCGAAGACTGTAGCCTTGTCCAAATACCCACACTTGCGGTCTTTGCACTTGACCACTTGTCTATTTACATGACATATTTCCTGTATTTGACCCAAGTGTTCAAGTGGGCGTGAAGCCTGCAAGTGTGTGTAGAACTTTTGAGTACCTAATGGGACACACTTATAATCTTGCAAACGATGTAAGCGTTTATAGTTTTTTTTTTTTCTTTTTTTTTTTTTATTATTTTCAATACTCTGCATTTTAAAATACACTTCTAAATGTCTGTTCAGTGGTGGTTACTATGTAACTAACAGAAGACACTATTTTAAAATTGTGGTGCTTCTTTAAGTGATAAAAATCAGTTGCAAATGTTGTACAAAATAGCCTACTCATCTTTGCATCAATAAAATGTGCAACACTTTATATTTTACTACCAAATTATATGTATTATATAATTAACTTACAGTCGTATGTTTTCCTTGACATCTCGCGATTTCGGGGCATGTGAGTTCCCGAACATAATGCTTGATGGGATACGCTTAGCCTCGAATAGCTCTCAGAAGCAGTATTCAAGATAGTGTGGGTTTAGTGTGCATTAAGGGCACTGCACTTGGGCATTTTTAAGACATGGGACAGTCTTGCGCACCTACTTCCTGTCACATGCACGAGTTTTCAAGTGGCCAAGACCACAAGTGTGGGTATTTGGACAAGGCATGAGTAATGTATAAAATCAACAGGTGCTTCAACTAAATATTAGTTCAGGGGTGTGCACTTTCAGAATTATTCCAAGTTTTTTTTCTCTGTCACATTGTGTTTCAATAGCAAAAACTGTGAAATGATTAATCTTCGTTTCATTTTTTACAGGGGTGTGTAGTCTTTTTTATATCCACTGTATGATGTGCAGATTAAATTTAGGTTTTTATTTGCATATTAACATTGATCTGTGCACGTACATGTTGATGAGCACATCAAACACGTTACACAAGCTCAAACGTATTTGCTTGACCCATGAGAACAAACCTCATTTAGATTAAACTGCTTTTACGATGCGTCAGGAAGGAAGCTGAACGAAGTTGGACATAGTGGTGTATTAGAGGTAAAAATTATATAAATAATGTTCGGTTTCTCGCACAAACCGATCGTTTCGTGTCTTAGGACATTAATGTGTCGTCACGAGCCGCGGGTTTTAATTTTGATTTGTCTAAGCAAGTTTTATTTACTGTTATAGTTGAAGTTCCCATCTACTGCTATTATTTGACTGACAGACGGCAGCGGTTGCAGTTAAAAATCATAATTTGCGTTCGACTGAAGAAAAAAAGTCACCTACATCTTGGATGCACTGGGGGTAAGCAGATAAACATCAAATTTTCATTTTTGGGTGAACTATCCCTTTAACATCCTTGAGATAGAACAACTTATTTAAAACAATCTGCTTCAAAATCTTTAAAACTGACTAATTTTGGGTCTAATTTTATGATACACATAAAAAAATAACATGTACAAATTGGAATTGTAGTTAATTGTGATTATGTCCTCATCTATGATGCAGGGCAAAATGCAGGGCTGTTAAGTAGTTCCAGTTTTGAACAATTTGGTTCCATAACACTCCACATTTAAGTATTTTCCCATTTTCTATTTTTGGAAAAATATGTTTTACTGGATGTGTGGGAGAGTTTCTAACAATTATGCAATTGCGCAACCAAATCGGACAGATGCCAAAACATAAAAGCTTTTTTTTCCTTCTGAGCAGATTTCATCTATTTTATATTTGGTGTTACCATTACAGATAAAAAATGTGGTACATTTATTGTCATATTTTATTTTACTGCAATGTATTGTTTAAGTGGCTAATGAGGATGCCACACAACTTTACCTGTACTTAAACAGAGATGCATTCATTCATTCATTCAGTTTAATCAAAATATACAGAACAGTTATTATAAGGCAAATAATCCCTCTAACAGCTAGAAGACAAACCTTTTGGAAGTGTCAGACAGCATTCTTCATCTTTGTGATTCACTTCAAGAGTGTTAGAACAGCAGCAGTGGGTCATCCCGTTAAATGATTTATTGCCACAACAAGAGATATCTTCCTTCAGTTCAAGGGTTGTGTTGCCACCACAACACGCCTGAGTTGTTGTTATGTACAAGTCTGTAAATGAATCATCTTAAAATGTCAAAAATGTCATAAAAACAGGCAACAGGAAAAGATAAAACAACGCAAACACTGACTCATTTTTAAAGCCAGATCGAGTGTATCGTCTACCTTGACCACAGCATGCTGTGTGAGCACTGCTTCGAGTCTGAATGGTGCCATTACAACAAATCTGATTTACGGGATTGTAGGGAAGAGAATTACAGTAGTCAGTCTCTAGTTGACTCAATCCTTTAGATACATCACCTAGGAGACAAATAAATAATAGGAACAACAAATTAGTTTGAATAACTATAAAACAAGACAAAACTGATTCTTGTGAAAGAGTCTGTATAGCATTCTTTTAAATGAAGTCCATGATGCAAGTTTGAAAGGAGCATGTGCATCTAAACACGAAGCAGCGTCTTAACTTACCTTCTTTTACGATGACATAGCTCAACCATCCCTCCTCCTCCCCTTCTCCACCTTTGGCCTAGCTACATTCATCGCTCTATGTATGCTCAAGGGCTATGATTGCCCTGTGATTATATGATCAAACGAACTTGTAAAAAAGAGCACTTATCATGGGAATTATATACTTTAATAGGATATACTTAAGTGCTAATTGAATGCAATGTTTTTGTACATGTGGCCAAGTATGCTGTCCCATGGTGCTCTGCATTTCACCCATCCATGTACACACACAGCAGTTACAATTGAACACACACACACCGTGAACACATATGGAGCAGTGCCATTTTTGTCGAAACTGGGATTTTGGGATCATTTTGTGTGTATGTTTTGTTCAGACTGACAGAGAGATCTGAACAGAGATCGGGGGTCTCAATGTTTACCCTTTTAAGGAAGATAAACCCTTGAATAAACAAATACTAGTCAATGAACGATAATCCAGGTTAAGAGAATTTATTTGAACATAAAAAATCTAACACTTCACCTTCATATTATTACAACTTAACCATGTTAAGAATCTATATTGTCATGAAAGTGTACCCTCTTTAAGTACACTTAAGTAGGCCTTTATTTTAGTTTTAGTTATTTGTGCATTAAATGATAGCTGTCACAGGATATGTATACATTGGTGTAATTTATGGTGAGCTTGCAAAACCATGCATAATATATTTGTTGATTGCAGCATGCATTTGTGGGACTGTCTGAAGCTTTTAACTCAATGAGAGTGAAATTAAACTGTCTGAATTAGAAGCTGTTGTTTCTCCTAACCAAAACTAATAATTTAGATAAATTATCAATGCCTAATTTCTTCCTATTCCTTCTGTTTCAACAAAACTAAATGTTAGATTCTCTTAATATTAAAGTGAGAGAAAACTCTAAAGTAAAAATGATAAAGTAATTATAATAATAGTAATAATAATTACAAGTCACATTGCTAATTACTGTGCATCTTTTTTCAATCAGTGGTTATTCTCATGTGCTAAATGTTTTTTCACTCCTTTGATCAACAAAACTACTGAAATTATCTCATTCAATCAATCATTTATTGTAATGTCTTATACAACTATATTTGTTAATTCAATAAAACCTATAGATGCCTCTAAAACATATCTAAAGTATAATCATGATTCCATTCTTACCTTGTCCAGAGGGTGTGGAAAACACAAACAAGATTGTCATTAAACCTGCAAATTAAGCAGAAAAAGTTATATAATTTATTTTGTAGATATAAAAGAAAATAACCCAGATTCCACTGACAACCAACTTTAAAAGGTGGATTGCCATACAGTATGCATTTGATGTGTAGATGTCCATTGTGTATCCCTCGTCAGTGTAGCAAGAAACTAACATCCAGATTCAGAGGAATGAGAATTTATGTCATTAAAACCCCGCCTCTCCAGTGAAACTGGAAAGAGAAAATGCAGGAAAAATAGGAGTGGATGAAAGACCGTCACAGTTATGTTCAGTTTGTTTTTCATTTTCATTGTTTTCATCAGTTCTGTTTATTCTATTTAGTCATCTAGTTTACCTTTGTTCTTAGTTTCCTGACACTCGTCTCTTTGATGACTCATTAATTAGATCAGTGGTTTGGCCATGGGACCCACATTCCTATATAAATCCCAATATTATATTCCTATATATACACTATTTAAAAAAAAAAACAACACACACACATGAATTGAAAAAATATGACTAATACTGATGAATAAACAGTAAAAGGTAATTAAGGTAGAGGCTATTAAAGGTGCAATGTGTAAGATTTTTGCAGTGAAATATCCAAAAACCACTAGGCCAGTGTTATACATTTTGTTCACTTGAGTACTTACAATATTCCAAATGTTTTCAACTATTTGTAAATCGAGAGGAAAAAAAAAAAAAAAAGCAATTAAAACAGGCTCCGGGACGTGTGAGTCGCCGCCTATCAATTGTATCATACCCTCGGTTTCTGGTTTTATTTTGTAGAAACCATGGAAACACCAAAGACGCTTTAATGCATTACACGTTTTATTAAACAAGGGAACAACTGTCAGGCTTTGTCAGAATCAACAGGGGTTTATTTAAACAGAGGCACGGACACTGGCAACGGAGAGTGAGTCAATGAACAAGCACTTTGAAACAGTGACTTAGCTTGAGAGTTAATAGATGAATGTCTTTGCAGGTGAAGGGTCCACAGGGAATAGAGAGCTGATGACAGATGGAAGAGGATTCAGGGATCACAGGTGAGTAACAGGTAAGGAGTCCAGGTACACAAGACATAGTGCTTGCAATAGACATTGTTCTTTCCATTGACAAGACCAGACACTGTGGTGCAGGGAGTGAGAGTCTTTATAGTGTCTGATTGATGAGTGGATGGTTTGCAGGTGCACGTCATTGGTAACTGAGTGCAGGTGAGGAAACAGAGGGATGCTGGGAAATGGAGTTCGGGGAAGGTGAGACAGACGGTGACTGTGACAACAACTGTTTTGATATATTTATAGACTGAAAACTAAATGTTGTTATATAGCTCAACACGTTTAGTCTTATTTTTTAAATCTAATTTTCTTGATTTTTTTTCGAGTACCATGCTTAACCACGCCTCAGAGAAAAACACTATTTTGTGAAGTAGCTAACATAGCATAATCAGATGCATCTTTATTTTTATTAACACTAATACAGAATTTTCTCCATCATACAATATGTTTTAAAATTAATCGCATGCCATTTATCAACACAAGCCATCCAGTATTTAATATGATATTCTAAAATCGATCTATCTTACTGCATTGTGTCTCAAACAAGTTTCTCATAACAGCCGCCAAGCGAACGCACAGAGTAACGTTATAACATCATTTTCAACACTCTCAAATGTGTTGAAATTCTCACTCTTAAAGAGCAGCCCCAAAATAGTTTGTGTTTATACAAGTTGGTAAGTTGGTATGAGCCACCACAGTCATTTAAAAATATAAAAAATAACACAAAGCGAAAATAAATTGGTATTTTGGGGTTACAGAAACAACAGTTACCATGGTAAATACTTAACTATATTACTTAAAGGGGACCTATAATGCCCATTTTACAAGATGTAATATAAGTCTCTGGTGTGCCCAGAATGTGTTTGTGAAGTTTCAGCTCAAAATACACCAGTGCAGGCTCAGCAAAAGTGCGCATCGAGGGTGCATATCGGCCGCAAAGGGGGTGCTGGCTTTACTGAAGCCTAAAATTTACAAATGGTACATTGTACAAATGGTGCATTTTCCAGGGTGGCCGTAGTTTTATGTGGAGTATCTAAACATCTGCCACCAAGTGACATGCGATGATGTCACCCTGATGGAGGATTTTTGGTGTGGGCTGGACAAAGACATCCGCTTTTTGATGCCCAAGGGGGAAACCTGCTGGAATTTAGAGGATTACATCAACTTCGCCATAGGCAAAGCAGGAGAAAAGAACATCGCCATCGTCCAGCCCTGCCCAACATCCATCGTCAGGTCACTGAATCCAGAACCCAGCCAACCATCACCCCCTTGAAAGTGGAAAAAAAACCTGAAAGTGAAGGCCAAGTATGGTAACCCATACTTGGAATTTTTCATCTGCATTTTAACTATCCAAGTTAATGCACATACATTAGGAGTAGTGAACACAGTGGACACACACACCCAAAGCAGTGGGCAGCTATTTTGCTGTGGAGCGATTGGGGGTTAGGTGCCTTGTTCAAGGGCACCTCAGTCATTTCTTGCTGGTATTGAATTTGAACCTGCAACTTTCTGGTTACCAGTCTGACTCTCTAACCATTAGGCCACGACTGCCCCGAGATTGCACAGACTGCATGGAGATTAAGCCAGTGTCCACCACAGATGGAGAGCTTACGCCTTCGATGAAGGAGCCAGAGCCCCATTGTAAGTCTGACTAGGTGTGTGAGCTACAACGTGTGTCGTTGTGGGGTTACTGGTGGAGTTCGAGTGTTTGGAGGAAATCCCCATCCACTACCCCACTGCTGAGGGTGAGCTTATTATGGACTCTGTGGAATATAATTATGTTGAGGAATTTGATATGGACATTCTGCTGAATTTCCTGTCACCGCTGATACCGCCCAGTTTTAAGTCGTCTGTGTCTTCATCGCCGCTGGTCCTTTCCAGCATAAAGCCTGTTTCATCACCCTGTATCAAGTCTATGTCATCGTCACTGAACCCACCCTACCTCCACATCCTAATTCACATCCTAATTCTGCCTGTCCATCAGCCCCACCTCCGCTGGTTCCCTACAGCCCCTCGACTTCTCCTCTAACACCATTCTGTTGTGTGGATAAGCCTCAGGATTTACAGTCTCCAGCGTTGCCCAGGCAAGTGGATCTCCCAGCATTGGTGCCGTGACCCGGATGGGAGTGAGGTTTAGGAGGGTGAGTGTAACGGAGGCCAGCTAGTGAGAGCTGTGCAGGTAAACCTAACTCCCCTGATCCCAAGAGGTACGACTGATGCTAGACACTGTGGTCTTTAGCATCCTTGTTAGCGCATCCCCCTTCCACGCTGGAGATGCCGATTTGAGTCCCGCTTGAAGCAGTGGTGAGAAGGACCGGAGGGTTTACATCTGGCTTGAGTAGGAATTATTTAATGAGTAATATTGTAACATCCTTGTTTCCTCCATACTCCCTTTGTGCTTTGTAACTTTGCAGACCTTTTTCTTGCTCTAACAGCAACATTATACACTATATACACTAAAGAAAGTAAAAAAAAAAAAAGAGAAGTAAACAACAAAACAAAAAACAATAGATCCTCTTTAAATATTTAAGTATTTTAGTGTGGTTATTGGTGCTCACCAAGGACATCTACACAAGTGATCTCAAAATTCCAAACATACACGGAATACAGTACCTCAGGGATGAGTATACAGTACCCGGAATACAGTACCCGGAGGTGAGTTAGCATTTTAGGACTTCCGGTTCCGTGGCCCTAAAGTCAATGGGTTTTTTGAATGGGTTTTTGCTAAATCGCCTGAAATAAGGTCTGTGGTTAACAAAGCCTCTAAATATTTTCATGTTTTGATCTATGACATAAAACAGACCATTTATAACCGCTTGTGATTTTTTAAACTTTTATTGTGTCTTAAAAACGGCGGTTGCTAACAAATTGCTAAAATGGACTACTTCCTTTGGCAGGGACTTCAGACGTCATCATGACAAACAGGACATTTGGACAGCATTTCTCATGAAAACGTGGATAAGTATTCATACACAGCGCAGATCATAATCAGCTAGCATGTTTTTAAATAAAGTTGTTTTTTAGATAAAATTTGAGGAAGCTTGGTGGTGGTGACGTTGATCCGCGTCCATGGTGTGCTGTAGTCCGTTTATAGCCTACTGTTAGCTTTTTATATCTGACGACTTTATTTAGGCTTCAAAATGTATAAATGTTGTGGTAACTTGTAAAGATTATCTTGTGTAAGTGTCATAAACCTTTGTTAAACACGGTGCTTATTTTTTGCAATTTTCCAAAAGTCTATGGGAAAAAAAGCATGGGCTTTCGATCAAGGGAACCCGTACACCACTAACTTCTGTGGTGGCCTACAAAAACATGTCATCCCTGAGGTACTCTATAGTGGGCCGTTGTTAAAGTGCAAGAGAAGTCCTTTGATCACTCCTGTGGATTAACTGAGAGCTAAGAGAGCAGAGACAGATAAAAGATGCTTGAGAAAGAGAGGATGAAAGAAAGTCTATGGTAACATGGGAAAAGCCAGAAATAACTTACTTGCAAAAAAAAAAATAAAATAACCTAAAAAAAATTTACATTAAAGCACAGGTCTGTTCTGAATACAGAGAAGCAGGCCTTTTGGTGTTTACAGAGAACTGGATAAATCTGGTCATTGCCAGTTCCTGAAGCCTACGCTTGGCTGCTTGGTGGTGGGGTTGTACAGTGTCAGTTAGAAAATCATTATGCAAAAGAAATCTCTTCAGAGAGATACAAGATTATCCCGCTTTTTATGTGACTGCTTGCCACCTAAGTAAATAATTGAACAGAAAATATTAATTTGACATATTTTATTACTTCAAGATGACTCACAGTACCCGCTTGACTGAGTGGTTAGTATGGCACTAGTATTGCAGGAAGCCGTATAGAAATATAAATGAATGATGCATGGTTATGCACTAAGCATGGACAAGTTTGTGAAAGGACTGCCAGATAAAGGTAAAGCAGACAATGAATCTTCTTAAAACTTCACAACTACCAAAACAACGTGTGTATCCGAGACACAGGCAGTGCATCACGACAAAAGCAAATAGATCCCATTAAAATTAGTGATGCTATATACACTGAAAATGACATGACACAACAGTAAACTGATGCCTATTTCTGACATACTCCAAAGGGTTCGCACAACTTCTGATGCAAAGGACAAATAGATTTGCAACATTCTCTTTGTCGTGTCCAGCATGGACTGCTTCAAGACAAGAAAATACGGCCTCTTAGTCACCAGTACAATGGTGGGTAATAAAGAGTGTTGGTGTTCTTTCAGACGAACACAATAGGAAATATATTTAAAAATATTCTGGCTCTTCCAAGCTTTATAATGGTAGTGAATGGAGGTGAGATTTTGAAGCTCAAATAATGCATCCATCCATCATAAAAATAATCCATACGGCTCCAGGGGGTTAATAAAGGCCTTCTGAGTGAAGCGATGAGTTTTTGTAAGAAAAATATAAAACTTTATTAGCTATAATAACTAGCTTCCAGCAGATGGCTGTACACCTCGATTTGCGGCGGAAGAGTAACCCCTGACCCAACGCATGACGTAATGACGAATGCGGAAGTGCAGAGGATAGAGCAAAACAAAACACCGGTGACAAATTAGAAGTCTAAAACGAGAAATTGTAAGAGAAATGTTGTTGCACGGCCCTATTTGTTTAAACCACGAGAGGCATCTAAGCTTACGATACTCGTACATCCTACGGCAAGTCGACAGTGTTCATACGATATTTTTAAATATATCTCAGATTGTGTTCATCTGTTCTTATAAACCTAGGATGGCTTGAGGGTAAGTAAATCATGGGATAATTTTCATTTTTGGGTGAACTATCCCTTTAACATCATGAACACAAAGAGAAGCCCATTGAAAATGAGAAGCTGTAGTACTGTATATATAAAATGTTTCAAATAAATCCTATAGGCAAGCAAGGTCATGTCAGAGAGTGTGTTTATAGTGCATGTAGATGGGGGGGCTTGAAAATATTTTTCTCTGACATAAGAGGGGCTTGGAAGAAAAAGTTTAGGAACCACTGTATTAAAGTGTAAGAATTAAACTCAGTTGATGGGTGTGAAGATAAATTATGTCATTTGTGGTGTCTAGAGCAAGAATAGGGTTTACAGAATGTGAATAGTGTTAATGTCTTCATCTCTCATGGCAAGGTGCCATTTTCCTATTTAAAAAGTTGGCATCGTTGTAGTGTTTGACTTACAGGAACCCCATGACTGGACGCAGACAGACTGGCTGGAAGCATGCTTGTTGTCTTGAGGCATGACAAAATAGGTCAGGTAAAGCACTTTACATTTCAACACATGAAGAGATGGCGCCTGGCAAAAACAATAAGTCTGTGAAGATATAGCCATTGTAAATTTCCTGTGTGACATCTAGCACCAGTCTCCACTGTAACTTTTATAAAAATTGGATTTAAAACTGTCAATCATGAAACTATAGACACGGTCTTATTTACACTGTCACTGGCTCTTTGACCAGCAGGCCAAGTTTCAGCTTTAATATGTGTGAGGTGGGCTGTACAGTTGTGTGTGGTGTGGGAGACACTGAGGAACCAGACATTTCATTAACAGTGAATCCTTCAGAGATATGTTGTTTATGCAGGTAAAGCCAGTTTAACCAAGTTAAGAGGTAAATATGCAGTTAATGAAAGCAGCAAAGAAATGAGGTCCAAGCATAACAGAAAAGGCAGGGAAATTAATTTTAAAGCACTTTTTTAAAGAATTCACACCTTTTAGCAAATTGGAACAAAGTCAAATGAAATACTAATAAAATATGTGAAATAAAATATGTTTGGCAGAAGCTAGTTTTTTTTACTTTATAAAGTTTTAAACAAAAACCCATCGCTTTGCTTCACAAGGCCTTTATTAACCCCCTGGAGCCGTATGGATTATATTTATGATGGATGGATGCATTTATTTTGGGCTTCAAAACAGACCGTTCACTACCATTATAAAGCTTGGTAGAGCCAGAATATTTAAATATATCTCCAATTGTGCTTGTCTGAAAGAAGATAGTCATACTGTATACACACCTAGAATGGCTTGAGGGTGAGTAAATCATGGCATAATTGTCATTTTTAAAATACAGTATGAAAGAACATATCGTTAGCCTCATAGCATAATTGCCTAAGTAATTTTTTGGCCAAATTGTGATATCTGCCTTTGAAATATGATCTGGGCAATTATGCTATGAGGCTAACGATATTTCTAACTTCTGAAAGGTTTGACCAGAAATCATGCAACTGGTCTTGAAAGATTGCTCTGATAGATTGATAGAGTCATACTGAGAACAATGATATCAATTATCTTCAGAACATGTTTATTGGTTAATACACAGTTATTGGTTCTGTGTCAGTGGACAAAGCCGTTATCATTTAGCACACCAACGGCATTGGGGGCATGATGCCAAACTGAATCTTTGGCTCTATCTCTGCAACACTTTAGCTTATTGACACCAATCTTAACACCTACACATGAAGGGTGTGCTGAAGAAGCAGCTTGTAAATAAACATTGCAAGACAGAAGCAGGGTTAAAGACCTCTGTTTTAAAGTCCTGATAAAATATGCAGTCTTTGTGCTTCTCAATACATTTTTATTTAGAAATAATAGGTTTGATATATAATCTCAAATGGCAATATATTATATAATTTTCGCAAGTTCCATGTCTGCATTTCTATATTAAACTGAATGAGTGAACTTTCATCACACAACTAATAAAGCTGTGTGATTAGCTTGTATTCACAGTTATATATAGTTAATACATGGAAATTGAACAGTACAGGAAAAAAAAAAAATCCCAAGTCATTACATAGTTCATACTGTATGCATGTTTGTTAATTAATATATGGTCTTAACACAGATGTGTAACACAGGTGTTTAGATTTCAGCATGAAAACATTTGTATGAATTCATACAAATTCACATGTTTGCACGGTTAATGAAGGAGAACCGTTGTTTGGCAAATATAACAAACCTACAGATTTGACATTCAATCAAAAGAAATAATAAAATATGAAAAGAAATACATAGCTACTACAAATTACAGTTGAGTTGTTGTCAATATGAATTTTAAAATATCCAAAAACATAGGAAAAAACTGCTGTCTTCCTGTAATTTAGGGTAAAAGCCATTAATTAACAAAAAATTTAAAAGCACCTTTGAGCTACAGTACATAATGGCCCTTCAAATTGTTAAAACATGGAACAGAAATTGGAACAGACCTGAGACTGATAAAATGTCAAAATACAGTACAATTAAAATGCTTATTAGGTATTGCAGTGCAACTTGTAATACATAACATTAACACTGCATAGCAATTTACATTTTAAAAAAGAGAACTCAGAATACTGGATTACAAACCATAAAATGACCTGACTGACTAAATAGCTTAATGCAAACAAGATCAATCCATTATTGGAATGAAAAAAAAAATAAAATAAAAAATCCAATGGGAAAAAAAGCACAAGATTCAAAACATGTAATGCTGACACATTGTTAACTTGCTTATAGGAATAAAGGTTTTAGCTTTCAAATATAATGGCTTTCACATACTGAGTTCATTATTTATCTTCAGATCAGACATCTAATGAAAAACAGCATAGATTTGCTTTGAACTGACTGGAAATAGACCTCAATCCATATTCCTATCCTTTCTGACACTTATGTTGGTGACATACAGTATAGAACATATGAATGTCAGAGATCTGCTCAACAGGGGTGGAGATAGGCTTGTACCCATTGGTGGTATTCTTCCAAAGGTAGGTCATGCCATTCTCCAGGGCTGGAGTTCTGCAGTGATCCAGGTACTCGTAATGCCAAGAGTCCTTGAAGTCATTGATAACTTTCAACATAACTTGACGGTCACGTTTGCCAAGTGCCACACTCTCCACTTTGCCAAAGAGCACTAGAAACACACAAACAGACAAGACCATTTATTTAAATTCCAAAAAAATAAAAATAAAAAAAGTATTTAGTTTTTCAGGTTGCACCAAAATAAATTGTTCAAGAACATCACCTGTTTCATTGCATATTTTAGGAATCAGGTCCGTTAGTTGTTTAAGTCTGTATTCTGCATGAACGCTATTCTGTCTTGATGTTGGTTTGAGATTTTCAGCACAGCAGTTCCACAGGGACGCGTTGTAGTAGTAATGCCCACAGCAATGGTGATTTGATTTGGTGTCATAAATAATGGCAGTGGTTGAGGAAGAACAGCAAATTTGACTGGGGTTATTCAGGAAGCGGTTTCCACAGCATTCTGCATATTCTCCTAAATCTTTGTAGAGATGACCCGAGCAGCATTTCATAGACTTGTTGTGGGGGTCATAGACGTTTGAACCACAACAGAAATTACCATTCATCATGTCGTGGCTGAATAGAAGAAAGTTGAAAAGAAAAGTCATTCAATAGGCAGCACAGATACAAAATGCCCAGCTTATTAAATAATAATAATCAAGGAACTTTGCTGCCGTACCATGGGTGCAACAGGCGCAATGATATTATTATTTTCACCTGCAACCCCCTGCTTGCACAGGGAGCGTGCCTTGCAACCATGGAGACATTTGTGAGAGACGCTGCGTGATATCATTGCGCCTGCTGCACCCATGGTACGGCAGCAAAGTTCCTAGATTGTTACACCGGAATGACAGTATAATTCCTAGCCATATCGGCCTAGAAAATTGCAACTTTTCATTTTCCGTCGGTCTTAGTACACGATGTAACTACAGAAGAGTCGAGTTTTAAATAGGAAAAATATCAAAACTCTTTGGTCATTTTTGAGTGAGATGCTAACGGTCTAATCAGATTCAATGATCTATGCTAAGCTATGCTAAAAGTGGTACCGCCAGACCCGGAGATCGGCTGAATGGATTCGAAAACGGTAAAACTCAACTGTTTAACTCTAGGGGAGTTGGAAAATGAGCCTATTTTCCAGTGGGCATGAGAGAGCGGAAAGTTTTTAAATGTTTTTGGTGGGTTTTTTTTTGTGAAGTCATGCGTAAAGTTTACGTGTCTTGACGTGCAACGAAAATAAATAATGATAGAGAAGAAGATCGTTGGAGTACTGCTGTTGTTGGCGTTGATTACACTGAGTGTTTGTATGCAACGTCATATCGCCAACATCGCTGTAACAATGGGATATGATCAAGTAAGCTTGCAGCAGGGAATGGTTATATTATCTAGAGCCGGAATATCATGAGTCATGTCTCCTGATTTACACAGAGAGCTGGCTTCAACGAGATTTCCCGGATTCACTCGTTTATGTGCAGGGTTTCTCAGAATTTATATTTTTATTATTTTTATTTATTTATTTTTTTTCCTGTATGAATGGAGTGTAACTGAATAGCTGATTGTTGTATGTTTGACCTGCTCTTTTGATTGCACAATACTGCACAAGACAAATTTCTCCTAAGGGAATAATAAAGAAAATAAAGAAACATAAATCACCAGAAAAACTGTTATAGCCAGTGACAGAAGAAAATGCAAAACTGACCAGACATTTCCTTTTACATATCTAGGTGCTTACATCCAAGCAGCAAAAGAAAAACATATTTTTGGGGGCGAAAAAGCTTATTTATATTAAACAGAGCATTTGAACATATCTCCTGCAAATCTAAGTTACATTATACATTTTGAATACTTATTTTTGACAGCTTTTGTTATTCAGATAAGTGCATTAAATCTGATACATATATAATTAAAAAAAAAAAAAAAATCTTCTTTTGTGAAAAAAATCTGTGATGATGGAAAGTTTTTTTTTTAATTATTATTTTTTGACAGATTTTTGAACTCAGCATCATCGAATTGGGTAACATTACATTTTTTTAAAAAAATCAGCAGATTTTTATTTAAGGTTCAATTATTTGCGTCATTTTTAATTACTGAGTAAATAATAAGTAAATAATTGAATTGTATTTATTCAACTAATTTGTAGTAAGAACATTAGTCATTCTCTCTTGTTTTTAGGTGGCTCAATAAATGTAAAAGTACAAATACAGAGATAAGGAAAAATGGTATCCTTTATTAGCATTTATTTTATAATTATAGATTTAAATCATGCTTTTGTTAGTAGTTTTAAAAGGTGTTGGTTTATGGGGTGGCCTAAATGACTGAGAGACTTGCAATCTTGAGCAGTTCCATGTAAATAAGTCTTTGCATTTGCCTCTACATGCATCAGTTAGACTTGAATTTCAAGTTACAGAGACAAAGATTCATTTTTCAAGAAGACAGCATGGTACAGTCTGCTATTTGTTAATAGTTTTCCCTAAAGCTACTAGATTGTCAGAGAATGACTGCTATTTGTTCTCTGACTTATTTGAGCAGGATTATATATAAAAAAGAGCAGAGTGTAACTTTTTTACATTGTATAAAGTGATTTACCACTAAATAGTTTAGATCAGTACTTTAGACAAATATGTCATTATACATAAGGTTGGCTCCTAATGTGGCTGTGTAGTTGAAATCAAGGTGCAAGGTTTGGCTTTTTAGCATCTTATCCCATCCTGATAACTGTACAATCTAAATCTACGGCATTTTGCCCACTGAAGGTCATTCAAAAGTAATTGTGTATTGTGATGAAATAAAAAGTATTGCAGAGGGCCCTTGAGAATGTAAATTGCACGACCAGCTGAATGCTATCATTATTTGGATTTAAAAAATGAGCAAAAAATACAAAGTGCACTTTTAAATTAAATCTAACTTTTGTAATCCTACCTGTGTCCATTACAGCAAATATGCGTGCGAGGATCGTAGGTTTGTCCTCCACAACAGTGCTCGCCAAGACGGGGACGGGCAGACAGGTCGCAGGTATTGTTAGTATATACAACACCTCCGACACACTCAGATTGCTTTGGCACATTGAGATGAAGGGTTCCATTACAGCACAGCACATTTTCATCGAACGGAGTGTAAATTCTGTCACCACAGCACTGAAGGACACAGGTAAACATAGTAACTATATTAATACCTGCAGAGTTTTTGAATACTAGGCTATTTATAATTTCTCCAAATACTTCATAAGCACATTTTACTGAAAATCATGATGTTCACATGGTAAATCCCCAAATTATTTGTCTGGGATGTCATATAAAGCCTAAGCTAAACTAAGCTAAGCATCAGGTCAAAAGGCAATACTACCATAGTAAGTGCTGATGCCTTATACGGTTGCCCTGAGCAACAAATTTGTTCCTTGGGATTGTAGGTTTTTGATCCACACTTCTCTTCTAGAAGAGGAGAGAATGAGTGAGAGTGTGTAATTATTGCTACAATAACCATAAAAATCACCATAATTTCCAATGATGGCAAGAAAGATTTATATAAGTTGAAACACATGAAAAATACAGGATGCCAAGAGCTTTACCTGGTTTTTGGAGGGGTGTGCTTGTAGAGATTTCCAGTAACGCATAAACACACACACACACACACACACACACACAAACACAAACACAAACACAAACACAAACAAACATTGGTGTAAAGTATTTGAGTAAATGTAATTAGTTACTGTACTTAAGTATCTTTCTAGCAACTTTGTAGTTTGACTGAGTTTCAAAGATATCAGCAACTTTTACTCTCTACTTGACTACATTTTTAAATAAGTATATATACTCTTTACTTATTTTGCAAGGGACCTAACTTTTTCTGAAGCAGTTTATTTCTGCCTCAAAAGAAGTGATATTACTGTTGAAGGTACTATATCTTGTGCGTTTTGCCCTTAAGGCCGGAACACACCAAGCCAACGCCGACAAACCGGTGGTGACGAAAGCAGACTGTGAGGTTGGCTCTCGTCGGCAGCGTCCGTGTCCAAAGTTGGCCTGACACACCCATAGATATACATAATAAAGGCTTGATGTCTTACGGCGGAGTCTTTAACGTCATCACTGGCGGCCATCTTGTCACAGGCAAGCTTTCTGGCGGGCTCTGCGGTACCTGATGTAAGGTGAGTGATCTGCACGAACACAAATACTCTTATCTCGCTGAAATCTCGACGGATTTACAAATGGTTTGGTTTCTTACAAACGTTATTAACATGGCTATAATTCTGGATGCTTGAACATGTTGGAAATTGCCGCTTTTCTTTTCGAAAAATGACTTAATCGTGCAGCATAGTTGTGTATCACGGCTACTTGCGCAAGTTATCAAGGCTGAGACCACAATCGAGCTGTTCAATTATATAGGTTTTACTAATCTAATCTTCTGTCTAAATTACAATCTTTGTGGATGTGGTTGTAGTTATTAGCTGGCCAATAACAAGAAGCTGTGAGTGAGACCTAGTAGTTACAGTTTAGCTGCTACCCAGCAATTTTACAACAGTGAGAGGCAGAATTGCTCTTTCTTTTCAATATAACTTAAGTTGCACATGATTTTCCAATCGGTTTGGTTTGTTAAAAACATCTTACATTATGATACATGAAATTGCTGGCTTTACAGGAGAAGATGCCAGACTTTTGTGCAGCCTAGTAAATGGCCCAACCCTGAAGAAGTTAAAATAAACATGTAATAATTCAGATTATTTTATTATAATAGTAATATCCATATTATTAAAGTATATATATCTCATGTTGCCATTTTGTACACTGAGTTTTAGTAGCCTATATATTGATTTAACATATGTACCTTATGCGTGTGTATATTCATTGAACCTATCTGTTCTGTTCAATGTTATTTTCATATGGAAGTCAATGGTTACAATTATTCATAAGTATGCATTGTCATAAGTACATCTGACTTTTATAACAAACCAAACAGTTTGAAAATCGGTAGAAAATTGATCAAGTTATGGTTATTTAAAATGTACATGCACCATTAAAACACAATGTTACGAGTGAGCGAGCTGACTGTGACAAGATGGCCGCCAGGTGCGGACGTCGACCTCCATTGGCCAGCAGCACGGACGAGACATATAGCTTTAATTATGTATATCTATGGACATACCAAACCAACGTTAGACAGCCGACGGCCAAGTGGCCTGACGGGCCGACGAGCTCTGACACCGATTCAACATTTTGAATCGGCTGAAAAAAGGCGACGAGGACCAACTTCAGCCGACGGTGCGGAGCACACTGAGAAAATTTAGTCGGCCGACAAACAATAACTGCCAGACGGCCGACCGTCAGCTTGGTGTGTTCCTGCCTTTACTCACTCAAACAAGACTACTTAAAGGGTTAGTTCACCCAAAAATTAAAATTTTGCCATCATTTACTCACCCTCATGTCGTTCCAAACCAGTAAGTCTTTCATTCATCTTCAAAACACAAATGAATATATTTCTAATGATATCTGAGAGAACTACCACAGTCGACACAATTACCACTTTGACGCTTCAAAAAGTTCACAAATATATTGTAAAACTAATCCATATGAATTGAGTGGTTTAGTCCAGCGGTTTAGACTCGATTTCTTTATATGATGAACAGACTGAATGTAGGTTTTATTTACTTATAAACATTGATCAACTGTGATGCATAACATGAGAATGAACCTCATTGGTTCTTGTGGAAGCTCAAACATGATGTGTAACACGAGAATGAACCTCATTGGTTCTTACGTTAAGCGAACATGCTTGAGCTTCCGTTTACCACAAATGATGTGTGCGTTTATCAATGTTTATATGTGAATAAAATCCTAAATTCAATCTGTTCATCATATAAAATGATGTCTCTTCAGAACATTTTGACTGAGGTGTCAAAATGGTAGTTGCATAGCTGTCAATGGAGGGACAGAAAGCTCTCATATTTCATCAAAAAGATCTTTATTTGTGTTCTGATGATGAACGAAAGTCGTACGAGTGTGGAACGACATGAGGGTGAGTAAATTAATGAGAGAATTTTAAACATTTTTGGGTGAATTATCCCTTCAAGAGTCAAGGACTAGAGCATCTTTGAGTCAACATTCAGTACAAGTACGAGTAAAATACTGTTAAATTCAGATACTCTAACACCCGGTTTCACAGACAAGGCTTAAACTAATCCCAGACCAAAATGCATGTCTGAGCTGTTTTAACTGAAAACAACTTGTTGTATTGACAGATCTTAAATATGTCAGTGCCATTGTTTTGTGTCAAGATGCACACCAGTAATGCTTTTTCTAAGCCATGTTACATATGCTACTTTAATGTCCCTAGTCCTGGCTTAATCTCAGCCCTGTCTGTGAAACCTAAATTTAAACTTCGGGTTGCTTTAATCATTCATTTAATCACAGAAGAAGGAACACTGTTCATCATGAAAAGTGCTGAAGTATTCTGATATTTTTTATACTAGGGGCAAAGATGTGTCAGAGCAGGCATGATTTAGTCATGCTTTTATGAAGCATTATGTCTTTACACAGAATTTTAAGCAGGCACAGAGAAGCCTTAAATCAGCTGTGTAAAGATGCCATGTAAAGAGATCATTTTTGATCAGGACTGTATGACTCACCTGGTCACAGAAGAGCTTATGGTACTGGGAGGATCTGTGCGAAAAAGATTCAGATTATAACATACTATCAATACAGACAAATAAACATAAAACTATAAGAGCTGTATACACACACCTGCTAGATTTGACTCCTTTTTGGGCTTTACTGTAAGAGTGTTGCTACAGCAGATGTGGGTTGTCTTGTCAAATGATGCCGCACCACAACAATCATGATTTTCCTTCCGTTCAGTTAATTTGTTCTTAAAACAACACGAATCTGTCGGTAGGTACATGACTGTAAAGGAGTGTAAAAGAGAACTCATTATAAAAGAAGTGATTACATCCTTGATCTAATAGTATGAAGATCAAATAATCTCAGTAAAATCTTAACCATGCCAAAATGTGTCAAAACTGAACAATGCAAGGTGTTCATGTTGCTTCAAGTGGATAGTCTACCTTTGCCACAGCACTGCACTTGAGCACTGCTTCGAGTGAAAAGGCTGCCATCACAGCAAATCTCATTTAGGCTATTGTAAGCTTTGGTACCACAGCAGTCAGCCACCAGTTGGCTTAATCCTTTAGTTATTTTACCTGTAACACAATAAAATACAAACAAAAACATCCTACAGTGTTCAGTCTTTGCAATTCCACTGTAAATCATTACATGTCATTACATGCGTCACATACAGGGGTTGGACACTGAATCAGAAACACTGGCCAATATAGCGTTGGAGGTTTCATGCCTATATATGTGCGGCCTGGAGGCCAATCATCACAGATTTTCCTTTCAGTAAGAGAAGCGTGTGAAGGTTGAATTAGCAGAGCAACAGCACAGCATAAAATATCGCAATCCAACATAACTGTTGGTGCATCTCGCTGGCTCATCTGTGACCAGGACAGAAAGTCTTTGTGGTGTATTGAGAGCTATACTCTAAAAATTATCCAAGTTGGGTTAAATATGGACAAATCCAGCAATTGGGTTGTTTTAACCCAGCGGTTGGGTTGAATGTTCTCTTTAAAAATTACTATCCCCTGGTTTCACAGACAAGGTTTAAGATAGTCCTACACTCTAAAAAATGCTGGGTTAAAAACAACCCAAGTTGGGTTGAAAATGGACAAACCCAGCAATTGGGTTGTTTTAACCCAGCGGTTGGGTTAAATGTTTGCCCAACCTGCTGGGTTGTTTTATTTAAACCAACTATTGTTTAAAAATTACTGTATTGCTTAATTAAAATTAACCCAAAGAATGTTGGAAATGAACATTTGTTCAATGAATAATTATTAAACAATAAACATTTATTAAATTGCTTATTAATAAATTTATATTAATAAACTATTAAACTATTAAATTTATATTAATAAAATATTAAAGCTTATTAATAAACATTCACCTTTTGTCTATTATTGTTGCCTCTAATTGCATCTGGTTTTTAATTTCCCAACTATTTTGGGTTCATTTTAAGCTAGCCATATAGCAATTTTTAAACAATAGTTGGTTTAAATAAAACAACCCAGCAGGTTGGGCAAACATTTAACCCAACCGCTGGGTTAAAACAACCCAATCGCTGGGTTTGTCCATTTTCAACCCAACTTGGGTTGTTTTTAACCCAGCATTTTTTTTTAGAGTGTATGTTTATTAAAGCTGCTTAAATACCCTAATTGAAATAAGGCTTAATCCTGGTTTAGCCTAAGCCCTGTCTGTGAAACCGGCCTTATATTGTTTGTTTAAAATGAATCCAAAATAGTTTGGAAATTTATTATTAGGTTATTTAAATAATACACTCTAAAATTGCTGGGTTAAAAACAACCCAAGTTGGGTTGAAAATGGACAAACCCAGCAGTTGGGTTAAATGTTTTCCCAATGTGCTGGGTAGTTTTATTTAACCTGAATATTGTTTAAAAATGACTATATGGCTGGCTTAAAATGAACCCAAAATAGGTTTGAAATTAAAAATCAGACACAATTACTAAAGGCAACAATAATAATCAAAATGTGAACATTTATGTCAGCCATATAGCCAGCCCAACTCGTGCCAGTGTCAAATGTTGGTTTCATTGGTTCCAGCAGTGCAAATCTTGGGCTGTGGACAATATCAAACATGTATTGTTCTCTGATGACTCCACACTCACTGTCTTTCCCACATTTGTGGGAGTTATGGTGTGGAAAACCCACAAAGAATGCTAAGCCTAAACATCACTGATCCACCCCACGCTTCACTCTGGGCAGCAACATTTGTTAAGCTTATTTGTGGGTTTTCCACACCATAACTCCCACAGATGTAAGACTGGTGACAGAGTGGTTTGATGAACATGAAAGTGGCCATGGCCACATATGAATATTATTGAGCCACTTTGGGCTGTTTTGAAGAAGTGAGTCAGAAGACGCTTTCCTCCACCAGCATCACGTAGTGATCTGGTCACTGTTCTGGAAAAGCAATGGCTCAGAAACCCTCTGGCAACTGTGAAGGAATTGTATCTGTCATTTCTAAGATGAATGGAAAAGGAGAATTTATACTAAGAAATTATAGTGGTCTAAAACCAGGTGTTTCAGATTTGTTGTCAATCCCTGTATTTCCAAAATTGGCCACGAATCATCTTCCTGGTGACTCAGCAGTCATAAACTGAGAGTTTGAAGGAGTATTTCCTACCATTACAGCAAGCACTTTCTGAGCTGATGTAAGACTCATTTCCACATTGCAGATGATGGCCCTTTGCCATATGACTGTTGAAATCCCTGTTTCTGCTGACATTACAAACATGACAAATCATTCAGATTTTATCTTTACCAAAACATTGTTTATTTACTCTTAAGTGATCTATGGGGGAAAAAAAAAATCTCTCTTATGAAACAGTGTTGAGAGGCTCTGTGTAAGGACACTTACTGGCTTTCTTTGTCATGAAGGCAAATTCCTGAGGAATAAAGAGATTATTCATTATAATAAAGTGGTGCCCTTTGGGTAAGATGCCCTCATGTTGTTACAAACCAGACATTCTTTCCTCTTTAAAACACAATGTTTCCTCTTTTTTTCCATCCATAAAATGAAAGTCAGAGAGGACCAAAACATCAGACTTTCATTGAGCAGACGAAAACAGCTCTTCAAAACATCTTGTTTTCCACAGAAGGAAGACAAACATGTTTGCAATGACATGACGTGATTGAAACACTTGAACTATCCCTTTAACCTAAATTCTCTAGCAAAAGTTCATACTTTATCAATGGGAATCATGTTGTGAAGTTGATTTTTTGGTTTGATTTTCACCTTTTGATTTGTTTGTTATCTGAAGCAGCAGTTTCCACATTTTAATGATTTGAATTTGTGTACTCTCTCCTTATGCCCTGTTGCCAATTCACACTGCACCTACAGACGCCAACCAACAGCAACAGACAAGTTTGTTGGGTTTTGTTGGATCAGTGTGTTACTCTTGTCAATGCCTGTTGCTGTTAGTGCATGCTTAATGTTTCTGCGGACTGAGTGCACTGAATCAGCCTTTCTCTGGTCTTGGAATATCCGGTGCAATCTGTTGACTGTCAGGATAGGTCAGTGCAGTGTAAACTGCCCATGAGAAACTCTCTCTTATCTTCTTTTATAAATGTTTTAATTCACTCAGACTAAATATCCTGCTTCTGACCTCTTTGTTCCTTAATGTTTTTGGTAATTGTCTATTTGAGTTATACTAAAAAACACTCAAACTACCCAGCTAAAAAAAGTACATTTCCATAATGTACTTAAAGTGCTCTTCGTGCACTAATTTTGTACTTATACTAAAAATTCTTCTTTAGTACTTCTTAAGATCATCTTAAGAACATCTAAGTGTACTCAACTGTGCTATTTAGAGACACCATGAAATATGAACTAAAAAGTGCTTTTAATATACTATATATATTTAGTTACCACTTGTAGTACACTATGGGTTCAAATGTACTATAAGTAGTATCTAAATACATTATTTAATTACAGAGATTAGTATATTACACTAATACACTAAGGGTGTGTTCACACTTGGCATGTTTGGTTCGATTAAAACGAACCCTGGTGCGATTGCTCTGTTTGTGCGGTTCATTTGGACGTGTGAACGCTGCCATCCGAACCCTGGTTCGCACCAAACAAGCGGACTGAGACCGCTGAAAAGATGGGTCTCGGTCCACTTCCAAACTCCAAAACTAAAATGATATATGAACGCAACACGGACCAAAGACATGTAAACGAACCAAAAACAGGAAGACGAGACCCTAAAAAGGACAGAATCCTCACGCATATCGGTTTTTCTTGTCATAGTCGTGAGCTTGGCCATCACAGGCATCAGACGCGCGTCTGCGCACAGCAGATAGTTTGTGTTCTTGACGGATGGATTCCCGCCGTTGTTTTGACTACTTTACACATTTTATAAGCTCTTCACGAGTTCCCAGCTGGCCAAAATACCATCACGTGCAGGCTACGCACCGTTACGCACACACAACGAGCGCATTTATCCCAGCAAACAGCATTGTTTTGGATGTTCGGTAAGTTTCGTCTCAAAATAGGCAATACGTGATAAAATCCGACCAATCACGTTGTGAATGTATCCCCATGCCTTAAGGTTCGGTATTTTTTGGTTCGGTGATAAAATTGTCAATCTGAACGCTAATCGGACCAGGACTAATTTTTTTTTTCTTCTTTGGTCCGGACCAAATTAACCAAACGAACCGAACTACAAGTGTGAACGCACCTTATGTTCTTAAGATTATCTTAAGTAGCCTACTAAAGAAATGCACCTTTTTTTCACCTGGGTATGACTTACACCTACAACACCCACTACTACAAAAACTGCTCAATTTAACTCACTTTATTACCTAATAAAAAGGCCACATGCGGTGAATACTATTACAATTTATTAGAAATGATGAGCATCACATTCCAACAAGCATTAATTAAACATTGCATATAGTCTATTTCTTTCTGAGAACAGAGAAGTACAGTAGCTATGCTCAGCATCATATTTCAACAATGCAGAAAAAGCAGACATGTCAATACAGAAAGCCAAACAACGGCATTCCAAACGTTTGTAAGCTGCAGTGCAGTAAACTTTTTTCCGCGTTATTAAAAACGCGAGGCGCAGGTCAGTGGAATGAAAACAAAACCTCCCGCAGAGTCTAGAGACGCGTTTTTTTTTTTTAAGTTTAACTTCTTTAGATCGCATTGTCACGCTGCAAAAGACGGTGGACACGTCTCGCGCGTGTTTACAAAGAAAAACAACAACCAAAGTAGCGCAGTGGAGTAGCCAAGAAAAACGCGCCCTCTGTGAATGTTCCCAAATCATGCCAAGACTAATCAACCGCTACACTACCACGGCCAAAAATGCTGTCCCTCGACGCCCAGTCAACCCGTATCCAGTCTCGGTGAGTTTGTAACAGTTACTCGTTCACTGGCTGCCAGTATTTGCTAAAGTTCCAGATGCGAAATCAGCCATCTCTGCGATATTTGAGCACGCTACGCCAGCAACAACTTCCTCACTCGACTAACAGGAAAAAGTGCACGGCTCGTGACCACACTCAAGCTCGAGCTCGCTGTATACTAGCGCGTCAAAACGTCCCCGCCTCCATCCAAAAAAAGGAAAACACTGACACACTAAATTGTAGCTATCTTCACTTAAGTGGTTACACAAATTAATCATTTAACAAGACATTGCTTTAGCCTATATAAACCACTAATATTACACTTACTCAATTGTCAATTTTAATGGATTATTCTTATAAATTACAGTATTAGCTGACACTAAAAAAACCCTAATAGTATCCTTAATACAGGCATGTCAAGCACACACAAAAAAGTATCCTAAATACACGCATGTTTAAGTACAAAAAAAACCTAAGAGTATCCTAAATACAAGAATGTCAAGCACTAACAAACAAACAAAAAACCCTAATAGCATCCTAAATACAAGAATGTCTAAAGTTTAATTTTATTTTACTTACCTTGTGCAAAGAATGCTGCAAAAAAGCAAAATATGGTCACACCTGCAATAAAAATAAATAAAATATTATTTTAAAATATAATATTTATACAAACAAAAATCTAAGGCAACTCAAAACTTTTAAAAATGGGCTGTCATACATTTAGTTGATGTGTAGACGTCCATTGTGTATCCCTGTTCAATAAAGCTTGAATATCCAAAGATGCTGCGAATTTATTATAAATAAATCTTTGCCCCGCCTCTTTGAGCTGCATCACTGAAATAAGGAAGGACCATAGACTGTGATACCCAACAGCACACAACGGAAATAGCAAGTATGGACATGATGGTAAATAAATTCATATTTCACGTGGTGGCGGAAGTTTGGCACCGACTGCATCACGAGGTTGATTAGTAAACTGAACAGACACTGAGATACTTTAGTAATGACTAGTGTACTGCAAGTTGATGTGGACTAGTTTGTTGTACTGGCACGCATCCATTGAGCATTGTTAAATAACATGACATCATAAGACAGGGGTTCAGCCCTGTTCCTGGATCCGTGGCGATCACGTTTCACTTAAGAAGCTTTGAAAATTGCGTTCAGCAGGTGCAAACTGTGACTGGATTTCTTTACTGGAAATATGTACGTGTTTGGGTTGTTTTTTTTTTTTTTTTTTTTTTTTTTTTTTTTAACAAAATATAATGTTGGGGGGGAAAAAATGATACTGCAGAGTTTTAGTTAAAATGTGACATTGATTATTATAGTTCCACTTTGTTAAGGAGCGTATAAATGGACCTTTGAAAAAATAAAAAAATAAATAAAATAAAAATTCAAAAAGACTTTCGAGTGCGCACGAGAAACTATTCCGTGATCTCTCGAAACTTTTCCCGTGCGCACGCGTTACAGTGTCCGGATTATGCTATTATGCATTAACTTTCTGCACCACTGCCATTTTATTATAAAGAAAATGAAAGTATAGATGCACATTAATTATTAAAGATCTATTTGCTCAAATTTTGGCCTTCTTTAGGGCAGTAGTGTACCTCTAATACCACGACCGGTTAATGTCGGCTGTATCGCATCCTCTGTGAAGCCGCGTGACGTGACCTGATGGCGCAATAAGGCAGTGAGCAATATGCCGTGTTAAATGGTCCAGAAAAAAAGATAATCACACCTTTGTTGGCCTTTGTTAGAGGAGTACTTCATATTTGTGTGTGTGTCACTGCCATTTTACACTCTAAAAATGCTGGATTGAAAATGGACAAACCCAGTGGTTGGGTTAAATGTTTGTCCAACATGCTGGGCAGTTTTATTTAACCCAACTATTGTTTAAAAATGACTATATGACTAGCTTAAAATCAACCCAATATATGTTGGAAATTAAAAATCAGACACATAATTACTAGAGGCAACAATAATAATCAAAAGGTGAACATTTATTAATAAGCAATTTAATAAATGCTTATTATGTAAATGTAAATGTTCATTTATTAAACATATTAATAAATGTTAATTTCCAACATACTTTGGGTTTATTTTAAGCAAGTGTTACGTCCCAGGACGTATATCGTTCATTGTTTTGTTATTCTGTGAATGTGTATGTGACACTGTTTCCCTGATGCCCAACAGCCTGCTGGGAAGTGTAGTTTTTTCCGTTTCCTCTGTTCCTCCCTGTCCTCGTGCAGGAGCCCAGTTGATGCTACCTGTTCCTCGTTAGAGTATGGAGAGGAGCTTGCATTTAAGGTGCGTTCACACGGCCTCGTAATTCCTGTAGTTACAAGATTCTAGCTTGTAAAAAGTGTTCGTGTCCTCGTAGAGCTCGTAATTACAGCTTTTAAGCTGTTTTCTGAAAGCTCCCAGATGTACCACGTGACCGCTGTACCACCTGACCGCTGTAGATTGATTTATTAGGCATTGATAGTGGTGCCATGGAAAAGCATAATTCCCAGTCCAAGGACCAAAAGGACGTGAACAGCTCCAAATATAACGTCACGTGTTGTCATTTCAAGATTCTGGTAAATACGAGGTGACGTGAATGCAGCTTTACACCGAGGGAGCTGGCTCTTCCCCAGAGAGAGCGTGGCCTGTCTTCCCTCCCAGAACTTTTGTTGTATTTGCTGTTGTGAAAGCTTCTTTAAGAAGACCTGTTGTATCTGCTGTAGTGACAGTGTGTAATTGCCCCATTATCATTGTTGCAGACGCAGTAGGGAGGTGGGTGCCCTTTTGTTTTTACTAACCCCTGTTTTCCCCTGTTTTTGGTTAGTAAGGTAGTCAGGTAAGAGATTTGTTGTTTATTTGATGTTTTGTTTGATAGGTTATTTAGACTCCCTTACTCCAGTTAGCTTACTCCTTTTGTTTGTTATTTTGGCTTTAACCCCCTCCCGAAGCTAGAAGCGTCTTGTTATTTATAATTACTTGTTTGAGTTCTCCTCATTGTTCTGCATTATCCTTGAATGTTATAAGAGACTTTACTTTAAATAAACCCTTGAAAAGTAATTCTGTGTTTGTGTATGTTCTGGGAGTGCCGACAGAACCAACTCTCTCTCTCTCGTTTTTGCCCTGTTTCTGAAGGGATATATTTTTATTAATTTTTATTTCTATATGTTACTCTCCCGCCACCCCTAGACAAAAGGGGGACGTAACATATTTGGGGGCTTTGCTACTTTTAGGCTACTTTGCTTGACTGTTTTCATTTTTTGGGGGTGAGAGGAGACGTCTTGGAGGGTGAGTATGGATTTTGATTTAACAGCATTCACTTTAGCTCCTACTATTGAAGTCTTTAATAAGTGCAGAAAGCAGGATTTGCTGTTGATAGCAGACTTTTTTAGCATCAGTGTTCCAAGAGAAGCTGCTAAAGGGGTAATTAAGGATAAGCTTTACTCAGAACTAGTTACTGCTGGAATTCTGCCGACTGATTCGGAAGATGCTTTGGAGGAGAATATTGGGATTGCAGATGAAGGCTCTTTTGCTCCTCTGCCACCCAGTATTAATCCTACCAGTCTGCGTTTTGACCCTGTACTCACACTCAAACTTAAAGAATTAGATCTTGCCTTGAAAAAGCAGGAACAAGAGCTTCAGCTAGTACATCTTCGTACAGTAGAGGTACAGGCTCACAGAGATATTAAGATGCGTTCTCTAGATTTAGAGGCGGAGTCTTTATGGCGAAAACCTGTTAGACTTCCCTCCTCCCCTTCTAGTGTACGAACTGCTACTGCCTCAGAAACTCAAGAGTCTCACTCCCCTTTTGATGTGACGAAGCACATAAAGCTTGTACCGCCATTTAAAGAAACGGAGGTGGATCCCTACTTTGTAGCGTTCGAGCGTATAGCTGGTAAACTGGGGTGGCCGAAAGATATGTGGGGGCTATTGCTCCAGTGTAACTTAACTGGCAAGGCACAGCAAGTGTGCTCTTCCCTGTCAGCGTATAGAAAATTAATGAAAACAGTCAATCAAACTTGCACTGAATTTGCTCGAGAAAAGAAAACCGTCTTTGAGAAATGGTGTTGCGCTACTAAAATTTCGAGTCTTGAACAGCTTCAGTAGTTCAGTAGTACTACTGTTCATTGTCATTTAAATGAACATTAGTAGTTCATTTAAATGGCCAGAAGGTCATGACACTCTCTGAAGCAGCTGTAATTGCTGACTAATTCGTGCTCACCCATAAAAATGTTTTTCCGGTATGTCATATGATTGCGTACCGGTATCCTATTAACGAGAATGGCATGCGGGATAAGTTCCAAGTGGGTAAAATGGAAAAAGGCCGTAAGCCAGTCTCAAAACGCAATGGGGACAAGCGTCTATGTTTTTACTGTCTCGACTCTGGCCATAGGATAGCTTACTCCTTTTGTTTGTTATTTTGGCTTTAACCCCCTCGCAAAGCTAGAAGCGTCTTGTTATTTATAATTACTTGTTTGAGTTCTCCTTATTGTTTTGCATTATCCTTGAATGTTATAAGAGACTTTACTTTAAATAAACCCTTGAAAAGTTATTCTGTGTTTGTGTGAGTTCTGGGAGTGCCGACAGAACCAACTCTCTCTCTCTCGTTTTTGCCCTGTTTCTGAAGGGATATATCTTTATTAATTTTTATTTCTATATGTTACTCTCCCGCCACCCCTAGACAAAAGGGGGATGTAACACAAGCAATACAGTAATTTTTAAACAATAACTGAGTTAAATAAAACTACCCAAACCACTGGATTAAAACAACCCATTTGCTGGGTTGAAATTAACCCAATTCATTTTAAACCCAACTTGGGCTGTGTTAAACCCAGCATTTTTTAGAGTGTACTACGAGGAAAACAAGAGTAGGGTTGCACATTAATTTGTAACAACCCCCAGGACAATAAGGGTAATTCCCAGGTTCTCTACCGGACCAAAGATTTTATGTGGGCTCAAAAACCAAGAAAACACTCAAGTACCAAAATATTAGTCAGATACAAATGAAACCATTTTATTTTTGTACAGTCATAATATTAAAACCCAGGGTGACGTCAGGTTAACACAATCATGACAGATAGCATTCAACAAACTGACAGTGTATTTTCAGGACACCATCAATACCACTCATACTAAATACATACAGTAGCCATTGTCAATTTACAGTATAGGAGATGACAGTAACCTGCCCTCATACCCCCTTACCCTCATACTCACTTCTATTATACCGTTCTCTTAATGTGGTTGCATCACCTGTTGGTATGACACATGCAACACCATATCAGTGTACCCATAAAACCTTCTGCTGCTTGGATAACAATTTGCCAATCATCTCTTGTTGTTCAATATTAAATTGCAGTGGGTCTAATGGGACAATCACTGGACCAAATGCATGTTATTTAATTTCTAAAGCACAATAAAACAACAATGGTTGACCATTGTGCTGAACAATATCATTTAAAAGAAATCAAAATACATAAGACAATATGACAAGACACAAATAAACATTTGAATAAGCCCCGTTTGGCTCACGTACTATGAGCCTTCTCTAAGAGACAGAGCCTTTAGTTTTGCTTTAAAAAGTGATTCTGTTGCAGTTGTTCTAATAGAGAGTCGAAAGCTGTTCCACAATTTAGGGCCGGCTATGGCAAAAGCCCGGTCACCCTTTTTCTTCAGCCTAAAACTAGGGACCAATAGGAGTTTCTGATTCGATGACCTTAGACATATCGTCATTCGTCTTCCCTGTGGCCAGTAGATTGAGCTTATCTGTCCTGACTCACCAGGAAGCTTTAACAGTTATAGTCACACACCTGATGCCACACCTTAACTTGCGCTTCACCTTCTGATCCTACGCATCTACCCCTTGTCTGTGTTATCTGGAAATCTCTGCACTCCTCAATCAGTCCAATCAGTCCTGGGTATGATGATTCATTTCATGAGTCTTTAACAATCAACACTCTCTACACTACCGCAGTGTTGTTGCACTGCAACAAATGTTTTGCACATGTTGCTGCACTTCTTGAACCCTGTAATCATCACATTCATTTGGTAAAAGACAGGTAACTGACACAGCTTTATCAAACACCTACTCTTTGTATAGGGAGAAGAACTTTTTTCATTCTTTCAATCAGCATTTTCCTTCTGTCAGCAGCTATATTCAGTGAAGTCGTTGCAGATTGCATGGCGGTGCTGTCACGTAATTTCTGTCTCCATATTCTATAACCAAATTCACACCGGTGAATTTTCAAAACTTGAGTCATAACTGCATTTTCAGAGAAGCCCTGCTGTGAACAGAGTATGCTAAAATGATAGGAATATAGGCTATATTTTCATACATTTTTTCAGGCCTTGACAATGGCCTGGGATCAGTGTGAAAGACATTTGGGACAGTTGACATAATTGTCACTTTCATCTCAAAAGTTTGTCATTTGCACATGCTTTTAGACAATGTAAACAAGCTTGCAAGAAGATGCGGTTTCTGTCAAGACAATTTGGCCATATCTGATTGTTGGGGGGGTCCTCCTCAATGACTATGGTGGTTAAGACGCTGTGGTTTTACTGATATTCTGAGAAAATCTGTATTGTGTGTTCTGCATGACAAAAAAATAAACAAACAGATACATTTCCCAGAAAAAGTATCAAATCAGGGCAAATGCATTAAAGAGATTTACCAAATATAGGGCTTTCTCATCTTCCGCCCCAAATTGTGGAATTCTTTTCCATCAGGGAAGCAAATTTATCAGTCATCTTTAAATCACATCTTAAAACTATTTCAGGATCAATTTTAATTGATTTTAAGCAACTTTTAAAGGCGCTATACAAAATAAATGTATTATTATTATTATTATTATTATTATTATTAAATATGACTAAAATCTCCAGGCAGACAGTGTCAAACCATCAAGAAATTAACAGATACCTTCAGAAAAACACATGAATAATTTTCAAAGTCAACAGTACTGATCTAAGCCTATAATAATAACATAATCTCTATATAGATCAGTGGTCAACAGTCAGAATAAGCCAATTTGAAAGGTGCCCTAGAATCAAAAATTGAATTTATCTTGGCATAGTTGAATAACAAGAGTTCAGTACATGGAAATGACATACAGTGAGTCTCAAACTCCATTGTTTCCTCCTCCTTATGTAAATCTCATTTGTTTAAAAGACCTCCGAAGAACAGGCGAATCTCAACATAACACCGACTGTTATGTAAGAGTCGGGATCATTAATATGTACGCCCCCAATATTTGCATATGCCAGCTCATGTTCAAGGCATTACACAAGAGCAGAACGTCTGGATGTGCACAGCTGAATCATCAGACTAGGTAAGCAAGCAAGAACAACAGCGAAAAATGGCAGATGGAGCAATAATGACTGACATGATTCGAGCCCGATCACACGAAAATGCGTATAAATAGTACGAGTGTGTAATCTCGTAGAATATATACGCCAAAATGAGTTTTGGCGTGC
The DNA here is from genome assembly GCA_036281575.1 of Ancherythroculter nigrocauda. Classification (NCBI taxonomy): domain Eukaryota; kingdom Metazoa; phylum Chordata; class Actinopteri; order Cypriniformes; family Xenocyprididae; genus Ancherythroculter; species Ancherythroculter nigrocauda. The sequence continues at coordinate 5,696,497 of VTFQ01000005.1, read as the reverse complement.
TTATGGTACGCAGTTTTTCGCGTGCATATGATACGCACTTTATGGCGTATTATATATACGAAACACCCACCCCCCCACCCCCATCCTACCCAAGAGCGTATCATATACACGCCATAAAGTGCGTATCATATGCACGCGAAAAACTGCGTACCATAAGCATGCCAAAACTCATTTTGGCGTATATATTCTACGAGATTACACACTCGTACTATTTATACGCATTTTCATGTGATCGTGTTGCATGATTCATGATATCATGATATTTTTAATGATATTTGTAAATTGTCTTTCTAAATGTTTCGTTAGCATGTTGCTAATGTACTGTTAAATGTGGTTAAAGTTACTATTGTTTATTACTATAGTCACGGAGCCGTCGCTGTTTTCATTTTTTAACACTTGCAGTCTGTATAATTCACAAACACATCTTCATTCTTTATAAATCTCTCCAACAGTGTGTAATGTTAGCTTTAGCCCGTTAACCACGGAGCATAACCTCATACTCATTCAGAATCAAATACTCACATGATCTGATGTATGCATGCAGCATGCATGATGAACATTTTGTAAGGATCCATTTGAAGGTTATATTAGCTGTGTGAACTTTGTTTATGCAATTTATTAGAGTCACAAGCTCATGGGCGGGGAGGGCAAGCATTTAAAGGGGAAGCAGCCTGAATCGGCGCATATTTAATGATGCCCCAAAATGAATTCATTAAAATTAATTTAAAAAATCTATGGGGTATTTTCAGCTGAAACTTCACAGACACATTCAGGGCACACCTTAGACTTATATTACATCTTGTGAAAAAAAAATAGGGCACCTTTAAATGCAAAAAGTGCCCAACACTAGTGATCGGAATAAGCAATGTAATTAGCATGTATTTCACACTCGTTCATGCACACACCATGACAGTAAAAACTGTGTCATTCATTGATACTGTACATACTGTATGATAACCGGACAACAAAAAATGAACAACAATGCGCTTACCTTTGTGTTGCACTTAAACTTCAGACAAAACTACAGCACGTCTTTCCTGAAGTTCATATTACAAAAAGTAATACAAAACTTTGCACAGTCAAAATTAATCAAGTTCAGCAGGTTTCAAGGATATTAGTCTGAAGAGTTTCAAATATGTCCTGACGCAGGACAGCATCGTGCCATATTCAGTTTCGATTTTGATTAAATGATTCAACTGTGCTTTGATTTCAGAGTTACACTCATATAAAAACATAACTCGAGGCATTTCCCTCGACAGGTGTAAATCATGTTTTGAGAATTGAGTCATTCTTTATCGTGTAACACTTTAGGCAGCTCTGGCATTGTGATCGCTTGAGTATTAGCTATACGTTCAACATCTGATCCCTTTTTGCGCTAAAAACCCATCACTTAGGAATCATCATGTCCATCTGCTCAACTGACATGATTGGCTAAACGTGCATGGGCAACAACAACGTTAGCACCTGCAAAGGGTATGTGTATTAACATCATGGTGACTGATTGGATGCAGTCCATGCACTTGGGTTTTGTTTTTTAACCAAATAGCCTATACAATTTAGATATTTGACGCAGCCAAGATGGATGCCACGCCTGAGCTATCAACCAAGATGGTCATCACGCCAGAGCCTCGTCAAGCCATGGCTGCCATGCCAGAGCCTCTCCATGTCAAATTCAAAAACGCCCAATCTGGCAACACTGCTTTGGCGGATTCAGAATGTTAAATCAGCTGCCTGTCTGTGAGAAAATCACTCTGATTGGTTTTTCAGCTTTGCTAATCAGTGCACAAGAACAAAGCACAAATTCCGAGTATGGAGCACCATACTTAGCCACATGTCACACCACTTTCTGCTGGTTGTTGTCTTTGCAGTGTGTTCAAGTGCATCTCTTGCAGTGGAGTTCAGCAGGTTTCAAGGATATTAGTCTGAACAGTATATCACGTCCATCTGCTCAACCGACGTGATTGGCTAAAAGTGCGCAGGTGACATCAATGTTAGCACCTGCAAAGGGTACGTGTGTTAACATCATGGTGACTGATTGGATGCAGTCCATGCACTGGGTTTTGTTTTTTAACCTACTAGCCTATACAATTTAGATGTTTGAAAACCACCCAACTGACCCCAAACTAGCCCTAATTTTGTCCACCCGTCCAAACCATGTATTACCCTCACAGATTAAAAAACGCTCAACCTGCCCAATCTGGCAACACTGCTTTGGCTGATACAGAATGTTGAGTCAGCTGCATGCCTGTCTGTGAGAAAAACACTCTGATTGGTTGTTCAGCTTTGCTAACCAGTGCACAAGAGCAAAAACAGAAGCAATGAAAAGAAGCAAATGAGTCTAGGGGACTTAATCCGGGCCAGTATTCCTGCTGGTATGCCGTTATTCTCTTTCACACAAGTGCAGAACGTACGTGCTGGTTCTCCACAGAGTGAAATGGGTGAAATGCAAAGCACAAATACTGAGTATGGAAGACCGTACTTGGCTACGTTACATCACTTTCTGCTGGTTGTTGTCTTTGCAGTGTGTTCAAGTGCATCTCTTACAGTGGACGTGAGGAGACTCAACAGTAAGCTTTTGTTGTTGCTATTCTTTTTTTTTTATGTTGGTTTGTCTTGGTCATATCTGATTATCTCAATGTTAAGGCACTGTGGCTCTACTGATGTGACCTTTTTTTTTAGGCCAATGTTGATTCTAGTCAGCTTATAGTTTTTGTGGTGTGTTCTGCACTAATCGAACTGTCACCTGTGACTTTTTGGCCGACTGAGCATGTTGAGCATTTATGAAATATGTTTGTAGTAAGTGGGATTTAGTGTGTAAAGGGTAAGCAATCACTACTTCCATTTATGATTTGTATCAGAAGTATGCAGATAATCCACATTCACACAGGTGCAGAACATACATGCTAGTTCTCTGCTGGTTGTTGTCTTTGCAGTGTGTTCAAGCGCATATGCAGATGCTATAGACACGAGGAATATGTCTGCCTTTTACAAGTGTTGTGAATTTTTTTTTTTTTTTTAGAAAGTCATTGCAGAGTCTTGCATCAGCTGCCTGTGTAAATAATATTGTAGAACTAAATCTCTGTTATTATAAAAAAGACTTGGTCTTGGCTCAGCCATGTCCCTGAGGACCCCTAAACACCAAACAGATGCACATCTGTAACTATTGTATGATCTAGCTTTAACACCACAGCAATAAATTACTCTTTGTTACTTAAAAGTAGGGCATAGGTTTGCTGCGATAGTCAGTGTTACCCGTGAGTGTTAGTCAGTTGCCCACTGCCCCTCCCCCCATGTCACTTTAGCAGTTTATTTCAGTTAGGGAACAGACACTGCACTTAAAAACTGAATGCGTCTGCATGATTCACAGTGAGCCGAACATGAGTCAGAGCACAGATCAGCATGGATTGCATCCAAGCTGTTTTATTCGTTTAAATAAAGTCTATGTTTGATATAAGCAAGTTTATTTGTTTCTTATTTATTTGGTTCAACTGGGATTTTCAGTTTTTCATTTAAACTTTGTGTAAGTTATTTGTTATTTTATATTAAGCCTATAGTATGGTGTTTGTTTTGTTAATTCATAAATTTCTAGTGACATCACAAATTCGTTTGGAACGCTGGAACCTGGAGGACAAAACAAGGCTTTCCACCATTGCTCACCAGAAATTTTTACCAGGTTTGTACAAAGTACTAATGAAGTAAGACAGTAATATTAGAAGGCCAAATTCAATATACACCTTATTGATGATGCAAGCAGATGAACCCAGAATATAAATGAAACACACCTTTTATGCGTTTTTCCACAGAAAAACATTATAAAGAAAACACTTTAATCATTTAATTTAATTGTGTTCATATTCTGGGCTCATCTCACCTGTTTATAGTAGGTATTCATTATTAGTAAGGTGTCTACTTGGTCTTTTACAGTATATTTGATCTTTTAACTCTGTTTTAGTACATTAAGGCACTTTAAGGGCCCTATCATACACCCGGCACAATACGATGCGGTTTTTGCTAAATCACCTGAAATAAGGTCTGTGGTTAACAAAGCCTCTAAATATTTTCAATATTTTGATCTATGACATTAAACACACCAGTTATAACCCGCTTGTGATTTTTAAACCTTTATTGTGTATTAAAAATGGCGGTTGCTAACAAATTTTTAAAAGGGACTTCCTTTGGCGGGGACTTTAGACTTTTGTTATCATGACCCATATGAAAAAAACCTGTATGTTTCATATACAGCAACCATATATCTTCCTTACTCAAATCAGCCAGAATTTCCTTATGTGTTTCATATAAGTCCAATACATGTCATATACAAAATCAGACTGATTATGGCCACTTTCATACTAAAAAGCACACATAAAACTTATATGGGATTTTTAGGTCATATATGAATACTGCAAATTTCTCATATGAGTTTTACATGACAACAGTATGTAATATTATATGATTTTAGTAGAAAATGTGTATGAATCAGTAAATTTCCTATACAAATCATTTAAAATTCTTGATTGAATCATATGAAAGTCATATAGGATTCATTTAAATTTTGCATTATTTGCTCATATGAATTTTATACAGATTATATGTTTTTAATAGGTAAATTGTGTGTCTGTTCTTCAAATTTTATATGTTTCCACCCAATTCCTCATATCTCTACATATAATTATCTTACATGATTTCTATAAATATTACAATATCTCTGCATATACAAATCACATATGATTTCAGACAATGACTGGCACAAATTTACATTAGAAATACTTTTATTTCAACACAATCAAAGAGACAATCAAATTATACTCCACAAGAGTAATTTAAAATTACAACTTGATTTCAAACTGAACTTTGCATAAGCAAAACACACACACACACAAACACACCCCAACAACAACAAAATACAGTGAACACACTGTCACGGCTATAAATCATCAAAGACCATTAAAGGTGCTAAAGAGGATCTTTTGTTTTATACATTTTTGCAATATTACTTGAAACTGTCTTTACTAACTGATAAAAGACTATTTATTAGGTGCACTGAAAGGAATAATATTAATATACATCATCTGTGCACGAGGTAGGGCCTTAAAAACATCAGCCAATCGTTTACGTGATCATCCAGTAAACGATTGGCCCTCTGGCTTGTCAATCACTGCCATGACGTTCCTTGTGAGAGACGTGCACGGCTGCGCGCTCCAGTAACTTTCCACACTCCACAGGCGCCGCATGCAATAGTTTTTGTCAGGAAACAGGAGTAACAACTGCAGATTATGAGTTACCTGCGGTGAGCCCGACATAATGAATCCACTAACACGATACAGCGGATGAATGCCAGTGGTAAACACTCGTGTTCCAATACTCGTGCACGAGTTTTGGGAGGCGTTCCCTCCAAAGGAGGGGGGGTTGTTCTTACGCATGCGCTCATTTCAAAAACTCAGTAACAGTCTTTGGTTTCTCAGTCGACGAAAAGATCCTCTTTATCACCTTTAAGGTTTTCAGATATTTTTTGTGTATTCTTCCCTCTGATTTCAGTAAGTTTGGCATTATTTGCTGTACCAATGCTGGCAGGCACCACACGAGGACACTTTCTGCACCGTTGCTCCTGTGAGACAAACAAATAAAAGGCAAAACATTGCTGATGTTAGGAAGCAAAGTGGCACACAGTCCATGACTACATATCAAGTTAGACAAATCAACAGCAGCATGTTTGGGGATCTGGACTTCCCAATGGAACCAAAAAGTTGTGAGTTTGACAGAAATTGGCACTATTGTGGCACTGAGCAAGACACTTAAAAGATTATTTCACTTTGAAATGAAAATTATCCCAAGGTTTACTCACCCTCAAGCCATCCTAGGTGTATATGACTTTCTTCTTTCTGATGAACACAATTGGAGAAATATTAATAGATATCCTGACGCATCCAAGCTTTATAATGGCAGTAATAGTGATCAATGAGTATAAGGCTGAAGAAAGTGTCTCCATCCACATTCATCATAAACATACTCCACACGACTCCAGGGGGTTAACAAAGGCCTTCTGAATCAAAGCGATGCGTTTGTGTAAAAAAATATCCATATTTAAACAAGTTATGAAGTAAAATATCTAGCATCTGCCTTCTGTATTCAACGTACAAAGAAAGTGTAAAACTCTTGCAGCTCAGAAGGAGATTACGCTACGTCCTACACCTTTCCCTATTAAACTTACGGAAAAAGTGTAACTGACATGATCACAATTTACACTTTCTTCGTAACTTGAATATGGATTGTGGTCTGGCGGAAGCTAAATATTTTACTTCATAACTTGTTAAATATATTTTTCTTACACAAATGCATCGCTTCGCTTCAGAAGGCCTTTATTAACCACCGGAGCCGTGTGGAGTATGTTTATGATGGATGGAGGCACTTTCTTCAGCCTTATACTCATTGATCCCGTTCACTGCCATTATAAAGCTTGGATGCGTCAGAATATTTATTAATATTTCTCAGATTGTGTTCATCATAAAGAAGAAATTCATATACACCTAGGATGGCTTGAGGGTGAGTAAAGCTGGGGCTTATTTTCATTTCAAACTGAACTAATCCTTTAACCTAAACTTAACTCCAACTGGATCACTTTGAATATAGTAATAACAACAACAACAGGGTTTCAGCACTTCATTGACTAGATAAACTAGTACACTACCTGTTCTTTTGGAAGGGCTCTGTAATTACTCTGTGGCAAATCCTGTCCCATCATCCAAGTTATGTGACTGATGCTGTCGAACACTGAGACTTCAGGGCCATCTTCACTTCATTTAACAGATTTGGTAGCTCTAGCAACAAAAATATAGCAAAATAAAATATGATGAAGCAATCTCTTACACCTATTTACCAACTCGACTGCCTCCTATGTGTACATATGGTCATCTAAGCTGATGAATTTAATGTTAATGATGCGTTTTACAAAGCCATCATGCCAGATGTTAGCGAGGTTGGATAACTTTCAGGTTTCTTGTCATATACTTGATAATGTAATTAATTACCAATAATTATTAAGTTCTTTGTCTTAACTTTACATAGCAAGTTGAATAATAATATTGAAACAATAGCAGTTCTACAATAATTTAAAAGTTTTAAGTGTAAAGACAGAAAAAAACTACTAAAATAAACCACCAAACAGTTTGATAGCTGGCTGCTGATTCACCAAACAGTAAAATAACTAATACATGCATTTTTTCTTACTTTTTTGTTGTCATTTCTCAATTTTTCTGTTTTCCTCCATTGTTTCAGCCTCTTCTGAGTCTCTGTCGAGGTTGTGCTTGATACTCATCAACAGACATTCATTTCTCTTGTCCTTCATGTCCTTTTCCTTTGGGTCTGTCAAGAAACAAGAAACAAGAGATGGAAATGATACGCATTCATCTTCTTAGATATTTTGTCTTCTTACCTCAATAAATGTAAACAGATGAATATATAAAATGACTGTACCTGAAGGGGAGGGAGGCAGATGTTAATACGTTTTTTAAGGCTCCACAATTATGCATGTGTTATGCACATACACACTAGTAATTAATGATTAACTTAACATACAGGCTAGTAAGGGCATATTAGCCATTATTTAAGATTTATTAAACATTTGAAGGATCCACCTTCATGCAAAAACAAACAAAAATAAGCTAGTAATTAATGATTAACTGGATGTACAGTAAACGCCCTTTATTCATTATTTAGCAAACCATATATTATTTTTGATTCAGACATTACCATAAATCATATGAACAGGGTTTCTACAGGTTTCATCAAATCTAATTTAATGCTTTTTAATGCCTTTTTAATGCCAATTTTAAATTTTTTAATGCCATATATATGCCGCTAAATGTCAATAGATGACGACATACGGCAATTAGAATATTCATCATGTCATTGTTGCATTCGCATTCTGCCAAGTGTCAGCCCTTTACATTTGTTTGCTTCTCTGCTGCTACACTTTTGCTCACATAATATATTTTATCACAGCCAAATTCCCAGTAAAAATGTTTCATATATTTTTTCTGTTTTTGTTGTCAGAAAATATGAAATGGTGACTGAAACGCGGCACATTAAGATTACACAGGGCTCGACATTAAGCCTCGTCATGTGGACAAGAGTAAATCAGTCACTTGTACGAGTAAAACATTAGCTTGTCTGGAATTTTTTTTTTTTTTGTGTGGTAGAAATATAAATTTGTTCTGAAGCAATATCCTTTCAGAATATTGCAGCTTTGACATATGTAAATCTGCATATTTTTGATTGATTACAACTGCATTAATTAATGTTATGGGATTGTTTTAAATACTTTTTGAAAATACAAATATGAAATGTTGGAGTGGAAATTATATTTTAAAAATTAAACTAAACCACCAGTAGGCGGCGTCAAGTAACCGTCTTATTGAGTGGGTCATTGATTGAATCATTCAAACGATTAATTCCAAAGGCTGATTCATTCAAGAATGTAGCAGTTGTTTATGAATGGGTCATTTAATCTTTGACTCCACCGATTCATTCAAAACGCTGAATGATTCAGTAATGAAAACAAGGCTGAGTGTTGTGCTTTGCTGTGATCTTTGTTTGAAACTATTTTTGCTGATAAAATAGAACAAAAACAGTCGATGTTCCTTCTAAAATGTAAGTGGCTTAATATTAACTACTTGTTAATTGAACAGTTGTATGAAATCAGTGTCACGTTTTTAATCGTGATGGTAGCCTGTAAACAGCATTCTTTGTTGTGTGGTTTTGCTTACCAGTATCAAGTTATAAAAACTCCACATTTTGAATTTTTACCGCAGTATGTTTAACTGAGTTTCTTTTTGTGTGTGCTTCATTCCATTTCTCCTCGAGATGCTGCGCGAGCCTCAACAGCGCAACATTGTTATCGTCACTACATTATACAGCCTATTATGATCCACTATCGATCGCCACTAACACTAAATGTAATAAAATCAGTCACTCGCGTTTTGGTGATTCCCAAGTTGCTGTTTTTTTGTTTGTTTGTTTGTTTGTTTGGTTTTTTTGGTATTTACGTTTTAATCAGGTCCTTGTGCGGTCGGGAAAGTTCGAGCCCTGACTTAATCGAGACGTTGTCTGACAAAATCACCATACACATAAGATAGACATTTGCTGTGATTTTGGCTATATGTACACGTAAAATGATCACTCAAGTTAGAAGCAATAGTATCTATTTTATTTGTTCTCCAAGCGCACATCCTCAACGCTGAACCAGAGAGGCTGAACGGCTGCGGCAGGAAAGCAATATCTTGCGCTCGTGCGGCAGTACCGGGGAGTCTCGGAAGCTGGATCAGGTTAACAAGTCGCTATATTCGTCACAACAAGCTTTCTTAGAAAAAAGTCGCAAAAGGGGCCTGAAAAGTTGCTAAGTTGGCAACAATGATGCAGCCTTCTGTCTACAGGTCCCAGCCCGCGGCTGTCCAAACCGGCGTTACGGCAATTTTGCACCGGCCGGAGACAATGACCAAACTGGTTCCGTGTGCGTATCACACCAATGTATATATTTTGCGACAGCAAATCAAAGTTATTAATTATTTAGGCTTTATTCAAAATAAACTGGTAGTATTCTTTTTCTTCAAAACTATCTAAAAATTGAATGCCTCCAGAAATGAAATTTAATGCTTTTCAATGCCATTTAAGGCCTTAATTTTCGCAAAATCCATTTAATGACTTTTAATGCTTTTCAATGCCCCGCGGATACCCTGATGAATATCTCAAATTGACACAATCAAATTAAACATTAATAGGCAGTTATTAAACACACCGACACTAATATATAACTCTTTATCTCATTTCATGACACAATTATCACGTTTAACGTTACTCGTGTTAGCTTTAGCCCATGTGCTAATCAGTTCAGCGCGCGCTGTGTGCACGCGGCCTGCTCAAAACGGCTCAGAATTAATCATTTTAGAAACTTCGACATGTTATTTACATTATATTCGGATTAATATCTGAAATTTCGCTCACTAAAGCAAAATAGAATCATATCTTTATTCACACAAGGAAGATTACTCGCAGTGCTTCAACACGCTGGGATCTGCTCCGTCTCTCTTCTCTGTCTCCGGCGACAACACTTCAGGCTGACGCGTCGACTTCAAAAGCTCCACTTTTAGTGCACTCAATCACATTTCCAGTTAGATCAATGGATGTTCTGGAGAAACTGTCTGGTCTGTGCTGATCTGCTCTGACTCGCTCTCATCTGCTCACGCTGAAAGCAGCGCCGGCGCGACCAGTGGGCGGGACTTACGAATGCGCCGCTACTATTGGCTCTTAGGGCTGTCTCTCACTGCAGCACGATCAGTGATTGGATGAATCTCTTTTTCTTCTAGATTTTTTCCCTTTTCTTAACTTTTTTTCTCTTTGCTGGTAGCATAGGTTACCCGGGTTACATCGATTAACCAACTATTATTTAAAAATTGCTATATGGCTAGCTTAAAATGAACCCAAAATAGTTGGGAAATTAAAAACCAGATGCAATTAGAGACAACAATAATAGACAAAAGGTGAATGTTTATTAATAAGCTTTAATATTTTATTAATATAAATGTAATAGTTTAATAGTTTATTAATATACATTTATTAATAAGCAATTTAATAAATGTTTATTGTTCAATAATTATTCATTGAACATTAATAAATGTTCATTTCCAACATACTTTGGGTTAATTTTAATTAAGCAATACAGTAATTTTTAAACCATAGTTGAGTTAAATAAAATTACCCAGCAGGTTGGGCAAACATTTAACCCTACCGCTGGGTTAAAACAACCCAATTGCTGGGTTTGTCCATTTTCAACCCAACTTGGGTTGTTTTTAACCCAGCATAGTTCATTTGTGCTTGTAAACTTCTTCCTTGCTGTTTTTTCCTGCATAGTGGCTGAATTCTTGATTTTCTTGATATTTCACATTTGCAAAAACTTGCTCTGTTTTATAGTCACACTAGTGTAATTTGTCTGTTTTGCACTCTTGATATTTTAGAGCGTGACCCCTTCATTGCTGTGCACTTTTTCTGCACAGTGGTTGATTTGTAGTTTGTACCACCAAAAGATTCTCAGAGTTTTTGTGTGTTTTCGTATTTCCCATTAATTTCCTATGGTGGCCATTTTTAACCACAAAGGAGCCAAGTGTGACTTTTTCTCCTGGCCCTTTAACATATTTGAATCATGTCCATGATTTTTGTGTTCACATAGGCTAGCTAATGCGACTAAAGTCACCAAGTGTCATCCCACATTAAAATGTTAATTTAATTAATTAGTTTTGTAATTAAAATGTTAATTTTGTAATTAATATATGTGCTTGCGTGTAGTTTATATGTGTTTCATCTGAGATTGAAAGTCTATGATTATACATTATATGACTTTGATTGACAGGCGTAGGACTCCACTTAGGACAAGATAAGAGCGAGGACATGAGTAAAGTACAGCCTTATACTGATGCACTATGTTTTATACACATCTTAAGAGATATGGTGGACATTCATAGGCCTATTAAATTTGTATTATTTACCTGTTTTTACATCATGAAAATCTGTAAGATTTTAGTTATATGTTGGACATATATGACATATAGGATTGAAAATACATAAATATTATGCAATTTGTATATGTGTTTTTTGCAGCATATATGTCCCTTATAATATTCTGTTAGAACATATAAGAATCACTTATGTTTTTAACAAAACTTTTTCATATGGGGACAAACAGGACATTTGGACAGCATTTCGCATGAAAACGTGGATAAGTATTCATACACAGTGCAGATCATAATCAGCGAGCATGTTTTTAAATAAAGTTGTTTTTTGGATAAAGTTTGAGGAAGCTTGGTGGTGGTGACGTTTATCCGTGTCCATGGTGTGCTGTAGTCCGTTTATAGCCTATTGTTATCTTTTTTATCTGACGACTTTATTTAGGCTTCAAAATGTATAAATGTTGTGTTAACTTGTAAAGATTATCTTGAGAGACAAAGTGTCATAACCCATTGTTAAACACAGAGCTTATTTATTGTGATTTTCCAAAAGCCTATGGGAAAAATGCATAGGCTTTTGATCGAGGGAACCCCTGCGCCGCTAACTTCCGGGTTGGCCTACAAAGACACGTCATCCCTGAGGTACTCTATTCGAAAACTACTGCACCATTGACCAACAAAAATCTGGTCTAAAGTCAATGGCGCAGGAATTTTAAAGGTGCCGTAGAACGCGTTTTCAAAAGTTCTAATATAAGTCTAAGGTGTCCCCTGAATGTGTCTGTAAAGTTCCAGCTCAAAATACCCCATAGATTTTTTTTTAATTCATTTTTTTAACTGCCTATTTTGGGGCATCATTAAATATGCGCCGATTCAGGCTGCTGCCCCTTTAAATTCTTGTGCTCCCCGCCCCCGAGCTCGCGACATAAAAGTGCATAAAAGTGCATAACAGCATGAACAAAGTGCACAGAGCTAATATAACCCTCATATATATAACCATTTGATTCTGAATGAGTTTGAGGCTATGCTCCGTGGCTAACTGGCTAACGCTACACTGTTGGAGAGATTTATAAAGAATGAAGTTGTGTTTATGAATTATAAAGACTGCAAGTGTTTAATAATGAAAATAGCGACAGCTCTCTTGTCTCTGTGAATACAGTAAGAAACGATGGTAACTTTAACCACATTTAACAGTACATTAGCAACATGCTAACGAAACATTTAGAAAGACAATTTACAAATATCACTAAAAATATCACGATATCATGGATCATGTCAGTTATTATTGCTCCATCTGCCATTTTTGGAATGGGAGATGACATTCTGATTGGTTTATTGCACATTATGCCCAAAACACACCCATGAATTATTAAGAGACTAGAGAGACTCCCTCACCCAGTTTAAATCTAGATTAAAGACACATCTCTTTAGCCAAGCATTCACATAATGCATCTCATATCAGATCAATTGCACATGACTATCTTTGCTTAATATGAACAGCACCTATGCTAATTATTCTCCATTTGCTTTTCTGTTTTATCTCGGGATGCCCGTCCCAAGGTTACTAGAGAGTACATCAGCTTCGGTTTGGATCCAGCCTCTTAAGAAGACCTCGGATGACCAACACCTTTGAAGAGACACTGCCAACTTCTGCGAGGACTTCAGATGACACAACACCTGGATCAACATGCACATTCAATTTCTATATATCCTAATTATTGTTAATAGTAATTATTTTTTTCCAGGAGCTCATTGCTTCTACCTTCAATTAAACTGCTAACAGTGATCGTAAAGTAAATTGCCTAAATTATTACATTGTTAGCTAACTGCATTCTCTAAATTGTAATGTTGACATGCATTCTCTGTAAAGCTGCAGTCTTATTTGTTTTGTTAATAAAAGTTCTATGTTATATATAAGCGAGTCTGTCATTGGCTTGTTTTGTTGTTGTGTTTTAATGAACCCACCATTCAAGCAATTGCTGACCCTAAATTGCCATGAATTCAAAAGAGAAAGTAAAATGCGCACAGGCATTCAAAAGCAATTTAAAAGCAAGGTAGAAAAGAGTGAAAACCCCCAACCCCCTGGTGATACCAGTATTACAGGTTTTGTCACACGTCATGCATTCGGTGGGAAAATTTCCTCATCGTCACATCCCTAGAAGGCAATGTTGTTTGGCAACACTTTTTGTTATTCTGGTTGAAACTCTCTTCACATCCTGATAGCAATCAAGATTAGTGATCAGATGAGAGATGAAGTGGTCTAAATATTTAAAACAAAAAATGTACATATACCTTCTATAGAAGTCTCAGGACCAAAAACGTGTTTCCTCCATCCAATTGCAATAACAGGACCGAATTAAATGATAGGATGTCCTATCTGCCTGTCAATCTATGTATTTGTGTACCTCCGCACACCCTGCTCATGTAGACATCAGGCTATGCAGTTGTAAACAAACTGCAGCGACCTTTACAGTTCATCCTGAACCAAAACAACGAGCTTATACTGCATTCGTGCCATGTCGTAACCGTAATTACAAGATGGCAACTCATGACGTGGACGTCGGTTCATCCTCAGACTTGGATTTATGAGTTTATATGTCAACACTATCAGTCCTAAAATGAATCTGCAGCAGTCAGGTGGCACAAGTCAGGATAAAAGGATAGATCACACAAAAATAATTGGTCGTAGTTCACTGACAAGCTACGCAATATCGCATTCATTATCGAAGGCGATTCATCTGCGACAATGAATGCGATATTGCGTAGCTTGTCAGTGATCTACGGTTCTGTCTATTAAATGCCGCTCCATTTGAAAGCAGGTGATGGCGATTTAGCGGTAATCAGGGAACCGGCTTTACTGATGAAATGCGCGTGACAATCGCATGCGATATATCGCCCAGCCGTAGTTTGGAGGTTTGTCCATGTTGTTTTGAGAATGTAATTTCTGTTTCAAGAAATTAGCCAAACCAATGGAAAAAACTGTAAGTGGCCTTAACTACTATGTACTTACATCAAAAAAAAAAAAAAAAAAAAAAAAGGTACAATGTACTTATTGGGTTCATATTGAATTGCAAATCACTTTTGCTGATTCTCGAATATTGAAGATCACACAATGACTCTGTATGTTTGAAATTTACAGCCATATTATGCACATCTGATTTAAACCGCCACGTGACCACAGAATGCATTACAGTTTACAGCAATATGCTGTATAGCTTGTTTGCAATCACGTGACTAAATGCAACAAACAGTTTATTCCATTTGAAAAGTCACAGCGGACTCTTGGACTGGAGCAGACTTTGAAGCAAGTTTTGAAGCAGACCTTGAAACAGACTCTTGAGTTGATGAACAGTATGACACATAATGGCCATTGCAGTTATGTGGAGTGTTGTTGTCAGTGGGATCACCTCTTAATTTGGGACAACTACAGTGATACCAGCAGCACGTACAGTCAAAAGTGGTACATCATTCAAACTTGACACCAGTCTCTTGTGCCTACAACCTGTCTTAACTTTGTTAGCAAAGTGTAACTCGACTGGGAACCTTGAAGTGACTTCCTTGACGGCTGGAGATTCTGGTTTAGTAGTTATCCTGGCTGGAGCCTGTGGCATGGTCATCATCCTGGTCAATGACTCGTCTGTAGCGTCTGTAACCTGGAGAGGCTCTGGCATGGTGGGCATGGCGTGACTAGTCTCTGGCATGGTAGCAATCTTAGTTGAGGGCTCCTGCATGGCATGACATTAACAAGTCCTGACATGACGTGGACAGGCTCGGGGATAGCAGGTAGTGCATGATTGAGGGGCTCCTCATCTGCATATCCTACAGTAAACACAGAACCACTCAAGAATAAAGCCCGTTCAACAGTGTCAGCTAATGTTCCACTTAAGAGTTGATTTTTCAAGGGTGCATTAAGACTGGCACGATAATAAGCAGCAAGTGACTTAACTGGAAAGTCAGATTGGTATGCAAGGTCCAGGAAATCTTGAGTGTGATCCTCTATGGAACGGTTACCTTGGTGTAACAGGAGGAGATGAGCTCCAGGAGGAAAATCTGCTGCTAGATCCATCTGTGAGGGTTGGTTATTCTGTAACGTCTGCAGTGTTGTCTTAAGTAAAGAGAGCTGAGGATCTAAATGCAAACAGTTTATTCCATTTGAAAAGTCACATTGCTATAAACTTGGTTCCAGACATGACACAGTAATCCACAGATCAGTAAGACATGAATCCAGGAAAGGCAATGATTAATCCAAACAGACAATCCATAAATCCAGAAAAGGCAAGAACATTAACTCCAGGTCAGGCAATGCATGATCAGCAGAACAGCACAAACATTACATTGAGAAACTCAAACAATAACCGTCCAACTCTGACTAAATCCGGGACCTATTTATACAGAGAAGGCTAACGAGGTAACAAGGGGGAGGGGAAAAATCATCAAGGCAAGAAATAGTAACCAACAAGGGAGTGAGGGCAAGCGCAAGGTGAAGACAGACATGACAAGACCTTTTGCCTTTTCTACGTGAAAAACACTAAGGGAAGCAAGTTGAGGAGGTGATGGGAAGACGCCGTATAGCTAATCTAATGTCACTAATTGAACCCACTCGCTATCACTCAATTAAATATTCACATAGCTGAGTGTTTGTGAAAGTTCTGTATTTTGTTTGGTTTAATATGTAACATTACATTTGCGAGTATGACTCTCACTCGGCTTGTGAATGAGTATAACCTCCAAACAGCCACTTCAAAACTGTTCACGAGCTTCTATGGGTTTGATTTTGGTTATCATTTGTTGAAATAAATACAAAAAAAAAAATAATAAAAAATACAGTGTTGGTGTCTGTCCACTGAATGTGACCCTCCGATTCTCCTCCATGGCCATATGAAAAAGTGAATATTTACAAAGACAACATTAAAACTACAGTTACACCCTTCCAACAAAGAAATGGATCAACTTCTGCCAGTTTGTTAAACACATTTTTTATTTGGACATCTACCATATGGAAACACTGAACTGAAGCAGCAGTGCATGGCACTGTTCTCACGATAACTAGATCAACATTGTGAAACAGAATTCTACAAAACTGAAGTGAAAACACCAAATGATCATGCAGTGGGATTAAATATCTTCTCTTCCCTGCAAACAATACCATGAAGAATGTGAATATTTAAACAAGTCAAAAACAAAAAAGGTAAGCAGGTATCCATATTCATTTCAGAATCGGCAGACACAAAATGAAGACACAACTTTTGAAGTTAAAAAAACAATAAAAGTTAAATTATAAAAGCTCCTTGTGGTTTCTCTGTTTGAGCAACCATAAACATAGAAAAATCACTTCCTGCCCTCCTGCTGTATTTCGTGTGTCAGCAATGATGTCAATGATGCAATTCCATAAAGTGTAAATCTATGAATAAATCTATGACTGGGCATGGACAGTACTTAATTTTAGGCAAAATAATGAATAATGCAATTTTAAGATGATATTGCGTCATAGATGATATGAATTAAATCATAAATCAATTCAATCATTCTTGATCATGGATGTCATGGATGATGATCATGGATGATGATGGATCATGACCATGGATGAAGTCATGGATGATGCAATCATAACAAAACTTCTGCCGAGCAAGCTGCCCTATCAGCTCTAGAAATCATACAGAAGGGGTGCAAAAGTCAATTCCCAGAAGGTCACAGTCCTGCAGAATTTAGTTTCATGCTCCAACACACACACATAGCCTACCTATAGTTTTCAAATAAGCCTGAATGATTGAATGAGCTGGATCAGGTGTGTTTAATTAGGATTGAAGCCAAACTCTGTAGGGCTGTGGCTGAATCCCAAATGGCACCCTAAACCCTCACAGTCTTCCTCTGAGTGTGCATCAAGTGCGCATAGCGGCCGCAAAGGGGGCGCTTGCGAGCACCCTTCTGAAACCTGAAATGATGAATGGGACACCCTACGGTCTCATGGACTTAACAGACACATGCACGCTGCAGCCAATGTAAGTCCACAAGACTGAAAGTGCATAGAAGTGTGTCATTTGGGATTCAACCTGAGACTATCCAGGAACTGATTTTTCTATCCCTGTCATACAGTGTTGTGCTCTCTTATGTCAGTGTTTGATTTTGCAAAGGGACACATTTCAGTTAAGCAAAAGTGAGTAGAGGTGCCTTGTACTTGTGTGAACAGTGCAGATAACTTTAAATGCTTGCAGACTATTGCTAAGAAGTGAAGGGTAGACACTGAATAGGACTAAACTATGTAAAATCAAACAGCATTAACAACAGTGTTGTAATAATAATAATAATAATAATAATGCATTTTATTTCGAATGCACTTTTCTTAGACCCAAAGCGCTACATTCACAGATTATAAAATAACAACAGTGACAATACAATAAGACAAGATGTAATCAATTACAATAAGCAGCTCTAAAAAGGTGAGTCTTTAAAGAGCTCTTAAAACAGTCTAGTGTTGGAGAGTCTCTAATCACAGGTGGTAATGCGTTCCACAAACGTGGAGCTGAAACAGAGAAAGCTCGACCACCAATAGACTTTAAATTATATGCTGGCTGCTGAAGAATACATGACCCTGAGGAGCGGAGAGAACGGCCTGGAGTGTAGGAGGCAACTAAACTGCAGAGATAATCAGAGGCAGTCCCATGAATCGCTTTATAAGTTAAAATAAGTATTTTAAAATCAACTAATGCTTGTATGGGAAGCCAATGCAAGTTATAAAGTACCAGGGAGATATGTTGACAAGCAGTTGTATAAGTCAATAGCCGGGCGGCTGAGTTCTGAATGTATTGTAATTTCTTGATGGACTTGTTTGGGAGACCGACATAAAGTGCATTGCAATAATCAAGCCGCGACGTAATAAAAGCATGAATAAGTCTTTCTGCATCTGGCAGCGATAAAGAAAGTCTGGCGATATTTCTTAGATGGAAGAATGCAGTTTTCGATACCATTTTGATATGGCCATCAAACAATAGTTGTGGGTCAAAAATAATGCCAAGATTACGTACCTGAGCAGACGAGGTAGCAAAGTCATTGCCAATAATTACATTGGAACTATTAAATTTACGCAAGGCCATTAGAGTTCCGACGACCAGAACTTCTGTTTTTGTCTCATTGAGCTTAAGAAAATGATCATGCATCCAAGCTTTTATCTCGTCCAAGCAGGCCGTAAGACTTGTGACTGCAAGGTTTGGATTAGGGTGCATGCTGACATAGATCTGTGTATCGTCAGCATAACAGTGAAACCCTAACCCAAACTTGCGAATGATCGAACCCAGAGGCAGCATATAAATGCTAAACAGGATGGGCCCAAGTACAGACCCCTGTGGGACACCCTGTTGAACTAATGTTGGTTCGGATTGATTTTTCCCCAGACTCACAAACTGAAATCGATTACTAAGATAAGATGTAAACAATTCAAGTGCAGTACCTGATATTCCGACCCATACACGCAACCTTTCAAGAAGAACATCATGAGATAATGTGTCAAAAGCAGCAGTAATGTCCAATAAAACTAAAATACTACAAACCCTCATATCAGCAGCAATGAGATCATTTGTGACCCGGACAAGAGCAGTCTCAGTGCTATGACCTGATCTAAATCTAGACTGAAACGGTTCAAGGAGATTGGAGATTGTATTATCACTCTCCCTCCCCACTTCTGCATTTATCTAAAATAAACCTTTTATACCTTTTTTTTATTGCAAGATATTTTTACTTTCTTTGACTATTCCACAAAATCACCCCACAGATTGAATTACACATACTTTTGAACTTTGCATTCTGTTGTCTCAAATTTAAAGCCTGTCTCAAGTTATAGCCCTCCTCTCTGTGAACAATTGTTGTACACTATATTGCCAAAAGTATTGGGACACCCCTCCAAATCATTGAATTCAGGTGCTCCAATCACTTCCTATAATACCAGATGTACTCGTTACATCAGAAGAAGAACGTTATCTATGCTAATATTAGACATTCTGTTTATCCCGAGGTTTACCATATTCAACGGGATCCGGGCCATATCCAGGTGAGATTGAAGACCTACGCCTTGACATGACCACAACGCACCCCTGAAGTATCAGCAGAGATTGAGTCAACTAGATCATCCATTGTGAAGGCCTCATTGACACGACAGCCAGTGGCACAGCTCCTCAACAAACCGTCCGTACCGGCATGATGAATTCGATTCTCAACTGGATTGAACTGGAATAAATACTTTGAATGTTGCGATCCTGTCGGACTTATGATAGCTACCTGAATTGTAACAAAGCACTGTTTGCCAGATGAGAACTGGCCCCCCGACTAAGCCTGGTTTCTCCCAAGGTTTGTGGTAACACTTTATTTTGATAGTCCATCTGTTGACACTCTACTAGTTATCAGTACTCATATAGTAGCATGTCAACAGTGCATCAGTTGACATTCAACAACATTGTTTCAACAGACAAGTAACATACATTCAGCTAACTGCCTGTAGATTATAAGGCACATTTTAATTTCTAATCTATAGATTTTACAAAAAGTGCATGCTGACTGTCAGTATTTATTTCGCAACAGGTTGTTAACTAACAGTCAGCTGACTTTCCGTAGATTGTGTTACCATCCTCTAAGTTGTCTACCAACTACTCAAAATCAATCTGTCAGTTGAAAGTCTACAGTCATGTCAACATATGATCAAGAGCATATTATATCATCCTTACTTAAGGGTCTCAAATGCATCAAATTAATAATTATTTAACCATTTCATTTTTATCAAGATCACTAGTTTATTATCTGTTGATAGTCAACTAAACATTGGTTGTGCATCTGTTGCTTGTCAACTAGTCTAAAGTTTACATTCAGAAGATCATCAGTAGACATTCTTAACTAAGCATTTGTAGATATATTTTAGGACTATCCAATTAAAGTGAAAAACAGTTGATAACAGTTGAAAGTCTATAAGCTATCAACAGAAAACATACAGCCATCCATTAATTATATGCCAGATATTTACTGTTTAAAATGAGAAGTTAATACCAGACTATGAACTACAATAGATCCAACACTACAGACAGGATATTAGAGAAAGTTGTTTATTAACAATATATTTATACAAACCCATTGTTCACTAGGGCATCAGATCTGAACAGTCTAATCATGTTGTATCAAACTTTACTTGAATTAACGTTACATAAAACAAAAACAAAACAACAAAATAAAATAAACATGCTGCACTGGCAGCACTACAAATAATCAAACAAGTCTCTACCATGTCATTGTAGGGGCAAAGCAACTTGAACTGTAAATTATGAAAAACAAAACGTATCCTGTTTCCTACATTCAGTCTTTCTTTGCAGAAAAGGGGATGAGCTGTTTGTTATTTTTCATTTCAATGATCTTTTCTGCCAGTTCACCAGCTATTTTTTTTTGACAAAGTTGTGCTAGTTTCAAAAGTGTGTATTTACCCTTGAACTGGTCTAGCACACTTTTGTCTGCTATGTAAATCTCTGCAATTGCTGCCGTGTCTTTCACAGCATTTCTTGAAACGTGAGCTTTCTTGAAGGCTGCGGTCATCCTGAAGCCTTTTTGCACAAGTTTGAGGACACGCAGATATCTTTTCACCACATCTGAAATTGAGGCAACTGAAAAGAAAACAATTTGAATAAATCACCAGAGTTCTATGTTGTGTCTTGTGTGGTGTCTTAGTTGCAGGGTGAGCCACAGTGTTTCCCAAAAATGTTCTCTTCAAAAGGAAAGTTACAACTTAGATTAAGGTGTGGTGTGTCTTTGATTTAGAACATCTGTTCTATTTTATACAGTCTGCTAATTAAGGCAAGACTATTTGCTTATTATTGGTTTAAAAAATGAGGTAAAAACTAGCCAGCATATTCTTTATATTTAATGATTAATTACAGGTTCACCTCATCCAGCCATAATAAGTAAGTGCATACATAGTGTGTCTTTATTTACTTCATTCAAAACATATGTAAGAAAAAAAAGTTAGATACAGATCATCATTGATTTCATGTCATTCAAAAGAGAGATGATAAGAGTGATGTTGCGGGATAGTGTGCACAATGCCTCAAATCCAGTTAAAAAGCCACTAACCCAGATAGCACACGTAAGTCTGTAAGATAGGGCTGCACGATTAATCGCATGAGATTGTCATGCGTGTCTCGTCAGTAAAGCCGGTTCTGTGATTAGCGGTAAATGTTCATCACCTGCTTTCAAATGGAGCGGCACTTAATATACAGAGCCGTAGTTCGCGGACAAGCTACGCAATATCGCGTTCAATATCGATATGAATCGCCTTCGATTATGAACGCGATATTGCGTAGCTTGTCCGCGAACTACGGCTCTGTATATTAAGTGCCGCTCCATTTGAAAGCAGGTGATGAACATTTACCGCTAATCACAGAACCGGCTTTACTGACGAGACACGCATGACAATCTCATGCGATTAATCGTGCAGCCCTACTGTAAGATGTCTGTTAATGCTCTCTTGCTTTACGTGTGCTATCAGGTAAGATACAAATGATAACCTAAACACCTAGGCTAATACCTAAATAAGTACAGCATGTCTTAAGAGCCTACCATACCTCGCTCTCCTTTTCGCCTGACCTCTTCATCGTTTTGTTTTCCTTCTTTCTTTTTTTACTTCTCTTCTTGCCATTCTTCTTTTTATACTTCTTTTTCTCAACCGAAGAGTCAGATGTAGAGCTGGAGCTGGAGTCATCAGAGCTTGAATCAGTGCTAGTATCAGTGCTGGAGTCCAGCATCATGGCCTGTGGCTCCTCATCTCCAGTGGCCATTATCTCTATGTTCCCATCTGTCAAATAATAAAACAAACACAAATAATGTTTAGAGCATAACTTCTCTAGAACTGGGAATCGAATATCAAGTCCAATTCCAGAATCAGATACTTAAGGTCAGGAATCAGGTAGTTGTTGTAAAATTCAAGTTCAATTCCACCATCTATTCCTGGGTGTGCAACATTTTTAATTTTATTTTTTTTAGGTGACAAAAGTGGCTGTTAAAAATGTATTTGTCTTTGAATCATTCGTTCAAGAGATTCATTCAAAAACACTGATTCGTCCAATAATAAAACAAGTAAATCTTGAGTGAGTCATTGAATCATTCCATTTATAAATTCCATGAGATTTTGTTTAGTTGTCTAATATTTTTCTTCAGAATTGTGAGAACTACAACCTTTATTAAAAAAAAAGTCTCAATTTATCCAGAATTATACAGCTCTATTTTGCACACAAACAGCTCTTAAATGAGTCCAGTTTTTATGTAGCAGGCTGATATTCAACGATACCCAACACTAAACACCCTCAGCTCTGCACTTATACCCACTGAATAACATTATAGAATGTTTATTATTGTTGATTATTAATGTGGTGGAGATTACATTGTGTCTAAAGAGACATTGCAGAATTACAAATAATGTGTACAAAGTCTCTTAGGTTTGATACAAAAAGAAAAAAATACAGTAGTGTTCTATTTTCAAGCTGCATTGTGTAGAACTTTACTATAACTATTATAATATTGAAGGCAACCCTTTTTTTGTTTCAATTAAACATTATGGACAAAAATCAGCGCCATGTAGGTTTTAAATTTAATTATTTTCACATAAACGTGTTTATTTTTTATACATACCTTGTTCTTGTGCAGACTTCTCTTCAAGTTGCTTCTTGAGTAAGCCATTTTCCTCCTCCAGCTCATCCACCCGAGACTGGAGCATCTCAGCCTTCTTCTTCCAGAGAATATGTTGTTTAACAGGCTTGAGACTGTCCATATTAGCAGCTGCAAAACATGACATGAAAAATTTGTAATACATCAGAAGTAGGGGTGTTCGATTCCAGGTTTTTTGGAGTCCAAAGTTCAGGGGACAGACAGCTAGCGGATAGTGAGGAGATGTTTGCTGTATGTGACAAAAAATGTTTTGGCCTAAAAACGCGACATCACTTAGAGCACCTTTAAGATACTAAAATTAATACAATACATAAAAATGCACACACTGTACACTTATTAATGTGTTTATTGTTAATGTGAGTTTTTTATTATTTTTATTTATGGTTAACTATGGAAAATCAAATCTATATTTATTGCAATAATATAAGCTACCATCAATACTAAAGCTGACACGGAGGTATGTATAATTACAAACTAAACTCACTATGACTGTTATCTATTTCTAAAGTAAGCTATATGTATGTGACAAAGTTTCTGCGACAGCTCTCTGACGCGATTCGTCAGTGTCCGAATTCCTCGCTTCATTTCGTTCACTCCTTGATTAGTGCACTTAACCATAGACATTGTGCACTTAACTGCCATGCATTATGTAGGCTATGGATTCGAGAATCAGTAAACAAGTGAGCGATTCTGGACACAGCAACAGAGTCGACACCGAGTGTCGATTCCTGTGCTGGAGTCGACTCCCCATCACTAATCAGAAGACCCTCAAGCACAGAGTCAAAAGTCAACAGCTAACGTTATACCTTCTGTCTAGCGTGTTTAGACCAACAAATTAGAGAAAAAATAAGGAATACATTAATCAGTGAATTGAATCACGTCTTTCAATTCTGTCGGACGCGTACTCCCGTGACGCATCATCTGGCGCGAATTTGTGTTCATTCGCGTCTTTTAATTGACTTTGTATATATTATTGCGTCACGCGAAATATCAGCCTCATGTAAACTACTTCTACATTTATAAACACAACTTACCACTTTTGTTTGTGGAATCTTCTCCTTCGCCCTCGGTATTTCCCCTCCGTGCCTTTGCCCGGGTAAAATGCATGGTACCCAGCGCACTGCTACTATTGCCAGATGGGGGGCGGTGTACTGAATGCTCTGGATCAAACATGTTATGCTGATGCTGAAAAGAAAATTGATAATGATTTTGGTTTACATGCAGGTAATAACAACCAATTTTAAAAAGAAATAAGAACAATGTTTCTCAATGGAGTTAACTCTTACCATCTGGACAACCAAATTTTCAGGGAGTGAGACTTAGCCAATCCGATTGTTGAAGTGCTCGATCACGTGACAGCTCTGCCAACACTCAACCGTGGTAGGTGTATCTGATAACATATTTAGCCAATTAAATGAAAGTGCGCGAGTTTTTAATTTCTGGGTTGTCTTGGTCGTTAAATTGACAAACAGTTGGCCTACTAGCTCGATCTGGCGGATGAATTCACTGGAAAGAAAACTTTTGACAAAGGTTTATGCTAGAGAAACTAAAAAATCATGTTTAAAATTAATAAAATGGTTGCAAATGATTGGCTTGCTAAAACGCAAAATTAAATGCAAGAACTGCAGGCATAAAATGAACATGGTTGCCTCCCAGACCAAGGATTATGTCATCTGGTAAGAATAAATTCTTGTAAACTATGGTTCCATATTTTGTTTTGCAATAGACACAGCCTTGTAGATATGATTTTCTCCTTATTATTACAAGAATGCATTTTGATCCAAGCGGCTGGAAGTAGTAAAAACAGATATTTCAAAATAAGAGTGTCTGTGTATTTTGTGTTTGTTTATAATTAGAAGCCCAACATTAAGTATATATGTTGGTATTTTACTATCATTACCATTGCTATTTTGCATTAAAGTGTATCAAATATGTGGTATTTAATTCGATGTAATTCGGTTCTTATAGTTTCTCTCTGGGCTGCCCGTCACAACAATGTGTGTGTGTGTGTCTGTGTGTGTGTGTGTGTGTGTGTGTGTGTGTATGTGTGTGTGTGTTGAAAAAAAAACATGTTAAAACATTTCTGTGTTTATCATACAATTTCATGTTTTAAAAAATCCCAGGGAGTGTCGACGTAAAAGATGTGGACGGTTGAAAAGAAGTGTTAGGTCAAAGTCACTCTTCTCACAATCACACTGCAGTCTATTCACATGGATGAAGTACATACATAGGTAAGCAATGCAAGTTTATTACATAAGTACAATATTTTGCATTTTACACTATGTGTGTAGTGCTTGAGTGCATAGAACACAATTGCACTATAGCATACGTTATCATAGTTTATGTTGGCATGGATTAAAAAATATATTGTGGTCAATAGCGTAGCATATTCTATTGCAAAAGCATGTCCTGTAATATGTCACCATGTTTTGATATTTTGCTTGTTATAATAAACATATAAATATATTTTGACCATAATTTTAAGTATGTCAATTTCTTTTTCAAAGATTTTGGCTTCTCTCAGAAGATTATGATGGTGACTTTGATGTGGCACTGTGTTGCAATGAGCATCAATTCTAGTTACTGTACTATACTGTACTTTTTAGTTTGCTATGGTTGAATTTCAGCAGTAATGTCAAGGGTCAAAAAACTAGTGTCCAAAATAAAATGTACAAATTATGCTTTGTTTATTATTAATATGCTTTGCTATTATGATTTCTTTATGTGAAAATATACTGTTCTTATTTAATGGACATCATTTTTGTTAATGTCGATCCTTTGTAGATTCGCACAGGGTTTACATCTACGGCAAGTAGACATGCTTCAAGATGGCATTGCAAAGAGCACAGCAACACTTTCTATGATGTCAAAGAAACTCAGAAGAATTTGTGTAAAAAGCCTGAAAAAGCACAGAAAGAAAAAGAGGCAAAAAGTTGGTGGAGTTAATGTCATAGTTCACATTGATGAGAGCAAGTTCTGCCATAAACGCAAGGTAATGTAATCTAAATGCAATGCACTTGATGAAATGTGTTACATATTGTAGAACCAGAAAGAGCTGTGCATTGTAGTTTAGGATAGATATTAGTGAGGGTGGACATCACTTTCCCCAAAGCTGTCAATCAGTTAATACAAATTTGGTTTACTTTTTCTTATTTTCTTATATTGTAAGCATATTTATTGTATTATATGGAATTTTAAAAAGTTTTGGATGGAAAAAGTATTATCATGTAATTACTCATAACTAGTAATATACTTTTACATGGTCAAGAGATTATTTTGATTATTTTCTAACACTGTTCATACTTTTTTTTGTAGTATGCAAGAGGACGCTTTGGTAACACCTGGAAGAGAAAGCGAACATGGGTTTTTGGTATACTTGAAATCAAAGCTGCAAGCAGACGTCCAATTCTTCGCCTTGTGAAAAAAAGAAACAAGGAAACCCTTGTTCCAATCATCAAAAAACACGTAAAAAGAGAAAGTCTTGTAGTGAGCGATGAGTGGAGAGCATACACCAGCCTTTCTCAGGAGGGCTACAAGCATGTGAGAGTCAACCACAGCCAGAATTATGTAGATCCTCAAACAGGACTACACACGCAAAACATTGAGAGAGCGTGGCAGACATATAAGAGGGAAATTTGGCGTATGCGGGGGAATCGGTCTGAGAAGGCCTTAAAAAAACAGCTCTGCTTCATTGAGTGGACTTACTGGTTAGCCAGAAGACATAAACATGGAGTACTTGGAAGACTTCTCAAGGACATAAGGAATGTAAGTAACCACAGATCAGTTTAAGACCCCCTTACTATCATGGAAGGCAGAATTAATTAATTATTTTTTGTTATTTTATTTTATTATTATTATTATTTATTTTATTTTGCTTTGGTGGTGTTGGCCTAGGACAATAAATTTGAATTGAAGGTTTTTTTTTTCTTTTTTTTCCTACAGTTCATCCAATAACACTGCATAGTAAAGACTTTCATTAATTGTAGTGATGGCAGTGCAGTGCAGCATGTTAGTTAGTTTGTTTGTTTTTTCATTTCATTTTTGCCACACATAATCACAGTTCAGATCTGATAGTCTTATGATAAGCCTTTCCTTCTTTTTGTATGTGAAATCAAACCTATGAGATTTAGTACACATTATTTGTAGTTCTGCAATGTCTCTTTAGACACAATGTAATCTTCACCACATTAATAATTAACAAAAATAAACATTCTATAAAGTTATGCAGTGGATAAAAGTGCAGAGCTGAGGGTGAAGTTATGCTCTAAACATTATTTGTGTTTGTTTTATCATTTGACAGATGGGAACATGGAGATAATGGCCACTGGAGATGAGGAGCCACAGGCCATGATGCTGGACTCCAGCACTGATGACTGAAAAATATTAAAAAATAACAAACAGCTCATCCTCTTTTCTGCAAAGAAAGACTGAATGTAGGAAACAGGATGTTAGCTAAGTTTGAGTAGATACGTTTTGTTTTTCATAATTTACAGTTCAAGTTGCTTTGCCCCTACAATGACATGGTAGAGACTTGTTTGATTATTTGTAGTGCTGCCAGTGCAGCATGTTTATTTTATTTTGTTGTTTTGTTTTTGTTTTATGTAATGTTAATTCAAGTAAAGTTTGATACAACATGATTAGACTGTTCAGATCTGATGCCCTAGTGAACAATGGGTTTGTATAAATATATTGTTAATAAACAACTTTCTCTAATATCCTGTCTGTAGTGTTGGATCTATTGTAGTTCATAGTCTGGTATTAACTTCTCATTTTAAACAGTAAATATCTGGCATATAATTAATGGATGGCTGTATGTTTTCTGTTGATAGCTTATAGACTTTCAACTGTTATCAACTGTTTTTCACTTTAATTGGATAGTCCTAAAATATATCTACAAATGCTTAGTTAAGAATGTCTACTGATGATCTTCTGAGTGTAAACTTTAGACTAGTTGACAAGCAACAGATGCACAACCAATGTTTAGTTGACTATCAACAGATAATAAACTAGTGATCTTGATAAAAATGAAATGGTTAAATAATTATTAATTTGATGCATTTGAGACCCTTAAGTAAGGATGATATAATATGCTCTTGATCATATGTTGACATGACTGTAGACTTTCAACTGACAGATTGATTTTGAGTAGTTGGTAGACAACTTAGAGGATGGTAACACAATCTACGGAAAGTCAGCTGACTGTTAGTTAACAACCTGTTGCGAAATAAATACTGACAGTCAGCATGCACTTTTTGTAAAATCTATAGATTAGAAATTAAAATGTGCCTTATAATCTACAGGCAGTTAGCTGAATGTATGTTACTTGTCTGTTGAAACAATGTTGTTGAATGTCAACTGATGCACTGTTGACATGCTACTATATGAGTACTGATAACTAGTAGAGTGTCAACAGACGGATGAGTCCTTTCCAGATTGCCTTTGACTTTTCCTATAGTTCTAGTAACAGTACCTCCTCCGGTTCAACGGAGTGTGTGTGTATGAATGTGTGAATGTGTGTGTGACCTTTGTTGTATGTTATGTGTTTGTTAGTTTAGTTATGTGTTTGTGAGTTAGTTAATAAAGATTGTGCACAATATATGTTTGGTTCTGACTCCATCTGCTAATTAATTGCCTCTGAAGTGATTTAGATTTCGAACCTATGTTCTAAGTAGCATGGTGCAATACGAATGTTATTTTTCCATAACCTGGAAATGAACATTTCTTAGAATTATTAAACAATCAACACTAAGTGTTCCCTGGACAACAGGTTAATTATAATGTAACTATAACCGATTTACATATTCATAATTAATCATAATTAATAAATCATATTGAGTTATGAATGATTATTAATATTTCCCCTTTGAGTTAATTCGCTACAATATTATTCATTTTTACTTTTATTTGTATATCAGTTTTACGGCTTCCAAAAAGAGTAAGTTTGGTTTTATCTAAATTTATCGATTTATTTATCGCTGTGACCACCTTCAAAAGCTGCTGCAAATTTCCGCAGAAAAGAAAATATTAGTATCATCAGCAAAAATGTGCAGATTTTTAAGCAAATTTTAAGAGGTTTGTCACCCTACATATATCATTTATATACAGAATAAATAATTTGGGACCCAAAATGTACCCCTGTGGGACTCCACATTTGATATCCAAGCACTCTGATCTGTACTCCCCTATTTTCACAAATCTGTTACTTTTTTATCCAATCATATACAACCCATCTGATTTCATACTTATCCAGTTTATTGATTATAATAAACTGGATAAGATAATCAAATCTATAAATACTCCCACTGCATATTATACTGCCCCAATCAATCAGCAGGAGGGGGCGTGTCCACTCGTGGTGGGGGAGGAGATAGAGTAAGCAAGTGGGAGATTTGAAGCCTGTAGAACGAGAGATGGCTGAGAGACATTACAAAAGAGAAAAGATCAAAGGAATTACGATTATGATCAGGCAAAAACCTTTGGACCCGTGTTATAAGAAAAGCTTTCCAGCACTGGAGAGACCTAAGTTGGAGGGCCTGAAAACAAATGCCAAGGTTGCGTTGTTTTTGCTCCATACGTGAGTAATATTGGTTTTGCTATGTTTCACAGAACCAAGATATACTGTTGTTTTAATGTTAGCTGTAGTAACAGGACACTTTTGAGTGTCATTGTTTGTCTGGAGCTGCTGTGCTGCTGGCGACTAACAACCAACTCTAAATTCAAAAACTGATGCAACTCTTGATGGAAAAACATCACAACATTTATTTTCATCAAGAGGTGCATCAATTTTTGGTTAAAATCTTTTATTGACAATGCAAGAGTCAAGCAATCTGTAAAGTCTCCTCCAGCAGATCCCAAAGACTTTCAATGAATTTGCATATTCAACTTACAAAGAAAGTGTAAAACTCTCGCAGTTCAAAATGCTTATGCTACATCCTACGCCTTCTGTATTCAAATGACAAAAAAAGCCTAACTAAAACGACATCAGTCATCACGTTTATGATGGATGGATGCACTTTCTT
Source organism: Ancherythroculter nigrocauda (assembly GCA_036281575.1). Lineage (NCBI taxonomy): Eukaryota > Metazoa > Chordata > Actinopteri > Cypriniformes > Xenocyprididae > Ancherythroculter > Ancherythroculter nigrocauda. The sequence goes on along the minus strand of VTFQ01000005.1, from coordinate 5,666,301 downwards.
GAGCTTCATACTCATTGGTCCCGATCACTGATATTATAAAGCTTGGATTTGTCAGGATATTTATTAATATACACCAATCAGGCATAAAATTATGAGCACTGACAGGTGAAGTGAATAACACTGATTATCTCGTCATCACGGCACCTGTTGGATTTATTAGGCAGCAAGTGAACATTTTGTCCTCAAAGTCGATGTTTTAGAAGTAGGAAAAATGGGAAAGCGTAAGGATTTGAGTGAGTTTGACTAAGGGCCAAATTGTGATGGCTAGACGACTGGGTCAGAGCATCTCCAAAACTGCAGCTCTTGTGGGGTGTTCCCGGTCTGCAGTGGTCAGTATCTATCAAAAGTGCTCCAAGGAAGGAACAGTGGTGAACCGGCGACAGGGTCACGGGCGGCCAAGACTCACTGAAGGCTGGCCCGTGTGGTTCGATCCAACAGACGAGCTCCTGTAGCTCAAATTGCTCAAGAAGTTAATGCTGGTTCTGATAGAAAGGTGTCAGAATACACAGTGCATCACAGTTTGTTGCGTATGGAGCTGCATAGCTGCAGACCAGTCAGGGTGCCCATGCTGACCCCTGTCCTCCGCCGAAAGAGCCAACAGTGGACACGTGAGCATCAGAACTGGACCACGGAGCAATGGAAGAAGGTGGCCTGGTCTGATGAATCACGTTTTCTTTTACATCACATGGATGGCCGGGTGCGTGTGCGTCACTTACCTGGGGAACACATGGCACCAGGATGCACTATGGGAAGAAGGCAAGCCGGCGGAGGCAGTGTGATGCTTTGGGCAATGTTCTGCTGGGAAACCTTGGGTCCTGCCATCCATGTGGATGTTACTTTGACACGTACCACCTACCTAAGCATTACTGCAGACCATGTTTGTACACACTTTCATGGAAACGGTATTCCCTGGTGGCCGTGGCCCCTTTCAGCAGGATAATGCTCCTGCAACAAAGCAAAAATGGTTCAGGAATGGTTTGAGGAGCACAACGAGTTTGAGGTGTTGACTTGGCCTCCAAATTGCCCAGATCTCAATCCAATCGAGCATCTGTGGGATGTGCTGAACAAACAAGTCTGAGGATCTGCTGCTAACATCTTGATGCCGGATACCACAGCGCACCTTCAGGGGTCTAGTGGAGTCCATGCATCGACGGGTCAGGACTGTTTTGGCAGCAAAAGGGGGAACAACACAATAATAGGAAGGGGATCATTATGATATCAGTATAACTCAGATTGTGTTCATCTGAAAGAAAAAAGTCATATACACCTGGGATGACGTGAGGGTGAGTAAATCTTTGAGTAATCATTAATTTCAAAGTGAACTAATTTCATTTTAAAGTGAACTAATCCTTTAAAGTCTTGCCTCAGAGGTTCCAATTCATGTGTGAAAATGATTCTTCATGCTCCTTTCTAACCATTATTTCACAGTTTGAACCTGATGACTCTTGGCTTTGTCCTGTAATATGGCTATGGTGCGTGCTCATACATGGTTGTTTAAGAAATTAAAAGCTTCACACTCCATTAATTAGAGTTAGAAGAACTGTTGCCAAACATTTAACATGCTAGAAATAATAATAATCACTGCAATAATGATCCAGTCATAGACTCTTAAGCATTTGCCTATTTAAAGCCCAAAGTATACTTTGGCCATCCGCCTGATGTAATTTTTATCATCAGGAGGATCCGCAGACTTTTTTTTTTTTTTTTTTTGACTGGGCAGTGTATATTAGTTACTTGGACTATCGTGTTATGTAGGGAGCTGTTCATGAAAATGGTGTTTGTTTATTTTGGGATGGAAGGGATGACTTTGCCATCGAAGGAGTAAAAGATCTAAATAACAATTAGGCTACGTTCACACTGTCAGTCCAAGTCCAATTTTTTTTGTGTATCTGATTGGAATCTGATCTAAAATTATTCACTAAAATGTCCACAATGTGTATCACAACTGTTCAGATCCGATTTGTGTGTCAATGCTGCTCTTTTGTTTTCCGGAATGGTTTCAATGGCAATGAATTTGCATTGGTAGGCATATGCCAAAAATTACAATAGCAACAACTTGGAGGGAATTTTACAACATGACAATGTGTAGCTGCTGTACGTTGGACTGCGTCTAATGAGCAAGTGGCAGCAGAAACATAAGAGGCTGGTGGTTTTATTCCATGCTGTCATGTCCGCCAGTTTCAAAACATGTCTCCATTATATTGTTATTCTGCTCGTCCGGCACATCGTAACACTGCAATGACTTTCAGCATGTTCCCTAAAACAATGTCTGATGTTTGCATTTTACATGGTGTGAGAAAGTCACATAAACCATGAAAAAATCCAATTAGAGAAGTCAGTCTGAAACATATTTCCAGAAATGTGATTTGAATATGATTTCAAACCACATATAAATGTAGCTCGAAACAGATTTGTAAAAAATCGCATTTCATGTGATTTTTGGCCATTCAGACTAATTCTGATCAGATGCACAAAAAAATTGGATTTGGACTGACAGTCTGAACGTAGTCTTTGACATTCAACCTGAATTATACAGGTTGTAGTAACACATTTCTTTCATGTATAGATGACATCACACCCTCAGCAAATTTCGCCATAGTGGTTTCTTGTGTTGCACACCATATAAATGAATGTGGGGGCAGAGGCATGAAGATAAGGGTGTGACAGTGGTGCTTTGCTTTGTTGATTTCAAATATCAGCAGAGTTTACAAGTAATCCCTTGCAAACTTCAGGATGTACAAGACATAAAAAGGCGTAATTCAGAAGTGACTAATATGTTAGTTATGTTAGTTCAGATTTATATTAGTACCCTTCTGGATGTGAATTTTTTTTGAGTAAAGGTATGCCACTAGGTTGCGTTTTATGCAGCGCTCATTGGTTTATTAGATTTATTAGGTATCTTGCTCAGTAGACAGTTTTTGATTATTACTAATACTACTCTTGTGTTGGATCTGGATGGCTGTTACTTTACAGAGATTATGTATTTATCAGGCTACTCGGATGAAAATAATGAGATGTGTCCTTTGCAAAGCAATGTGTTTGGTATGGTATTTTTTTGATACTTAGCTACAGTGAAGGTCGAAAATACCCCTCTTCGTTGCACTTGTTTGGGTCCCGTTAAAACTTTTTTTTTTTTTTTTTTTGCATATGGCTGACATATGGCTGAATTTTTTAATTACGGGTGAAACCAACAACATCATTGTGAGAGCATGCATACTCAACCAAAAATGCTTGAAGCAGGGGAAAACCTATTGGTGTCATGATTCAGTATCAGATCCTCTTTTTTTTTAATCGAAAAATGCCACTATGATACTAGGTATTTTCCTGACTTGTCCAGGAACATACCAACATACCAGTTGATACTGCTTCCTTCATAAACATCCTTCCTTTTCAATAAATGTAGTTTTGCATTGTATTCTGTGGTTTTTGATTAGCTTTTCAATGGACAGGACATCGCCAAGAACAGAGAACTTATTGTTTAAAAGGGGGGATTGAATCAGAACACGATCAGACATGATAGGCTTAATTCTTATCTACTATTCATTGAATAAGTTCTAAAAAAAGAGATTTTTTAATTCTCTGAATTGCTAATAACAATAGGCTACTCTTGCCACTGAAAAAAAAAATGGACATAATTGGGAATCGTGTAACAAACATTTACAAATTGCATTTATATATTAGTCATTTTGTCTGCATGGCTGCATACTTTAGACAACAGCCACTCGCTGCATTGCTGATCATGATTTCGAGTAGGGGTGAGCAAAATAACCATATATCCTGATATTAGTGATTTTATTGCACGATAACAATAGATATCACAAAGTTATTTTTGCTTAAAATAAATTATGATATCAAAATTTTGCACAATGCATTAAGTGCAGGGGGTGGGGAGTGAAAACCTTTTGAATTTGAAGATCAAGGAATATTGTACTTAATTTCTCTTCTGGCAAACATTTAAATGTCTTCTGTTGCTTCTAAAGGGCAGTACTAAATGAAAAATAAGAAAAATTTGGACAACTATATCCTGTTCAAAAGTGTTCACCCCCCTGACTCTTAATGCATCGTGTTTCCTTCTGGAGCATCAGCGAATGTTTGAACCTTTTTTAATAGTTCAGTTGTCCTCATTATGAAAAGATGGATCTGAGAATCATATAGTCACTGCTGGAAAGAGTTCAAATATGCAAAAGATGCTGGAAATCTGAAGAATTTTCGGGACCTGAAGGATTTTTCTGAAGAATATTGGGCAATTGGTTTAACTGCTCAGGACAAACAATGAACAACCATTACAAACAAACAAACAAACAAAAAAACGTTCGTATCATCCAGGTAATGACATACAGTATTAAAAATCAATGGTTCACATACTTTTGAGAGGGTCATTTTTATAAATTCAGCTATTTTTTTTTTTGTCTTGTGGACCATATGTAAACATTTTTTATGTAAAATATCTTAATCAGGACAGTACTAAAATAGCATGCATATTGTATGATCCCTCTGATTTTGTTAAAAAAATGTACATTTTCACAGATTCTGCAAGGGGTTCACAAACTTTCAAGCAGCACTGTATATATTACATACATAAATTGTGCATTATGTATTTTTTATATATTTATCTTTAATCACATTTTATTTTTATCATCTGTCTTGTCGCTGTTATTCTGTCTGTGCTGTGGAAGATTCTGTCACCAAGACAAATTCCTTGTATTTGTAAGCATACTGGGCCATCAAGCTCTTTCTGATTCTGAAAAGAAATCAGTTCAGTACTCGAGCGCTGTATGAGCAGCGGCTTTATATGCATGTGTTTCACATTCTCATCAAAGCACTCACCGCACTCTTCCAGCTAATTGATGCTGAGACCTATATATCAATATAAAAATACAAAAAAGGTACACAGGAGATAAGATGAAAAGTAAAAGTTTTTGCTCTCATGTCTGTGAGACTGGCAATAGTTTCAAATGACATGCTGGTGGCTGCAGGTGTAGATCCTGACAACAATCAAAGCATATAGGTCTCAGCACCTAATTAGCTGGGAGAGTGCGGTAAAAACCACCAGCATGTCATTTGAAGCTATTGTCAATCTCACAGACATGAGAGCAAAAACTTTGACTTTTCATCTTATCTCCTGTGTACCATGATTAAAGTGCTTCAGAGTGCAGACCTTTTTTGTATTTTTATATTGATATATAGGTCTCAGCACCAATTACCTGGGAGAGCGCAGCGAATGCTTTGATTGGAGTCAGGATCTACACCTGCAGCCACCAGCATGTCATTTGAAGCTATTGCCAATCTCACAGACACGAGAGCAAAAACGTTTACTTTTAATACAGGAGATAAAGCTAGAATTCTATATGCAAGGTGTGCACTCTCAGAAACAGTCACTCAGACAGCTTGTGCATATACCGAAATGAATCCTGTTCTACTGCTAATTGTGCTTGAATGGTTGAATCACTTCTCTTTAAACTGCAAGGCTTAAAAATGCATTCAAATGATAAGCTTTCGTGATGACACATCATGTGAATGTAGTCAGGATAGAAACAACAGTCCAAAATCTCCACCGGTTAATACTGTCTACAGGTATAGCAGCCTCCCATAATAACTGTACTGGTGACAGAATGGAGAGGCCAGGCAAACCAACATGGTGTGGTTATGATTCAAGGCCCTTGGGTGGTCGATATACTAGTAGACAAGGCTGCATCACAAGTCAGATTGTGGATTGATATAATTCAGAATAGTTTATCCAGTTTCTTCTGCTTGAACGATGCACCTTGTTATTTGTTTAAGTTGCACTGATATGGAAGTAATTGGGTCTTTCAGACATCACACCTCTATAAACCACCCAAAAACCGTTTGATGACAATCATATGTATATGGTACACTAAACTGGGAATGGTTTATCAAGGCAGACTGTCCTAACCAGGGGTGCGTTTCCTGAAAGCATAGTTGGTGAACTATGGTTGTCAGCCCCAATGAACTCTAGTGGTAACGACAGAACTTGCGACCACAGTTCGTTTGGTAAACGCACCCCAGATTAGCTGACCATTACAGAATTTCCAGGAATCTAGTGTGAGGCGTTCGTTAGGCATCTGCCAGGGAAACAAAGCTATACTTAAAAAATTCCAAGGCTGATACGGTTTGCTTGGTCAACATAATTAAAGACTTGCGAGTGCTGCAGTTTTGTTAGTTGTATGTTCTCTCACATCATAAATACAAACATACAAAACTGCACAAACCACATAATATATGTGGAATTTGCAGGTGAACATTCAACATTCAAACAAAACACAGAACATGAGACTACATTAATCTCTACAATACATTAAAAGCTAGTAAAAACAAATGAGTGTTTATCTTAGATTCAGAAAGTGTTTGAGCAGTTTAAACACACAATAGAGGGCTGTTCCACAGTTTTGGGCAACTATGGAAATAGCCCTATCCCTCAAGTTTAGTCATGCCCTAGGAATGGTCAACAACCTCTGATCTGAAGATCTGAGGGATCTCAATGGATTTTGCAGACTAGTCTTAAAGTGTAAGACACTAATATTTTATTTTTATTTTTTTTAAGTCTGTTACACAAAAAGGTAGATTGGTGTAATTTGAATTGGAAAAATAACATTGATTACCCCTTGGTTAATTGAAAGTTGGTCAAACTAGTTCTTAAGACACAGTGAATAAGTGAATAAGATGAATAAGATAAAGTGAATAAGATTAAGCAACTGCCCCCTGGGCTTGACTTTTGGCAACAACAACCTTGGGGTAAAGGCTGGCGAGTTTAAAGGTGCCATCGAATTGAAAATTGAATTTACCTCGGCATAGTTGAATAACAAGAGTTCAGTACATGGAAATGACATACAGTGAGTCTCAAACTCCATTGCTTCCTCCTTCTTATATAAATCTCATTTGTTTAAAAGACCTCCGAAGAACAGGCGAATCTCAACATAACACCGACTGCTATGTAACAGTGGGGATCATTAATATGTACGCCCCCAATATTTGCATATGCCAGCCCATGATCGAGGCATTACACAAGGGCAGCCAGTATTAACGTCTGGATCTGTGCACAGCTGAATCAACAGACGAGGTAAGCAAGCAAGGACAACAGCGAAAAATGGCAGATGGAGCAATAATAACTGACATGATCCATGATAACATGATATTTTTAGTGATATTTGTAAATTGTCTTTCTAAATGTTTCGTTAGCATGTTGCTAATGTACTGTTAAATGTAGTTAAAGTTACCATTGTTTCTCACTTGCAGTCTGTACAATGCATAAACACAACTTCATTCTTTATAAATCTCTCCAACAGTGTAGCATTAGCCATTAGCCACGGAGCACCATCAAACTCATTCAGAATCAAATGTAAACATCCAAATAAATACCATACTTACGCGATTAGACATGCTGCATGACAAACACTTTGTAAAGATCCATTTTGAGGGTTATATTAGCTGTGTGAACTTTGTTTATGCAATGATGGAGTCGAGAGCTCGGAAGGGGGCGGAGAGCGTGAGGAATTAAAGGGGCTGCAGCCTGAATCGGCGCATTTCTAATTATGCCTCAAAATAGGCAGTTAAAAAAATTAATAAAAAAAAATCTATGGGGTATTTTGAGCTGCAACTTCACAGACACATTCAGGGGACACCTTAGACTTATATTACATCTTGTAAAAAAACGTTCGATGGCACTTTTAACTGCTTATCAAGGGAGTATCCACAAGTTTCCCACGCCCCATGAGGCCTTCCATCAAAAGTGGGAGTGTCTTCCGGTTCTAAGTAAACAAGAGGGAAATGACATTCAACTGTTGACAGTCATTCAAGATTTAGCCATCAAAACTTGCGAATGTTTGACCTTTACTTAAAGACTTAAGATTCCAACATCAATATCTGAACAATGTTTTACAATAAAAAATGTAACAGTAATTTATTAATTTGTGTCAGGAATTCACATCAAACATGCTGATAACTGCGCCAGTGCCCTCATCCTCCTTCATCTGTTCTAGGTGAATCAAAAACAACCGATAACAGCTCTCAGTGATGTGTGTCAGGTCCCCGCTATGATAACAGTGACTTTATCAAATGTTTACAGAACAAGCGGGAACCCAGTGTGCCTGCAGCTTTCTCTATTTCTGTTTTATTACGTTATAGAAAGCCTAAGGCCTTTTCAAACCGTTTGGCAAACCCATTTAATCTGCTACCTATGACATGTCAAACTAAGATTACTGTAGAGACAGAAAGTAAGACTGTTAAGTTAGCACTTCTAAACATACGCTCACTTAAAAATAAATCACTTCTAGTCAATGACTTAATAACCACAAACAACCTAGATTGTATTCTTCTAAATGAAACATGGCTTGAAGACAGCTGCAGTGCAACAATCCTGAATGAAACAGCCCCTCCTAACTTTACTTTTATGAGTGTCTGCAGAGCTGTTAGGAGAGGTGGAGGTGTAGCTGCTCTATTTAAAGATGTCTATCAATGCAAGCAAGTGTCATTTGGTGATTACTTGTCTTTCGAATACTTGGGTATTGTATTAAAAGGTGCTCCTCGCATTCTACTTATAGTTATCTACAGGCCTCCAAAATACTCTCCAGCCTTTGTGGAGGACTTTACAGAACTGTTATCAGCAATTTCCTCAGAGTTTGACTGTTTTGCTATTACTGGGGACTTTAACATCCACATAGAAAATGCAGAATCCAATATGGCAAAAGAAATCATAACTGTTTTGAATACTTTTGATCTGATTCAGCATGTACATGGACCTACACACAATCATGGACACACTCTAGATTTAATTATCAGTAAGGGTCTAAACATTTCATCCATTGTCATTAAGGATGTAGCGCTATCTGATCATTCCTGTATTTTCTTTGAAATATTGATCTGTCCGACTGTTGAAGCTAGATCTGTCTCGGTCAAAAAGCGATGCTTAAATGAGAACACTAGTGCACTGTTTATGAAGGCTATATCTTTAACACCAAGCATATCTGCAGACTCTGTTGATTTTCTCCTTGATTCTTTTAACTCAAAAGTACAGAATGTTATTGATAACATTGCTCCTGTGAAAGTCAGGAAGAAGAGTGGCAGACAAAAAGCACCATGGAGAAACTCAACAGCAGTGCAAAATATGAAAAGACAATGCAGAAAAGCTGAGCGCATGTGGCGAAAGACAAAACTTGAAATCCATTATAACATCTATAAAGATATTCTTCATGCTTTCAATGTGGAATTAGGCAAAGCTAGACAGACCTTCTTCTCAAATATTATAAACAGAAACTTAAACAACACCCGCACTCTTTTTGCTACAGTAGAGAGACTAACAAACCCCCCAAGTCAGATTCCCAGTGAAATGCTCTCAGATAGCAAATGTAGTGAGTTTGCTTCCTTCTTCTCTGAGAAAATTAATAATATCAGAAAGGCGATCAGCACATCTGGGGTAAAACAAATCAGATCACAACCTCAGAAAGTAGCTATTATGTCTGATTTCGAAGCAATTGATGGTAAAATTTTGGAAGAAACAGTACAGCACCTTAAAACATCAACCTGTGCCCTTGACACACTTCCCACATCTTTTTTCAAAAGAGTGTTAAACTGTTTAGAAGCAGATCTCCTAGAAATGGTAAATGCCTCACTTCTCTCTGGGACTTTTCCAAAATCCCTGAAAACTGCAGTTGTTAAGCCCCTCCTGAAAAAGAGCAATCTGGATAACACCATATTGAGCAACTACAGGCCAATCTCAAATCTTCCTTTCATAGGCCAGATCATTGAAAAAGTTGTTTTCAATCAGCTGAACAAGTTCTTAAGCTTGAATGGATACTTTGATAACTTTCAATCTGGTTTCCGACCGCATCACAGCACAGAAACAGCACTCATAAAGATAATAAATGATATATCCTAAACACAGATACAGGTAAATTATCAGTGCTGGTTCTACTTGACCTCAGTGCTGCGTTTGACACTGTCGATCACAACATTCTTCTTGACAGGCTCGAAAACTGGGTTGGGCTTTCTGGGATGGTCCTTAAATGTCTGAGTGGACATCCATGACATGCGGAGTCCCTCAAGGTTCAATACTTGCACCCCTTCTGTTCAACCTATATATGCTGCCACTGAGCCAAATAATGAGAAAGAACCAAATTGCATATCACAGCTATGCAGATGACACCCAGATTTACCTAGCCCTATCACCCAACGACTACAGCCCCATTGACTCCCTGTGTCAATGCATTGATGAAATTAAAAATTGGATGTGCCTAAACTTCCTTCAGTTAAACAAAGACAAAACTGAAGTCATTGTGTTTGGAAACAAAGATGAAGTTCTCAAAGTGAACATGTACCTTCACTCTAGGGGTCAAACAACTAAAAATCAAGTCAGGAATCTTGGTGTGATTTTGGAGTCAGACCTGAGTTTCAGTAGCCATGTAAAGACAATAACTAAATCAGCATATTATCATCTCAAAAATATTGCAAGAATTAGATGCTTTGTCTCCAGTCAAGACTTAGAGAAACTTGTTCATGCTTTCATCACCAGCAGGGTGGATTATTGTAATGGGCTCCTCACTGGTCTTCCCAAAAAGACCATAAGACAGCTGCAGCTCGTACAGAACGCTGCTGCCAGGATTCTGAGCAGAACCCGAAAACATGAACACATCACACCAGTCCTCAGGTCCTTGCACTGGCTTCCAGTTGCATTTAGAATTGATTTTACAGTACTGTTGCTTGTTTATAAATCACTCAATGGCCTAGGACCTCAATACATTGCAGATATGCTCATAGAATATAAACCTAACAGATCACTCAGATCATCAGGATCAACTCACTTAAAAATACCAAGGGCTCACTCAAAGCAGGGAGAGTCTGCTTTTAGCTGTTACGCCAGCCGCAGCTGGAACCAGCTTCCAGAAGAGATCAGGTGTGCTCCAACAGTAGCCACATTCAAATCCAGACTCAAAACACATCTTTTTACCTATGCATTTGCTGATTGAGCACTGTGCTATGTCCGAACTGTTTGCACTTTATTTTATATGTATTATCTTTTTATTCTTTAAATTCTTTTCCTGTTTTTATTTCATTTTTAATGTATTTTTATATCTTTTATGTATCATCATGATTCTGACTTTTAATGCATTTTAAATCCAAATAGCAAAATTATCTGTTTTTACTGTTATTTCTATTCCTTATGTTCTATTTGTATTCTTCTTCTTTATGTAAAGCACTTTGAATTACCATTGTGTATGAAATGTGCTATACAAATAAAATTGCCTTGCCTTGCCTTGCCTTGATATTTATATTGACCTTTTAAAAGAGAACACACCTATTCAGTTGCAACTGCTTCCATTTACAATCTTCAGAAGCTCTGAGCAGCTCTTTGTCTGTTTTGGAGGTCAGCAGAAGGGAAAGGCTGTCTCCAAACAGAGGTTGGCCCACTGGATAGTGGATGCCATCGCCTTGGCGTACCAATCCCAAGGCGAGCCGTGCCCCCTCGGGTTGCGAGCTCACTCCACACGGGGTGTTGCTTCTTCCTGGGCGTTGGCGCACGGCGCCTCTGTTGCAGACATCTGCAGAGCTGCAGGCTGGGCGACACCGAATACATTCGCGAGGTATTATAACCTCCGAGTGGAACTGGTGTCCACCCGTGTGCTGTCTACTCGTAGATAGCCATGGGTGTTCGCTTGCTGTGCCATTTCCCTCGGGAGAGGGAATGCGAGCACTTTTCCCGCTCCTCAGTTCAGTTCCCCGTAACGGTGAACCCTGTGGAGTTCCTCCTGCATCCTGCGGAGGCCAGACGCGGCGGAGGCGTCCGGCGCTAGGTCCAGTACTCGTGTGTATGCCCAGTTGGTCTGCCCTTGTACTGGGCTTGATGCCCATATGCTGTGATTCCCCTCGGGTAATCCCATATGTGTTTGTCCACGGTAAGGTTTCCCTGACGGTAAACCCGTTTCTTTCCCTGGGCGGCTTCGCTTTGCCCCGTCTCTGATTGCTAGTCGTTCCTCCCGGGAGGTAGGACCTACATCAGAGATCTTCCATATGTGTTACTGTTCTCAGACCAGTCCATATGTGTCTTCCACACGTTACCTCCCTTTGGGCAGGGTGTGGTCTCCGTAGCTTTCCCCTCCTCGGGGAACGCTTTCCTGGCGTTTTTGTCGTTGCTGAAAAACAAGGGATTGAGTTCCGAAGCACTCTTCCCCGTGGGGTAGGAACAGCAGCTTCGACTTCTCCACGGTAACACCCTGTCCTCTCCATCCCGCCGGCATGGAAGACATTCCTGGGCTTACTCTGGGCGCTGGAGGGTTGCGAGTATGGGCCGCACTTGCATTGGCACGCCTCAGCCTGCCAGCACCTGCCTCCCTAACACTCATAACGTGGTTCAGTTGCTATGGCGCTTTCCACGGGACCCCATTACGTCAGTATCGACGTAACGTCGAACGTGACTGACTGAATGGGAACGTCTAGGTTACTAGTGTAACCCCCGTTCCCAGAAGGAGGGAACGGAGACGTTACGTTCCCCTGCCATAGCTTTGAGTCACCGCTGAGCGGCCAGATATCTATCTCGGCTCCTCAGCAAAAATATGAATGAAGGTGAGTATGCCGGCCCTATTTATACCCGGATGCCAGGGGAGGGGCCCGGCATGTAAATCTCACAGGCCAATTCCCATTGGCTTGTTTTGTATCCTTGGAGGTGATTGGGCTCCCTGGCGAGACCCCATTACGTCAGTATCGACGTAACGTCTCCGTTCCCTCCTTCTGGGAACGGGGGTTACACTAGTAACCTAGACGTTCTCTTTCTATGAAACCTGTAAACCGCATTCACCGGTTCCAACTCTATAGCGACAATAACTGCAATTATTTCTCATTTAAAATACTACAATCATTTATCTGTTCTCTGCACGCGCGCAGCTTAGAGGGAACATTGCTCCCAAATGATGAGAATGTGAAGAGTCAAAATTTATGATTGTGAGGTCAAAATGGGATTTACAAAACACCATAAAAGCTGGTACAGTATACACACTTTATTTGGACCAACTTGCTCATCAGAATCAAAACTATATTTATGTATACTAACATAACACAACTATATTTTCTACTGGGTGTTCAAAATACATAGTTTTGTGTTTTTTTTATTGTGTATGTCTTTGGCTAAACAGCTAAAACATGCTATTACTGTCTTACTGAAATACTTAAATGAGCTGTGGCCCACTATTGCCTAAAACTGTGTCCATTAATGAAGACTGTCGTTCTTACTACACTGCGTTCCAAATTATTATGCAATTGACATATCAGTAAGATTTCAGTACAATAAACATTCAGATTTTAGTTTTTCTAAGAAAATGTTTGTTTGTTTATTTATCCATGTCTTTTTAGACAACTGGTATCAATCTCAGACAAAATAATTTGCCAGGTCTATGGAAACCCTACTTAGAGGTTGTTCCACATTATTAAGCAAGTCACAGTTCTCATGCAATATGGGGAGGAAGAAAGATCTTTTTGAAGATGAAAAGCATGAAATGGTGCAATGTTGTGCAAAAGGCATGAAAACAACTAATATTGTGTGAAACTGAATGGAGATTATCAAATTATCATAAGGTTTGTGAGTGATTTAGAGCACAGCAGAACTCGGTCAGATAAAGGCTTATTAATTAAAGTTCCTATCAAAAAAATTAATTGTATTAAAAGGGCAGCTATAAAAAAAGCCAGTGTTGAGCAGCAAACAGGTATTTGAAGCTGCTGGTGACTCTGGAGTCTCGAGAAGCTCTCCATGCAGGCTGGCAGTTGTGCGTAAAGATGCATTTTAGACACCACTAACCAAACCTCACAAAGAGAAACATTTACAGTGGGTGTAGAAATACATTTTCAAACAGTTTTATTGCTGTGGTGTTTTTTTGCAGCATGGGATAGTGCATAGTGCATTGTACAAATAGTGCATTGTACTATGCACTATCCTCCTTTTTATACCATAGCTGAAAATGGCCAGTTATGAGCTCCACATATCTTGCAAAAGTCATTTTAATACCCTCCATCTCACTTCCCAATATTCCAGCCCAAACCATCACCCACCAGCTCCTTGCTGACATCACAGTCTTGTTGGAACGTGGTGGCCATTCACCAACCATCCAGAAATCCATCCATTTAGACCATCCATTGTAGTACGGCATTAGTCAGTGAATAAAACTATTTAAAAATGAGTCTTCATGTATTTCTAAACCCACTGTAAATGTTTCTCTTTGTGAGGTTTGGTTTGGAGTGGCTGAAATGCATCTTTACGCACGACTGCCAGCCTACATGGAGAGCTTCTTGAGACTCCAGAGACACCAGCAGCTTCAAATACCTGTTTGCTGCTCAACACTGGCTTCTTTATAGCTGCCCTTTTAATACAATTAAATTTTTTGACAGGAACTTTACCTCAATAAGCCTTTATCTGACCGAGTTCTGCTGTGCTCTAAATCACTCACAAATCTTATGATAATTTGATAATCTCCATTCAGTTTCACACAATATTAGTTGTTTTCATGCCTTTTGCACAACATTGCACCATTTCATGCTTTTCATCTTCAGAAAGATCTTACTGATTTGTCTCTTGCTTAATAATTTGGAACGCAGTGTACAGTTCCCACATGTGCACCGCAATAAATTATACACATCATTTTGTTGAGAAACATACTTGTGTATGCTGATGAGGAATTACAGTTGCAACATCTCATTTTGTACATCAAACTAAATAGAGTCACTGAGAAACATCCTGCTGAAGTCATCCTTGTGATGGAGGTTTGGGTTGAATAATTAGTTCTTCCAATGTTTCATCAACAGACTCATGCTCAGATTGATATGGTAAAATCGACGCCATCGTTACTGTCTTTACACTGTGCACAGTTGCTGAGCTTTAGGAAGCCTATGGAGCTGAAGATCAACTATGGTAATGACCGTTTTGTTTCCGTAAGCTCTGTAAGCGGTTGACCAATCACAACAGACAAGGCTATCTGACCAATCGGAGCAGAGCAGGTTCTTGGAAAAGAGGGATTTAGATAAAGTGAAGCATCTGACAAGTCATTTGAGAATCATTGAAAAATGTGGTGATGTGCAATGTATATTATGATAAAATTAAAGTGTTTTTGACCTTTGATGCAAGTAAACCTGTTATAGAAGACTTCCAAAACAGAACTAAGAACCTTTGAAATAGCATAATAGGGGCGCTTTAACTGGTTAACCACTTCTTGAAAGGTTTCAAAGGAAATGGGATACCGAGATAAAGGAAAGGAAACAAAGACAAAAAACCAGAGCAAACAGTCAGATATCATCCAAAATCTTTATACAGGTAGAATTAAGGTAGACGTAAGGTGATCTTCAGCATTCCATGAATCAAGAGGATATTCTATAAGTTTCAAGACTTAGAAAAGGCAAAAAAAAACTGCCCAAGTGTCAGTAAATATTACAGGTTTGTGATCCATAAAACTCACAAATGTCAATATCATAGATCAATAAGCCATAAGACAACACAAGATCAAGTGTATGACTAAGGATGTGTGTTGGGCCTTTCAGCAGCTGATCCCGAAGAGCTTAGTAGTATATTAGGTTTTATAAGGTAGAGGCAGAGGTAGCCAACCCTTCTCCTGGAGGGTTGCCTTCCTGCAGACTTTATATCTATATATGCATGAACCATATAAAAATGTAGCCATATGACTTTTATCTCACTTTGTTTGCAGTTACACTTTTCATACATGAAATAAATGTGTGATGGTGTGTATAAAATCACATCTGTATAAAATCAAGCACTTAGGCATGCAGACTGCTTCTACAAACATTTGTGAAAGAATGGATCGCTCTCAGGAGCTCAGTGAATTCAAGCATGGTACCGTGATAGGTTGCCACCTGTGCAATAATGATCCAGTCATAAACTCTTAAGCATTTGCCTATTCAAATCCAAACATTGACTTTTTTTTTTTTTTTTTTGTCAGGGCAGCGTGTATAGTACATATATGTTCAAATATATTTATACACAAACAGTACCATATTTTATCACATGAATTCATTCATTCATTCAACTTTTATTTCCAGACTCAAGGTCCATTAGAAATGAGACATACAGCATACAAACAATTTTTAAAAAAAGACAATTATACCAATATTTTCTCATAGATGACTGACACTTTGCCTAGGATTCGACAACAGCATAATAATAGCATTCTGTGAATTATCCAATATACATCAAATTTCTCATTAAAGCTATAAAGGTTCTTACTCTTGACATACAAAACAGATTACTTGCACTGCTCCACCTTGGTTTTTTCAAGAGAATTCTCATACAATCATTGTAAGCAGTCTGAAGCTTACATAAGCTCACTTTTTTAAACTTGACCCATAAAGGAGCAGTATAAAGAGAGGTACAAAATGTTCTAAAAAAGTTTATCTTAATCTGATCTGAACACATATAAAATTTTCTTACCAACATATTAGCTTGGGCATATAACATACGCCGCTGCCTGTACATGCCCTCATCATCACTCATTTCATCATTAATGAAATATTTTATTTCATTGCATATATTTAGTACTTGCCCTGCCAGATAAAATTCTGGAAAATTAAGATCCATGTCTCCTTTTGTTCTACACATCATGACAGCAATCTTTTTTGTATTATATTGCACATCATATTTTCAGGCAAACCGGACGACCCAGTTAAGGGCATCCAGGGTGCGCCGAGAGGCAGGGGGACACGGGGACAGGCGATGGCACGCCTTGGCATGTATATCTATATTATGACGTGTATTATTGAATATAAAAATTACATTCATCATAATATAAGTAAATAAGTATATATATACATTTTTCAACAGGGCCTATATAAAAAGTGCCAATTCCTCATTTATTATTCAATATAATGCAATATATTGTTCTGTACATTTTCAATATACATATTGATTGTTCATATATAAGGAAATATATTTTCTTTGTGTAAAGGGTGACAAGCTGCTCTACCCCAATTTTTGCACTTTTTTCCTAACAGTGAGTTGGAATGGCAGTTGTCAAATTGTACACCATTAAGACAAATTGAGTTTATTTATATAGCACTTTATTGCTTCAAATTGCTTCAAAGCAGCTTTACGGTACAAATCAGTGTAATAGTTTAATAATTTCAAGTAAATTTAGACAATACACAACAAATTTTTATATGTATATAAAATATATGTATATAAAATTATTTACAGTGGTCTTCCCTGAAGATGAAATTGAACAAAACTGGCTTGGTCACTGAGTCAGATGGCAAATGGCCTGGGCTCCATCACAGCTTTAATTGGCCAAAAACCACCCACTAAGACAGTCCTGTCTTAGTGGGTGGTTTTTGGCCAATTAAAGCTGTGATGGAGCCCAGGCCATTTGCCGTTAGTGAATAACAGACACTTACCAAAAAAGTGAGTAATATTCAGCTGGTTATGTGATGGACCTTATGATGCTGTGATAGGCGTCATTTCCCTATAGGATCAGTTGTGAGTCAGCTGATACGTGACTTGGCAGAAGTATGCTTGATTTCATTCATGGGAAGTCGAAACATGATTTTATATGACTGATACTGCATTAGACATCACATGATCCTCCAGCTGCTCTGCAGATAGCCCTCCACCTCTTTTAGGCCCAATCCCAATTCTATTTTATACCCCTTCCCCTTCCCCCTACGCCTACCCCTTCCCCTTGCCCCTTGAAACAGAGTGTCAAGGGGTAGGGCTGAAAATATTCCCCTAAGAAATGGGACACCACTACTAGACCGTTACACGTCATCATAAGTCGTCGCTAGCTCCTACGTCATAGATGCGCCGATGTTTATCACACACTTCTAAAGGCCAATTCACACCGCACCGACAACACTCGTCTGTTGGAGTTTGTTGGATCGGTGTGATACCCCTGTTGGCGTCTGTTGGAGTCGGTTTTCACCCGACTGAACATGTTTAATCGGCGTTTGTCGGGTCGTGGAATGTCTGCGCGGTGTGAACAGTTTTCCAACAGACGGCAACAAACTCTGAAGTAATCTGACCTGGCCACGAACCGTTGCCATGACGATGAGGCAAGTCCCCTGCAAAGACAGCTGTTTGATCGCGCCCGCGCCCGCGCCTCACACACACACAACAAAGCAGTGGAAACCTGACATCGCAGGTTGTTCATTATAAAAAATAAAATACTGTTAAAAAAAAAAAATAAAATATACAAAAGGTACAATAGTCCATAGTGCAGTCCGTGACTGCGGTCAAGTGGGCCGCGCGTCGAAAATACACGGTCAAGCCAGCCGCTCTTTTTTTTAGTTTGCGCGTCTATTTCTGCACTTACGGTATGGGTGCTGGAAACGGTCTAAATGCATTTAAAGACGGCAGTTTCCTTTATACTCTTGCAGTTAACCGTAAAAAGGGCAATAACATAAAGAGACATCAGATAAGTTATTTTTATATAAAAATATATATACTTTTATATACTTTATTTTATTGTAATTTAATGTTTGTATATGCTATATATCATATATTAATGTTAATATTAATAGTAATGGTAATAATTATGAACCATTTATTAATTTTAATGTTTTATGTATATTATACAGTAATTATTATATAGTATGAATATTAATTAATGTTAATATTAATGTATATAAGTTATATATATATATATATATATATATATATATATATATATATATATATATATATTGTAATTAGTACCTTTATAGGTTAGCTCATTTTGTCAACTGATATTTATTCAGGGTCACCCTGGCTATTACTGTACTCTTTTTCATATCATTTTACTGTACAGTTTGGGAGAAAATTAAAGTCAAACTCACCCCCACTATCAAAGTGCATTTTAGCACTTGCACTGTGGCCCATATTCAAACACTCATAAAAATATTTTCTTTATAGGTAAGCTCATTCTGTCAACTGATATTTATTCAGGGTCACGCTGGCTATTACCGTACTTATTTTCATACCATTTTACTGTACAGTTTGGGAGAAAATTAAAGTCAAACTCACCCACAATATCAAAGTGCATTTTAGCACTTGCACTGTGGCCTATATTCAAACACTCATAAAAATATTTTCTTTATAGGTAAGCTCATTCTGTCAACTGATATGTATTCAGGGTCACGCTGGCTATTACCGTACTTATTTTCATACCATTTTACTGTACAGTTTGGGATAAAATTAAAGTCAAACTCACCCACAATATCAAAATGCATTTTAGCACTTGCACCTTGGTCCATTTTCAAACACTAATAAAAATCTTTTCTTTATAGGTTAGCTCATTCTGTCAACTGATATTTATTCAGAGTCACACTGGCTATTACTGTACTTATTTTCATACAATGTTACTGTACAGTTTGGGAGAAAATTAAAGTCAAACTCACCCACAATATCAAAATGCATTTCAGCACTTGCACCTTGGTCCATTTTCAAACTAATAAAAATCTTTTCTTTATAGGTTAGCTCATTCTGTCAACTGATATTTATTCAGAGTCACACTGGCTATTACTGTACTTATTTTCATACCATTTTACTGTACAATTTGGGAGAAAATTAAAGTCAAACTCACCCCCACTATCAAAGTGCATTTTAGCACTTGCACTGTGGCCCATATTCAAACACTCATAAAAATATTTTCTTTATAGGTTAGCTCATTCTGTCAACTGATATTTATTCAGGGTCACGCTGGCTATTACCGTACTTATTTTCATACCATTTTACTGTACAGTTTGGGAGAAAATTAAAGTCAAACTCACCCATAATATCAAAGTGCATTCAAGCACTTGCACTGTAGCCCATTTTCAAACACTCATAAAAATCTTTTCTTTATAGGTTAGCTCATTCTGTCAACTGATATTTATTCAGGGTCACGCTGGCTATTGCTGTACTTATTTTCATACCATTTTACTGTACAGTTTGGGAGAAAATTAAAGTCAAACTCACCCATAATATCAAAGTGCATTCAAGCACTTGCACTGTAGCCCATTTTCAAACACTCATAAAAATCTTTTCTTTATAGGTTAGCTCATTCTGTCAACTGATATTTATTCAGGGTCACGCTGGCTATTACTGTACTTATTTTCATACCATTTTACTGTACAGTTTGGGAGAAAATTAAAGTCAAACTCACCCATAATATCAAAGTGCATTCAAGCACTTGCACTGTAGCCCATTTTCAAACACTCATAAAAATATTTTCTTTATAGGTTAGCTCATTCTGTCAACTGATATTTATTCAGGGTCACGCTGGCTATTACCGTACTTATTTTCATACCATTTTACTTTACAGTTTGGGAGAAAATTAATGTTAAACTCACCCACAATATCAAAGTTCATTTTATCACTTCCACCGTGGTCCATTTTCAAACACTCATAAAAATCTTTTCTTTATAGGTTAGCTCATTCTGTCAACTGATATTTATTCAGGGTCACGCTGGCTATTACTGTACTTATTTTCATACCATTTTACTGTACAGTTTGGGAGAAAATTAAAGTCAAACTCACCCATAATATCAAAGTGCATTCAAGCACTTGCACTGTAGCCCATTTTCAAACACTCATAAAAATCTTTTCTTTATAGGTTAGCTCATTCTGTCAACTGATATTTATTCAGGGTCACGCTGGCTATTACTGTACTTATTTTCATACCATTTTACTGTACAGTTTGGGAGAAAATTAAAGTCAAACTCACCCATAATATCAAAGTGCATTCAAGCACTTGCACTGTAGCCCATTTTCAAACACTCATAAAAATCTTTTCTTTATAGGTAAGCTCATTCTGTCAACTGATATTTATTCAGGGTCACGCTGGCTATTACTGTACTTATTTTCATATCATTTTACTTTACAGTTTGGGAGAAAATTAATGTTAAACTCACCCACAATATCAAAGTTCATTTTATCACTTCCACCGTGGTCCATTTTCAAACACTCATAAAAATCTTTTTTGTATAGGTTAGCTCATTCTGTCAACTGATATTTATTCAGGGTCACGCTGGCTATTACTGTACTTATTTTCATATCATTTTACTGTACAGTTTGGGAGAAAATTAAAGTCAAACTCACCCACAATATCAAAGTTCATTTTATCACTTCCACCTTGGTCCATTTTCAAACACTCATAAAAATCTTTTTTTATAGGTTAGCTCATTCTGTCAACTTATATTTATTCAGGGTCACACTGGCTATTACTGTACTCATTTTCATATCATTTTACTGTACAGTTTGGGAGAAAATTAAAGTCAAACTCACCCATAATATCAAAGTGCATTCAAGCACTTGCACTGTAGCCCATATTCAAACACTCATAAAAATATTTTCTTTTTAGGTTAGCTTATTCTGTCAACTGATATTTATTCAGGGTCACACTGGCTATTACTGTACTTATTTTCATACCATTTTACTGTACAGTTTGGGAGAAAATTAAAGTCAAACTCACCCACAATATCAAAATGCATTTTAGCACTTGCACCTTGGTCCATTTTCAAACACTAATAAAAATCTTTTCTTTATAGGTTAGCTCATTCTGTCAACTGATATTTATTCAGGGTCACGCTGGCTATTACTGTACTTATTTTCATACCATTTTACTGTACAGTTTGGGAGAAAATTAAAGTCAAACTCACCCACAATATCAAAATGCATTTTAGCACTTGCACCTTGGTCCATTTTCAAACAGTAATAAAAATCTTTTCTTTATAGGTTAGCTCATTCTGTCAACTGATATTTATTCAGAGTCACACTGGCTATTACTGTACTCATTTTCATATCATTTTACTGTACAGTTTGGGAGAAAATTAAAGTCAAACATAGAATACAAGTGATTAAGTTGGGTGTGGCTATGGAAGAGTTACCTTATCTTATGGAAAGATAAAGTGTTTCTCTGAAAATAATAAGGTGGAGAACCTTATTATGCACCAAACAAATAAATGAAAACATACATCTAATGGAAATTAGGAAATTATATACTGATAATATACAACAATGCCAAGGTCTCTGGAAAGAGGTTTGGTTAAATGATATATACGTGTCACTTGGTTGAGTCCGACGACGTTGACGTCCTCCACTGGTTGTGCTGGGGGACGATGCAGTGGGGAGAGGAGCCAGAATCTGTTTCAACAGTCTTGAACACGAAGCTCTGTGGGATGCTGATCTCCTGAAGCACCAAAGGGTCCTAAAATCTGGAACATGCAGATGAGGCCCTGGTGTAGGTGCAGAAGGTCCTTAACAATCTGGAACACACAGACGAAGGTACCTTGTAGTGAAGGTTTGCTCTCCTGAGCTTAACCTTGTTGCAGATGTCGTTACTCGATGGACGGAAACTCTGAACGTAGTGTTTGTCAATGTTTCTTTCCTCACAAGCTGGAGGCTTAGAACGTGGTCGTCTCTGTTGCTGCCTCACAAGCTGTAGACTCAGATCACAGGATCTGTTGTTGTCTCTTCTGGATGGACCAGAGGCTCAGAACGATGTTGTGTCTGTTAATGTCTGTCTCCGTGCAGGACAGACTCAGAACGGCATATCTGTTGTGTCTCACCCGATGGGAGACTCAGAACAAGGAGTGTCTGTTGAGAGGGTACCCTTTATACCTTTCTGATGAGGAGGAGATTGCATTTTGGCGCTTCTCCATTCGAGTGCTGTGATTGGCTGTTGGCATCAGAGGGGACACACAGAGTGTGGCCCACCCTTCTTTCTCCTGTGGAACTCATTTGCATAAAGCACAAAGTTGGAAGTCTTTACAGTGTCTTTAAAGTTTACCAATGCATTTCTCACTTTCCAAACCACCACCAGAATACATTTGGCAATATTCTAAACAGATAGAAAAAGATTGAACTGTCATTCAATTGTACATTAACAGCTGGATTTGTATCAGAGGTTGCACTACAAATAGCTGTCACTGAGAATACTTATTTCCGTGAAATGGATGTGTAGTTTGCATCAGTTCTAAGGTTTTCAAACATAGTTTTGAATGGATTTGGATGGATCTATGTGATCTCTCTTTGTTTCACCCATTACTGCTAAGGTCCCGAGGAATTTTTATGGCGGGTCTGTGGCCAACCTTAGGAAGTAGTCTCTAGATGGGTGAAGGGCTGAAACTGCCTATGGACCAATGAGAAGTCCTGTCCTTCCCAGGCTTGGTACAAGAGGTCTTCTTCTTGCCCTCTAAGAGAGGTCTGGATGTTGTCCTTACATCTTTATCTGATGGCGTTGGACAGTTTGTATGTGTTAGGCCACCAAGATCCAATAAAAATGTAGCAAACCTTTGTCCACTGTTACAGATAGAGAGGGGCCCGGCCATAAACTGGGCCCTAGAATGTGCTGTTCACTACAAGGGTTAACCTGACTATTACTGTACTCATTGTTTTATCAATTTACTGTACAGTTTGGGAGAAATTTAAAGTTAAACACACCCCCAAACATCAAAGTTCATTCTAGCACATATAATGTCCCGATTTCAAACACTCATAAAAATCTTTTCTTTAGAGGTTTTCTCATTCTGTCAATAGATATTTGCTCAGAATGGCAATGGCTATTACTGTAATTATTTTCATGTCATTTTACTGTACATTTTTGGATCAAATTAAAGACAAAACTCCACTATATAAGTGCATTCTAACTCTTGCAGCACCCAGTCGACTTGGTGGCAGACAACACCCTGAGGACAACCAACAGAGATGCAACTGAAGATGGAGACCCAGATGGAGCTGATGAGCTCACGTGCAGCCGATGGTCCCGGTGACCGAGGTGGAGCCGGGAATCCTGAGGACAGGGGCTGAGTCGGTGGGACTGAGGATGGAGGCAGAGCTGGGGGGAAGGTAGAGCCAGATGGAGCTGTAGGTGTAGGCAGGTCAATGCTTGACCAAGGGGGAGCCTGAGGGATGAGGGAACCCAGATAAGCTATATGGCCGATGGTGGATCTGAAGTGTCGAAGGGCCGAAGTGGAGCAGTGGGCACAGAGGCTGGAGGTGGAAACAGGGGATCTTCTGTGCGAGAAGGAGCTGTTGGCCTGAAGACACTTGGCATCTCTTGCTGGCATGTGGAGGATGTAGAAGGTGATGGTGGGGCTGAGGAACTGGCTGAATGAAGAGGTGTGAGAGGGAGGCTGGGTGGGAATTCAGGAAATACAAGGGACACTACAGATACAGGTGCTGGAGATACAGATGGTACACCAGAGACCAGACAGGAAGAGGCCCCAGGGTGGAGTCGCAGGTGGGAGGCAGAATAGCGCCCCATTGGAAATACAGGGTAGAATCACCTCTCCAAAAAAGTCTATCAAGATCACTTCAACAAATCCTTCAGTTCATCAAAATATTTGCCAGAGTTTTACATACACATTTCCACAGCAGTGGTGTTGTGGGCAGAGTTTTTTTCCCAGCCCTCAAACTCCACAATCACTAACTCAGTGATGAATGGTGTTGCCAGCTTGCACACCTGGTAAGACTCTGTAGGTGGTCTGAGCTACAAAACACTCTGTCCTTATCATTGGTATGGGCTTGTCTCTCATGGTGGCCGGTCTCCACTGTCTGCGGTGGGCTCAAACAGCATCTCCTTCACATCGTTCATCGTTGGTGGTGGTTGGCTGGCCTCTGGCACTGGAGTGGGACTGGTGGTGAAGTCAAACAAAGGAACTAATAAGGGAGTAAATGAACACTGGAAGAAACTAATTACATAATTAACAGACTGTTCAAACTAAGAAACACAACACAGCAGACATGTGACACTGTAGTCATGTTGACAATTTTATTGATGCTATTACTACTTAATAGTAATAGATTACTACTACTCTGGACCTTGACTGTTGCAACTTTGTTGCTTTCAATGGAGGATGAAAAAACCTCTTGGATTTTGCATAAATATCATAATTTGACATGAAACAAATGTGATTTTTGGGTGAACTAACCCTTTAATATAACTCTGATTGTGTTCATCAAAAAGACAAATGTCATTGAAAAGAACATTCCTCCTCCTCTCAATGCTATAACAGGTGCCGCTCTCCCACTCCAGCATGAGATGCAGCCTGTAACACATCAAGCAAAATTTTGGCATTCTCACGAAAATAGCATTCCCCTCCTCTCAATGCTGTGACAGGTGCCTCTTACTTGCTTCAGTGCAAAACACAGCCAGTAGCACTTTAATAATTCGCCACTCAACTCCGGGCATGGCAGGCCATCCCCATGCTGTCGAGCTGGATATCAGAAATAACAGAACGAGTCTACTAGCTCCATTTCGCTCGCAGACCACCACGCTTCTTGGGCATGATTTACTCCTCAGTCTCAGGCAACAGGTCTCATGTCCTCCAAGCCAAAGTGCAGTCTCTGCTAGAAAAAGGTGATGTGGAGATAGTTCCCTCAGAATGCAGAGAGTCAGGCTTTTACAGCTGCTACTTCCTCGTTCCAAAGAATGATGGCGGTCTCAGGCCCATTCTTGATCTGTGACGTCTGAACCGGATCCTCATG
Source organism: Ancherythroculter nigrocauda (assembly GCA_036281575.1). Lineage (NCBI taxonomy): Eukaryota > Metazoa > Chordata > Actinopteri > Cypriniformes > Xenocyprididae > Ancherythroculter > Ancherythroculter nigrocauda. Next base: position 5,640,863 of record VTFQ01000005.1, on the reverse strand, counting down.
AGATTAATTTATATTGGTCAATCTGAAAGACTCTGACTTTCATATCTAGAAAGCCCCCCACAAAAGGCCATTCTTGAGATTTGCCTTTGAGGGAGTGGTATACGAATTCCTAAATTCCTTCCATTCATACTCTCTAGAGCTCCGCATAACTTTATGAAGTGTGTAGATGCGGCCCTCTCTTTTTTGCAACAGAACAGAAAATCGGGAGCATGGCAGCCTTTTTCAAGTTGGGGTCTATTCTTCCCCTCAATAGATTTCAGAAGCGGCAAGGCCATTTGCAACCACTACAGCACTGGTTGAAAGACGTGTTCCACCTCGTGAGTGGCACACAGGCCTGCACCTTCTTAGAGTTCGCCACCACTGTGTTCTTGGTCCCCTTGAAATCGTCCCATTTTTATTAGAACAGGATAATGCTGGGCTCTGTTTCCAGAAGGAAAGTGGTCATGACAGACATCTCCAAGATGGGTTTGGGGCCCTGTGTGACTTTAGAATAGCCTTCAGCTCATGGGCGACTCCCTTGATGAATTGGCACATCAACCATCTGATGGGATACGTTGGCACTAGATGTACTAGATGGCACTTTGATATTTAGGGTAAATTCACCTTTAGTTTTCTCCCAAACTGTACAGTAAAAATATATGACAATAAGTACAGTAATAGTCAGGTTGACCCTGAATAAATATCAGTTGACAGAATGAGCAAACCTATCAAGAAAAGATTTTTATGAGTGTTTGAAAATAAGACATGATGTAAGTGCTATAATGACTTTTGATGTTTGAAGGTGAGTTTGCCTTTAATTTTCTCCCAAACTCTACAGTAAAATGATATGCCAGAATGAGCAAACCTATTAGTGTTCGAATTTGGGCCATATGTGCTAGAATGCACTTTGATATTGGAGGTGAGTTTGCCTTTAAGTTTCTCCCATACTGTACAGTAAAATGATACAACAATGAGTACAGTAATATCTAGGGTGACCCTGAATAACAATCAATTGAAGGAATTAGCTAACCTATAAATAAAATATTTTTATGAGTGTTTGAATATAGGCTACAGTGCAAGTGCTTGGATGCACTTTGATATTATAGGTGAGTTTGACTTTAATTTTCTCCCAAACTGTAAAGTAAAATGATACGAATATGAGTACAGTAATAGCTAGAGTAACCCTTAATAAATATCAGTTGACAGAATGAGCAAACCTTTAAAGGAAAGATTTTCATGAGTGTTGGAAAATGGGCCACGGTGCAAGGGCTTGAATGCACTTTTAGTGCATTCAAGTGGAGGTGGATAGTGGAGGTGAGTTTGACTTTAATTTTCTCCCAAACTGTACAGTAAAATTATATGAAAATAAGTACAGTAATAGCCAGGGTGAACCTGAATAAATATCAGTTGACAGAATGAGCTAACCTATAAAGGGAAGATTTTTATGAGTGTTTGAAAATGAGCCACAGTGCAAGTGCCTGAATGCACTTTGATATTATAGGTGAGTTTGACTTTAATTTTCTCCCAAACTGTACAGTAAAAATATATGAAAATGAGCACAGTAATATCCAGGGTGACCCTGAATAAATATCAGTTGACAGAATTAGCTAACCTATGAAGAAAATATTTTTATGAGTGTTTGAATATGGGCTACAGTGCAAGTGCTAAAATGCACTTAGATATTATAGGTGAGTTTGACTTTAATTTTCTCCCAAACTGTACAGAAAAATTATACAAAAATGAGTACAGTAATATATAGGGTGACCCTGAATAAATATCAGTTGACAGAATGAGCTAACCTATAAAGAAAAGATTTTTATGAGTGTTTGAAAATGGACCAAGGTGCAAGTGCTAAAATGCATTTTGATATTGTGGGTGAGTTTGACTTTAATTTTCTCCCAAACTGTACAGTAAAATGGTATGAAAATAAGTACAGTAATAGCCAGTGTGACTCTGAATAAATATCAGTTGACAGAATGAGCTAACCTATAAAGAAAAGATTTTTATTAGTGTTTGAAAATGGACCACGGTGGAAGTGATAAAATGAACTTTGATATTGTGGGTGAGTTTAACATTAATTTTCTCCCAAACTGTAAAGTAAAATGATATGAAAATAAGTACAGTAATAGCCAGCGTGACCCTGAATAAATTTCAGTTGACAGAATGAGCTAACCTATAAAGAAAATATTTTTATGAGTGTTTGAAAATGGGCTACAGTGCAAGTGCTTGAATGCACTTTGATATTATGGGTGAGTTTGACTTTAATTTTCTACCAAACTGTACAGTAAAATGATATGAAAATTAGTACAGTAATAGCCAGGGTGACCCTGAATAAATATCAGTTGACAGAATGAGCTAACCTATAAAGAAAAGATTTTTATTAGTGTTTGAAAATGGACCAAGGTGCAAGTGCTAAAATGCATTTTGATATTGTGGGTGAGTTTGACTTTAATTTTCTCCCAAACTGTACAGTAAAATGGTATGAAAATAAGTACAGTAATAGCCAGTGTGACCCTGAATAAATATCAGTTGACAGAATAAGCTAACCTATAAAGAAAATATTTTTATGAGTGTTTGAATATGGGCTACAGTGCAAGTGCTTGAATGCACTTTGATATTATGGGTGAGTTTGACTTTAATTTTCTCCCAAACTGTACAGTAAAATGATATGAAAATGAGTACAGTAATAGCCAGTGTGACCCTGAATAAATATAAGTTGACAGAATGAGCTAACCTATAAAGAAAAAATTTTTATTAGTGTTTGAAAATGGACCAAGGTGCAAGTGCTAAAATGCATTTTGATATTGTGGGTGAGTTTGACTTTAATTTTCTCCCAAACTGTACAGTAAAATGGTATGAAAATAAGTACGGTAATAGCCAGCATGACCCTGAATAAATATCAGTTGAAAGAATGAGCTTACCTATAAAGAAAATATTTTTATGAGTGTTTGAATATGGGCCACAGTGCAAGTGCTAAAATGCACTTTGATAGTGGGGGTGAGTTTGACTTTAATTTTCTCCCAAACTGTAAAGTAAAATGATATGAAAAAGAGTACAGTAATAGCCAGGGTGACCCTGAATAAATATCAGTTGACAAAATGAGCTAACCTATAAAGGTACTAATTACAATATATCTCTATATATATATATATATATATATATATATATATATATATATATATATATATATATATATATAATGGATTAATGTTAATATTAATATATATATATATATATATATATATATATATATATATATATATATATATATATATATATATATATATATTAATGTATATATATATTATATATATAATATATATTAATGTGTGTATATATATATATATATATATATATATATATATACATTAATATTAACATTAATTAATATTCATACTATATAATAATTACTGTATAATATACATAAAACATTAAAATTAATAAATGGTTCATAATTATTACCATTACTATTAACATTAACATTAATATATGATATATAGCATATACAAACATTAAATTACAATAAAATAAAGTATATAAAAGTATATATATTTTTATATAAAAATAACTTATCTGATGTCTCTTTATGTTATTGCCCTTTTTACGGTTAACTGCAAGAGTATAAAGGAAACTGCCGTCTTTAAATGCATTTAGACCGTTTCCAGCACCCATACCGTAAGTGCAGGAATAGACGCGCAAACTAAAAAAAAGAGCGGCTGGCTTAACCGTGTATTTTCGACGCGCGGCCCACTTGACCGCAGTCAATCCGTGCCATTCAGCAAGAGCAGCTGCTCCACTTCACCGAAAGAGAGAGGTAACGTTAACCATGAGAGCAACGCAGGTTTACCTTCAGTTTCGTTTTTAATAATTCGTTTTGGCTTGTTTAGCTACATGGTTGTATATGCTTATGGGTCTCGTTAATAAAAAGGGTCGCGCTAAAAAAATTGTTTGTTGGTGCGGTGTGAATTGGCCTTTTAAGATGCCATCGATAGCTGTAGTGATCTCTGCTGCTTGGGCGACAGCTATTTTTTTTGCATTTGTCTTCAGTTCTTCGCATAAGACAAAGGAGACGAGTCTGCGTGTTTCCTCAGGAGTCCCTGGTTGATACAGAACATACAATACTGATGAATAAGCACGCAAACTGAATGTGCTTTTTGTTTATATCACGTACACGTATTTATGGACGTAACCACAACAAAACAATACATTAATCAGGCATGCGGCAAAAAGACAAGTTAGCTGCCACCGGATTTGAATTAATGTTGTCAAATCAACGCGGGTTTCAATAAAATATAAAAAAAAATATGTTGTGGAACTATCATAAAGTAAAAAACATTAGCGAACTGTTTTCATAGCGATTTTAACAACTCTTTTTTCGGAGAACATAACCGTATACATGAACACAAGATTAAAGGCAACATAAAACAAGTGATTATTTATTACTAAAATACTGTTTACCGTAAAAAAAAATACTTACATTTATGGGTCTCTCTGCTCGCTTGGTCGGCCATGTTGGAAATTTATCATACCCCTTCGTCTGAAGTGTGGTCCCGAAAAATCTTCGTTTGAAGGGCTACCTGGCCCTTCCCCTCCCCCTCCAACCAAATGAGAATTGGGACACCCCTACCCCTTCACGTGAACGCACGAAACAAAGGGGAAGGGGAAGGGGTAAGGGGTAGAATTGGGATTGGGCCTTAATGTCAGTATGCCTAGTCACCGCCCACAAAAACGTCACACCCAGGGCAGGACTTGGATCATTATTCTGGCATTATTAAGCTAACATATCATATGTATGAAGGATTTGTAGGAGAAGTAAAAAAAGCTGTTTTTCATACAAGCAAACAGTTTAAAAATGGTAAATAGGGATATTATCGGAATTGGCATACAGTGGGGATCGAAGGTTTGGGAACCCCTTTCAGAATCTGTGAAAATGTGAAAATTTTAACAAAGCAAGAGAGATCATACAAAATGCATGTTATTTTTTGTTTAGTACTGTCCTGAGTAAGATATTTTACATAAAAGATGTTTACATATAGTCCACAAGACAAAAAAATAGCTGAATTTATTAAAATAACCCCGTTCAAAAGTTTGGGAACCCTTAGATCTTAATACTGTGTGTTGTTACCTAATGATCCACGACTGTTTTTATGTTTTGTGATGGTTGTTCATGAGTCTCTTGTTTGTCCTGAGCAGTTAAACTGAGCTCTGTTCTTCAGAAAAATCCTCCAGCTCCTGCAGATTCATCAGTTTTCAAGCATTTTTGCATATTTGAACCCTTTCCAGCAGTGAATGTATGATTCTGAGATTCATCTTTTCACACTGAGGACAATTGAGGGACTCAAACTCAACTATTAAAAAAGGTTCAAACATTCACTGATGCTCCAGAAGGAAACACGATGCATTAAGAGTCGGGGAGTGAAAACTTTTGAACAGGATGAAGATGTCACAATTTTTCTTATTTTGTTTAAAATATCATTGTTTTTCATTTAGGTCTTCCCCTTCGGAAGCAACAGAAGACACTTGCATGTTTCCCGGCAGAAAAATTAAGTACAATTTACCTTGATCTTCAAATTCCAAAAGTTTTCACCCCCCGACTCTTAATGCATCGCGTTTCCTTCTGGAGCATCAGTGAATGTTTGAACCTTTTTTAATAGTTGAGTTTGAGTCCCTCAGTTGTCCTCAGTGTGAAAAGATGAATCTCAGAATCATACAGTCACTGCTGGAAAGGGTTCAAATATGCAAAAATGCTTGAAAACTGATGAATCTGCAGGAGCTGGAGGATTTTTCTGAAGAACAGAGCTCAGTTTAACTGCTCAGGACAAACAAGGGACTCATGAACAACCATCACAAAACAAAAAAACAGTCATAGATCATCCAGGTAACCACACACAGTATTAAGATCCAAGGGTTCCCAAACTTTTGAACGGGGTTATTTTAATAAATTCAGCCATTTTTTTGTCTTGTAGACTATGTAAACATCTTTTATGTAAATTATCTTACTACAGGACAGTACTAAACAAAAAATAACATGCATTTTGTATGATCTCTCTTGTTTTGTTAAAAATTTTCACATTTTCACAGATTCTGAAAGGTGTTCCCAAACTTTCAATCCCCACTGTAAATCAAGGAATCTGTTGACACAGATACACACAATGAATTTTGGACAATATTTGTAAAAATTATGAGTTTTGTAAAAATCCTTATATCTCCAGAATGCTTGGTGGTGCTGTCTTCAAACTTCTCAGATACATTCATAATATGCTGTCACTGATATTTACCAATTTTTTGCTGATAAGTCAAAGCGTTTAAAAAAAAAAATAGCATAATTTCTTTCACGGACAGTCGATTCATCTGTTCCTAGCAAATTTGGTATCGGCAGATTCGGCATGATCCACACTTTGAAAATCTACCAGATATAGTAGACAATCTGGGGACATTTGACATACCCTTTCCAACATACTATGCTACGGAACAAACTAATTGTAATCTCTGCACATTTGGGATGGATAGTATGCACACTGGGATACAAGGTATGTTTGTAAAAAGGGTCATTGAATCATTCACTCAACCATTTCTTTCAGAAAGCTGATTCATTCAGAAAAGATTCTAGGGCTTTATCTTGAACTAGCCCCTTTTCATTTCTGACTGTCATATAACCGAACAGATCAAACAAACAAACTAATAAAGGTAGGCACCTTATTGGGCATTCAATGGTAATTCTGGCTTTGGTCACATGGCAAACTGAACCTGCTGAATTTTAAACTGATTTAATCTCTAACCCAGTGATGACATACTATATTCACTTTGCTCTGAGATGCACTGTATTCAATGTTCCCTCTAAGCTGTGTGTGTGCGCGGCCGTGATGCCACTGCCACGCAGAAAGAATAAATGCCGCGCAGAGGACAGACGCAGAACAGAAATGCATGGGGAATTGCAGGGCTCTGGTCAACTATAGAGTTATTGTCGCTATAAAGTTGGAACCGGTAAATGCGGTTTACAGGTTTCATTCATAGAAAGAGAATGATGTGAGCGCATGTGAGCGGGCCTGAGCCAAATCAGTCGCTGTAAGAGTACTGTAATGTTTGCGGACTAAATAGCTCAATACGAGAGGCAGAGTGAAACGCAAAGAGTGAGTTAAGTGGTGGAAATAACAGATGATGGGCACAGAAAGCTAACAAAACTGAGATATTATGAATACACACCCATCACAGGTGTTGCGTGCAAACTCAAAATACCTCAGTTACCTCAGTTTAAATAGATTTTTGTGTGAGGTGTGAGTTCCAGGGATGTTTAGATAACTATTAAAGAAGTTCACGTTAACTTTTCTTGAAAAAACTTTGAGCTATTATCTGTTTAAAATGCTTCAGTTTGTTTTCATATTTTAATAATATAATGGTAAAACAAATTGAAGCAAACTGATATACAGGGGTGATAGCGTTCCGGCACCACGCCGGATTTCCGGCGTAGGCTACTGTGGCTGCGGAAAAAAAAAAAAAAAAAAAATGATCTGGTTATATTGGTCTACTGCGGCGTTTTAGTGCCATGTTAAAAAAATAATAAAAGTAATAATAATAATAATAATAAAAAAGATTGTCTAATGTTTATTTGATGTCTGTTTTTAAAAGCACGAATATGTGCTGTTCTGTTAGACATCGTTTCAGCTATTAAAATAGTTCCGTTTTGTATGTATGGCAGTGATTTCGTTTCTGTTTTTATTAATTAAGTTGTAATGGGAAGATTTTTTATTCGTCAGATATGAATAAGGTATAGGCGCATATCCATTGGTTTGTGCGGAGAGTGGAAGCTTGCACAATGCAATACAGAGGCGCCAGAGCCGTCACTTGCACTTTTTTTATCCAGTGGAAACGAATTATCCTCAAAACAATACATGCCTTACCGACATCAAATACATAGATGGAGAGATTTAAATTATTGCTTAACGAAATAAAACAAATCAAACCAAAAACTCTTTCATTATATCTGTAAAGATGCATTTCTCGCGTCAAAGTGGAGATTTCTATTAAGGATCTTGCGTCACTGATTTAGAATACATTCATAAATAATTCAAATATCCCCTTACCCTCCGACACATTCATTGTTATGTACAAGGAATACAAGTTGATGTAGAGTAATATAAATTTAAAATACATCGTTTTAATAAATACAAATCAGCAAAACTGTTTCAAGTGATAGGCATTATTCAATTAAAAGTATCAATGAATAAAACATTATGTTGACCAGGTGGATTATTCATTGAAATCATGGAGAATGACATTTAGTTTTATTTTCATCATGAATGACAGCGCACCGTGTATTTACAGACAAACGAAATCTGCAGAAGTCTCTTTACTGCGGAACTGAACTTAATAAAACAGAAACGAAATCAATGTGTCATACATACAAAACGGAACTGTTTTAATAGCTGAAACGATATCTAAACGTTTTGCTATGTTCTGTCTATGCAAACAGAACAGCAGTAGGCTACATAGGCTAATAAATCAAGCGCGTCATCGTCACAACCATAGCCTTGTTTCCGCACGGAATAAAGTATTTTATTCTCGGAACATTTCGACTTTATTCTCCGACTTTATTTTTATTATTAATATTATTATTATTTTTTGCAGAGATTAGATATTTCGACTTTATTCTCTGAATATTCCGACTTTAATCTCGGAGTTTCGACTTTAATCTCGGAAACTTAGATTTTTTTATTAAATATTTTTTTTTATGTCGTCGTATTGATCTATCATTTAGATCTGAGATGCGCAGGTCAGAGAGCAGCTTTAACGCTCAACGACTCATGAGCCAATCAGAAGTAGTTAAGGGGCGGGCCTCGTGTCTTAGTCAAATAGATTGATACAGGTTAAGGCAATGCTCCATGCGCGAAGATGTTTACAATTGTGTCTCATATTTCTCAACTCAAAACGTAAGTCATGGCTATGTTTATGAAGCCAGGGGAAGACATTAAAGACATTGATAAAAGCATAAAGAATAAATGGCGCTGGGCTTGGATTGAGGATGTGGGTAGCGACGGAAAGCCCTATTATTGCCACTTACTGACCTGTCTTGGTATGACTGTAGCATCTGCAGCATTTACTTACAGTGATTGTACTAAGATGGGCTAATAAGGTCAATGTAGGCACTGAACATATTGAGAAGTAAATGCTGTGTTTTCTTGAATAATACTGAGGGCATAATGCAAATATGAAAATATCTAAAAAAGAGTCACTTGTCAATAATGATGATCAGGGTTATACATACTTAGGCTGTTTATATATTTGGGCCCAGGGGCCAACAAGTTGTGTTAAAAGTGCGTCGCATACATAGTACCCTCTCGGGGGGCAAGGAAAAAAAGTTCAGGCTCAGGAATTTTTTTCACTATCAGCCCTGGATATAAGATATTAGAACCGATATAATATATCAGTTTAAATACTTCAATTATTTTTATTTTTTATTATGTTATATAGTAAGCCTAATAAAGCCTTGCCATTAAAAAGTTTGAAACCCCCTGATACAGAAAATCTTAGAAATTTAACAAACTTTTAATTTTGATGGTTTAATGCTGTCTATGGCTAATAATTGACTGTACAAAAACACATTAAGGTTGTCCCAAACCATCTCAGTGTAACTGCTCATATTATTATTATAAAGAATTCAACTGTCCTGCGGGAGATTTTTTCTTAAATAGAATTACTTGGTAAAGACTGGTACAGTGACTGAACTGCTTGTTTTTGAAAATGCTTTAATATATCACTAAGGGTGCGTTCACACTTGTAGTTCGGTTCGTTTGGTTCATTTGGTCCGGACCAAAGAAAAAAAAAAAAAACATTTAGTCCTGGTCCGGTTAGCGTTCACATTGGCAATTTTTATCACCGAACCAAAAGATACCGAACCTTAAGGCATAGGGATACATTCACAACGTGATTTGTCGGATTTTATGAAGTATTGCCTATTTTGAGACGGAACTTACCGAACATCCAAAACAGTGCTGTTTTCTGAGGTAAATGCGCTCGTTGTGTGTGCGTAGCGGTGCGTAGCCTGCATGTGATGGTATTTTGGCCAGCTGGGAACTCGTGAAGAGCTTATAAAATGTGTAAAGTAGTCAAAACAGCGGCAGGAATCCATCCGTCACACACACAATGATCTGCTGCATGGAGACGCGCGTCTGATGCCTGTGATGGGCAAACTCGCGTCTATGACGAGAAAACCCGACATGCGTGAGGATTCTGTCCTTTTTAGGGTCTCGTCTTCCTGTTTTTGGTTCGGTTACATGTCTTTGGTCCGTGTTGCGTTCATATATCATTCGAACCGCACCAGAGTTCGTTTGGAAGCGGACCGAGACCCATCTTTTCAGCGGTCTCGGTCCGCTTGTTTGGTGCGCACCAGGGTTCGGATGGCAGCGTTCACATATGTTCAAATGAACCGCACTAACCGAGCAACCGCACCAGGGTTCGTTTTAATCGAACCAAACATGACAAGTGTGAACACACCCTAAAATAGAAATGGCACTTTAAAAAGTTAAAAGTTACAATTGCTTGATGAAACCATTTGTGTGTGTGTGTGTGTGTGTGTGTGTGTGTGTGTGTGTGTGTGTGCGTGTTTACATATAGTTTGGTATAAAGAAGGTTTTTGTTCAGGTGGCCAAAAATGTCCACTCAATAGAGAAAAGTTTTGCTCAGCAAGAAAAAAACTTAGAGGGAACATTGACTATATTTGTACTTTGTAAACTATGTGTGGGGAATGCAGGAAAACCCCAATGACGTTTAAAACAATGTATGACATCATGCTAGGCTTGTGATTGCTCACTTTGAGTGCAATAAAAAATCCCCTGTGAAATCAGCTACTAGTTGTGTGAAAGATGAGAAAGTTTTTTTCACAACCTCATCCCTTTGTCAAAAATATTGTTTAACTTGTTTCATCCACTGTGGGAACAAGTCAAAGTTTGTTTTGATGTTTTGTTGTACAGAATTGAATTACAATGATCAACAGAGAAAGACTGTTCAGTGTAACCAGTAATAAATAGGTAAATGGAGAACACCTGTGAGTGAGGGATTTCTGGGGTCACCAGTTCACTCATGCCAGATCAATGGAAGAGGGGCAACAGTATTCTTATGTAGCCATTCTACCATCATTGGGGTTTTCCCTGCATTATCCACACATATTTTAGGAAGCATGCAGTGATTCTAATCAGAGCAAAGTATAAACAATTTTGTCACATAAGTAAATACAGTATGACATCACTAGCTAAGATTTTAAGTGAGATTAAGTAGATGAAGAGTTTAATACTCTGATTTAGTGGGACTCTCTCTCTCTCTCTCTGTCTGTGTGTGTGTGTGTGTGTGTGTGTGTGTGTGTGTATGTATGTTTTTCTATCCCAGTAGGGACTTAAACCTGAATGCACACAGACTCATGGAGACAGAGGAAACGAGGAAACAAGAGGAAACAGAGGTCACAGAGGAAACAAGCTTATAAATCATTCAGAATTATTTTTTTTCGAAAGTGTAAAACTGCAAAAAGAGGGCAGGGTTGGTGTAGGGGATAGAATATACAGTTTGTACAGGATAAAAATCATTGGGCCCTATTTTAACGATCTAAACGCAAAGTGTAAAGCGCACGGCGCAGGTGCACTCAGGGCGTGTCCAAATCCACTTTTGCTATTTTAACGAGGCGGCGCATTTTTGAAATGGGTTGTCCCTATTCTCTTAATGAGTAATGGGCGTAACGTTCAATAAACCAATCAGAGTGTCATCTCCCATTCCCTTTAAGAGCGAGATGCGCTCGCGCCATGGCGGATTGCTATTTACATGGCGGAATTTGTTGGCGGAAAAGCTGAACGCTTTTCAAGCAAAGTAACCGATCTGCTCGTGCGCGAAGTTAAAGCGGGCTTGCAAATGCAGGCTTTCAAATAGCTCCGCGCGATGAGTCAGTTAATATATATGTGTGTGTATTGGCACAATTGTTCAATTAATTAGCCAATTTCGTTCATCATTATAAGTAGTAATAGGCTGAATTGAAAATAGGTAGCCTAATTCTAATACACGCAATGACTATTCATCATTACATTTTTATATTTATGTAGCCTACACAATAATATTCTTTTACACTGTAATCCTTTTGTTTTTAATATTTGGCATGTTTGTGTGATGCGCATCCCTGTGTGTAATAAGCAAAGTCGACGCGCACTGTGGACGCGCCCAGAGGCGCAGTTTCTACCAACGCGCTCTAACAAAAAAATATTGCGCCATTGACTTTAGACTTTAGACCAGGTTTAGCAATGCACCGGCAATGCGCCTGAACACACCTCTTTTTTAGACCAGCACGCCCATGGGCGCACTAACTGGCGCAAATTAATTTACTAATTTAAGGACGTGGTGCTGGACGGAAAAAACGCAAACGGCGCCGGACGCAAACTAGCAAACACACTTGCGCTGCGCCTTGTGTCGCATTGCGCCGGGTGTATTATAGGGCCCATCATGTCTGTGGAGACTCTCTAAAAAGATAGCAAACCAGACGTGTGTGTGTGTGCATCCTTATCAATTTATGGACTACATTTACCACTTTCATTGTTTGGGTCTGACAAGTGTGAGCACAATTCTGTTCACACAGTTAGCGGCTTCAGTACTATTCGAGTGAGCAACCAAAGTCAACCCTGTATTCCATTCTCACACTATTCATGAATATCACATGTAACCATAGTGACAGTGAATAAAGTAAATATTAAATATGCTAACGTCCATAAAACTGCACCAAAATTGAAATGTACCATAGAGGAGCTTAGAGAATTAGTTCACTTTCAAATGAAAATTAGCCCAAGCTTTACTCAGGCTCAAGCCATCCTAGGTGGATATGACTTTCTTCTTTCTGATGAACACAATCAGAGAAATATTAATAAATATCCTGATGCATCCGAGCAGTGAACGGGGGTCACGCCACGAGTATGAGCTGAAGAAAGTGCCTCCATCCACATCCATCCATCATAAACATACTCCACGCGGCTCCGGGAGGTTACTAAAGGCCTTCTGAAGTGAAATGATGCATCCATGAAAAAAAACAAATCATATTCAACAAGTTATGAAGAAATATCTAGCTTTCATCAGACCGCCTTCCGTATTCAACGTACAAAGAAAGTGTAAAACTCTTCCAGTTCAAAAAGCTTATGCTACGTAATAAAATATGGATATATTTTTTTACACAAATGCATCGCTTCACTTCAGAAGGCCTTAAGTAACCCCCCCGGAGCCGTGTGCAGCACGTTTATGATGGATGGATGTGGATGGAGACACATTCTTCAGCTCATACTCGTGACCCCTGTTCACTGTTATTATAAAGCTTGGATGCATCAGGATATTTATTAAAATATCTTGTAGGGAAAACACCCTAGAAAGTAAAATTAGCTCAAATGAAATATTTATAGGAAATTATAAAAAGTTGTTTAGATTACGACCGAGCAACTGAGTCGTCCAGCGTTCATTTGCTCGAGCCGTAATAAGCTCTTGTAACGTGAAAACACTGATTAGAGCACGGTAACTTTTTAAGATCACAGTTTAAGACATTAAATCATAGAAGCACATAATACAAGACACTTTCTTTTAAAATCTATAAAAGACTTTATTTATTCTAACACAAGCTAATCTACCACGAACACACACATACATTCATTCATTCGCATTGCAGTAAGACAGGAAGTGAGAGAGAAAGAGTTTAGGAGAGAGAGAGAGTGTGATAGGATGAATTTCTAGCAAAGTTATGCTTTTCAGAAGATCTGACCTGAACGAACCATGAATCATTAAATGCAACAGTTCAGTTTTAATCTGGAGGTACTTGCTTGCGTCGACTTTGAATGTGAATATTCCTCGTTGGCGTGTAGAGAAGAGTTTTCCAAGTCGATGAGTTGTCGCAGGGTATTCAAGGTCCGTGTTGTGTTCGGTAGAACCCAATCACGTTTGAGCTTGCTGAAAAATTAAAGGGAAGTCTCTTTGTCACTGGAGTTAAAGTTGAAGCGGCAGAAGTCGTTGGTTGAACTTTGTGCGAAACTTAGAACACTTTCAACGGAAAAGAAAATTAAAGAAAGAAAAGAAAAGTGAGTGGAAGTTGGATGGCTTGAAATGAGCGGCTTGTCTGTTCTTCTTGTTACTCCATTGTTCTTGGTACTCTGGTCATGGCTGACCGGTTCTTTCTTCTGTTGCTCTGTTTTCCTTGACCAGAACTAACCAACTCCTAGTTCACTATCTTGCAATATGATCATTTAAACTTAGTTGTTTGTCACACCTCTGAGGAGTCTTGGCCAATCAGACATTGTCCTGTTTCAAGAGGGCCTTCCTCTGCCCCCAATAAAACATAAGTGTTACATCCTGGTCTGTCTCTGCTTCAGCAGAGAGTGCCATTTTAACATAATTTCTATTAAATGGAATACAATACATTTTAAACAGATTTCATTCAAGTCAGGATATAGGAAAGGGGGAAAGAATCAAATTAAGTCCAAATAAGGCATACTTTCAGTCATTCAGTCAAGAGTTACCACATTTACATGAATTGTGAGTGTTCTAAAGCATAACTATTTGTGAACACATAATGTAAAATGTATGTAGTTAAAAGATGTTTGATAAGTCAATTTAAAATTGTTTGGAACAATTTTGATGCAGTTTTAGTTGTATAACAGTCTCTGTTGAGTTTTCTGTGAAGTTAGGTCCTTTGGAGAAACAAATGGTGCCTGCATTGTTTTCTCTGTTTCTTTGATGGTGATCAAAGAGACTTTATCTTCCTGGGTGACCATTTGGTTTGTCACTCCTCCTGTTATCAGGAAGCATGGGGGTGTCATTAAATTAATCCGCCTGTGTGTACTCTGCAGACGAGCTGGAGTCCCAACTTGATTCTGAATTAGGATTATGTAAAAAAAAAAAAAAAATCATCTGAATGATTCAATTGTCTGGTTCGTCCACAGTTCCTACAATCTTCAATTGTGTTCATCAGAAAGTCATATACACCTAGGATGGCTTGAGGGTTAGTAAATCTTGACAACCTAAAGGCCTTCATCAGACATCAAGTGTTTCTCTGAGTTTTTAAAGAAATCTTTACAATAGCAGCAGGTGTGTGTCTCTAATAGAGGGAGCATCTTCCCTCCCTCAAAAAGGATCAAAGTTTAAATTCAACAGTATTTGCTAAAGGGATTTAGGAGATATTGAGCCAGTGCCAGCCCTGACTAGGTTATTTTTTCCCTATCAAATGACATGGTTAGAGAATGCTCAAAAATCTTGGTTAAAGCTGGATCTTCTTTTTTTTTTAAATCAATATTGGGATCCTTTAAAAAACAAAAAACAAAACAAAACAAACAAACAAACAAAATAGCTGGAAGTACCTGGAGAAAAATATGTTTAACTGGTCTGGGCCATGGACAATTTCTGTGGCTTGTCTAATAGCAATAACTCAATTTGCCTGTCAGTTGCTTTGGATTCTGCACCAACTCTGGTATTTGGAAGTGGAAACTGCGGTTAAACTTGAATTTTGTATCCTGTTGACAGGTTGTTTAAATAATCCCATGATTTACTCACCGTCAAGCCTGTGTATATGACTTTCTTCTTTCAGACAAATAAAATCTGAGTTATATTTAAAAAATATCCTGGCTCTTCCCAGCTTTATAATGGGTATAAATGGTACCCAAGATTTTAAAGCACAAATCAACAAACAAACAAAAAATGCATCCATCAATCATAAAAGTAATCTACATGGCTCAGGGGGTTATTAAAGGCTTTCTAAAGCAAAGCAATGGATTTTTGTTAGAAAAATATTAATAACTTTACAAACTATAACCACTGGCTTCTGGTAATGGCCATGCACAAGTCTAGTCCTGACATACTGGTGAACGCAGAGGCACAGAGTATTGAGAAAAACAAAACTCCAGTCACAAATTAGAAGTCTAAAACAAGAATTTTTAAAGAGAAATATTGGAGGATTTCAATATACGAGAATAGCAGCTTTAGTTTGTTGCCCAGCCCCATTTGTTTAAATTGCGAGAGGCGTCTAAGCTTACGATAGTCCTACATCCTGCGTCATCTGTCGGGTCGCACTTCTGCTGGAATTCGACTTCGTACGGCCATTTCCAGAACCCAGTGATTATTGTTTATAAAGTTATACATATGGATAATTTTCTTAGAAATCCCATCACTTCACTTCAGAAGGCCATTATTAACCCTCTGGAGCTGTATGGATTACTATTATGATGGATGGATATGCTTTTTTGGGCTTCAAAATGTAGGGTACCATTCAGTCCCATTATAAAGAGCTTTAATATAACCGATTGTGTTTGGCTGAAGAAGAAAGTACATATACACCTAGAATGGATTAAGGGTGAATAAATAATGGGACCATTTAAATTTTTATTGGATCATTTTCATTTTTAGGTGAACTAACCCTTTAACAGCCATGTATCTCATTTTATTGCCTAACAGGACTCCAAGGGAAGGAAAGGAAGGAAACATCCCACTGCCGTCTGTGCACCCTCGGGTATAATGCTGAAGAGCCCCAGCAGTGGAAGACTGCTTCCAAAATGAGGAACTGGACAAAACATTACATTGTAAGGCCGCTCAGAGCTGGTGTGGGGGTGTCAACACCTCCTGCATTCTGCCCTGTGCAAAACCAGTACTATGTTGTTGATGATAGGGATAAGGGCCTCTATGGGAATACTGAAAAAACTGAGCTCCTGAGGACTCTTGAAGATAGTTTGCTGCCTTACATGCTTAGAACGCATTTCAGAAACAAGGAGATGTCTGTCTAAAACTCTCTGAGCTGTGCACCAAACACTTTTTTTTTCACAGTTTATGTGAAATGTTTCGTGCAAGATTCTGGAAATCGAGTCTTGGCTAGACACCTATTCATTCTTAGCCGTGTCAGAAGACCCAGAGACCAACCACAATCTGATGCAGCTGCCCTAATGAAGCTTGTAAAATTTTACCACATCCTGAATTCATGGATAAAGGTAGTGAAGCATTGAGTGCCAACAGCAACTGTGCTAATGTATTCGACATTTGCCCCACATTTGCCACAGCACTGCAAACACATGCAGAAACACATGCAGTCCCATAGAAATGGAATTCTATCCACTAATACATTGACAAATCTGTCTGAATGAATGAACATGCATTTCCCCAGGACATTCTGTGTGTTATTACTGTATATTATACTGTCTTTTAATATTGTATAGTGTTATGCATGCCTGATGACAGAACTACTAGTTAATGAAGCCCAATCTGTGTGGTGTCTCCCATCAAAATAATCAGTGTTTGATGACTCACACTTTGGTGGACGTCACAATATTAACAGCTGTTTAACAGTACAGCAAATTAGTAAATGAGAAAAATGAATCACTCGCCTATGAGTCTCCCAAGATATTTATAGATCAAGTTCCATAGCTTCACCCTAAGGAACTGAGGAAAGATCAGAATTGGAAAAGGAATGCACATTATTTAATGACATGCCTTTATAGGCGTGTCATGGGAGTGATGATTCTGACATTGATACTAATAAGTTAGGATAGCGCTCTGGTGGTCCAGAATGAAGTGAAGTAGAACTAAATCTAACATTATCATTCTATGCTTTTCCTAAAAGTATTGTAAGCCTAAAAATATTGTAGAAGCCATCGGGACTAGTGATCTCTATGGTCTGCTTATGTTTGCGAAGTGGTTGAACCACTGTAGTCACATGAACTGTTTTAAATATTTCTTTAGTAGCTTTCTGGGCATCTGAAAGTGTTAACTGTCTTGCTGGCAACCATTGGATTTTATCAAAAATATCTTAATTTGTGTTCCAAAGAAGAACGAAGGTCTTATGGGTGTGGAGCGGCATTAGGGTGAGTAATAAATGACAGTACTTTTATTTTTGGGTGAACTAACCCTTTAACATTTTAAAAATCAAAACAGATGGAGCAGTTCTAATGTTAATCAGGATACTCCAGAATTTTGGACCAGCAATTGCAAATTTACGTCACCTCTGCATTTTAGTCTGGACCTTTGGATAAAGAGCAGGTCAAGCTCACTAAATCAAAGTGAACTAGATGGTATATGATGGTGTAGAAACTCAGAGATATAATGGGGCCAGATTGTTAAAGATTTAAAAATAGAAAATAATAACATTTTAAAATCAATACTATATTTGATAACTTGCGTTTCGTCTGGCAGCAGCATTTTGGACTCATTTAACATGAGAGAGAAATGAAAAATTCCAAAACGGAGAGAGTTGCGGTAATCAAGGCATGAGGAAACAAAAGCATGAATCGTGGTTTTGAATTCTTCTCAAGGACAGGAAGGAATTGACTTTCGCCCAATAAATGAAGATGATAAAAACACCGTTTACATACAGAGCTTCTTTGTTTGTGAAAGTCTACTGTCAAACAGAACACCTACATGTCTGGCATACAGAACTATATGGGACAAGAGAGCCTAGATCAAGATCGAGATTACCATGTTCTTCTAAGTGATAAGCGACTGTAAGGTATGCTTTAGGGGGAAATAGATCTGAGTATCATCTAAACAGTGGAAAGACCTCATATTTGTTGAAAATAGAGCCTAAAGGGAGAATGTATAAACAAAACATTACAGGGCAAAGAATAGAGCCATGTGGTACACGTACACTACAACAGAAGTGCACAGCACTGCGAGTGTACAGAATCTTGTTTGGTTGTTTATATATATATATATATAACCCCAACTTTATTTAATATATATATAAAACATTCTCCATCACCTCTGTTGTGGTGTACCACATGGCTCTATTCTTTGCCCTGTAATATTTTGTTTATACAATGTCACTTAGGTCTTTCCACTGTTATGTAGACGATACTCAGATCTATTTCCCCCTAAAGCATGCCTTACAGCATGCCTTACAGTCGCTTTTCACTTGCATATATATACAGTGTAACGATACCCTCACGTCACGATTCGACACACATCACGATATTGAAGTCACAATATGATATTATTGTGATAGACATATGGTAATAGGATATCAAAAATGTACTGCTGATTATTACATTGGGGGTACAAATGAAAAGCCTTGGATTTGGTGCTGGTGGTATCCCAATGCACAGGAGCTTTCCTAGAATCCATAGCAATAGGCACATGTTAGGCTGTAGGTGGTCTATAATATCTTTACATGTTTACATGGGCTTGAAAACAGATCATGTAGAGGAACAGGATGTAGCACCAGATGAGGCATACAAAGAAAGAATCATCTGGGATCTTACTAAAGTGATCTTATCAAAAATGATCCTCAAAAAGTGTTCACAGAGAGAGACAAAAATATTTAAAGTCAGGTTTAGAACAAAGTTAATAGTGGCAAAGAGGACTCAGCTCTATGTCTGTTTTTTATGATTAACTCAGAGAGGAATGTTATCTATGTAATCAAAAAAAGTTACTGTAGTCTGATTATGAGGCAATATAATCGAATTACATGTATGCTACTTTAATTATTGGAATCTGATTATGCAATTCAGATTACATGTAATCAGTTACTATCCTGCACTGTGTGCAGACTACAAAACTGACAGGAGTAGCTCAGGTGGAAGACAGTGACTGGATCTGATGCATAGCTCATTTCTCCTTCGCTGTCAGTTACTGCAGTATTTTGCAACCCTGGAGGAATGTCAACAGTAGCCTCTACAGTCATAATAATTATTTCATGAATAATGCCTATTCTACTCTGTTAATCCTATAGATAAAAATATTTAAACAATTAGACACATTTTGTAATCATTTGTAAGTTTAGCTACAGGTACAGTACAGGTTATGCTTATCCTGTAGAAATCATTGTTTAAGGTTAATAATAAAACAGGAGGTCATATGTTTAATGAGAGCTGTAAAATATGAACATATTTTGTATTAATGCACACCATTAACTAGCAGGCACAATGACCTCTTTGACAGAATGAAGTCAGGTGCTGTTTGAAATGAAAAATATTTTTGAAGTAATAACCTGAGGCACTAAGGCACACCCAAACCAAAAACTGTTGCATTTAAGACATTCTACATATTTCTCTTCTTAGATGCATCCTGTATAAATAAGTTTTGTGCTGCTTCTGGGTGTGGGAATATCCGTGAAAATCATTAGTTGCCATCAGAAATATGATTACTTTTTTTTTCCTCTCTGTTTCCCGGAGTTGAACAGTATTTACAGACATTCCAAGCCAAACTTATTGTATACTCAAGAAGGTATGTGAACAACAGAGAGAGAGAGAGAGAGAGAGTCTCCACCCAACAAGTAATAATCAAGAACAGAAACCACCTAAATTACCACAAAGTATTCAAGAGGATAGAAAAATGCACAAATCTATCTGGAAACCTTTTGAAATATGCTGGATAACCTTTCGGAGTTTCCAAATAGATTTATGCATTTTTTCCAATGAACTTTTCAGACACAGGGTGTCACTGTGTGCAGTGTCCTGCTCTCTCCTCTCACGCACTGTTTGTTTTGCTACTTTTTTGAGCTTTGAGTGGTAGTTGGCCATGTAAATGTTGTCATAGATTGACATTAGAGATAAGCTGGAATCAGGATCCACGCCCCGGATCCTTAAAAATTCTTAAATTAATTAGGCCTTAATTAGCATTAAAATGCAACCAAACTATCACTGAAATGAAGATTTAAATTTAATTTTCACTCGTCGCTTTCTGAAATCTTAAAACCAAAAGAGCGATAAAGAAACATGGGTGAATGAGAAAATAAAATGCAAAACATGTTTGATAAGTTATTAAAATCACAATAAACCGTGCAAGAGAACTGCATCACTCACACACTGGCAGGCAGTGTTCCGTGCACACACACTCGAAGCTTGCGCACAGAAAGCCATCCATCTACCAAATACACACACTTATGTGTCAAAAAACAACAACAACAGCAAACAAACATTGCTGCGAGGGTGTATCTAATACTGCCACTGAGGGAGTGATAGTAAATTTTACATCTTTCTCTCTCACTGCCATGATCCATCTCTCTCTATTTTTTCATCTATTGGAAAGAAAGGCAATATTGGATTATTTTCTTTCACCATTGGAGCAAATGGTAATGTTAAAATTAAATGTGCTATGGTCTATATGCTCTATAGATCTTTACCCTGCTATGGTTTATTTAAACACAGAATTTTGCTTATGTATATAATTTTAAAAATTACATTTTCAGGCTTTTACTATTCAGTAAGGTTTCAACTTTGGCAATGGGATGTATAAACATTGCAGTGTTGAAGTAATGAGTGCGATTATGTACATCAAAGTGTGTCCAAGGACTGAGCCTGAGAAAAAGAGACAAATTTTGTCTGAAATAGTTGGTGGTGGAGTGGAAGGGTTTTGTATCCCTGCTGAAAAACCCAGCATAAACTATCATGAATTCCATGTTGGTCCAGGCTGGTTTATGATGGCTAGAGCCGGTATAGGTCTGTTGTAGCTAGTCAACCAGCACTCGCGCTTCCCATGCTGCGCACCGGCAAAACAGCATCCCAGCATGCAAAACATCCAGCAATGCCAAATTTTTCAGGAGGAATCACACACGCTTACTTCATGCTTTAAATTATTACACTTGCATTCCACAGTTTTTTTCTTGTGGGGCACTCAGATGTATATATATGGGGACTTCACTTTAAGCTTCAGAATCTTAGGGATCTTATAGACATAACATGCAATGTTCATGCCTTCATTAATCAGACTTGAACAAAAGCCAGTGGGAAACATTTAACATTAAGCTGACACCAAATAGCTCAACACAAGGGCTTCAAAGACACAAAGTGGAACATTCAAACAAAAACTGCATTCTGCAAGACTTACTTGAATAAAATCTGGTGTCTTCTTAAAAAAATCTCTAAAATGCAGGCTCTGATTTTGGAATGACTGCCTTGTGGTCTGTATTCTTCTCCTTCAGCAGATAAAAAGACCAGCAAATATTGTCAAAATTAAAAAGAAAAACTGGAGGGGAGGGAATACGGAGAAAGGAGCGTAAGAGATCTAAGGAGCAATACAAGCCCTGCCCTGCATTTAGATGGCTGTTTATGCAGCCCATGTTTGAACATGGGAATCACAAAGCACCTTTATATGAATACATTCTATGAATTATTAATGATAACAATAAAACCTTATCATTATCTCTTTTTTTATGTTTTACTTTTCTGAATGGTCACTTGCATTTGTATGACTTTTGCTTACTTCTCAAACTTTGCGCTACTGCAAGTATGGTTCTGTCTTGTATGATAACTTGCTTGTGAAGTTTCTCATTTGTTCCTTGCAATAAAAGTGTATGTCAAATGACTAAATGTAAATTTAATGTTTGGGTTTGTCTACAGAAGACTTTGTTTAGCTATAAATGTATGCAATAAGACAAGAAAGGCCAGAAAAACAAACAAAGAAGTGCAATATAAAGGACTGTTTCATTGAACTAATTGCGACTAACTGAGAAAAGTCCAAATGAAGATTCTTTCATAGAGATTACATTATTATGACAGAACAGCAAAGCATTGAATAGACACTTCAAAACTTTGCTTGAGAAGTTAATATATTGTTTATTTAATTTCCAAGCCATAAGCCTCACACTGGCATTCAGCTGGGCCCAGTTCCAGGACAGTTTAATATTGTGTCACATACTAGCTATGATGAAGCACACAAGGAAAGAGAGAACAAAAACAGAATTTAAATGTTCAGTCCAAAAAGGGAACAAGCAGGAGATCACTGGAAAAACTTATTTTACCACACAATGAACTGAACGGAGTATATATACAGAGAAGCAAACAAGGGAACTAAATGATAGATAGGAGAGGGAGGCGATGGACCTGGGCATAGACAAAGAGCCAGCGAGACTGGCACCGATGGTCCTGGAGGCCGAGGCGGAGCTGCAGTGATGAGCATCCGTGGTGGAGCCAGGGTGCCAGAGGACTGAGGTGGAGCCAGTGTGACTGAGGAACAAGGCAGAACCCGACGGAGAAGAACGGGTGGGGGGATGAACCATAGCTTAAGGCCTGTAAGTTCGTGGCACAGGCAGAGTGCCAACTGACCAAGGCAGAGTCGGAGGGACGAGGGAGCCCAGTGGAGCTTTAAAGATGATGGTCCTAGGTGGAACCGAGGGAGGGGGGAGCCAAGGCAAAATTGACAGGTCGACATGCCGAGGTAGAGAGACGGGATCGATGCCTGGAGGTGGAGCCAGGAGATCTTCTGGACTGGACAGAGCTGGAGACCGGAAGAATCAAGGCAAATCCACACAATATAATGGTGTTAGAGGAAGAGCCGAGGGGCTGAAGGGAACCTGCGGAGGCAGGGCATAGGAAGTGGCTGATTCTAGATTCTAGCTGGTTGAAATCAGCAGAGAAAGGAGAATGAGGGAAATATCCTCTTCCAAATCATAAAAATTTGCAGAGGGCAGCTGCAACTCACCCTCAATGGCAGGATTGTGGCTGGGGCTTTCCTCTATTCCCTAGTACTGCCATGGTGTCACATGATGTAGCCGACTCATACACCTGGTATTAGTCTCTCTGTTTATTCCGAGGTTTACTGTAGTCAGCTGGATCCGGGCCGTATCCAGGTGAGATCGAGGACCTGCGCCTTAACACGACCACAATGCAGCCCTGAAGTGTCAACAGAGATTGAGTCAACTAGATCATCCACTGTGAAGACCTCATCGACACGACAGCCAGTGGCACAGCTCCTCAACAAACCGTCCATACCGGCGTGATGAATACGATCCTCAACCGGATGGAACTGGAATAAATACTTTGACTGTTGTGATCCCAATCAGCTGCCTGAATCATAATAAAGCACTGTTCGCTGTTGGCCAGAGGAGAACTGCCCCCCGACTGAGTCTGGTTTCTCCAAAGGTTTGTCCATTTTAACACCTGTTTGCCACCTGATGTCAGCTGTTGGAGTTTGGGTTCCTTGCCGCTGTCACCTTTGGCTTGCTTAGTTGGGGACACTTGACATTTGATATTCAACAGTGTTTGATCTGCCTGCACTGACACCATTGTATGCAAACTGAACTGAGCTGGATGATGACATCACTGTTCACTCCAGTGCTGATATAGATAAATTAACTAAATTAATAACTATTGATTCTTACAACCGAATGAATCAATACACTCTAAAAAATGTTTGGTTAAAAACAACCCAATTTGGGTTGAAAATGGACAAACCCAGCAATTGGGTTGTTTTAACTCAGTGGTTGGGTTAAATGTTTGCCCAACCTGCTGGGTAGTTTTATTTAACCCAACTATTGATTAAAAATGACTATATGGCTGGCTTAAAATGAATCCAAAATAGGTGAGAAATTAAAAATCAGACACATAATTACTAGAGGCAACAATAATAATCAAAAGGTGTACATTTATTAATAAGCAATTTAATAAATGTTTATTGTTTATTATTCATTGTCTTATTAATAAATGCTCATTTATTAAACATATTAATAAATGTTAATTTCCAGCATATTTTGGGTTCATTTTAAGCAAGCAATACAGTAATTTTTATACCACAGTTGAGTTAAATAAAACTACCCAGCACGTTGGGCAAACATTTAACCAACCACTGGGTTAAAACAACCCAATTGCTGGGTTTGTCCATTTTCAACCCAACTTGGGTTGTTTTTAACCCAGCATTTTTTAGAGTGTACTAAATTTACTTAAGATGGACAATAAGACCATTTTCTTTAAGAGCTGCTGTGCAGCCAAATAAAGGTGAAATAAAGGTGACTTGACCTGGTCAGGTGAACTGTTGGGCTCGGGCAATGGGCTTGGACTCTGGGATGATCCATGTCTCAGTCCTGCCTGCTGGCACTGTGATCGTGGTAGGCTGTAGCTCTCCATCTGAGGTCCAGATCCAGATCCATTGTTCACCAGCACCCACTCCACAAATGCGGTGAAATCTCCCCGAGGACCATTCACTGGGAGGTGTGATGTTGTCCGGATAGTTCATTAGGCACGACAGATCTAAAAGTCCAGAGTGTGGTCCTCCAGTGAACGTCCTTCTGCTGGTCCATTGGTGAGGGGGGAGAAAAAAAGAAAGAACCCGCAAAAAAATCTCTTCTAGGTCCAGTATTCACATACTGGCTGTAATGAAACGCACAAGGAAATAGATAGAGATCAAAAACACTCTTTAATAATAAGTCCAAAAAGGGAAGAAGCAGGAGATCACTGGAGAAAATGTAAACAAACACATTAATCTAAGAAGATACCAGACAATGAATGAACAAAACAGGGAGTTTATATACAGAGAAGCAAACAAGGTAACTAAATGATACACAGGTGTAATTAATCAGAAACCTAGGAAATTAACAAGGAATAAAACCTCAGGAAACAGGGAAAACCAAACTAAAACACTAAACATAACCATTATTATACTGATAAGGCACTAATTATTTTCATGTTATTGTGATTACATTTAATAGTGTCATTCAATTGTTAGCCTTTTAAAGATTAACTTAAAATGAGTGTGAAAAGGTGATGGAATGGAAAAGGTAATGTAAAAATAGGGGAAATGTACAATTTAATATCCAATATCGACTGATAGCAACTGAAAATCACTAATATTGGCATATGGTGCCTTTAGCAGTAAAATTGCAGATTTGATGTGTAAGCAACTGCCATCTGTATGGTTCTCCTGTGACTAGCATACTAGCATTCCATAGTAAAATCCATCTAGCCTTCAATCCTGCTGCTGCTCCCGGCCGCTTTACAAAAGAGGGTGGAGATTTAACAGCTCGTGCTTCGGTTGCTCAACAACAACAAAGCTGGAGAATCTCACACAGCCAAAATGAGGATTGTCAGTAACGGTGTTCAGCCTTACATTGTTCAAACCGGAGTCGACACTGTACTGTACCAGACACTGTAGCATCTGGATAGATCCGGCATGGTCAATCAACTTTGGAATTTTCAGAATGCTTTGAGCCTGCTGAACTGTGTTTGTAAATCACGGATCGGCACCGGCCGGTCCAGGAAAATCAGACACTTTGGCACTTTTGTTACTCTGTCAGAAACTAACTAGAAAACCCTGTCACTAGCTCTGGAGACTTCAAAAGGATCACCCTCCCTTTGTGGGCCCAGAGAGACCAGCCAAATTCCAACACACACCACAAATACACAGAAACATGCTTAGAGATGGTATGTACAGTTATTCTCAAAATATGACTGTGCTAAAATGTACCCCTCATGTATGTCAAGTGCATGTATGTTGTCCTGGTGTATAGACTTTGTGCTAGTGTCATTTCTAATGATAAAAATTTGTCTGTAAACTATAACTTCTTTTATATGCTTTTCTTACATGGCAAGTTTAGGTTCGTTATAAAGCTCTCTGTAAGCCTCATTCAACTATGTATGTCAATTCAATTCAATTCACATTTATTTGTATAGCGCTTTTCACAATACATATCATTTCAAAGCAGCTTTACAGAGAATGCATGTCAACACCACAATTTAAAGAATGCAGTTAGCAAATAATATAATAATTTAGGCAATTAATTTTACAATCACTGTTAGCAGTTTAACTGAACGTAGAAGCAATGAGCTCCTGGAAAAATGAATTACATTAACAATAATTAGGATATAGAAATTGTGCAATGTGCATGTTGATCCAGATGATTGCGTCTTCTGAAGTCCTCGCAGAAGTTGGCGCCGTCTCTTCATAGGTGTTGTTCATCTGAGGTCTTCTTAAGAGGCTGGATCCAAACTGAAGCTGATGTCCTCTCTAGTCATCTCGGGACAAGTGTCCCGAGGTAAAACAGAAAAGCAAATGGAGAATAATTAGCGTAGCTGCTGTTCATAACATTAAGCAAAGATAGTCATGTGCAATTGATATGATATGAGATGCATTATGTGAATGCTTGGCTAAAGAGATGCGTCTTTAATCTAGATTTAAACTGGGTGAGCGTATGTATGTATGTCACATAACTATAAAATGCATTTATTCTATTTTTAATGGTACTTCGAAGAAAAATGTACCCTGATCTAACACACTCATAAATTATGCAAATCAGGCCACAAGACAAGACAAAGGAAAGTTTGCCTGCCAAACACTGCCACGCATCTATTGGCCGTTCCAACCAAGGAGGCGTGTTAGCTTGGTTTTCCATAAAAGCAACAACACGCAACTTTTCCTTTGTCTCTCGTTTTGCCTCTGAATCATCCATCGCCCTCTCTCGTGCACGTCTCTCCCGGACGGCTCAGGCGACTGCGCTCCCATCACGTGCTATTCGGCATCGGGAGGACCATCTTCTTGGCACAAGCTTTGCTTTTGTCAAGCCTTTCGTCATCCGCCATCACCCAGGAGACGGACTCTCTCTTCTTTCTTTTCCGGTTATATTAAGGTGCGTTCACGCGGCCTCGTAATTCCTGTAGTTACAAGATTCTAGCTTGTAAAAAGCGTTCACGTCCTCGTAGAGCTTGTAATTACAGCTTGTAAGCTGGGAGTTTTCTGAAAGCTCCCAGATGTACCACGTGGCCGCTGTACCACCTGACCACTGTAGATTCATTTATTAGGCATTGATAGTGGTGCAATGGAAACGCATAATTCCCAGTCCAAGGACCAAAAGGACGTGAACAGCTCCGAATATAACATCACGTGTTGTCATTTCAAGATTCTGGTAAATACGAGGTGACGTGAATGCAGCTTTACTCTTCAGTTTAAACCTCGATTGAACAACCCGCCGAAGAAACACCCTCCTGAAGAAGGACCAATGACCAAACCGAGCGTTCTGAAACTCTAAACCACAGCACGAACCTATATGCAAGTATTAACTTCTTTAAGATTTTGTGTACTGAGTTTCCTTGCTGGCTCTCAGAGGGTTAACTGTTGTAATTTGCCAATCTTTGATTACTTGTCTTCTCTCTTTTCCTGCTTTTACTTTCGCTCTTGTATATATGTGTATATCCTGTGTATATATTTAGATGCATAACCTCTGTATTAGTAGTTTTCATATATTAAACACATTATTCAAGCTCGATTGCTCGGCTGCTCATTCAACAAAAACCAGGTCACTTTAACGTTTTCGATTTGCGCTTTGATGCTAGAATAGGAAATCATTCTCGTGGCCAGAGAATAACCTTTCTTTTTATAATCGTCTGTGAGGAGCTAACGGTTTGCTGGACAAACTGATATAGTTTCTCTAAATAATTATTAAACCAGAACTAATCATATATGTAATTGATTATAATTTGTTGTAATTAATTCACAATATGTCTTAATTCCCCCTTGGGTTAATATATGCATCATAATTAATCATAAGGCTTTATGATTTATTATATTCATATATTTCACCCATAAATTGATTAAACCTGTACAGAATCGTTACAACACTGATGGAGAGACTGCAACTTTTAGAATGCATCAAGACATTTCTGAGTGGTTAGTGGATAAATTTATGTAGTTGCTGTGGAGTTGATTCAACTTATCGACTAGCATGTGCCGTCATGTTAATCTTTTGAACAAATCCAGCACTGAATTGACCCTAGTTTGTGAAGCAGTCCAGCGTAAAATGACGGCATGATAACAACTCTTTGTCTTCTCTAAAGCAGCCCAACATGGCCTCACCCCCTTTGTTGTGTGTTCTCGGGGCGGGGTTAGTGATGTCACAAACCCGGAAAGAATCTTGTTGTAGTCTCTACCAGCCGTTTGTTGTAGTCCTTAAAAAGCGATTTATGTAAAAGAAAATATCTCCCTTTGCACTGAACTTTGAGCGTTGTAACTTTGCAGATGTTGTTTATACTCCAACGCCGTGGTACTTTTGGTGGAATACAAGGGAATGGAGAAAACCAACCAACGACAATACCGCCACTGAGGGTTAGCTAAAACTGGCCTCTGTGGGACATAATTATTATGAGTCTGCTTCGTCACCCCGTATCAAGTTTATGTCACCTTCAGTGATCCCACTCAGCCTCCCTCTCCTGCCTCCACATCCTGATTTATTCATTTCATTCATAGTTTGTTTCTCTTCAGTTACCTTTTCCCTTTGTTATATTCACCCGCATCTATTCATTTGTTACCACTGTTGATTAATTAGTTGTCACCATGTGTATTTAAGTTCCTCATTTCCTCTTGTTCATGGTCCGGTATTGTTTGTGTTTAGCAATCTGTTTCGTATGTGTTCCTCCATTTGGATTACCTGGATTACTTTAATAAACACGCTTTTACTTTGATCTACATCGCCTATCATCTTCATCCTTGGACTAAAAGTGACACATTTCAAATAACTGATAATGAGTGGAGAAAATTATTTTCCTTCTACCATGCACTGTTGTTTGTGGTGCCTCCTTCAAAAGCAACTATCGCAGCCATGTCAAGCACAAAGATAGTTCGGAGTAAGACATGCATTTTTGGGGCATTAAATAATGCCACAAAAAATAGTTAATTGACTACAAACTGTAGGATTTATTTAAGTACTCTCCTCTCATTCATTGTGCGTCTGAAAGGATAACTCTTACAAATGCATATGCAATAAGGTCAGCTGCAAAAATAATTGTGTCCATGTCTTTTCATCACTAATTTTTCACTGTGTCTTTAGTAAATATTGAAAGTGTTTTTTTTAAACACCGAAAGAGGCTTTGTGCTGGCACAAGCTGTTAGTAAATATGGCCCCTTTGCCTTTACCCACTATGTGCGCATATATGGGGGCATGAACCTGAAAAAAAAATATATAAAAAAGTTAGATTTTTATTTATTTATTTATGCAGGTTTCGGTTTCCATACACAAGGGCCATGAATCTCTGCAGCTTGTTTATCTAATAACTTAACTGCCTGTGTAGATGACCTGGCTAAGGCTAAAGTTTAATGACGCACATCATGGTCAACTTGCATTTTTAGGAAGCCATGGCCAACTTAATAGCAGTGACAGACACAGAGAGTGTTTTTATGAATATGCATTCATCTGTTTATCTTGGTCTTGCAGATAATAGCTGTGGTCAATAAGAAAATCCATCTCAGTCTGGTTCGTTTTTATTAAACAGATTTAAGCAGTGCTACACTTAGCAAAATAAATAAACCACAAGAATTTCAAAAGGCAACAGGGCTTTTCTGAGAGCTTGCGGAAACTTTCTGCAGGGTCTATTTGTTGTCCCTCCTGATAATTAGGATTATCTGTTGGCTTTCACAATACCGAGCATAAAAATCAAGATGGTAATGTTCATATTTGGATCTCGTCACATCCTCTACAGGATATAAAATCATTTCCCAAAAATGTAAGAACAGCCAACACCCAAATGATCTTAATCATGTTAAGAGAATTCTGGAAATTGTTTAGACTATTTAGATAACCTTGGCCATTCTGATTGTATCACCTGTCTATTTTGCTCAGGCAGAGTTCAGGCAATCTGTACATGCTTTACAGTCTCTTTACTTTCTTCACTGTATTTTCCCATCCACACACTGACATTCATTTGTTCAAGCACTGTTCACTGAAAACTGTGTGATGCTTACTAAAGTACTTTCAGTAAATTGCATAATTATGCATATTGCATAATTACAAGTTGTCTCGAATCCATCCCACTCATTCCCAATCCCTTAAATTCTATTCTACTTCACCTGCTGTCATTTATCCCGGACTGCTACATAAACCACCTTCTCACAAACACTCACTGTCTGGTCTCGTTGCCCATACCCGTGACTCACATTGCCTATTTGCAATCCTGTTTCCCCAGTCTTCATCCTCCTCCTCGTCCACTTTACAGTCTCGGAATCTTCTTCAGTCCTGGGATCTGCATCAGAAAGTGACATTGTTATTATCAAGTTAAACTGCCTGTTTGGATACTTAACATTGTCTTACGTTCCTGAGTTGTATTCCTTTGAAGTATCCTCATTAAAGCTTTGCGTTTATTAATCCTCGTGTCTGTCTTCATCAGTTGTAACAGATTTTGCACTGTAAAACCAAACAGTGAAATTAATTAAATGAGTTTGTTTCACTCAAATAATAATGAAAGTTCATTGTACGTAATAGTTGTGTGAACTCAAAATTTCACAGTAGTAAGCTGAACTTAATATGATTGAGTTGAGTTGCAGCAGAATTCTAATTCCCAGCATGCTGTGCATCAGACAGTATAAATAAATGTTGAAATTAAGTGTTAAGGCTTGTACACACCTTGTACACACAAAAGGCGCCAATGTGAGTGTGCATACCGACGTGCAAAACAGCAGGTGTAAAAGCGTCGTTATTTTTTAAAAAATGCCTCGGGATCGTTTTTTTTTTTTTTGGGATTGACGTGCCGCGTTAAAAACTGTCCGACCAATGAGATTGGTGCTTTTGTTCATGTGCCTGGAGCTGCGGAAGTTACAGTAAAACACGACTTGGTGGCACTCAAGCACAAAAAGGTCTTGCACATTGATACCAAGACAACGACGAGGAAGTAAGCAGACATGGTAGACCCCTACAAACTATGGGTGCTCTGCCAGTTCTTGGCCACACCAATAGATGTGTATTATATGCCATTTTATTTCTGTATTTTTATTGGGGTTTTTTTCTTTTACATTCAAAAAATATAGTTGAGAATGTCTATGTCATATACATGTTTATTTGCACTACCGTTCACTTGCACTACTGTCATTGTGACTACCGTTTCTGACTACTATCTCCTCATGTCATGTATATGATATATATATATGTCATTTTATATTTTTATCTACTTTAATTTTATTAATGTCTTATTCATAAATATGTTTATTTGCACTACTGTTCACTAAGCACAAGTGCCATATACAGTACTGTCAGGGAGTGAGTTGCACTCTCACTCTGTGCATCTCCAGTGAAAATCGCTTGGGTATGAACACGAAAAATGTCTCAAAAAATGCTGGTGATAAGCATGCGCGATAATCCTCCTGGTGTGTACGAGGCTTTATTTTGTGTTTTAGTGAGACATAAGTTAGTGTTTAATGTTGTGTTATGTTAGGATTTACAGGGGTTCTGTTATGGTAGAATTGCAGTGAAGAGCAGAGCCTGCATACTGGCCTTGCTCCGCTTCCACGACTCTCGGCCCCACCCCACTTGTCACCCAACTTGAGTTAGTTTACTTAAATGTTTTAAGGTAATATGTTTCCTCAAATGTTTTGAGTATTCTGAACTTATTGAGTTTTACGGTGTGCCTAGTCAGGGTTTTTTTCCCAGTAAACAACAGGTGGCTGACAGTGATTAAAAGGCTTCACATGGAGGCTTCTTGCCTCTGGGTAAGAGTTGTCCTCGGAGAATGTTATATCTTGCCTTTGATGAAAGGTTGGCCATCAATTGGCAAGTTTCCACAATCAGAGAGAAAGGCGAAAGAAAGACTTTTCTGTGTGAAACAGGAGGGGCGAATCTTACCAGAACATTAAATCACTTGGTTATTGCGAAATAAGACATAAGAAACATGTATGAGAATTGCACCCAGGCATGAAACAAATTCAGATGTCCTACAGGCATCTTGGCAGGCATCTCATTTACTGCATATTAATAAGGTGTTAAAATGATGACTGGATTTTCATTTTTGGGAAACGATCACTTTAACCAGTATTAATAAGTGCTATAAAAATATTGTTGATCATTAGTTCATTATCCCTGATGCACTGAACTTTATTGTAAGGGTTAGTGTTAACAGGTTCATGGTGATATTACTTTTTAATCAGGTTATGAAATGAATTTGAAATGTCACTTATATGGAGACACAGATAACATCTTGTTGTTTTATGTCTCATTTGGGTTAGAGTTATCTATTTGTAAATCAGATAATGGTGTGAAAAAGTGCTGGATATCATGATCTTAATTTTGATAACCTTAAGCACCAGAGTAAATGGCAAGTGTCAACTGAAATGATAAATACAGGTACACCCACATTACTATACCCTCAGGGTAATGGCAGCAGAGTGACTGTGTGGGAGAGAAGCTAGAACAATCAAACTATTGAGATCACAATGCTGTTTCAGCACTGTGCTATTAATCTTTCTGGGATGGTAGCAAAATTATTGGCAAAAAAACAATCCTACTAAGAAAATATTATTGAAAATATTGCTGCACAATTTAGCAAAAAACAGAGGGCTTGTCCAGACAACAGAACTCTAGACCACAAGATACACATACAACTTGTGTGACACTAATGAGCAGATGCATCAGACGTAGTGACGCACATGTGGCTGGACATGATGCCTGCAGGGGGAAAAAACAAGCGTGAGAAATTCACACATGTGATGTCAAATGTTTGACATTGTCTGAGATTTTAATAGAGGTACAGTACAGTCCAAAAGTTTGGAACCACTAAGATTTTTAATGTTTTTAAAAAAAGTTTCGTCTGCTCACCAAGGCTACATTTATTTAATTAAAAATACAGTAAAAAACAGTAATATTGTGAAATATTATTACAATTTAAAATAACTGTGTACTATTTAAATATATTTGACAAAGTAATTTATTCCTGTGATGCAAAGCTGAATTTTCAGCATCGTTACTCCAGTCTTCAGTGTCACATGATCCTTCAGAAATCATTCTAATATGCTGATTTGCTGCTCAATAAACATTTATGATTATTTTCAATGTTGAAAACAGTTGTGTACTTTTTTTTTCAGGATTCCTTGATGAATAGAAAGTTCAAAAGAACAGCATTTATCTGA
Source organism: Ancherythroculter nigrocauda (assembly GCA_036281575.1). Lineage (NCBI taxonomy): Eukaryota > Metazoa > Chordata > Actinopteri > Cypriniformes > Xenocyprididae > Ancherythroculter > Ancherythroculter nigrocauda. Next base: position 5,607,320 of record VTFQ01000005.1, on the reverse strand, counting down.
AATACAAAGCTTCTGTAGCATTATACACTACCGTTCAAAAGTTTGGTTTTATTGTTATTTTTTTGAAAAGAAATTAAAGAAATGAATACTTTTATTCAGCAAGGATGCATTAAATCAATCAAAAGTGGCAGTAAAGACATTTATAATGTTACAAAAGATTAGATTTCAGATAAACACTGTTCTTTTGAACTTTCTATTCATCAAATAATCCTGAAAAAAAATATTGTACACAAATATTTTGTACAATTGTACACAATAAATGTTTCTTGAGCAGCAGATCAGCATATTAGAATGATTTCTGAAGGATCATGTGACACTGAAGACTGGAGTAATGATGCTGAAAATTCAGCTTTGCCATCACAGGAATAAATTACTTTGTGAAATATATTCAAATAGAAAACTTAAAATTAAATTGTAATAATATTTCACAATATTACTGTTTTTACTGTATTTTTAATTAAATAAATGTAGCCTTGGTGAGCAGACGAAACTTCTTTTAAAAACATTAAAAATCTTAGTGGTTCCAAACTTTTGGACTGTACTATATTGGACTGAACCAATATTGGTTCTTAAAAATTAGATTTGATTAAAATCGAGCCATAGTAGTAAACTGTGAAGATGTAAAGCATGGATGAGTGATATCTGCTCAATGTATGATATAGTAAATGCCCTGTATGAATGTAGTAAGCCATACTATAAGCATAAATGTAAGATACTGTACATAACAACAGGCCTGGTTTGAGTAAGTTCATAGCTGAGCACCATGCTGAAGCTCAGGAAGCTACTAAATTATGGGTTATGGCAGGTAGACCCAGACAAGAGCTTGAGTATAAGGAATGTACTACTAACTACTGCAAGATACAATGCTCTATCCATTTCATCTGTAAGAATGTCTTGAGAGCTGATTCTATGGCTATGAATCTGTTAAATAACTATTTCAGATTTTTGGAAAGAAGTGAGAACTTTTATCAACTGCAGAATATCACTTCCATGTACTTCAGATGAAGTCTCTGGAGTAGAAAATACTGCAGAGTTATGGAGACAGCATTAATTTATTTATTGAATTGTGTCTGAAAGGATTTGTGTAATGTGGACAGTATTGAGGTTAATGATCCAATAGTGATCACGTCACATGAGGTGTATCATGCTATAAGCAAGCTGTTTGACAACAAGTAAGTGGCCTAGAACCTGAACATCTTAAATATGGTTGTAAAAGTAAAAAATCTTGGATTTATTTTCACTGTGCATATTACAAATGATGAAGACATTTACGTTATCTTGCATTGTTAACAAGCTTCCACTATCTTTCCTGATTGCCAGACATCAAGAGCTTAAATTCCCCAAATGAAGCTTTTCTCTTAAAAGAGAAATGTTTTCAGCTTGTTTCACTTAATCTTCCCAACCTGGCAACCATGCACAAGTGCTCTCTGCACTATAATTTAGAACAGCTCATTATGTCTGTGTGAAATAAACAGTTATGGAAATGTAGAAATTAAAGTTGAAGCTCCAATCTTCTCCCGAAAATCCCCAAAAAAGTCAAAGTCTAGCTCAGAGAAGCTGTCAATCATGACATCACACCCCCTGTTTTTATGGCATCAAATAACTAGCTAAAACCAAACTTATTTTAAAAACGAACACTTGAACTTACATCAGCGTGATAAAAACTACCTATAATGACAGAAACCATCTTTGGAAAAAAAATTATTTGAAGTGTAATTTGATTGTTTAGTTTGTCTCATGTCCCATTAAATTACATGGAGAGGGCGGGGTTTATGACCTATACTGCATCCAGCCACCTGGGGGTGATTGAAATGTTTTGCCTTCACTTTTCAGGACTAGTGCGGCACACTTAGATAGAACTCGTTTTGGACAACCGGAAAAAAGTAAACATGCTAGTCTTTCTGTCGTGACGTCATGAAGCATCGCAGAAGCAGCATCAGTTGTCGTCAACTATGAGCAGATTGGAGCTTTAACTTTAATTTCTACATTTCCAGAACTGTTCATTTCACACCGATATGAGTTGTTGCAGTTTTGACCGATTCTGCGGGAGTGTGGGCAGGATCTTGATATTGAGCTCAACTTCGCACTTACTACTGCGCAGACTCGGGCTCCAAGTTCACTATGCGCAGACTCCAGACTCAAGATGTCAGCGCCATACTGACACACTGGCGGCTTCAATGGAACAACAACGGAAGAGAGTGAAAGTGTGTCGTCCATCTTTTTTTACAGTCTATGACTGAAACGATCGAATCTTGTGTCCCGATTCCCATTGAAGTTTATGAATCCCCATGGCATCCTATGTCAAGCAGATCATGGCAAAATCGGGCTAAAATAATGTAGTGTGAACTGGGCATTAGCCACAGCTGTTTATCCATATCAAAGATGAAAATGGCTTAAAGAAAAAAGAAAAAAAGATGAGTATGTTTTTTGTGATCTGTATGAATTTGCATTTGTGGAGGAATCTGGATCTGTGGTTTGTCTCATGTGCAGCTGAACTGCTTCTCAATCTAATGTGAAAACAAATGAACAAAGCACAAAGTAATCAATACAATTTTGTTTGTGATTAAAGGGTTAGTTCACCCAAAAATGAAAATTATGTCATTAATGACTCACCCTCATGTCAAACCCGTAAGACCTCCGTTCATCTTCAGAACACAGTTTAAGATATTTTAGATTTAGTCCGAGAGCTTTCTGTCCCTCCGTTGAAAATGTATGTACGGTATACTGTCCATGTCCAGAAAGATAATAAAAACATAATCAAAGTAGTCCATGTGACATCAGTGGGTTAGTTAGAATTTTTTGAAGCATCGAAAATACATTTTGGTCCAAAAATAACAAAAACTACGACTTTATTCAGCATTGTCTTCTCTTCCAGGTCTCTTGTCAATCCGGGTTCACGACTCCGCAGTGACGCTGCTTTCGTAAGACGAATCAATTCAATGGAATCAATTCAATGAAAAGGATTTTATCTTAAACTGTGTTCCAAAGATGAACGGAGGTCTTACGGGATTGGAACGACATGAGGGTGAGTCATGAATGACATAATTTTCATTTTTGGGTGAACTAACCCTTTAATAATCACGCTTATATTTTTGAGCAAAATAATCGTGAATGTCAGTTTAACCATTATTGTGCAGCTCTAACTTACAGAAAGAAGAGGGTTTCCAGAGGCGGAATCTGAAACAGACTTAAACATCGTGGCAGTCTGAACTTATAGCACTGGTAAAATATAACAGAGTCTCCAACAGAGCCAATCAGATCAGCATTAGAGGCTGATGGAAGTGATTGACAACATAAAACTGGACGGATACTCATTCATTTGTTTGGACACACAGTGCCAAATCAAGCAAAACTATCGGAGGGGGACTGTGCTTATTTGTCAAGCACATGGGTGACGAATATCACAGAACTGCTGACTGTCTCATTCAGACTATACTATCTGCCTCAAGACAAATAACAGTTGTCCTAGTTTATGTGGCTGGGTCAAACTGCTGAATGCATAGATGCTAACTACAACAGAGAGCTGTGCAACTCTGCCGATGACCTCGTGTTTTTGATTAGCCATTTCAATGAATGCGATGTATCCATGTGGTTGCCAAATCTTGAGCAATACATAACCTGTCCAACGAGACTGGTTAAAGGTGCCCTAGAATTGAAATTGAATTTACCTCGGCATAGTTGAATAATTAGAGTTCTGTATATGGAAATGACATACAGTGAGTCTCAAGCACCATTGTTTCCTCCTTCTTATGTAAATTTGATTTGTGCAAAAGACCTCTGAAGAACAGGTGAATCTCAACATAACACCGACTGTGACGCAACAGTCAGGGTCATTAATATGTACGCCCCCAATATTTGCATATGCCAGCTCATGTTCAAGGCATTACACAAGCCAGTATTAACGTCTGGAGCAGCACAGCCGAATAATTGGACTTTATGCAGGTAAGCAAGCAAGGACAACAGCGAAAAATGGCAGATGGTGCAATAATAACTGACATGATCCATGATATCATGATATTTTTAGTTATATTTGTAAACTGTCTTTCTAAATGTTTCGTTAGCATGTTGCTAATGTGCTGTTAAATGTGGTTAAAGTTACCATCGTTTCTTACTGTATTCACGGAGACAACAGCCGTCGCTATTTTCATTTTTAAACACTTGCAGTCTGTATAATTCATAAACACAACTTCATTCTTTATAAATCTCTCCAACAGTGTGTAATGTTAGCTTTAGCCACGGAGCACAGCCTCAAACTCATTCAGAATCAAATGTACACATCCAAATAAATACTAAACTTACATGATCTGATATGCTGAATGACGAACACTTTGTAAAGATCCATTTTGAGGGTTATATTAGCTGTGTGAACTTTGTTTATGCAATGTATTATAGTGTCACAAGCTTGGGGGCGGGGAGTGCGAGCATTTAAAGGGGACACACTCTGAATCGGCGCATTTATAATTATGCCCCAAAATAGGCAGTTAAAAAATTAAATAATAAAAACTCTATGGGGTATTTTAAGCTGAAACTTCACAGACACATTCAGGGGACACCTTAGACTTATATTACATCTTGTGAAAAAGGGTTCTAGGGCACCTTTAAGACTTTGGGTAAATGTTTTAGTAACATGGAAGGATGCTCGGATCTTAATGTCATCCATATTTTACCAAAATATAGGCAGCTACTGAAGAGGATTAAGCCTGCCATTCATCAAAGTGTTCCAGAGACTCAACAGAAGACTGTTTTGATGCTGTTTACTTTATTTTTAAACAATTCATTTTGATTTAACACTATGCTTCATGTATAATTGACTTGAAACCGTTACTCTTTGACTTGAGATTTTCTTTTTGAAATAACACCTTTCAGTCAAGTAACCAAATCAAACAGGACTTTCTCTTCCCATCATGATTTGCATGGGACTGAATTGGGAGAGTAAATGTTGAAATAATGTGTTGTTTTATGCATTTTTTAGGAAGATGAAAAAATGGATTGACTTGTTCATGTTTAATGTTCTATTAGGTATTTAAAAAGTTTCTGTTATGTTAGTGGTTTTGGGGGTTACCAATGTGGTGAAGTGTTTGTATGGGTTGAGGACTGCTAAAGCAACCACTATGGTAGTACTCTGGATAAACTTTTAGACTGCTAGGGACTAACTGAAACAGAGGGCTTAAATACAAGGAGAACAGAGGACTAAACAAGACTAATTAACTAAACACAGCTGGTAAACAATAATCATAATAAAGGTGACCATGACAACTAGGAGTGGAGAGATCTTAATGTCATTCATATTTTACCAAAATATAGGCAGCTACTAAAGAGGATTAAGCCTGCCATTCATCAACGTGTTCCAGAGACTCAATAGAAGACTCAAATTTTTTTTTTTTTTTATGTTGTTCACTTTATTTTAAAACAATTCATTTTGATTTAACACCATTGTATTAGGTTTCTGGTTCAAATGTGATTGCTTTATGTATAATTAAGACCATTAACATAACATGTTTAAATCAAGTATCCAATTCAAACATGACTTTCCCTTCTCATCATGTTTTGCATGGGACTGAATTAGGAGAGTAAATGTTGGAATAATGTGTTGTTTCATGCATTTATTTTTAGCAAGGTATTTAGAAGTTTCTGTTATGTTAGTGGTTTTGGTGAAGTGCTTGTGTTTGGGTTGAGGACCTGCTAACAAGAATTCTAATTGCTTTAATAATAAAGCAACCACTATGGTAGTGCTCTGGATGAAACCGGTACCACTTCCAGACTGCTAACACCAAACATCACGTGTAAATAAAAGTTATATTTAGGTTGCTGTTATGTAAATCACAGGACTCAGCAAGAAGCATTAATAGCCAGTTGTACAGGTGTGCTCAGAACTTGGCACCCCTGGTAGATATGATCAAAGTTGACTGTAAAATTAAACATGAGGAAACACAAAGACCAAATTCCTTTAATCATTCATCACAATGAGTAAAACCAAAGAATATAGTTCTGATGTGCAGCAAAACATCGTTGAGCTTCACAAAATAGAAAGTGACAGTAAGAAAATAGCTAACTTCAAAAGGGACCGGCTTCTATGGTCATATGAAATTAAATAAAGAGCTTTTTGGCAGCAAACCCACCAGATGGTTTTGTTGCACACAGGGATAAAAAGTACCCTACGCCCAGGGTTAAATATACTGCCGGATCTTGTGGGCCTTTTTATACCAACAGATAAAGAAATCAAAACCTGACCGCTTCTGTTAGAAATCCTATAATGAGCCGCGGTTGGATTATTCCATTTTAAGACAATGATCTAAAACAAATATAAAAACCAACACAAAAATGTGTCTCAGAGCACAAAATGAAGCTTCTGCCATGGCCGTCCCAGTGCCCTGACCTGAATCCTAAAGAAAATGAGTGGAGTGAACTGAAGAGAAGAAGCACCAACATGAATCTGGGAATCTGAAGGATCTAGAGATTCTGCATGAAGGAATGGTCTCTGATCTCTTGTCAGGGGTTCTCCAAACACATCAGGCATTATAGGAGCTGTTATCTTGGCAAAGAGTATTGAATAAAAGGGTGCCAATAATTGTGGCCGACGTGAACTAGAGAAAAACATTCATTTCATAAAGAGATTTTCTCTACATTTTCAATTCTTTCACTTCAATGGAAGGTTAGATTTTTGTGATTTAAAAATAAATAAAAGATCAAAAGGATTATTAATGCAGATTTATTTTTACAAGCTTCTTTGTTCATATTTACCAAGGGTTAGTATAATTCTGAGCACCACTGTACATTGTTGATTCTTTTGGGTTTTACTTGTTGCAGTCATGTGAAATCACTGTCCATGACTGAATCATGTTCAACCAAAGAGCTATTTTTTTGAGTTTGAATGTACCGAATGGAACTTATTTATTATTGATCATGACTGTTGCAGAAATTATGAATTGTTGAATGATACAGTAACCTGTAATGTTGACTTCTGTGTAAATTTTGTTGTTCAAACAAAGAATTATTTTTAAAAAAGCTAAATAATGCAGTTAAATGTAAGATTAAAAAATGAACAGAAGGAATATAAAGAGAATGTTGAGGAGAAAATCAGAACAGGAAATGCAAGAGATGCTAGAGGGGTTTGAATATAATGTGAAACCAGTTCAACTAATTGTTTTGCAAATAATCTTAACATTTTGTATTCTAGATATGATAATAATTTAAGTGATTTGACAATTAGTAATGAATAACATGACTCAATCTCAGCCTATTGCTGTGTCTCAATCCACCTACTTATACTATGCCCTAAAAATATGCACTGTTTTTGTGGGAAAAAGTACATACTTTTGAGAGTAGGCATATTTCGTCATAACTACATTTTTTCAGCTGACTCTCTTCCACTTATGTGCATACTGTCACCATTTAAACTGCCTTGTCACAGTTAAAATCATCCACATTTCATTTCATTTCATTTCATTTAATCTTCATTTATATAGTGCTATTTACAATCCAGATTGTTTCAAAGCAGCTTCACAGTAAAAATAGGAAAATGAATGGACAGAGATTATTTTGGCTGGGCTCTTAGAAAAAAATATTATCGAGCTGTAGGATTATTCCTGAACGAAGCCCACCAAATTAACACAACTCCACATCCCAAAGATCAAAGAGATCCAACTCACCCCACCGAACCATTTGTGTGCCATAAAGTTGAACCTGGGGACTAAAATGGCCAATCGAAGATGGCTCCTCCATGTCTGCATTAATTACAAATACATTTGATTGTGGTAACAGAGCAAAAGATCAAAGAGACCCTCTTTTGTTTTGTTAACTTTAAGAAAACAGATGGATCAGCATCTGGGGTGAAAGTCACAGCAGGCCACTGGGAATCACCTACAGGAAACATTCCCTCTGCCCAGCTTTGCATTTCAAGTTTGGGAACAAAAGAAGGACATTATGCTAATTACATACATGAACATTTTGATTTAACACCATTGTATTAGGTTTCTGGTTCAAATGTGATTGCTTTATGTATAATTGATTTTAAAACCATTAACATAACACGTTTAAATCAAGTATCCAATTCAAACATGACTTTCCCTTCCCATCATGATTTGCATGGGACTGAATAAGGAGAGCAAATGTTGAAATAATGTGTTGTTTTATGCATTTATTTTTAGCAAGATGAGAAAATGGAGAGACTTGTTAATGTTTAATGTTCTATTAGGTATTTAGAAGTTTCTGTTATTGTTAGTGGTTTTGGTGAAGTGCTTGTGTTTGGGTTGAGGACAAGGTGTTATCAGGAAACTCGGACTTGCGACACATCTGGAGGTGAAAGTCACAGCAGGCCACGGGGAATCACCTACAGGAAACATTCCCTCTGCCCAGCTTTGCATTTCAAGTTTGGGAACAACAGACTGTAAGGACATTATGTTAATTACATACATGAACAGGAGAACTGGGCGTAGGACCCGCCCAAAACCTGACCTGATTGGCTAAAACACTAAAATGTGGAACCAACAAACTGTTCAAAATCCAATACCGTGCACTGTGTTTTCGCTTTTGCTTGTGCTTTCTCGCCTTGGCCTTTGTTGAGTCAGCGGACCGACCATCGTCCTGCCTGCAAAGCTAAACTTCTTCAAGAACTCACTCAATCAGAGTGACGGAGGACAGATACTGATTATTAATCACTCAAACTCTTTATCTAAACCTCTCTACTTAACCGTTGGACATGCACATCTGCCATGTTTGTAGTTTGTAGTTTCCTCGTTCAATGCACAATGGGTTGTGGGCACTATTAGCTGTTAGAATGTGCACAGATCTGCACTTCAGATTCTAACCAGAACAAGGAGACTATCTTTGGAATACTAATTTGAACATACTATGATTTAGGACACATTAATTTTGAATAAATTCCCAATGAATTGGGACGTTGCACATGACTACACTGGAAAGAGAGGTTATCACGATGCTTCATTAAACCACACAAGCCACCTGGCCTGGATGGCCTGAAGGGGAAAGTCCTGAAAATACTTTTGCAGTGTTGAAATGTGGGTGTACAAATTTTCCTGGACGGTGGTTTTGTAAAATTGGCCTGGCATGATTGTGCTCACATTGGTTCAAACTGGGAGATTTATTGAACTCCTGCAATTTGCCTACCGGGCTAATCTGAGCACTCTCTCATTCTTATTTACTGCACTTTGTTATTCTTCTAGTTATGTACTTTTATTGAAGTCTCAGACATTTACAGAAAAAATTTACAGTGGAAAACTGTATGCACAATCCAGTCTCATTACCCTTTGATTCCCTCATAAATTCTAAAATTCCAAACATTTCTGGCATCTTCCAGCGTCTAAGTATGTGGGTGTTTACTAATGTCTGGAATGTCCAGACGCTGGGAAAAAGTCAGTGTACATTTTTTAAGATATACCTAATTTATACCAACTCAAACCCTTCATGTACATAACCCTGATGTCAACAAAAAACAAAACATTGGTGAGAATGCATACCTGGGTTTACAAAGTGTCTGATTCATTGGTTTAAAATCTTGAAGAATACATGGGAACGTTGTACCAGTGTGTGGGCTGATTTGTTTTTTTACTTAGATGCTGTATTCATTCTGGCACCTGAAGCTTTGTAGTGGTTTGTTGGGTGTGTGTAAATTCATGGGATTCTTACCATGTCAGTGAGTAATCTTTTCATCAAATCATCTGGAAAAATGCTTCCATATAATCCAAAAAACCTAAGCATGAGCCACACCTGTTCATCACACCATCACAGGTTGTTTTGACTGCTGCAGTGCTGGTCTCTAGCATTTGGTGTTGACGTACCCTTACTAGGCTGCTTAAAGGGTTAATTCACCCAAAAATGAAAATAATGTCATTTATTACTTACCCTCATGCCGTTCCACACCCGTAAGACCTTCGTTAATCTTCAGAACACAAATTAAGATGTTTTAGTTGAAATCCGATGGCTCAGTGAGGCCTCCATCGCCAGCAATGACATTTCCTCTCTCAAGATCCATTAATGTACTAAAAACATATTTAAATCGGTTCATGTGAGTACAGTGGTTCAATATTAATATTATAAAGCGACGAGAATATTTTTGGTGCACCAAAAAAACAAAATAACGAATTATTTAGTGATGGCTGATTTCAAAACACTGCTTCATGAAGCTTCGGAGCGTTATGAATCATTTGTGTTGAATCAGCGGTTCGGAGCACCAAAGTCACGTGATTTCAGCAGTTTGGCGGTTTGACACGCGATCCGAATCATGATTCGACAAAAGATTCATAACGCTCCGAAGCTTCCTAAAGCAGTGTTTTTATAATCGGCCTTTACTATATAAGTCGTTATTTTGGGTTTTTTTGGTGCAACAAAAAATATTCTCGTCGCTTTATAATATTAATATTGAACCACTGTACTCACATATTTAAACTGATTTAAATATGTTTGTAACATATTACATATTTAACATTAATGGATCTTGAGAGAGGAAATGTCATTGTTGTCAATGGAGGCCTCACTGAGCCATCGGATTTCAACAAAAATATCTTAATTTGTGTTCTGAAGATTAACGAAGGTCTTATGGGTGTGCAACGGCTTGAGGGTGAGTAATAAATGACATTATTTTCATTTTTGGGTGAACTAATCCTCAAGTTCAGGTCTTCTGCACTGGTCTACCCAAAGAAGGATCTACATCAGACAGTCCATCCATCCATCCATCCATCCATCCATCCATCCATTCATCCATCCATCCATCCATCCATCCATCCATCCATCCATTCATCCATCCATCCATTCATCCATCCATCCATCCATCCATCCATCCATCCATCCATCCATCCATCCATCCATCTCTTTCATGTCTAGTTTTTCTCATGTCATGGCAGAAAACACACCACTCAACATATCATAAATAAACTAAACAATTTCCATTTTCAAAACTTAGAGCTATCTTGTGGTTCAGTAGGTTTTGAGAGCGCAAAGGAATTTAAGCCAATGTCTCTTGAATGTGGTTTAGATGCTAAATATTGGACTTCTCTTTGCTATAAATGTTGATTTAAAAATGTTATGGAATTCTTTTTTTCCAAGATCAGGAAATAATAATATTCTTTGGGCCCTTAATTGTAATTTGCATTTTATTTTCTACAAGATACAACTGAGGGATCAGAGGGGGGAAAAATGGTCAGTTGGGTTGGGTTGAAAATGGACAAACCCAGCGATTGGGTTGTTTTAACCCAGCGATTGGGCTGTTTTAACCCAGCGGTTGGTTAAATGTTTGCCCAACCTGCTGGGTAGTTTTATTTAAAAATTGCTATATGGCTAGCTTAAAATGAACCCAAAATAGTTGGGAAATTAAAAACCAGATGCAATTAGAGACAACAATAATAGACAAAAGGTGAATGTTTATTAATAAGCTTTAATATTTTATTAATATAAATTTAATAGTTTATTAATATAAATGTATTAATAAGCAATTTAATAAATGTTTAATAATTATTCATTGAACATTAATAAATGTTCATTTCCAACATACTTTGGGTTAATTTTAATTAAGCAATACAGTCATTTTTAAACAATAGTTGAGTTAAATAAAACTACCCAGCAGGTTGGGCAAACATTTAACCCTACCGCTGGGTTAAAACAACCCAATTGCTGGGTTTGTCCATTTTCAACCCAACTTGGGTTGTTTTTAACCCAGCATTTTTTAGAGTGTAGCCAGCCACAAGCACATCTGCCCACATTCGTACTAAAAAATATTCAGAGACCTTTATTCATTCCCTTAGTAGTTAATTTAAATGTTCCCCTGAATGAATGACCATAAATTATTGATTACATGAAGGCACCAATACTATTGTGAACATTTATACTTTTAAATTGGCACAACCTATCATCTCTTTTTTTCTGTAGTTAATTGAATCTGTGCCCAAAGATGGTAAAAAGCTCAACTTAATCTTACACGCTTGATCTCGAACCAATGACGCCACTGACATGACGACATGTAAAGTCATGTACTGTAAATGCCTTCAGTTGTGTTCTGTTTTCAGGTTACGGTCATAAACAGTTCAACTGATAGTCACACCTACATTTTTTGCCTGCTACCTTGATTTGACTCTGCATAGACACTTATTTGCTGCCGTTCTGGGGGCTTTTAATTATGCATGTCTGTTTACATTTTGAAAGAAAAAATCTAATCTTTGTTTGGCTTCTAGAATAAGAGGATTTGTAAATAACATGTAAACCACTCTCTGATTTTACACCCCACATTAAAATGTGTTTTGGTCAAACTGAATCACAAACAGTTTACAAAAAGCATTGAAAGTTTTTGCTGCAAAGGACAACTTTCTGACTTTTTCATAACGTAATCACAGTGGGACATTGTGGCATTTCAAATCTGGCAGCTGAAATCCCAAAAAAATATGTGCTTTCTATGGTTGGATATTTTGGTTTGGGCTGAAGGCCCAGACCAAAGAAAAATATGTAGGCAGTAGACACATTTACTGTGAAATGGGTCTTGATTGACCACTTTTGATGGGATAGACCGAACGTCATCTTGGCACTAAGGCCTATACAGTAAGTTGCCAAAATGTGTACTTGACACAGCGTTTCAGTTTCATATAAACACTTTTACAATGCAATTATTAAAGAAATACATTTCAAAACATTCAAAATCCACTGACTCTTAAATGTGATGTCTCAATGGGCATGACATGTTATACTATATGCGACCACTACCATATATTTACCATGGTATATATCAGTGTGTCATCTCTGATACTGTCATTGTATTATGGTGCCACTACAGTATTTTAAAACATGGTTTGGGAAATATTCTTATACTCCCACCACAATAGTGATTTTATTATGACTACATCAATTCTTCCAGCTAAAGATGATTGGCTTTGCCAGATCAATGGAAAGACTATACACCCTGTTCACTAACAGACATTGTTGAAAAATGAGAATCTGTTGAGAAAACTTTTGAATCTGTTTTCTATTTAGCTAAAATGCAGAATGAACGGTCTAATTATTGTCTGATAGATGAAATGTCATGAGACATGGTGTCTGCAACTTGCTCCACATGTCTGAATTCTCAGACTATAGCAGCTGCATCCTGCATGCTGTTTATGTCTATACAGTGTCTCCTTGTTAAATGTGATTGCTCAACTTTTCATGCTCTGCCATCAGAAAAACTGTTCCTGGAGCAGGTTTACTTCGTCTCTAATGTTTCCAGGCTTCAGATGGAGACGATAGTCTGAGGTTGTTTCAGACAATGCAAGATCGAGTCTCGGCTTGTGGCCCCATTCCTGACCCCTTTCTCCTCTCTCTAACTCCGTTTCCTGTCAGTTCTCTGTACTGCCCTGTTTCAATAAAAGCAAATACAGCCAAATAATTTTTCCAGACTGCAGCTGTCTCAAATTCCTACTATATTCACCCATGACAGGAATGCAATAGCAGTGTTTTCATTTAGCATCCAGAGAATAAATATGCACTTGATTTGTAAGTAATGCATTTGATCAGAATTTTAGAGTTATTTTGTTCTTATGTTTATTTTGCTCTTTTAATGTATGAGTATGGTTGAAATACTCAACTTTAGTACTCTAAACTAACCTAAGCAAGTGATTTCAAATGTTAAAAAGGTTTGTCTCTAGATGGCGCAGGCTGACAGGTTGCAATCACATCATTCTCTATAGTAAAGTCAAGTCACCTGTTTATATAGCGCTTTACACAGTACAAATTGTTTTAAAGCAGATAACAGAAAAAGATGGATTTCAGCTGTTGTTCAGCTGAAGTCAGATCATTGTTGATTCAGTTCCGTTGTAAAGATCATCAATTATTAAATTAGTTCATTTAATTTCTGTTCAGCATTATCTTGACCAAGAAAGAGTGTTGGTCTGGCCTTCATTTGCCTCCATTTAGAATAAATCAGCTTGCTTTAGGCCACTAATATGATTAAAGTCTTTATCTTGTTTGAGTGGATATCATTTTAAAGGGCTCCTTGATTATTGAGCACATGCTAGTGGATGAGTTGAATCAACTCCACAGCAACTACATAAATTTATCCACTAACCATTCAGAAACGTCTAAAAGTTATAACTTCTTCCTGAGTCTCTCCATCAGTGTCGACTCCGGTTTGAACAATGTAAGGCTGAACACCGTTACTGACAATCCTCATTTTGGCTGCGTGAGATTCTCCAGCTTTGTTGTTGTTGAGCTGTTAAAGCTCCACCCTCTTCTGGAAAGGGGGGCGGGAGCAGCAGCTCATCTACATTTAAAGGGACACACACAAAAACGGCGTGTTTTTGCTCACACCTAAATAGGGGCAAATTTGACAAGCTATAATAAATGATCTGTGGGGTATTTTGAGCTGAAACTTCACAGACATATTCTGGAGACACCAGAGACTTATATTACATCTTGTGAAAAGGGGCATTATAGGTCATCTTCAAAATTTTTAAAAGTACTGCTGACTTGAATATATTTTGTAGTATTTTTAAAACATTTTCAGTGAAAGGAACCTTTTATACCTGTAAGTACTGTTTTTGGGACATGTATGGATATAGACTATAGAATGCAAACATCTTGTGTTGGGCATGTGTTTACAGGTCTAGAAAGATATTTTAGGGGATGTAGGCGGTATCTTGACTTTGTAAAGGTAAAGGTATCTTCACTATGTAAAGGTGCACTATGTCACGTTTACTTGTTTTCTTGGCCAAACAAACAAGTGCAGTATACATTCATTTCATTTATTTATTTTCCAAAGGCCTATTCTGTAGAGATAAAACATTTTTACAGTGGACTGCACTGCAGTACTTCATCACCAATATTTTCTGTACAATTATAGTTGTTTGGAATTGTTCAGAATCATTTAATGTCACATTCAGCCAGTCCAGGCAATTCGGCAGTTTCCCTGGAATAAGTGGCTCTCCAGGCTAGGATTTGAGGAACCCTGATGGAAAATTGTCCCTATCATGGCCCGTTCAGCAAGGTGACCAGCTTGCCAATTCAAGATGACTAATAAACTGCCTTGTCTTCCAAGATATATTTATAGAAAACCTTATTTGAAGCTTTTTATAATAGAAGACAGAGGTAGCCCTTACTGTTCATTGCTGTAGTCTAAACAGTTACTGACTACCCGAAAAACACATGCTTAAATTTATAAGAAATAATCAGACCAGCCAAGCTAAACTCAACAAACACAGCACTGTGATCATTTCATTTGAATATTATTAATAGTTTTGGATCAAAATCTAGACGAGTGCTATTAGAAGAGACGCTGCTGCCAAACACCGTGTAGAGACAGACAGACTAATTATTCACACATACTTAATCTCTCTTTCTCTCTCTCTGAGCAGATGTTGAGAGTGAGTGAGTTAGCGTGTGTCAATGGAAGAAAATGCTTTTGTATGAGTGAGTTTTTCTATCTTCTGTCTTCTGTCAGACTGTCCTCCTCCTCCAAAATAAATAAATAATTTTTTTTTTTTAAAAATGGCCCTTTAAGTAGCTTTTCCAAGCACCTTATTACGACCTTTATTTATGTTTTTGACGTATGACTGTCTGTCGTTACCAATCAAAATGTGTGTTCATTTAAATGCAATGTGTGGACTTTTTACACCATTTGTCGTGTTTCCATTTACCAAAACTCTTTTTTTTTATTTATTTTTTTTTTATTAACAACTACACCCACCCCATCCCTAAACCTACCCTTAGTGATTTTTAGTGCATATACACTTTGTGAGCACAATGCGTTCCCTGAGATTGAACCCACGATTGCATGATTGCATATTGTTCTACATTGCAATGCTCTGCCAACTGAGCTACACAAAACCTGAAATATGACGCAGATAAAAGGGAACAATGCATTAAAATGAAAGTGTCCTGTTGTAGATAGGAGCCTTTACTAAAGTTGCGCTCCTATGGGTCATATTTCAGGGAAGTGACAAACGACCTATATTGGCGTATTGGTTGGAGAACATGTTGCTTTTGCAGCTTGTTTGTGTCAGTTTTTTGTTTGGCAAGTGTCTTAAGCAATTGGAGGTGCGCTGTCGATGGTCGAAAGCTGGTCGATATAGCAGCATCTCAAAAGTTCACCCAAAAATGAAAATTCTGTCATCATTTACTCCCCCTCATGTTGTTTCAAACTTGTATAAATTTCTTTTGTGACTTCTCAGTGAGTGACTGTGGTCTGTACCCGAGCTACAGGTGACTGGCTGACATGGTTTTGCACCTGGACTGAATCAATGCGCTTTCAAAAAGGGACTCATTCAAACTGATAGCAGGAAGAGAGTTGCTTGTTGTTGGTGTTTGTCATGAGGCTATCGGAGCTCTCGGGAATATGGAGGTTGCGGGAGACCACCGCCGCACTCGAGGAGTTCTCGTTCTGAATGACCTTCCCTAGAATGGATTTTTGGATTTCGATCTTTTGTTCATCATTTAATGTTTATTTCTTTAATTAAATAAATTATTTTATTAAGCAGTGGTTATGTGGCATTTCCCTGATTTTGATGCATTCCTTGGAAAAGAATCATAACACTTTGTAAGGGTGGAACACAGGCTGTAGGGTCGCCGAATGACAAAAGAAACTTTATCAGCAAGATCGTAGAAAACTGTACATTTCTTGTCTATTACCACCCTCTGCAACATATACCAATGACGGAAATAAGCGCACATTATTGTTAATACCAAATCAGAACTAGTTAGCACATCATTTGTATTTGAAAGGGTTTAATGACAATATCTGATTATGGTTACACTTAAAATAATTACAAAACAGATGTATGAGATGATACAATCATATACCATTAATAGTACCCAGCATTACCTGAGAGATAGAGAGAGAATGAGAGAGAGGGAGAGGGCCAGAGAGTGCCCAAGGAAAGCCAAGAATCAAAGAGACAGAGCAACAATTACAATCTTCTTTTATCCCTTCCTTGGCCATGTGACAAACCCAAATGTTAGACATTCAAACTGACCAATCTGAAGTTTAAAACTTCCCCCACTGTAAGGTGTGGCAATTTGTAGACCCCCAATGTACACACATTTTGGCCTATAGGGCTTGATCACTATCAAGTCATTTGTGCCTTCCAAATGGCCCTTGTAGCAAGAGAGAAGGGGGTTGAAACAGTAAAGCAAATGTCTTTGTTCATTTTAAAATATCTTTGGATATGTTCAACCTTACAACATTGTTCTGCTGTACAAAGGAAGTTTTTTGGAAGAATGTTTGTAACCAAGCAGATCTCGCCACCCCATTGTCTATCATATGGTAGACCACCCACATGACCACCATATCTTAAGAACATCTAAGTGTACTCAACTGTGCTATTTTGAGAACTTGTGCTTTTAATATACTCTGTATTTTAAAAAAAATGTATTCAGATACTACTTATAGTACATTTGAACCCATAGTGTACTACAAGTGGTAACTAAATATATTTTTTTAAATACAGAGACAGTATATTAAAAGCAGTATATTTAGTTACCACTTGTAGTACACTATGGTTTCAAATGTACTATAAGTAGTATCTAAATATATTTTTTAAATACAGAGATAGTATATTAAAAGCACATTTAAGTTCATATTTCATGGCGTCTCAAAATAGATGTTCTTAAGAAGTACTGAAGTGCTAAAGAAGAATTTTTAGTATATTAAGTACAAAATTAGTGTGTGAAAATAGAGCACTTTACATTATTGAAAACTTTTTTCATCTGGGAAATGACAAAGTTCTCATTTTTGGGTGATCTAAATGTGACCTTTGGGTGACCTTTAACGCGAAGGCATACCATTAAAGTCATCCCGAGGAGCATTGTTCTCTTGAGGAATGCACGACTGCAGTTGCTGAAGTAGTAGGATACTCTAGTATTTTGTCTGCAGCTAGAACTAAAATAGTGATTTTTTGAATAATGTGGAGAAAGTTGATGACGTTGTAGTGAAAAAGATTGTCGTTAACAATGTGTTTACCCTGGTAATACCTCTGGTCCAGCCGGCAAAAAGGATTAAGGCTCCGGTATACTTCAAACGAACTTCTTTTTCGTTCTTCGTTTAGGGGTAAAACGAAGTTCGAAATGCATGACCAGCGATATACTGTAAACGAACATCTGACGCCGCCCACACTGCTGAGAGCGACGGTTAGATGAATATGTAAATATGTGCCGTGCACTTTCTTCTCAGTAACAAAATAAACACAACAAAAATGAGAAAACAGTAAGCATTTATTATAGAAAGCATAAGAAAAGCGTCTAATCATAACAGCATGGGAATGTTAGCATGAGCTCTGCAAAGTAGCGTCCAGTCACGTCATGTCTTCATATAGCACATACTTTATTCAATGGATTGCTTAAAATCAAGCAGCTTTACAGTATCAAACATGAAAAACAATGCTAGTGCCTCATTTTTTTACAAGCACAACTTCATTTTGTACTATAAAGCAGCTCTCCAGTGTGTTCATGTTTTCACTCGCGGAGATCTTACCTGAACAAATGCTGCGTTCCAGGCAGGTTTTTGAGCCCGTAAGTCACTATTTCAAATCACGACTCACGACTTTGTAGCGTTCCAGGAAAGTCACGCCAAACTGCGTAAAAGTGTAAACAAACCAACATGGCGGACCGTACGGGGCTTATGCTCATTAATTATTTCTGTCGCCAAAGGTGCTTACTCCTTGCTTATTTGAGGGAAACAGAGGAGGAAAACGGCACATAAGGCAAGAGAAGCTGCTACCTTTTATTTTACAATGCACTTGCAGAAACACGGCATCCGTAGGGGCTGCCATTGTTGTTTCACGGGCTATGTGATGTCAGAACTTGTAACCGGGAGTACATTGATCTAGTACGAGTTCACGGGTGGGAAGTCACGGCTTTGACTGCTGTTCCAGTGCACTTTCACGGGTAGAAGGTTGGAAAAACACGGGTTGCCTGGAACGCGGCAAAACTCTACAGATCAAATCAATCAGAAGCCCCGTTTCCACCGCAGGAACTTTACCCAGGAACTAGGGACTTTGGGCTGGTACTCGGTGTGTTTCCACCGCAGGAACCAGGAACTAAAAAAAGTTCCGGGTAAAATTTCCCCCTCAGAAAAGTCCCTGATGGCGAGGTGGTACTTTTTCAAAGTTCAGGAACTTTCGGGGGTGGGACTAGGCGCTGAACATGCTGATTGGTCGGATTCACGCCGCATTTGATTGGTCAACTCCACGCAGCAGTAAATTCCATAATAACATTCTTCACAACTCTGGATAATTTTGATTGATTGTTTTCTTACCAATCTTGTTCTTTCTGCCCGATGGCGCGCGTTCGTCCCAGCCATCTCACGGTCGATGACGGCAATTGCTGATAAGACACGTTGTCTCATTTTATATCGAGAATTACGAGCTTTCTGTATACGCTTTACTATCAGTGCTCGTCTGTTTTCTGCCGTTTGGTTCATTATTTCTTTAGTAAACCAATACACCATGAGCAGAAGCAGCATTCCTTGAATCTCCTCCATACTGCTTTTTCTGTCGCACAAGAATGATTACGGTCCGTCACTGACAGGAAGAAACAGTCGCGCGCAGTACTACGTCACCGGACAAATTAGCCTAATCTTCACGGTACTTTAGACCGCGTGGAAACGCAGAAGGCAACGGGTCTGGGGGGGACAAAAAGTTCCTGGGAGAAAAGTTCTTGGTACAATTGTTCCGGGTAATTTCGGTGGAAACGCGGCTAGAGACGCGGTCCACGCGAGTGAAGGCTGAGCCTCAGCGCACACCTCCTATTACGTTATCGTCACTGACCAATGGTAGTACGAAGGTGTTTTGGTGCTGGAACGAACTTTTCCTGAAAGTTCGCTTTGGCAAGCCGTTTCGAACTTCCAAAAAGAACACAAAACGAACTTCGTTTTGGCCTGATTTTGTTCGAAATGACGTCACATCAGTTCTT
The DNA here is from genome assembly GCA_036281575.1 of Ancherythroculter nigrocauda. Taxonomy (NCBI): domain Eukaryota; kingdom Metazoa; phylum Chordata; class Actinopteri; order Cypriniformes; family Xenocyprididae; genus Ancherythroculter; species Ancherythroculter nigrocauda. Next base: position 5,587,442 of record VTFQ01000005.1, on the reverse strand, counting down.
TCTTCGATTTCGTTTGGAGTATACCTTTACGCTTTCAAATGTACTGTCAGAGGAAGATGAAGATTCTCAGAAGACATAGTTTAATATATAAGTAGACAGGACACAGGTAGTGACACATAAAAAAAGACAATACCAGACAAAGAATTGAACTCAGACAGAAACTTAAATACACAAAGGTATGAAAGAACAGCTGTGAGGAGGATCAGTGTCCATGGTGACTAATGAGTGGCGGGAACAGAGAAGCACATGACAATCAAAACAAACAGAATATAACAGTGACCGTGACATGAGATTTAATGAGCCATGGTAAAAGTGTGTCTAAAATCAGAAAGATATGGTTAGGCTGTGGGTCACCTCATAATAATTATGTGATCCATGCACCTTCAGAATGTATGAAGTGCTCTGGCTGTGAACAGGAAGGACAATATGATTCATGCTTTCCTAGAGAACGGAGATCCAGTACTGCAGAAGTAAAAGATGGAAATGATAATGGAGAACTTAGCAAGAAAAGATGTTGAGAATGAAGTTGGAAAAACCATGAAAGTGTCACCGAACAAAAAACCTGCAATAAAATGGAAATTGAAGAAAAAGGCTATTGGAAGAGAGCTAGGAAAGTGACTGATGAAACGTCAGGAAAAGGTGTTGGATTCAGATGGAATCAGTCTGCCCCAAAAAGTGGAAGTGTGTGGGTGCTTCTCATTTCCTTAGTATTTATGCATTTAAGATTAAATCCATCTCTTTCCCTTGATCACAACCCATTTTCTATTTTATGAAATTATGCATGTATGTGTGAGAATTTTTTTTTTTTTTATTACTGTGCAACAAGTTGCTCTTTTTTTATTTGTAAATTAACAATTGAAATCCATTTTTACCACTGCACTGCAGTACTTTATCACCTATATTTTGTGTACAATTGTACTTCAAAATTGTTCAGAATCATTTAATGACACATTCAGCCACTCCAGGCAATTCGGCAGTTTTCAAAATCTGTCTGTTTGCAAAACCCCTGGAATAAGTGGCTCTCCAGGCCTGGATTTGAGGAACCCTGATGGAAAATTGTCATTATCATGGCTTGTTCAGCAAGGAGACCATGGGGTGAGTTTCCAAAAGCAAACTATGGTCGCAAGTTCCGTCGTTAGCAATAGAGTTTAATGGGACTTACGACCATGGTTCACCAATGATGCTTTCGGGAAATGACAGAAGTAGCACTTACTGTTCATTTCTGTAATGCAAACAGTTACTGACTACCTGGAAAACTCATGCTTGAATTTATAATAATCAGACCAGCCAATATAACCTCAATAAACACAGCACTGTGTGTGTAACACTTGGTTGAGATCAAATAGAGGATGCAGGATCTAGGTGCAGCAGAACATTTATTAAATAAACTCCAAAACAGACTTGCGAAACAGGCAGGAACAGAACACAACAATGTATATGCAACAGAGAACTGACAACTGAACAGAACAAACACAGGGCTTAAATACACAGTGAACTGAAGATCTAACGGTACTAATTAACAAGACACAGCTGAACTCAAACACGGATTGGGCTGTTCAGGGGCCATGGCAGTGCAGAGGACATACTAAATTTTCTTGGGAGGGTCTATTGGGTTGATGGTTGTTGGGCTGGAGCTGTCTCAGGAATTTGGGCTGGACACTGGACAGAGACAGGAGCCCCCTCTGGACTCAGGTAAGGCATGGGAACCATCACTGGACTGATGTCAGGGACTGGATCCTGGGTGAGGAAGAGATACAGAGCCGCGGCGGCCACCTTACGACGAGGCTAGGGAGTGGCGGCCATCTTGCGACGATAGTCATGGGCTGAAGCTTTGGTTTCCTCCTCACTCTCCACGATGGTAAAGGGGGATCCGTTGTGAACAAGTACCCACTCAACAAAATCCTGGAAGCTCCCCCGAGGCCCATCTCCGGGCAGGCGTACTCTGGTCTCAGCATTGAAAAACACACATGAGGCTGGTGTCATCATAATGCATGAAAGTCCAAATACCTCTGTGTGTGGGCCTCGAGGGACAGAGCCCCATGGGAGAGGAGGAGAATTTGTACTGCTGCTAGATCCATGTTATCGGTCAGTTCTTCTGTATCACTTCTGCAGCTAGTGATGGCCGATTTCGAAACACTGCTTCATGAAGCTCAGAAGCTTCATGAATCTTTTGTTTCGAATCAGTGATTCGGAGCGTTTATCAAACTGCCAAAGTCACGTGATTTTTTTTAAATGAGGCTTCATTACGTCATCACTGTTTTGAAACGTTTCAAAACAGTTCGAAATTTAAATTTCAACATTCTTTAGGATGATGTAACAGCTGTAATAAAGTCTGCCTCATATAATTTGTTGAATAACTTTGGTTAATTTCAATTCAAGGTAAAACCATGGTTAAACTATGGTAATACAACCTTGATGTAATTTGATGTACAATTGTTTAAAAACCATGGTTACTACAGTCATGGTTACTATAGTTTGACTATAGTACTACAACAATATTACAATAGCAGAAACATGTATCAAAACCATGGTTTGTGCTAAAAAATATGCTTACTACAGTTTTACTATAGAAAAACCATGATTAATTTTCATAATTGGCCATCCCTCAAGGGTGCGTCCGTGCATTTGGCTCTAGACTCCGGGATATGTTTCAGCATCCTGGCAATCCTCCATATGGCAAACAGTTTGGTGAATGGATTTATGGTTGCTAATATATAGACGTCACATTCAGCCACTCCTGGGAATTCAGCAGTCTTCAGAAAGTGTCTGTTTACAAAACCACTGAAATAAGTTGCTCTCCAGGGCTGGATCTGAGGAAGCCTGTCTGCAAGGGGAGCAGTTTGCCAAGCCATGTGAATGTGACTAACAGACTGCCTGAGTGTGGAAACAGGTCATGCTGTCCCAGATATACAGAAACCTTGAGAGATGAGAAGAGAAGACAGAGCGCACGTACAGCACTACATGTTCATTTCTGTAGCCTCTGCCAAAAGTTACTGACTGCCAGAAACCTCATGGTTGAATTTATTAGAAATAGCTAAGCTAACATTAATAAACACCACACTGTGATATTTCATTCATATTGTATTAATGGTTTTGGATCACTCAGTCACTTACAACCTTTTCTATACCTGTTGTGTTTATAATCGACTTGAATGATTTAAACTAGTCCCACTAGAAGTTCAATCAAGCTGTAATTTGATGATCAAAATCTAGATCAGGGATGGACAACTCCGGTCCTGGAGGGCCAGTGTCCTGCAGAGTTTATCTCCATCCCTGATAAAAACTCACTTGCCTATAACTTTCTACTAATCCTAAAGACCTTGATTAGCTGGTTCAGGTGTGTTTGATTAGGGTTGGAGCTAAACTCTGCTGGACACTGGCCCTCCAGGACCGGAGTTGTCCATCCCTGATCTAGATGGTCAATATCATAAACAATATAAGACAACATATGTCTTACTGAGATCGTTCAAATCACATTCCTGTGAATCTCATCAAAACCCACAATGACACTGACCAAGTAAATGCTTTCTTTTCTGTTTTTTGAGTTATATGGAAACTTGTTTCCTCCTGTTTTTCTGAGTGAGACAAGGAAGTATTGCTGTTTTTCTTTTCATTTTCTTTTTGTTATAGGTAATTTGGAAGATTAAAATTTATTTTGAACCTTTTTGTTTATTATTTTGGCCTCGCTCCCTCCTGAAGCTTTTGTTTTCTATTTCTTTTCTGTTTTAATAAATTATGCTTCAGTTTGATCTTTGGTTGGTGAAGAAGATTTTGTTATGGTAAAATATAGCATAATACAATGTGTTTTACTTTACAGTTAAAATCATATGCATGTCAGAAGTAGGCCTTCATGTGCTAAAACACATGGTAGCATGAGGCCTGGTTTTAAATAGGTTTGCTGTGTATACAGAAATTTGAATCATAAAGAATGTGTGTATGAGTATGGAAAATTCTATTTTAAGCTAGAAGAAAGAGAATTAAATTGATTGAAAATAATGGCAGCCACTACACCGGTGGAAATGTTAGGGTCAAAATACCCATTATGTAAGGACTTAATAGACAAAATGTCTAATGTCTAAAATGTCTATGATGACAAAATGGCCCAAAGAAGGTACATTTGATGTGTCATTGTGTGAAGAAATGGAAACTCTCATAAAAAATTATAAAGTAAAAAATGTAAGTGTAAAAAGAAAAAATAGAGAATCAAAAAGAGAAAAAGAAAAGGCAGTACTGGCATTGTTCAAAAAAGAGGGAGAAGAAATATTAAAGAATATAAAACAGGCAAGAAAAATATTAAAAGAAGTAGATAAAGAAACAAAGAAAAAAGATTGCTAAACCACCTTCATATTTACCTCCAGAAGGTCAGTTTCCAATACTTAAGGGATTGGTAGAAGTATCAGGAGCAATGCAAATGGAGGGACAAGTGGAATTAGAAAAAGAAAGACAATTGGGACCAGATGCAAGACGAAAAACAACACAAAGTAAACAATCTAGCAAAACCTTGCCTTTAGACTGTTATGAACAGGCACAAACTGCTTTAGAAAAAATAAAAACAGAGTATGCTGGGAAACCACTTAGAAAAGAAAACGATGAAATTGATATGCAAGCTCAGGTACTTGAAGATAAAATAGATAAAAGAATCAGAGAAACAGAAAAATTAATAAAAGATACAGATAAATTACTAAAGGTTCTATCCTTTAGTAATTTATCTGTATCTTTTATTAATTTTTAAAATTTTATTAATAAATTGTTAGAAAGTATACATGTAGAAAGTGAAGAGGAGGAATTATTTGATGAAGGAAGGTGGTCACATGGTAGAGAAAAATGTACACTTAGACCTGTAGCAAAGCAGTTACCAATTTTGATTAAAGGAACACAGGGACAGTATGTTCCATGATAAGAGTCTTTGAGGAAGAGACAATGGGCAAACTGTTAGCAGTGGGGGACATCAAAGCACTTCTGGCAAGTTATAGGTGGAACAAACATGGAGGAAATTCTTGAAGCAACAATTAAAAAGATGGAAGCAAGAGCCTGAAGGGAATCCTGAGGGAGACCCATTAATGGCTACACTGTTCAGAAATGCTATAGTAGATGCAATGCCACAACCAGTAAAAAGTAAACTGGAAGATGTGGTTTGTCTAAACTCCAAAACACACAAGGAGTTTTGTGATCATGTGACTCATGCTGTTGAACAGTACAGAAAAAAATGAACAAAAACTGAAAAATCAAGAAAAAGACCTGCAAAGAAAATTGACTCGGTTACAATTTGAACAATTAACAAGTAGTCACAAGAAAAAGATTCAAGCTACTGTACAAAAAGAAGGAGCCTCAGAACAAATGACGGTAACTACTCCTGTAAATGTTCCACCATCAGCTGTGCAGCTACCCCCACCTGCTGTGTATGCTTATTGATACAGGAGCAATTTATTCTTGTACAAAATCAAATTATGCTTCACATCTCCCTTTGTCTGGAAAATTTGCTAAGACAATAGGATTCTCAGGACAAATACAGCTAATTCCTATGACTGCTCCAGTTTGCATATAAAAGTGTGACCATACCTATCCTTGTATCAAATGATACTCCTGTAAATTTGTTAGGAAGAGATGCATTATGCAGATTAGGACTCCAAATTTGGTGTTCTCCAGAAGGAGTTTATATAGACTTACAAGGAATAGGAAAACAAATGGTGATTACTGAACTGAAAGCAAATGTGTATTGGATAGGACAACTAGAAAATGATGTGAGACAAGTTATTAATACATGGGGAAGATTCATTGAAGCACAAATTGTTGAAGCACAGTCACCAAAATCATTCAATTTCACTGTACTATGATATATGACCCTGAGAGAGATATAAAAATAGAAACAAAATGGCAAGAAGAAACTGGAAGAAAAAAGATTCAGTTAACCTCACATTGTATCATAATAGGAAAACAGTGAGCAGCAATGGGAATAGTTGAAAATGAATTTACAAAAAATTGGTTCAATGTGCCTAATTCTGTTCCACATGTTTCCTTATATGTAGGGAAAGATTTAGAAGCAAAAGATTTGGGTCCATTGATGAAAATAGCTGAACAATGCCAGTGGAAGTCAACAATAAATCCATTGATTTTTCATTCTTTTGACAAGAATTTTATTAAAATTTTGTGTACAACTGAATTAATTGGTATTCCTCAGGAAATAGTTATAAACCACAAAATTCGAACACAAATGATAACAACATCTGAATCAATGAAAATTGTTGAAAATGAATTAATTAAGGAGCCAGAACAACAAGTACCAACTGAATTATGGTCTCAGTATGCAACAGATGTAGGATTAGTGAAATCAGCCAGCCCGATAAAAATACAACTTAAACCAGGTGCATGTTTGCCAAGAAAATTGCAGTATCCATTAAAACCTGAAGCAGAAGAAGGTATAAAAGATACTATTGAAGGACTAGTGAAAGCAGGAGTGTTAATAGAAACAAATAGTTATTGCAATACTCCAATTTTTCTGGTAATTAAAGCAGAGAAAACCAACAAAGTGAGAATAATCTCAAGCTACGGGTATCAACACGACTCAGATTTCCCAAGTATTGACTTTTCAGCCCTCAAACAGTCCTAAAAACAACTCAATAATAAACCCAATAGAAAAAGAATTGGTAAATGAGCAAAAAATATCAAAGCAACGTAGAAATGTTAAAGATTAACAAATTGATGATTATAGTAATGAAGATATTTTTTGGGAAACAGCACAGAATAATGAATGGTATAAATGGGCAACATTTACTGCAAGAGAACTAGGAATGGATAATTGTTTGCTATGTTCTAAATCACCTTAAAATAAGGTAATAGTAGTTCCAAATCCACATGATTATCAAAAATGCGCTGTATTCAATAGAAACGTTTGCCATGCAAGTGCCTCTATTAGACCTTATTGCTCAGCTGAGTGTTTTATAGGAAATTCTGTACATCAGAATCGTTTTCGTAGACCACATTGGGGAGATTGGTGCAGATATTGGGATGTAAATGCAATGAAACTACAACAATGGCAGCGTTTCTTTCTTGAGCTGGGGCTGGAGATGAGAAGTCCCCATGGTCTCTCTCATTTTTGTTACATTTTCCCTTAACCCCTAGATCAGGGGTTGGCAAGTAAAGCCGGGTGGCACACTGTGCGATTTATAATAGTCCTTTACAATTGTTGCTTGTCAGACTGTACGAACATGATCCTCGTGTCACACTGTGGGATCTCAGCTGTCCTACATGTCAGACTGTACAACAGTCAAGACGCGATAGAAATGGACGGCACTTGAAAACTTGTCCGGAGTTTTACATCATTTTTTTACCACTGTAGGACCTTTTCTGTTGGTTTTCATTAATAAATGTCTTAGCTCAGGATCTGTTCCTGCTGCTTTCAAACATGCTGCGGTTAGGCCTTTTCTTAAAAAACCTAATCTGGATCCCTCAGTTTTGTCTAATTTTATATTAAATTATTGCTCGGTTTGTCCTGTTATTCTAGCTGCTACTTGATCTCACGGTGGCCTTTGATACAGTGGACTGTGAAGTCCTTCTGTCTCGCCTTAATCACTATGTTGGCATTCAGGGTACTGCAATTCAGTGGTTCTCGTCATATTTGACCAATAGTACTTTTTCTGTAGTGACTGGGGACTCGTCCTCTTCCACCACCTCTCTCTCTCTTGTGGGGTGCCACAAGGCTCTATTCTCGGACCTGTTTTATTTACACTTTACATGCTGCCTCTCGGGTCCACCATAGCCAGGCATAATATATCACTGCTATGTAAATGATTTGCAAATTTACTTGCCTTTGAGTCCAAAAAACGCTGATGCAGTTGGGTCACTAATTGATTGCATTTATGACATTAAACTATGGTTAGAGCAAAATTTCCTTCATTTAAATGAAGAAAAGACTGAGTATATTTTATTTGGAGAGTCTGTAACTACTGACTTTGATGAGCTGATTTCAAAGCTTAGACCAACTATCAGAAATCTCGGTGTGACTTTTGATAGTAGCCTGAAATTTGATAAACAAATTTACAGTGTGGTTAAAGCTAGTTTTTCAACTACGTCTTTTGGCCAAGGTCAAACCATTTTTGAATCACTTGAGAAAGCTATTTACGTTTTTATCAGCTCAAGATTAGATTATTGTAATGCACTTTATGCTGGTGTCTCACAGTCGTCCCTCAGGCGCCTTCAGCTGGTGCAGAATGCTGGCATTTTTGTGTATTTTATTTATTTTCTTGTTGTTGGTTTTTAATTTTTGTTTATATTGTTTTGTTTTTATTGGAAAGCACTTTGGTTCAGCTTGAGTGTTGTAAAGGGCTGTATAAATAAACGTTGATTGATTGATTGATCGATCATCAACCCAAACACATTCGGTGACAATGAGCTGCATTACACGCGGGACTGAAATGGTGGCTAACAAAGACATTTCTTGATCACGGCTTACCTTGAAAAACAAAGATAATTTGACGTTTGTTGTAGGAGAAGTCACACTGCAGGACTGTGCGCCATTTCCTCTGACACGGCCAGAATTTTGTCGGATGTAATATTTAATCGCAACATCATTAATCTGTTAGCCAGCACCCCTGCTTTTGGAAAATCCCAAGAAATGATATACCCAAACTAAAACAGATACAGTTCATAAACCCTTTGCACTAAAAGCATAAGTAAGGTCTCATTTGAAAGCAGACACTTTGCAGTTCATAAGTCGTAATTAATTATTGTCACAATGAAGAAAATAGTTAAAAATAGCTTCAAAGTTTTGGAAAGTTATTAACCCTAACCGTTGACCGTTATGACTGTGGTTACGAGGCACAAGACTGAACAGCAGCATTGGTTTTCAGCATGAATGCCGCGAAAAAAACCCAAACCACATCCAAAACGGGAAAGAGCTTTGTGGTTGACTGTACAAAACAGCTTTGACACAAAACCTGAGGTATATATTTAAAGACTGCCAAAAGCTACAGAAAAAGAAGCAAATGAATCACTGCAGTTTCACAGAAACAACTGGACTCCAGGCAGAGAAACATGGACTTGCAGTAACATTAATCATTTTGTGTCAAATTCTTGGATTTTGGAGGTAAAATCATACTGTATATATTGTATTGTTATATATTGTGTTGACAACTCATCAATTAAATATTTACCATCTTATATTCTACATAATTGGGTGTTTTTAAATAAACACTGACAAAAACCATACAAGTTTTAGGGCTGGACAATATGACGATATGTATAACATTAATATAAGTGATTACTCGGATTTAAACCTATACCTATATTGTAGTTATATGAAATATTCATAGGCAGATTTGCTTTATGTGTTTCCCCGGCATTGAAATCAGGCACATACAAATGTCAGGAAACACGACTCCTGGGTGCATGTCAATATGGTTTATTTGACAAGTTGTAAGGAACACTTTCGAGTCCAACCTTTAGTGTAATTGTTTGTTTTACTCATGTTTTTGCAGTTTCCATTCAGTCATTCAGCAGGTTCTTTTACCACTCATTTCAGCTGAGGCTGCACGTTCTGGCGGGAAAGTGACGTCGATGCATACCCTCATTTATTTCACCGAACTTCTCACTTCACCTTCTTTAAAACTGTATCTAATGTCCTTCTTGAAAAAAGGGGGAAAAAAAAAATCTGTGAGCTTTACAATTCAAAATTATTTATTTGCATTACATTTGCTCAGAACAGGTGCATCTCTGGGCTCGTTAGCATGTTAGCTTAGCACACCAACAAAACACAACAATTTATAAGATTAAAACCATGTTTTTGCTCCAAACTTACAAGTCGAGTGTTTTAAACAACCCTCTGTGATGTGACGTGGCTTCGGATCAAAAATGAGACAGAAAATATATTATTTTATGCTATTCTGCACAATGAGAAATGCTATCTCGATTAGCATTGCAATATAAATATAATCTATTATTATGAATACCCGACATGGCGTGAAGAACACAGATAAACCACATATCGTCACAATCGTGTATTATTTTCAAAAGTGTTGATCTGCATGTTATCCATGGTTTTAGCGATCTCTGGAAGCCTCTGTTAGTTCCTGGAATGTCACATGGTATGCCTGTCCTTCACTATGTGTTATTTGTTGACTAAATGTGCTCAGAGCGCCCTCCGGCTGCAAGTATGACTTGAAAACACAGTAGATCAGAGTATCCAGCGCTCGTAATAAGGACAACAGTGCGTTTTGGGTAAAAATTGAATAAATATTACTCCTCTGTATAGAAAATTTACATAAACGTATGAGAATCCATCAATATTTCTCAAAATGTGCATGCTTTTAAGCTAAAAGCACTGAGGGATGTTATTTTGTCAAGTTTTTTCATGATGATCTCACAAGAGTTTTTTTCTCAATGGCTGAGGCTGACGCTCATATTTCAATGAAAAGGTAACGACTCTTTCTCATATTCATAACTCCCGACGCATATTAACAAATAACGGTCACTATATGATATTGAGAATAAAACAGAGATTAAAAATTGAAGCTCGAGTCTTAGATCTTTTTAATGATGTATAGTTTGTCAAGGTAATTACATTACATCTAACAGTTAATTGGAGCTAATTTAAAAGAACACTCCACTTTAGCTTAGCATAGCTTAGCATAGTTCATTGAATCTGATTAGACCGTTAGCACCTCACTCAAAAATGACCAAAGAGTTTCAATATTTTTCCTATTTAAAACTTGACTTCTGTAGTTACATCGTGTACTAAGACCGACGGAAAATGAAAAGTTGCAGCAGGAGCAATGATATTGTACACTCCCTGTGCAAGCCTTGCAACCATGGAGACATTTGTGAGAGACGCTGCTAATATCATTGTGCCTGCTGCACCCATGGTACGGCAGCAAAGTTCCTTGATTATTACAGTGGAATGAGAGTATATTTTCTAGCCATATTGGCCTAGAAAATCACAACTTTCATTTTCCGTCAGTCATAGTACACGATGTAACTACAGAAGAAAGGAAAAATAATTGAAACTCTTTGGTCATTTTTTAACAAGATGCTAACGGTCTAATCAGATTCAATGAACTATGCTAAGCTATGCTAAAACTGGTACCACCAGACCCGGAGATCGGCTGAATGGATTAGAAAATGGTAAAACTCAACTGTTCAACTCGAGGGGGGTTGGAAAATGAGAGTATTTTCAAAAAAAGTGGAATGTTCCTTTAAACAAAGAAGCTTCAGTGCGTCGGTGTCCGCGTGAAGGTTAACAGATCGGCTGTCTGTGAACATGTCAAACTAGTGATCAAAGACTACAGATTTTTGCATAGGATTATAGGAATCTTTTAGGATTCTCAAAATTTGTCTCAGATGACCAAATCGTGGCCAAAATCACAGTGTACACCCGTTACTTACCTGGTAAGTAAAAATAACTAAAAAAAAAACAATAAAAAAGGACTTGAATCATGCTCTCAAAATGTTTTATTTCCTCTTTCCATATTGTGAATAATAAATGTGTATCATTTTAATTTGCTTGTTACACAATGGAGCCTAACGTATTGTAATAATTATTTGACGTAGCCTACTTTTACACTCAGAATTATTCCTTGGCATCCTTGCGTACCAAACTGCATTTTTAAAACTTGTTTGCATGCTGGAGGTACGCTATTACGTCATGTGCAGAGTGATGTTAACATTTATGCTAGCTGGTGAGAGGAAATGGCACTATCAAAGAGTCTAAAGAGGAAATAGGGCATACAAAAAAGAATGGAAAGACAACCATGCATTCATCCTACTTACTTTTGTGAATGCAAAGCCGGTGTGTCTGTGTGTGTTTGCAAATAATTTAATATTAGATGACACCATTAGACAAAGCATGGCACCTTTAAAGTGGCCTTTCCGCTTCAAACAGAGGCATGAATCGCAAAATTGAAGCACTGACAACAATCTATGCACACAGCAGCAGGATTCTAGTGCAGGGCCTCACAGATCAACAGAAAGTGCGTCCCTAAAAGCATCTTGGGTGCTCACACGTGTAGCAAATTAGCTCAAAAGAAATATGAATAATTAATCATAACTAGTTATAATTAATTATAAATATTTGGATCAGTTAATAAAATTAACTTAATGTAATAGAATTAATGTTACAATCAATTAACCAGTTGTCCAATGCACACACAGTGTTAATTGTTTATTAATTCTAAGAAATGTTCATTTCCAGGTTATGGGAAATAACAATCTTATTGTACAGAACTACTCAGAGCCAGTAGTCAGGATCTGCATGAATAGAGACTCCAGTATATGAGTGTGAAACACAGACAACTTTACGTGTGACATGAACAAGACTTTATTAACTAGACTAAACACTTAACTACTCTAACATTCACACACATACATGCATACAGTTTACCAAGAGAGAAAGAGCTAAAGCAGAGTACAGGAAGCAAGAAGTTACAGCATTGTTTGAAATTCAGCAGATCAACAGCCTTGAGCAAACCATCAGTTTAGTTTTAACAGGCCCTTCTTTAAAAGGGGTAAGGATACTCAATGTATCAGATAATGAGACTAAGTTTGATACTTGCATGTCTCTCCAAGTTGAATTAAAACTGTCCTGATGCAATTTGTGGAGGCTCCCATTGAATCTTTGCTGATATTGTCTTGATGAAAGAGAACCAGTTGGATTCAGAGGATCTTTGGTGAATGGAAGGTCTAGGCCGAAGCCTGGCACAAGCTTGGGGTTCCTTAGAAGCTTCTAGCTTCTTACAGCGTCATCTTGACATCAGCATTTGTCAGTAAAAGAGAAGAAGAAGAGTTTGATCTGGTGATCAGTGAATATAAGGGGTGAAGATGTCACACCCTCTTGAGGTGTCTGAGGCAATAAGGAATTGTCCCCTCGGAAGGAATTTTACAAGTCTTTGTGACTTTGGCAAGATATTAGCACAAGACACTGGATTGGATGAATGAGAGAAGAACCTTCTAGATTCGTATAATACTAATGTGTCAGTTACTAACATGTAACATAAATTACCAAATAGGAAACGAAAGTTGGAGTCTGTAGAAACATGCTACCAATGTAATTTCAGTTAACTAAATTTGCAACTCTGGAACATTAATACCAAAATAGTTCAAAAGAGAGAATTAATACATAGAATAAAGCCTATAAAAGGAAAGTCATGAGATGGGAAAATTGGATACATGTTTATACATTTCCCAAGTGGTTATATAGACAATGCATAGGATTGAGAGAGTTTATTTGTCCTTCTCAGAAAGAATGAAGTCAGAGTCTCTAGTCTCTGCAAAAATCTTTCTGATCGTAAAAGTACCAAGTATCTGTAACAGGACACCTTGTTCTGCCTGTGTGTTAGCTACGTTTGGGATACTAGTTGCAGTTTTAGGGGGATGGGTTCGACAGAGTTCGATAGACTTTGATAGAGTGAGTTTATGGGTAATTCATTAAATATAATGAATAATTGTGTGCCTGATTGGTCCAGACGCTACACACGACAACCAGCCATTCACTGATGCTGAGGTTTTCAAAGAGTTATGGTGACAGTTTTGCAAGAACTGGCGGCTACTGACAAGGCAAGGCAAGGCAAGGCAATTTTATTTGTATAGCACATTTCATACACAATGGTAATTCAAAGTGCTTTACATAAAGAAGAATAATAAAAATAAAACATAAGGAATAGAAATAACAGTAAAAACAGAGAATTTTGCTATCTGGATAGAAGAGCTAGGAAATCTTAGGGAGTTTTTTTGTTGTTGTTGTTGTTGTCCGTCAGAGTGGATCTAAACCTCACACGACAGGACCGCTGTCTAGCAACCTGTTAAGGCACTTCAAACTGATAAACAAAATTTCAATCTCCCCTTTTGCCAAGACACCTTAAACTGCGCCACACAGCCCTAATCCCCCTTCCGGAGATATCTTATCTGTGCAACGCAGTTCAAATTTCCCCTTTGGAAAGTGTCCTGACTGTAATCCAGAGATATCTTAACTTTGCACCACAGCTCAAATTTCCCCATTGTTTGTCCCCTTATCCAAATTTACCAAATTTTAACCTAATCACAAATGCTTTCTTCCTAATTCTCCCAGCTCTTTCAACCAGATAGCAATATTTAAAATGCATTAAAAATAACAAGATGATACATAAAATATATAAAATACATTAAAAATGAAATAAAAACAGGAAAAGTGATTAAAAGAATAAAAAGATAATACATATAAAATAAAATGCAAACAGTTTGGACATAGCACAGTGCTCAATCTGCAAATGCATAAATAAAAAGATATGTTGTGAGTCATAACAGCTAAAAGCAGACTCTCCTTGCTTTGAGTGAACTCTGGGTATTTCTAAGTGACTTGATCCTGATGATCTGAGTGATCTGTTAGGTTTATATTCTATGAGCATATCTGCAATGTATTGAGGTCCTAGGCCATTGAGTGATTTATAAACAAGTAACAGTACTTTAAAATCAATTCTAAATGTAACTGGAAGCCAGTGCAAGGACCTGAGGACTGGTGTGATGAGTTCATGTTTTCGGGTTCTGCTCAGAATCCTGGCAGCAGCGTTCTGTACGAGCTGCAGCTGTCTTATGGTCTTTTTGGGAAGACCAGTGAGGAGTCCATTACAATAATCCACCCTGCTGGTGATGAAAGCATGAACAAGTTTCTCTAAGTCTTGACTGGAGACAAAGCATCTAATTCTTGCAATATTTTTGAGATGATAATATGCTGATTTAGTTATTGTCTTTACATGGCTACTGAAACTCAGGTCTGACTCCAAAATCACACCAAGATTCCTGACTTGATTTTTAGTTGTTTGACCCCTAGAGTGAAGGTACATGTTCACTTTGAGAACTTCATCTTTGTTTCCAAACGCAATGACTTCAGTTTTATCTTTATTTAACTGAAGGAAGTTTAGGCACATCCAATTTTTAATTTCATCAATGCATTGGCACAGGGACAAGTCAATGAAAAGTCGATGAAAGCTGCTATCCAGTGCACAAATCTGCTGTCGGATGCTGTGTAGGAAGTTATGATAAGTGGTCCCCTTCAGGCCAACTAATATTCCCTAGCCCTGAGAGCACTGACAACACAGATGTAGCCCAGATGTGCGTCTATGTTAGATACTTTGATGGAACAGAGCTGCTTTTTCTTATTCCATTAGAAGGGCACACAACTGGAGACAATATGTTTATGAAAGTGTAAGAGTTGTTTAGGCTGCATTCATTGACATTTGATAAGGTTAACCTAATCATGACAGACGGGGCTCCTGCTATGGTGGGAAATCACAGAGGTCTGGTAAGCAGAGTGAAGGAGATCGCCTGGAATGCATGGAATGCATTGCCTCATCCACCAGAGTGGCCTTTGCACCAGGCTCAGCGGTGAGCTAAAGGAAGTTATGGATAAAGTGATGCGAGTCATTAATTTTGTTGGGGGAACATCAAATGCACAGCATCGTCTTTTCTGACAACTCATGGCTGAGTCAGAAGAGGCCACTCAAGATGACTTGCTGATACACAATGATGTGTGCTGGTTAAGCAAAGGAAACGCGTTGGGCAGTTTCTGTGTGCTTCTGGATGAGGTCAAGGCGTTTCTTAAATTAAGCAAGATTAGGGCAGCAGCTGATCACCTTGCCCTCCTGGAAGATGAAAAATTCATGTCTAATGTTGCATTTTAGCAGAAACATTTGGCCACCTTAACCAGCTTAATCTGCAGCTACAGGAGAGAGGCAAATCCTTAGCGGACATGGTTGAAAAACTGAAATCATTCACAAGGAAGCTGTAGTTCAAGTGGCCGGCTGCTACATTTCAGTACACTAAAAACACAGGCCCTGGGACATGTGACAGAGCTGATGGTGGACTTCTTCAAGCAGCTACAGGCCAACTTCACCTCTAGGTTTGAGGACTACTCTATCCCAAAGGATAGTATTGCTTTTGTGTGTGACCCTCTCTCAGTTCGACCAGGAGACTTCTCCTCCCTGGTGAAAAAAACGATGCCCTTGTTGGACGAGGCAGCATTTCAGATGGAGTAAATTGATTTCCAAACAACTTCCCTGGTCATTGATGCACTCAGAAGTGTGGAGTCTGTGAGTGCCTTTTGGGTGGCATGCTCAGAAGAGTACAGCACAATCAAAACACATTGAATGTGCTGATAATGTTCCCTTCCACCTATACATGCGAGTCGACCTTCTCATAAATGAATGCGATAAAGACACATGAGAGAAATCACATAAAAACCTGGAGAACTGTCTGCGGATTAAAATGACATCCATATCATCCAACATCCAAACATTCGTGACTGATGGAAGATGTCAGTGTGATGAGCAGTGAGGGAACGGCACGAATGATAATGAGAGTCAGCTCTGCGTTGCACTGGTCTCGAGTCTCTCATGGAGGAGCTCCGGAAGCATAAAAGGGGAACGACGACAGTTAAGGACGAGCGAGGACCAGGCCTGGACTTTACTTTATGTTTTATTATGTTTGTGTGGCCGGCAGACGTCCGTGAGGGTCTTTACTTTCATTTTGTTCTTTGTTTATTTTATATTAAAGAATGGTTTGAACATTCGCCGGTTCCCGCCTCCTTCTTCCCGTACATACAAACTGTGTTACATTGTTGCCGAAACCCGGGAGGAAGGAGGGACATGCTGTCAGAGTGTTGGGAGTGTAAAGACCGTGAGTGGCTGCCCGAGGCGGTGGTGCTGGAGCGAATATAAATCAGGTGGGACAGAGAGCTTGCTGCCGTGCTCCTGGGATGAGGTGGGGTGGCTGCCGTCCAAGAGGGAGAGGAGGAGTCTCTGTCATTCGCCGTGGGCTGGAGTCTGCTTGCTGTCTGCCATGAAGGGGAGGAGCAGGGAACGGGGGACTTGTTGCCAGAAGCATAAAAGGGGAGCGAAGACAGTGACAGTAAAGGACGAGAGAGGACTAGGCCTGGACTTGTTTTATTATTTATTATTGTTTTATTGTTTTATTATGTTTATCATGTTTATGATACCCCCAGCTCTTCTGCATCCATGATCAAGACATTTTTTTGCTGATTGTCTTGTCAATCTTTTTGATAAAAAGGAAGCTGAATTTGGTTTCTTATTGTTCACGTGTACCAACACGTGAAGGCACCGCGTTATAAGCAAACGTTTCAATTGTTCACTGTTAGTTTTTCGTACCACACATGACGGCTATTTTAGAGGTGTGTCTAGTGATCATAGATCAAAGATTTGAATGTCTTTCAGAACTTTTCAAATTAAAAGCTTTCAATTTATCTCAAAATAAAACATTGCTGCAATAATGTTCTTGTACTTTTATTTTGAAGGCAAAATCACTAAAGACGAAGTGATTGTGAGTAACTGTTGCTGTCTTGACAGATCTATTTCAGAACCAGCCGCTATCAAAATAACCTGGCTGAGGGCACGGGCCAGATATTATTGCTGACGGGCCAGTTTTGGCGACCACAGCCCTAGACTTAAAGAGGGGAGATCGTAACACAGCTTAAAAGCTACATAACATTTCTCACTAGTGAGGTAATAACGGTGCTGTTCTTGGAGCAGATAAACTTACAGTTTTGCTATAAGTAGAGACACTGCTGCCGAACACTGTTGAGAGACGCGCAGATACAGGTAATTCACACATGCTTAATCTCTCTCTCTAATAACTGCATTAATAACTGCATTAGTCTGCTATCAATGGCTCAAGCCTCCATTACTAGCTCTAAAATGACTTTCAAAGCTAGCTTGCTATTGCTAGCTTCTCTAAAATTGCTTACCATACCTTTAAGACACTTTACAGGTGGTAGATAATTAAGGTCAAAGTTACAATAACTTAGGACATTAAAGAGACCCTTCTACCGACTCTAAAACACCAGGAGAAAGATGTCAAGGGTCCCTGATCACCTACTGAACATGCCATAGACCTGCTGCAGGAGGCATGAGGACTGCAGATGTGAACAGAGCAATAAACTGCAATGTGCATAATGTAAGACAGCACTACAGGGAGACAGAATGATGGCTGATCGTCCAAACCAGATTCTTTTCATATCGACACCCCTTTATTCATTGAATCATTATTCAATTTCTGTTCATCAGTTTTTGTCTCTGTTGTTGAATCTTTTTATGCTCATACAAATATTTACATGTTACAAAATTTGCTAGAGATAAAAGCAGTTAAATGTAAGATAATGTTTATTTATTTATTGTTTTTGATGAGTTTAGTTGAAACACTGGGAAAAAAACTAAGCATTAAAGTTCCTTCAATGGGAAAATCATATATGTCCATTTTATCAGTCAAATTCAAAAGCTATGGACCCCTTGACACTGTTACTGGACATGCCTAATTTAACTTCTGTGGCTAATAGAAGATTTTCAGTATTATGGGCCCTATCACACACCTGGTGCAATGTGACGGCAGACGTGACAAGTGTTTTTTGCTAGTTTCAGCCTGACGCAGTTATCATTTTCACATCCAGCACCACGTTTAAATAGCAAATGCACTCGTGCCCATCTGTTTGCCCATGGGTGTGCTGGTCTGAAAACGAGGTTCAGGCGTTGTTGGCGTGTTGCTATTTTGACGCAACTAACTTGTTTGTTATTTAAAGGGTGCGTTAGTAATATGCACCTATAGGCGGGTGCATAACGAGCGTACACTCTGCTTGTTACACACACAGGGACACGCAGCAGCACACAAACATGCCAAATATTAAAATTAAAAGGATTACAATATAAAAGATTATTAATGTGTTCATTAAAGGGATGGTACAATGCCACTTTTACAAGATGTAAAGTCAGTCTTTGGTGTCCCCAGAGTGTGTATGTGAAGTTTTAGCTCAAAATACCCCACAGATCATTTATCACAGCTTGTCAAATTTGTGAGCAAGAATGCTCCATTTGTGTGTGTCTCTTTAAATGCAAACAAGCTTCTGCTCTCAAAAGGGGGTGGAGTTTCAGGAGCTTGTGTTAGCACTTAGCAGCTCTGATTAATGTTACCTCACACCTTTTATGTTCAAAATATCTCCCTTTGAAGTCTCTTTGAACTTTGAGCGTCGTAACTTTGCAGATGTTGTTTATGTTCAAACAGCAACATTACACACTAACTAAAGTTAAAAAAGTGAAATCATAATGAGCCACCCCTTTAATATATAAATGCCCATAATGGATAGTCATTGCTTGTGTCAGAATTACCTGTTTGCAGTAATGACGAATGGAATTGGCTGATTATTTGACCAATCGTGCCAATACACACGTATTTAAAACTGACTCATCAGGTTGAGGATGTCTATATTCCACCATGTAAATAGCGAATCCACCATGGCGCAAGCACACCTGGCTTTTAAAGGAAATGGGAGATGACACTCTGATGTATTTTCATGATGCATCAAGAGACTAGGTACAACCTTTTTGGACCATGTGCCTGGCGCGGCAGTTTTTTCCGTCATTATACTAGCAAAAGTGGATTCAGCGGACATGCCCTAAGTGCACCTGCGCCATGCGCTTCAGACCAAGGCGACTTTAGCATGACTTTAGCACGGAAAAACTTTCTTTTGCATTGGGATCACTGATAAACCCCCTTTTGTGAACGAATGGCAAAAAGTGTTAATGGAACTGATACCACTGGAATACCTTACATGTCTAATACACCCTAAGATGAATAAAATATGGGAGCATTTGTAAATTATTTGGATCCCAGAGTCACAAACTTTGTTGTTTAAATTTCACAGATGAGTACCTTGTATATCCATCATGTGAGCTAATATGTTGAAATGGAAGTTTGTACTTATTTTCATATTATTTTGTACAATTTGGAAATATGTTTACTTTCATTTAAGTATGTTCAAGTATGCTAAGTAAAATACTTTTCTCGGTTCTTGTCACACTAAGGCTGTTAAGGAATTAAAATGTAAAAGGCTGATTAAGTTAAATTCTAAATGCCATACTGAGAGGTTTTTATTAAGAGTAACTGTAATGATTTCACTAGACCAGCAGATGGAGGCAGAGGTGTTATCAAACAATATTTTACCATGTTCATCCATCCATCCATCCGTTCGTCCGTACTTCAAACCGCTTGTCCTATGTTGGGTCGCAGGGATGCTGAAGCCTATTCCCGCATCTTGGGCCAACGGCAGGGAAACGCCCTGGACCTCTTAATCGATGTGACTTTGTCAGCACTAATAATAGATGCTCGTTTCCACCTAGTAAAAATAAACCAGATAATTGTGAGACAAAGAATAAATAAAGTAAAACTGAGAAACAGTGTTGCTATATGAAGTGATAATTATGAGATAAAGCCAAAACTATAGTAACATTTATGAGATAATTCACAAATGTGAGATAGACAAAGTCACAATTGTGAGATATAAAGACACACTGTTAGGTATAAAGTTGCAATTACAAGAAATAGTCACCATTGCCTTTTTTATAAACTATGAGGCAAAAACAGGCATAAGAAACCCATTTATTTTGAATATCAACAGAGATCCACCTACACAATGAACGTTTTCACTCACATTTTACACTGCCCTCCGACATTCCGGAAGATGAAGGTTTCCTGCTGCTTTACTGTATGTCAAGAAATAGTGCCAGAACATTCCATTATTCAATATATGCACTTGTGACTGTCCACTTCCCTCTCAACCCACACTTAATCGATGATTAATGAGAAGATGAAAGCATACAAAAATGTTCTTTCCTGGACTTCCTGCCTTCCGTTTTATGAGACTGATATAAATACAGAACACAAATTCTTCTGCTTTGCGTATTGTATTTGGATAATTTACTTTGGCTGGCACTTATTAAAAGACTTCCCCTCACTTCAGGATGAGGAAAAGGTTGAGGTTGGATTAGCAGGAAGTGTGGAGGAGGATCGCACACAGGCCACCCAGCTCAGCCATCCCTTACAGAAAATAAGAATACTTCAGATTCATTTTAAGTATATCTCAAGTATATTTTTAGGTATACTTTATGTATTAAGTATACTATCAATGTTAGACAAATATGCTTAGACTTTTCTATCAGTATATAATATCAGTGAAGTATATTAAAGTGTAATTTTATGCATATTTTGGAGAAGTACATAAAAAGTAGACTGAAAGTTTACTTTCTTATTTTTAGTTTAAAAGAAGTATACTAACAGCACACTTCAATACAAATCGTTTTTGTAAGGGAAGAATAAAAGTCTCTGGTTCAAAGTTCAAGAGTTTATTTGGAAGAGACCATGTGAACTTAAACTTATGATGACCAGGATGGAATTAACAATCATGTCCAAAAATGATACGGATGTAAGCTATACACACCCCAAATACTTCACACAAACTGCAGATTTTTTTTTTTTTTTTGATTGATTACTTTATTTCGAGCCATAGAAATAAAAATATTGTACACAGAGCGATGAATATATTGTACAGTATTATACATTATACCCACATTGGGTAAAGAAAAAAAAAACAAAACAAAAAAAAACAACAACTGTTGATAAAAGGATGATAAAAAAGATGATAAAAGATGATAAAAAAGGAATGGTTAAATCCCATCCAATACAGAAAGTGTTGATAACAATTCAATGTAATAAAAATGTATTATTGTACCAAATATTTGTTCTGTTTAAAACTGAATGTTTTTGAAAGAAGTCTCTTCTGCTCATCAAGGATGCATTTATTTTGATAAAAATATAGTAAGGGGCCGTTCACATATTGCGTCTAAAACGCGTGGAAAGCGCGGCCGAGCTGCTTTCTTCTTCTTTCCAAATCGCTTGCGCTTCCGTGGCACCTGTCGTTGCTATGCAACCATGAAGTGCTCTCCACGACGACAAGGAGGTTTCAGCAAAGGATTAATTGATTTCTAGCCCTTGCTTTATCTTTACTACTAGATATATTTATGGAGATGAGATATAAAAACCACCCTGTACAGCTATGATCAGCTGTTCGGTTGAGCTTTTGATGTTTTGTTACGGAAAGACTGAAGCTGATTGGTTGGTTCTCATCACATGACCTGCGGCGTGCTTGTTGAGAATTTTTCATCTCGATGCGCCTGGAAAACGCACCACATGCGCGTCACGACAGCATCACATCCATTATGAGCGCGCCTGCATTTAAATAACATTGAGTGCGCAAAACACGCAATATGTGAACGCGGCCCTAAAACGGTAATATTGTGAAATATTATTACAAGTTAAAATAACTGTTTTCTATTTGAATATTTATTATGTTGGCTTGGGAACGCCAACATATTGATATTCTACTTAAACTATTTTTTGACTGTTACTCCTCCTAGAGCTTTAATACTACAAGCCCTAAACTTTCTACAGACCTGGGCCCTAATGTGTAGCAGTGTGCTATATCTTTTTAGACAGATCAGAGTTACAGTTTTCAAATAATAATTTATCAAAATTCATTTTTCCCTATTGAATTGCATTGATTTCATGAAATGCGCCTCCAGAGGAGCGGTTCTGGGGGCGCTCCAACATAAGAAATCATTCGCTCATGCATTCACTTTCGGTTTTGTCAGTTCCTCATTTGTACGTGTTTTAAAACTTGCCAGTTTGAACCATTCTAGCGAATGTATTAATATACAATCAATTGAAAACATGAGATACTTTTAGAGCTTAAAAGATGTTTGGTGTGATAAATAGAAACAAACTCGCTAGTCTCATGTAACTCAGGCAGCGCCCGCGGGGCTGCCGCTCTCAGAGCACATGAGATGCACGGAGCGATGAAAATGAGTGAAAAGTGATTAAATACGACTAAATACGAATAAAATGGTTGCAATAATGGGAAAAAGCTTTGCACGTCTTACACCTTGTATGGGTACGTTTATCCCTGCTCTATTTACATGGGTTTTTAACCTTTTTAAATAAAACATTACAGCAATTCGACAAGATTATATCACAAGAACACATTAAAGAGGTAGCCTACATTTAGATTTTGGATGTGTTTCTGAGTGACACAGAGACGGCTCGCGTCTCTAAAGCTCGCGTTCCGAAGCTCGTCCATTCTCACTTCATCATGTCCAAAATACATGTCGAATCTCATTCAAGAGAGCACAAGAACGCATGAAAGAGCTTCTTTGTTTGAATGCTTAAGTGTATAACTGTGTTACTGTGTTCATGATGTGTGGCATCTGAGCAAAGATTTGCGCATTAAGCCTCGTTTACACTGCATGCATCTGCGGTGCGATACGGCTGCGACGCGGCTACCGGAGCTGATACGAATGGTAGGCCAAAAGGGCCAAAACACATGAATTTTAACAGGTCAACAACACATTAAATACGTGTATTTCACGCGCATTTAACGCATAACTCAACACATGAAATATGCATGAAAAATCAATGTGTTGATTTTTTATTTTTATTTAGTCTTTTTTGTATAACCTATAGAAATAATATATGAAGAGTTTGGTTCCAAAACGCAATAACTCCATTTTGATTAATTTGAGTAAAAAGGTGTTTTCTTTACCAAGAAAGTGGCAAGATGAAAACCACTATTTTCTGTTTCAAACTTTCACATAGCATCTTTTGGTTATAAAAACATTAAAAATTCAAATCTACATTTTGATTTTAAAAAGTTTATTATAAAAACTTATTATTTTTTCCCCAAAATGCAATAAATCCATGACATTTTTTTTTTCCAAAATGCAATTAATCCATCAATATAAAAGTTATTTTTCAAATTGAAAATACACAACAAAGCAAGTTAATTCACATATATGACAGAGTCTAAACTTTGCCAATATTTATTTTATATACAGGCATTTTACTAAAAATACAATCAGCCGTTGCTCCCAAAATGAATTCAACGGATCATCTTGTTAATGTTATAAATTATTTGTCATCACCGATTAACGAGTATCTGTTATCGCACGGTTAAATAAACACATTTGCCGAGTACATTGGTATTAAAACGGCTTTTTAAAAAAGCCTTCAATGTTTACAGTGGGTGGAATGGTGCGCTGTGATTGGTTGAGCGGATATATCACGTTCTGCAGAAAAAGGAGACTGGCATTTGTCGCGTTTTGGAAAGAAAGGGAGAAAACATGACAGAATAACATGACGGATATCGCATTTTGCGCAAAATTGATAAATGACTTTAAAATACTGACCAGATACTATACTGATTTTGGCGGAAACTCAAATTTTTTGAAAATGGCGTTTATCGCGTTTTGGAACCAAACTCTTCATATATAAATAGCTGTTTTATGAAAAAATAGATTTAATTTTTCCACTTATGCCTTTTTTTTTTTTTTTTTTTACAATGCCGTTATCCTTACTGACAATACAATGCGGCATTATAAGCTCACTGAATCCGAGTTTGCTCTCTCTCAGCCATAGGACCTGCAAAGTTTTTTTCTCTGGTGTGTGTTGGGGTGGGACACATAGGCTAGCTGAAGAAGATTGGTGTGTGACTAGAGATGATTGATCTGCAGAGTTTTGTTCTAAAGAAATAGTGCTGGTTAGTCATACACAAATACAATTTTAAACTGATAATAATGTAGCTAGATACTCTGTGTGTGTCTGTGTCAGAGCATTGGTGCGGAGCGCAAGCTCAAACCTTTGTGACATGCTGGATCGAAAATATGTGAAATAAGTTTTTTTCTAGTCGACTAGTATTTAATTTAAGCCAATAGTTGACTAATCACATTTAAATTAATATAATTTCTTAAATACTGGAGAGAATAAACAATAATAATGAGCGTTTACGTAATGTAGACTATATAGCACTTAAGCGCACGCATAAAGCATCCCATAAAGAACCGGATAAAGTAATGATTATGAATGTGACAAAAAAAAAGCAAGGAGACATTTTAATTGTTTATTAATAAATTAATGTTTTCTGAATCAGTGTCGGCTGCAAATGCTTCTGGTGTGAGTTGACACCGCGCAGAGGACAGAACAAAACCTTGCTGGAGCTGTAACTCGCCGCAGACGCGTGCAGTGTAAACGAGGCTTTAAAGCGCTAAAGTCCTTTCTTTCTTTAATTATTTATTTGTGGCGGAGCCACTTCCAGAACACAGAACAGACATGTGCGTTGCCTCTTTTGACTCATGCTGCCCATCGAGGCTTTCCCAAGCCAACATCAAAGTTCTTCTTAGAACTTTATTTTCTAGTTTTAAAATGTAATTTATATCCTGTGATCAAAGCTGAATTTTCAGCATCATTACTCCAGTCTTCAGTGTCACATGATCCTTCAGAAATCATTCTAACAAGGTGACATTTCTCATAATCAAACAATTGTGCTGTTTTGATGAATAAAAAAGATAAAGTTAAAGTAAAGGGCAGTACAAGTCTTTCAAGTTGGGCCACTTTTCAGTTTGTTTGATACACATACTTTCACTAAGCCATTTTTCAGATGTGAAATGGAAAGAGGCATAGAACAAAGGGAAAGGCATTGGAAGAAACAAATCAAAGTCACTGACATGAGATAAAAGCTGTAATAATTGCTCCAGGAAGAGGAATAGGAGTGTGTGTGTGTGTGTATCCGTGTGGGAGGATGTGGGCAAGTGTTCATGAGTTCCATTGCAGGGGAATGTCTGAGTGTGGAAAAGAGCGTTCAAAGGGTGGTGCAGCACATTACTTGTGTTTGGGCGGTTCAAATATGTGTGAGAATCTGTGAGTACGTGCTTTGAACCGGTCCAAGCTGGCTGAGGGCTTCGGTGTTTGCCCTTGTTACAACTGCAGCAGTCTATAACATACAAATTCAGTGAATGTGCCAAGAGATGCACTTCATACATTTCCTTAAAGGGGTGGTATGCTTTTTAATGTTTTCTTTTTCCTTCAGTGTGTAATGTATCTGTATCCATGCATGTATATGATCTGCAAAGTTACGAAGCAAATGTCTGTGTCATTATGTGAAATATTAGCATAATTCCTGCCCACTGGCCTACGCAAAGAAAGAAGGCGAGGTTTCAGGTTGAATTGTAGTGTTGTCGTCATGTTGTGGAGAGACGGCGTGTGTTAGGAATACGAAAGCAAATCCGCTTTTGCTTTCGGATGTTGATTTTTTTTTTTATAAAGTGGTACAATCCAAACGTTTGACGTTTGCTTGTGCACAGCACATTTTACAGAGGACAGAACAGCTTTCACACACGACTTTCAAAATAAAAGTCTTGCATCAGTAAAACATTTACAATTATGGGGGGGGTTATTGTTTTTTTTATAAGGAATTAAATAATAAAAGGAATAAAAGGGATTTAAGGGGAAAAATAGACACAAGAATGATAAAAGTTCCAGGTCTATTGTAGTTATGAAGTAATCAATTTAATATTTTATTTTGAAATACACACAAATTCACTCTTACTCGTATGTCCAATATGTAAAACACGCAAAGCGTTTCTTGTCTTGCCACATTCAGTTCTGAACTACATGAATCATGTAAATAATAGCATATTTTCAATTCAAAACTGAACTTTCATAAAAAAGTTGAGTATTTTGTGTCACCGGGTATTACTAGCGGTAATTACATGAACATTACTATTGTAAAACAGTCGTCAATATTAAGCGTTTGGACATTTCTAATTATTTGGGGGGACTACAGTCTAAGAGACTGCCAATCAAAATCTGGACCATGCTAATCTGTGACATTGAGTTGAGTTGAGATGATAACCCAAATGCAGTTTATTGAAATATTAAACAAATTCAAGTAAACAGAACTTTACCTGGACAGAATTCACCAAAAGCAGCTAGACCAGGCACAATGCAAACATGACAGCTAAACGCCGAGTTCGTAATTACCTTAGTCTCGAGATGACCACACGAGTCACATGACACTAGACAGGAACCATAATTATGAAAATATACAAAATAAAAAACATCAGAACATGAACAGATGTGACACCTACTGAGCACACAATCTAGAGGTCTTTTTTTAGGGAGAATCAGAGTTTGTCCTGTCTGCTTCTCACCGAGACGATGCTTTTGCTCAAGTTGTTCACTGATGCAACTCGACCTTTGCTGATTTTGGGTAGGGTGGGTGCCAGCCGTGATGATCCATGCCAAGATGCCGTACTTTTTCCCACACTAGCAGGGCGCCACTCAGACAAATGCTGTCTGCTGCTCTGAGTGGATGAGGTGCCGCGGTTACGTGTCTGAGGACAGGAAAGGCTGGGATTGAGTCTGGGGACGGGGAGGTCTGAGTTCATAAGTGTCGATCTGGAGGGCCGGGTGTGTGTGTGGGTGTCCTGTGGATTTTGGGTGGTGTGTTTGAGTTGTTCTTTGGCTAGTGTCAGCGCTGCTGTCAGCTCTTCCCTCTCTTCACACTCACGCCTTACCGTCTCCTCAAGAAAGGACTTCTAAAAATCACAGAGAGAAGAAAGGGTGGAGGGGTGGGAAACAGAAACAGGAATCAGGCCAATACAACCCTTACGTAACTACGCTAAATGTAAAGTAGCTACAGTAGCTTAGAAAATGTCTTTATTTACAGTAAATCTGTAACCCATTTATTTTTTGGACACTTTTAGCAAGCATTTCATTAATATGTTTATAAAGAATATATCTATTACACTTCTGCTGCGGTCTAAAGTTTTCATGCCTTTGAACTAATAACTGTATGTTGTTGGTTATGCTTGAGAGAAAGAAGTACACTTAAGCATTCTTTTTAAAAAAAAAAGTATTTATTGGCTCTTCCGGTTTGGCAATGTAAAGTTAAGAGGCGTGTCAGCAGAGCTGCAGAAATCTAAATCATTTTCATAAGCGTTAAAGTGGTGCTTATTTACTGATATAGCAAGATGAGTAACAAAACAGTACATGCACTGCCAACAACGAGCGCCAGTATAGCTAGCTAGTTAGTCACGATGGTGGACAGAGAGAGAGACTCACGGACGATAACATTGCTGTGATGGCTGTGGCCGAAATAACTATCAAAACTATGAAAGAGCAAAACGCAACACTTCTAAGCAAAGTATAATAAAATAAGCAAATCTAAGGATTTAAGGTTTGTGTCATCATGGTTCAGGAAGTTTTGAAAAACCTCCCAAATTGGAAAGAACACTTCGATTTTTGAGCTCAAAACTACAGGAAGTTGGACCTCCTCGCCCACTGGTTGTGCTTTTTCATAAATTCCAGGAGAAGGAAAAGCGCTAAACTCGGCCAGACAACATGAGACAAAATACGAGAGCTCTACTTTGAGGATTTATGCAAACATCTCCGCCGATCTCACCTGAAAGCATGCCTCTTTTAAAAAAAGGAAACAGTTGCAGTCCCAGAAGGACATACGATTCCAGTTGCTTCATAGCGCGACTACTGTTGGAGTTCATTGAGGATAAAACATTGCTCTTCAAAATGCTTAATGAAGATCAGCAGTTTTACGATCAGCGGATTGCTACATGTGAATAACTCTTGATATTATGGCAGCAATGTTGTGAATTACAGAAGAGAGATGTTGACTACTAGGTAGGCCTAAGACATTTTCACAGTTTCAGTATAGTGCACTTTTTTTTTAGGGTGGTTTATATACTTTTCTCTGCTTTGACAATTGCAATGCCCTATTTTCATGATTCATTAAGTGCATTTGATATCAGGTTTAAAACACTTTGACCCGGTTTCACAGACAGGGCTTAGATTAAGCCAGGATTAGGCCTTATTAGGGCATTTAAGTGTTTTTTATGAAAGTGCCTTAGACAAAAAAAAAAAAAAAAACATTGCTGGTGTGCATCTTGAGACAAAACAATGGCATTGACATATTTTAAGATATGCCAATGCAAGTTGCTTTCAGCTCAAAGATGCATTTTAGTCTGGGACTAGGCTTAAACCTTGTCTGTAAAACCAGGGGTTTAAAGGGTTAGTTCACCCAAAAATGAAAATTATGATTTACTCACCATCAAGCCATCCTAGGTGTATATGACTATCTTCTTTCACATGAACACAATCAGAGATATATTTAAAAATATACTGGGTGAAATATATCTCCAATTGTGTTCATCCGAAAGAAGATAGTCATATACACCGATGGTCTGAGAGTGAGTAAATCATGTGATCATTTCCATTTTTGTGTGAACTTTAAGGTGATAGGTCTGCTACATTATATAACACACTTTACTCATCTATGCTAATTAAAAGTGCAGTAAGTGATTTCTGAGAAAAGCTGTTGAAAGTGGATCAGCCCGAGCACCAAAACACACTTGTAGCCAATCAGCAGTGAGGGGCGTGTCCCCTCATTAGTGCCTGTGTTGCATAGCAGGTTTGTGCATTTTTTAGGGCGGGGCTATCAAGATATCCTTTTATGTAGGGGTGTGTTTGTTTTAGTGATTTTTAGTGGTTTCTCAAAAATCGCTTTTACAGGCTATTCAGTTGTATTGATGAAGAACAACTTTACTGTTGATTGGCCCAGAATTGATGTTTTGCATTTATAGTTTTTTTAATGCAATGTCTGTTAATAGTGTTAATAGTGCAGGCAGCTGCTCAACGCTGCTGCCTGCTGTCTGACCTACGCTCGGAGCTTCGTGGAGTTTATCCTAAATCCTTCTCTTTATTCCTATTCACATAATATAACTTTCTTATTTTTCACTAGATTACTTAACCTATTGCATAGTATTACTAAACGGAACGATTTATTACTAGCAATCCACCAGCGTAATCACCTAGTGTTAGCCATAGCCCGCTAGCCTGCTAGCTACCGTCTACTTTCTTTTTTCCTCTAAACCAACCTTCCTTGTCGATTTAATGGTGGATTTATCCGATGTATGTTATTCTGATCTGTCCTCGCCAGATCGGGAAGCTGTGGAGACGTTGCTGCCCGGCATTCATCGATCCACCGCGAGGTACAGCGTCCCGCACATCACCCTTGCTCCAGGCACCGGCAAGCGACCGAGACATCCAGCCAGCGAGTCCCGTGTGCGTTGCAGTTTTTCGGACGGCGTTCATCAAACACACGGTCAGTCATGTCCGACGATTATCATGTGTATTAAATGCAACATGTACAGCTTAGCTCTTTCTGTCAGCAGTGAGACTTACACATGTGATAAATGCAGGGATATTGTCAGGCTGACAGAGAGAATCTCAGAATTAGAGACACGCATCCAAACTTTAATTGAGGATAGTGAGAATGAAAGGGCCTTAGATACTGCTTTGCATGCGACTAGCCTAGTAAACACTGCACATTCGGTTCCGGTTGTAGAATCCACGCAGCAGGCTAACTGGGTGACTGTGAGGCAGCATAATGGCAAGAACAAACACCACTCTTCCGTTCCGATTAGAACATCAAACAGGTTCTCCCCACTCAGTGACGCACCCACTGAGAATCCTGTTGAAAGTGCCCTAGTTATTGGCGATTCTATTACACGGAACGTGAAAATAGAAACACCAGCCACCATAGTCACATGTTTGCCGGGGGCCAGAGCACCTGACATCAAAGCAAATTTAAAAGTGCTGGCTAATGCTAAACGTAAATATTCTAAAATCATTATCCACGTCGGCACAAATTATGTTCGACTTCGCCAGTTGGAGATCACTAAAATTAACATTAAAGAGGTGTGTGAACTCGCAAATTCAATGTCAGCAGAAGTAATTTGTTCTGGCCCTCTTCCTGTTCGTCGGAGTGATGAGATAGTTAGCAGGTTATCATCACTCAATGGCTGGCTGTCTAAGTGGTGTCCACAGAATAATATAGGTTTCATAGACAATTGGAAAAGCTTTTGGGGCAGACCTGATCTGTTGAAAAGAGATGGTATTCATCCCTCCCGGGATGGTGCTGCTCTTCTATCTAGAAATTTGGCAAATAGTCTTAGAGCTGAAACATGACAAACCAGGGCCCAGATCAGGACGCAGACAAACTGGCTAAACCAACCGTCTGCTAGCCGCCTCACGTCACAGAACTCAAATAATTCACAGCACATAGAAACTCTTTCACCTAGATATTATCACATAGAGACTGTGTCTGTACCTCGAACTAGTAAATACAAAAAACTTCCGAAACCTTTTAAGGGTAAAAATTTAATTGATGTTCAAAAAATGAAAATCACAGATAAATCAGATAAACAAATGATAAAGCTTGGGTTACTGAATATTAGATCTATTTCTTCAAAAGCACTTATTGTAAATGAAATTATCACAGACAATAAACTAGACTTGCTGTGTTTGACAGAAACCTGGCTAAAACCAGACGATTACATTACTTTAAATGAATCTAGTCCTCAAGGTTATGATTATTGACACAATCCTCGACAGAAAGGCAAAGGGGGAGGTGTTGCTGTAATTTATAGTAATATATTCAGAACAATTCAAAAGAATTTCAAATATAATTCCTTTGAAGTGATGGTGCTTTATGTAACATTATGTAAGTTGACATTTGTGCTGGCTACTGTATACAGGCCACCAGGGCAGCATACTGACTTTATCAAAGAATTTGCTGATTTTCTATCAGAGTTAGTACTGGCTGCGGATAAAGTCCTTGTTGTTGGTGATTTTAATATCCATGTAGATAATAATAAAGACGCATTTGGATTGGCATTTTCAGACATTTTAAACTCTATTGGAGTTAGACAACACGTGTCAGGACCCACTCATTGTCGTAATCATACCTTAGATCTAATACTGTCGCATGGAATTGATATTGATGCTGTTGAAATTCTACAGCAGAGCGATGATATATCAGATCATTATTTAGTCTCGTGTATAATACAATTAGCCAAGGCTACAAAACCACCACCCAGCCATAAATATTGTAGAACCATCACGTCTACCACTAAAGATTGCTTTATAAATAATCTCCCCGAGCAGTTTCATCGCCTTAGTATACCTGACAACTTAGAAGAACTCGATGCTGCAACAGAAACTATTGGCTCTCTCTTTTCCAGCACATTAGATGCAGTCGCTCCTTTACGTCTAAAAAAGATTAAGGAAACTAATCCAACGCCGTGGTATGATGAGCACACTCCGGCTCTAAAACGAGCTGTTAGAAAAGCTGAACGTAGTTGGAAGAAAACAAAACTAGAAGTTTTTCGCCTTTCGTGGAAAGAAAAAATGATTGAGTACAGAACGGCTATAAGAAATGCTAGATCTACTTATTTTTCAAATCTCTTAATAGAAAACAAACATAATCCTAGGTATTTATTTGACACAGTGGCTAAATTAACTAGAAACAGAGATTCAACTGCTGACGTTTCCATAGAGCACAGCAGTAATGACTTTATGAACTTCTTTACTTGCAAGATTGATAATATTAGAGAGAAAATTAAAAACATGCAACCGTCTACAGTTTCGCTTCAGACAGTGCACTGTAGTGTCCCTGAGGTAAAACTAGAATCATTCGCCGCTATAGGAGAGGAAGAATTATCTAAACTTATCAAATCATCAAAATCAACGACATGTATGCTAGACCCAATGCCGACTAAACTACTGAAAGAAATGCTTCCAGAGGTCGTAGGTCCACTTCTTGATATAATTAATTCATCCTTAACACTAGGATACGTGCCAAAAACCTTTAAGCAGGCTATTATTAAACCTCTTATTAAAAAACCTCAACTAGATCCGAGAGATTTAGTAAATTACAGGCCAATCTCGAATCTACCTTTTCTGTCAAAGATACTAGAAAAGGCAGTTTCAACACAACTGTGCTCCTTTTTAGAAAGAAATGGAATCTGTGAGGATTTCCAGTCAGGATTTAGACCATACCATAGTACTGAGACTGCTCTCGTTAGAGTTACAAACGATCTACTCCTATCATCCGATCGTGGCTGTATTTCTCTATTAGTGTTATTAGATCTCAGTGCTGCTTTTGACACTATCGATCACAACATTCTTTTAAAAAGACTTGAAAACTATATTGGCATTAGTGGAATTGCTTTGGCATGGTTCAAATCGTACCTATCTGACCGTTATCAGTCTGTAGTAGTTAATGAAGAGATGTCGTATCGATCACAAGTTCAATATGGAGTACCACAAGGCTCAGTACTAGGACCGTTGCTTTTCACTCTGTAAATGCTGCCCTTAGGAGAGATAATTAGGAAGCATGGTGTTAGTTTTCACTGCTACGCTGACGATACTCAGCTCTATATTTCCTCGCGCCCTGACGAAACCTACAAATTCACAAAACTAACAGAATGCATAGCTGACATTAAAAAATGGATGACAAGAAATTTCTTATTATTTAATTCAGAAAAAACTGATATCCTAATCTTTGGACCAAAAACTTCCTCACGGAAAAACCTTGAATACTCTCTAACACTTGACGGGTGCTCCATTAAATCTTCGTCCTCAGTTAGGAACTTGGGTGTGCTCTTTGATACCAATCTTTCATTTGAAAGTCATGTTTCTAGTATCTGTAAAACCGCCTTCTTCCATCTAAAAAATATATCTAAATTACGACATATGCTCTCAATGACAAATGCGGAACAGTTGGTTCATGCATTCATGACCTCAAGACTAGATTATTGTAACGCTCTACTGGGTGGTTGTTCTGCTCGGCTTTTAAACAGACTACAGTTGGTCCAAAATGCGGCAGCTAGAGTTCTTACTAGAACCAGAAAGTATGACCATATTAGCCCAGTTCTGTCAACATTACATTGGCTCCCTATTAAACATCGTATAGATTTTAAAATCTTGCTACTTACTTATAAAGCTCTAAATGGTTTAGCTCCCCAGTACCTAAGCGAGCTCTTGGTGCATTATAGTCCTTCACGTTTATTGCGATCTCAGAAATCAGGCCAGTTGATAATACCCAGAATATCAAAATCAACTGAAGGCGGCAGATCCTTTTCCTATTTAGCACCTAAACTCTGGAACAATCTTCCTAGCATTGTTCGGGAAGCAGACACACTCTGTCAGTTTAAATCTAGACTAAAAACACATCTCTTTGCTCTTGCATACACATAACACATTATCAATACATTAACATTTTTCAAATCCGTTAAAGGATTGTTACGCTGCAATAATTAGGTCGGCCGGAACTGAGAACATTTCCTATAACACTAGATATACCTGTACATCAGAATAAGAATGGCATCTACGCTAATATCTGTCTCTCTGCTTATCCTGAGGTTTGCCGGGTGCTGGATCCAGGCCGTATCCAGATCAGATGGAGAACCTGTGTCTGGACCTGACTACAACGTAGCCCAGGAGACAATGGGCCTACAGATCCAGTTCTGGCTGCATCTATCGTTCAGATTTTTAATCCCCGTATCCGCTTACATATATTTATATATAATCTATTTTTAATCTCTATAATAAAAATGTATAATTCAGATTTTGATCTCCATATCCATTAATATTATATATATCTTCCAAGGGGTTTTTTCCCTCCTAGGACTTTTTTCCCAGTGCTAGCACGCTGGGTTTTTCTCCTAGGGGTTTTTTTCCACCCCTGGGAGTCAGCCGACATTGGCTTAATGTAGCACCATCTTGTATATGTTACATATTACCACGCTTGCTTGTACAGCTTATTTTTAACCACTTCCCTTTTTTCTGTGCTTCTAATATGTAAAGCTGCTTTGAAACAATTACCAATTGTAAAAGCGCTATATAAATAAATTTGACTTGACTTGACTTGACTTGTGGTCCACTTATATGAATGCCTGATTTTATATTTGATGCTTTGCTTTTTTGGTTACACTACATTGGGGACTCTGGGGGAAAATAAACCACTCAAAAGGATAAGGACTTGGATCACTGGGAGCCGAGAGATGGCGGTTAGCTGCGGTTATCTTTGTACAAAGGACAAATCTAGAATGTATTATATGACAAGACTAAACACAGAGATTAAGAGATTGAGGAGATTACATACAGAAATAGCCGTTCTACAGGAAACATACTCAAAATCATAAGAGAAAGGAAAACTTGAGTTGGCCAGGTCTACTACTTCAGTTTTAGGGGTAGAGACGCAGAGATAACAAATCACAAAAGAACACTTCACTGCGTCTGGAATGATTTCAGATCAACAAGGACAGTACATTATTGTATCAGGTCATCTTTAGTCTTGGTCGGTGTTAACGCACCCATGTTGGGATGATATTTTCCTTGTTACTGGATTTATTCATATCTAGCGACATCAAGTGAGAAGTGTTTCAATTCGACACACATCTCTCGGTTACAAACTACAAATCACTCGATGATTACACTAGTTTTAAATCGGATGAAACAGCCTCAATATTCCCAACAAGACTGATGAAGAACACAGGAGAAACGTGCCATGAATGAAGACAGAAGACTTTTAAATCCCAAAATCACCACACTAACACACAAACTTTTACCATGAGTAAACTGTAGTAAATTACCATGGTTTGTGGAAATGTGGAATATTTATGTTGAAAAAAATGTTATAGCCATTTATATTGCAATATATTTATTAAGTGGGTAGGGGAATATATAATTCATTTCTTTGTGAAGGTGTGTAGAGAGTATCCATGTATGGTTTTACCAAGTCTCACTGTGATATTTTTATTTAGGCCTAATAATTAATAAAATATTTTTTACCAACACTCAAAAAATGAACTTTCACTGTTGTTAGTTTCACTCAAACCACCCTTGTTCACATTACTTAAAAAACTCATGTAACTATGCACATAATTTAACTGCGTTGTTTTTACTAAAAATGAGTATTGTCAGCTTTACTTAATAAGTGTTTGTTTAGTCAACGTAACATTGCTGAGTGAAACGCACAAATTAAAGTTAACATCTGTAGAGATCCATAGTTCCCAGCATGCTTTGCAAGGGAGTGCATTTGGAGAGTAAATTAAGGGATTAAAGTGTTATTTAATGTGTTTTTCAGTAAAGGGAAAGATGTTGTTAGTTTATGTTAGTGTTTAACATTCAGTTATGTTGGACATTTAGAGGAGTTTCTGTAATGTTTTTGAATTTTGTGGTTACCATTATGCAGAAGAGTGTCGCCTGTGTTTAGGCTGTGAGCACTCATATGTTTATAGGATGGGAATTCCTGCTTGTTTGTTCAATGAGCTTTTTTTGAGTGCATTTTATAGAGAAAATAGATCATTTAATAAGATAAATTAATTCAATAAATGTCTTCACCTTACGTAATAAACATAACATTATTAAGTAAACTGCACATATAAATATTATGTAACAGTGACATTCAAATGATTTGTATTCACTCAAAGAAATTTTGTCAGCTTTACTTAAATTTCTTTTGTTCATACAACTAAATTGTTATGTGTACAGATTACTCAATATATTTGCATGGAACCACTTGACACTTCTTTTTTATGTAAATACAACAATTCATTTTTTTGAGTGTATAAGACCCCCCCCCCTTCCGGCCCTCCTCAACTTTTTGATTTGATAATCTGTGACATTAGTAATATTCAATACTATTTAGGGTGGATAGTTTACACATTGGGATGCAGGGAGTGTTTTTCGTGACGTGCAGGGGAAATGATCGGCTGGCTGCTCCCTTTTTTACGCAGACCTGATCCTCTGATTCATAATGAGAAGCAGGAACGCTCACACCCTGGATATTTTTGGATATATAAAAACACTTCTGTCACCTCTCAATGACGTTTCATCTCATTCACTCATATTTTCCTGTCATCATCATACGCACATCATACGCACAGTATTACAAACACATAGTTGCTTTTGCAACATTAACACAAAGACTGATAGTTGAACAGTGTGTGCAAAATTCTTGGAATTTTCAAGTCTGGAAACTTTCCATGGGAATATATAGGAATTAATAGGAATAACCAGGGAATTTGGACAATTGCATGTTAGCCTTTAACAGGGCTTAAATGCAGTTGGGAAAAAAAAAAAAAAAACATCTTGCAGCATAATCTTGGTTAAAAATTATTTTCTAAAATAAAAATAAAACTGAACACCTCAGTACTGAAATAAATCAAGGTCAACAACATCCTCTTAAACATCTAAAAAGTGTCAAGTCTCAGTTAAAGGGTTAGTTCACCCAAAAATCAAATTTCTGTCATTAATTACTCACCCTCATGTCGTTCCACATCCACAAGACCTTAGTTCATCTTCGGAACACAAATTAAGATGTTTTTGATGAAATCTGAGAGGTTTTTATACTCAGTAGAGAGCAACAAAATTAATGTTATGAAGTGACAAGAACACTTTCTGTGTGCAAAAAAACAAACAAAATAATGACTTTATTCAACAATTTCTTCTCTTCCATTAAACAAAGTGCAGCACTTCCATGTTTACGTCTGAACACCAGCTCAGTATAAGCCGGCTCCTGTGTCAGCATCACACGCACGTGTCTACTTGCACTTGATATTTTGGTTTTGGCCTCATCACCGCCAAATCAAACACCTGTGATTCAGCAACTACCTGCTAATGCACTTGCATTCATGTAAAGTATCCTTGCTGACAAGTTTGGGTGAGTAAAGGCAAAAACAAGATATAGTACCTTCAATGCCCTTAGATGGCGATATTGCTGCTTTACAGCAGAAACAAACTGCTGCAGAAAAGGTTAGGTGCAAAATGTAAGGTGAAATTGCATTACTCATCACAAATGTAGTGGAGTAAAAAGTACATTTACTTGTTCAAAAATGTAGTCAAGTAGTGAGTAAAACTTACTAATATCTTTGATACTCAGTACAACTATAAAGTAGCCAAAAAAATACTTGAGTAGAGTAAATAATTACATTTACTCAAATACTTTACACCTCTGGCAATGGTGTTGACTTATGAATTTGCACATGGTTTGTCTTAAAAACACCACATAGACATATAAACAGCATTAAAACTTTTTCACCACGGGGGACTTTAACATTCCTGGCTAATGAAAACTTTCCCAAAGTTTAAAAGAGAAATCTGGATGAACCTTTATGACTACAAGAGATTAAAGGATTTAATCAAGTTCATGCAGTGTGGTAAAGCCCCAGGACCAGACTGATTTCCCGTCAAGTTCTATAAAAAATTATTCTAAAATGGTCTAATTATTTATTTGCGTTATTAGGCAATTTTAGATTTTGCTCATTCATTTCCAGAGCTCGCCTGCTTTGTCAACCAAAGGCAGTCGTAGTCACCAATAAGCCGCCCACAATATTTGTCTCTGTCTCGAGGCACACAGCAAGCCTGAACCCATGCTCTTTATTTTGGCTATAGAGCTACTATCATCATTCAGATCGTCTATAAGTGGTATTAAAAGAATGGGTATCAAGTACAAAGTTTCTTTATACAATATGCCAAAGATGCATGACTGACCTCCAATCATGCATTCCTGAAGTTGTGAAACATTCACACTTCTCAGGTTATAAACGAAACATTCTTAAAGTATTTGTTTCCCTATAAACCAGGGGTGTCAATCTCATTTTAGGTTGAGGGCCGGATGGGAAAAAAATTTAATTGAATTAGCTTTTTTAAATCTAAGTGAGCTGACATTTAGCCTACATTAAGACTTTATTACATTTTTAATATAATGTTTTATTTAATATTTTTTTACTAGGAATTCCCCCTTATTGTTTTTCATGGCTGATTTCGATCTTTTACAAGCAAATTGGCCGATTCTAATACTGGATTTTTTTTTTTTCTATAAGCAAATTATTTTGTTGTTTATTTGCTTTATAACAAGCTAAACTGGCCTTAGACAAAGAATATCTGCAATCATTTGAAATTAGAGGCACCACTACATTTTAATCATGATGCAAACAAAGATCCTACACACATGTAGCATGAGCACAAACCAAAAACAGCAGGCCGACTGAATTAAAATGTCTGTCAGTAGGTGGCGCTTATGGAAGAGCAGCAAAAGAAGGAAAAGAAAATGCCATCAAAGACAGTTCCCCTTCATAGATACATTCATATAAACCCCTACCCCCAATATTCAATATTTATATTTTTCTCCCTATATTTCACGAACAGTGAGCTTTCTGTGCCTGATACAGTTTTTGCTCTGCTGCCACATCTCTGTTCTCCTCTTTGCGTCTGCCCCGTCCGCGTGTGGCCTGTGTTAATGTCCTTTTTACAGACTTTGTAATATTCCCGCACAAATTACTTTTTGGGAAATGATTGCAAAGCAGTTTGTGTGCAAGTCCGCAGGGGTGCCAAGTCGGGTGGACCAAACTGTAAACAAAAACAAGATTTCCAGATATCGGATCACCGCTTCAGACTCACCGTCGGACCATCATCATATATTATATTTTCCTGATCATTAACCTCCTAAGCATTGGGACCATTTTGGGTATTTCCACCTAGATTTGGCCTACCCAAATTGAAGTTACATAAAACACTGCTGAAAGAGATACAAATTATAGTGCTGTAATCAGCAGTTTTTGGTTGTTTGTTTCCTCTAGATTTCAGCAAACACTGAAAATAAAGGGGAATTTTGTCTCTATCATGTTGTATGCAAGAAATTATTCAAATGCACCTTAAGGGTCTCCCAATACCCATGTACAGTGGTATAAATGCAATATCCCAGTGTCATTTTTACAGAAAACGCTTTGAAATGACATAAAACATTGCTGAAAGTGATTAATATTATAGTATATTTTGTCTGTGCTATAATAAACAAAACAAAAAAGAGGCACTTTTTGATTTTGATCAGTTTTATTCTTTCAGGAGACACAAGACTCTTTAAATTATAAGGCATATATGGTCTATTACAATCTAGAACAGGATCTTCATCCTCCAGATTTATGTAATTCATTATATGTGCATCATTTGCATCACCTCAGCATTACTGGAGATGTGATGTCAGCTGCTGCTGCTCACTAATCTTCAACAGCAACTGAAACAAAGAAATCACTGTTTATGCACATAGATTTTGCACTGTAATAATATCAATTTCACAAATTCAAAATGTAGATTTATTGAAATGACAATTTTATTCAAGTCTGCATACTTGCGGACTGCTCTGCAAGCAGCCTTGCCATATCGTAGTTTTGACATTTTTTGTCAAATAATAGATTGGTTGCTGTCCTTTCAAATTTCAAAATAATAATAATTCTATGAAAAATGAGTATAAGCATTGTAAATGCAGTAATACAGTATATATACATACCAAACACAGAGTCCTCTCCTCTCCACTGCGTCGCTGGCCGAGGCAATCATCACTTTAGCTTTCAGTTTCGCTTTCAAAGATCTCTTTTTTTGATGCCATTGATGCTTTTTCCTTTCTAGATGTAATTATCAAAATCAAAACGGTCCATAAACTATAAATCCACACAAAAACGAGCAAAACTTCAGCTTGTGCGCGTCAACCAGAACATATCTGAGAGATCAGCCTCCTGACCTGGAATTGTCAAATTACTTGGTTTCTGAATTGACGGTTTATCTTTGTTTGTTTTAGTGCACAAAAAGTATTCTCGTCACTTCATAACATTAAGGTTGAACCACTGCAGTCACGTGGACTATTTTAACGATGTCTTTGCTACCTTTCTGGGTAGGTGATGTTGCAATGATGTTGCTGCCTATTTGTGGTTCAGAAACCCTCAGATTTCATCAAAAATATCTTAATTTGTGTTCAGAAGATGAACGAAGGTCTTATAGGTGTGGAACAACATGAGGGTGAGTAATAATTTTCATTTTTGGGTGAACAAACCATTTAAATGAAAATAATGTCATTAATTACTCACCCTCATGTCGTTCTATACCTGTAAGACCTTCATTCATCTTCAGAACACAAATTAAGATATTGTTGATGAAATCCGATGGCTCAGCGAGGCCTGCATTGCCAGCAATGTTACTGTACCTCTTAAGGTCCATAAAGGTACTAAAAACATTCAGTGGTTCTATCTTAATGTTATAAAGCTATAAGAATACCTTTTTGTGCACCAAAAAAACCAAATAACGACTTTTCAACAATATCTAGTATATGGGCCAATTTTAAAACACTGCTTTGGAGCGTTACGAATCGAATCAGTGAATCGGAGCGCCAAAGTCACGTGATTTCAGAAGTTTAGCCGTTTGATAGGAGATCAGAAGCACTAATTCGAAACAAAAGATTCATAAAACTTCATGAAGCAGTGTTTTGAAATCAGCCCATATAGATATTGTTGAAAAGTCATTATTTAGTTTTTTGGTGCTCAGAATTATAGCTTTATAATATTAATATTGAACCACTGAACTCACATTAACTGATTTAAATAAGTTTTTAGTACATTTATGGATCTTGAGAGGTGCAGTAACATTGCTGGCGATGCAGGCCTCACTGAGCCATTAGATTTAATCAAAAATATCTTAATTTGTGTTCCGAAGAAGAACGAAGGTCTTATGGGTGTGGAAAGACATGAGGGTGAGTAATAAATGACAGAATTTTCATTTTTGGGTGAACTAACCCTTTGAGAATAATATTACTTCAGATATTTATAATGAACATCCCACTCAAATCTTTTGCTTCGAACACACATTATTCCTGATATCAAAGACAAAATGAAATGACTTTTTGAAAGTATAAAATACTGGGAAACTCCTTTTGGAAAGACTCTTGTGCAGCTGGATGCTGACGTGAGCACAAGAGAGGTCACACGTGCTTTTGGGAACACACGTTTGTGGGAAACTCCAGCATCTTCACACTCAAGCTCTGGGACTTAGGAAAAACTGTTAACATAGAGGCAATGAGGAGCATCTGTCTGCATGAGCTCACCAGCTACAATCTTAAGGTGAAACTGTGTCATCTAGTGGTCACAATGAGACACTGCAGTACACAAATGAAATAACAGTCTCATACTGTTTAGAATTATGGAACTGTAAGCATTTATAATGGCATATGAATGCTTGATTCTGATTGGCTGACAGAGGTTCTAACTAGGGGTCTATAACTGCAAGGCTATGAAGCAGTTACAGGCACTTATTGTATATTTAACAAGAATAACTCTGCTACAGGAGTTATTATTGTTAACTAAATCTAAAACTCTTTTTGTTAAGTGAAATAAAGCTGAAATAAAATGTAAATAAATATAACTTTAAATGACAATTAGAAATGTTGCCTTGGCAAATTGCCAAAATAAGTTTCAGAACTAAAATTACTAATTGGAAATAAATATAAACCAAATAGTTTTAATAATACAAAACACATAAAATTACTAAAAATTAAACTAAAACTAAAAATCTAAAAATAAAAGAAATATATATTTAAAAACAACAACAACAAAAAACAACAACAGAGTATTTAAATCTTTCTATAATAATAATATTTTTAGGCCACATTTCACTTGTCCAAATTATTATAAAATTATCTAAAATCCACGCAAATATATTTGTTTTTTTCCCTTATTTTAATTTTAACATCTATGAAAAGCAGGGTAATTTCAGCAGCTGTTTTGATTAGAACTTAAATAAAAACACATACAAAAAACAAAAAAAACAAAAAACAATGCACACCTGATGAGCAAATTCTGATGAGCTGATTGGCTGAAATTCGGTTTTTAAGTAACAGTGCGTAAATCAGACCTTTCTGTATAGCCTAACGCTAATAAGCTTAAATGAAAATAACGAAATAATTGTGTAGTGAAGTATTTTTTTTGTACACAGTGCTGCGAACAATCAATCACTCCTTTTACGCATGCATCACTGTCCTCCTCGCGGCTGCAGCAACTTGCGCTCTCTTCATCAAGGCTTCAAACAAAAAGGGCATGCATATCTAAATTCACGCCTAGCCTCCTACGGTATTTTTTTAGAATTTAGAAAAAAGATGCTGCAGCCAATGAGCAGCCGGCGGGGGCTGGTTGCAGGACGACTCAACCTCAGCAGACAGTTTTTAATGTTTAGGCCTATCAGACATTAACTAGCTACTCAAGATTTTGCTTTAGTATAATTTTCGGGACAATTAGGGCCAGATTCGGGATTTGGGACAACAGTTTAGATTTCGGGACTGTCCCGAATTTTTCGGGACGTCTGGTCACCCTAGCTAGACTCCAATAAATGTGGGTGGTAATCCTGATTTGGAGTGTAGCTCATGTAACCAGAGCTAAGCTAAAACATTCACCCATTTTCTTCCCTGCAGCTACAGAACATACCCACACACCAGCCAAAAATGCAGCTCATCTACCCCCACACACACACTCACTCTCGCCTGCTTAACAAGCCATACACTCTCTAACTGTACCGGAGAGACTAGAGTGTGTGTGCCAGTAAAGGTCAAGCGCTATACGGGAATCTTGTGTAGACAAAGTGACCTTTGCTTCACTCCTCTCCTCGTCTGACACATGAAGCCGCAGAGAGTTTAAATCACAGCATGAGGCCGAGTCAGCAAAGCTGCAGTCCAGCAGCTGAGGGGAAATAGAGACTGATGAATTACGATCTTACTGACGACAGCTAAGAGGTCAAACTTTTCACCAAGGAATTTATTATTCACCAATTATTCACCAATAGGTTAAGATTTTTTTTTATAATTCCCATTGGCTCACTCCTGTTAGTCATTTCATAATTTATGGCAGATGATTGTTCTAAAGTCTGGGGTCAGGTTATTTCTTTCTTTCTTTTTTAAAGATTCAGCAAAAGCACATTAATTGATCAAAAGTGACAGTAAAGACCTTTATAATGTTTCAAGGATATTCTATTTCAAATAAA
This sequence comes from Ancherythroculter nigrocauda, assembly GCA_036281575.1. Taxonomy (NCBI): domain Eukaryota; kingdom Metazoa; phylum Chordata; class Actinopteri; order Cypriniformes; family Xenocyprididae; genus Ancherythroculter; species Ancherythroculter nigrocauda. The sequence continues at coordinate 5,544,098 of VTFQ01000005.1, read as the reverse complement.
TGTTGTTTCTATTCATCAAAGAATCCTGAACATTTTTCTTGAGAACCAAATGTGCATATTATGATTTCTAAAGGATAGCTGCTGAAAGTTCAGCTTTAACATATATTAAAAAAGAAAACAGTTCTTATAAGTTTTAATAATATTTCACAATATTACTGTATTTTTGAGCAAATGAATACAGCCTTGGTGAGCAGAAGAGACTTCTTTCAAAAACATTACCAAACAAATCCAAAATGGTAGTGTATATAAAATACATATTCACTGTAGCAACCCATAAATCACTGTCTTTCTGTTATGAAGTAGAAACGCTGTCAGCGTGAAACCACAAAAGCAAAACCACAATTCTGCTGTTACAGTAACTCTGATGCTCCGCTTACACACTGCTGGTCTGTGCGGTTTGGAACACTAAAAACCATAATACAGGTGTGTGTGTGTGTGTGTGTGTGTGTGTGTGTGTGTGTGTGTGTGTGTGTGTAAAGGATGGATAAACAGTTGTGTTTATTTTGTCAAAGGGATGAAGTGTGAGGAGGAATACTAAAAGTGTCTTACTATACAAATCTAAAGACAATTTTAAGATGTGAAAGAAAATGAAAGGAGAGGCTTTGATGCACACACATCTCCACAGAGAGAGGATAAAGAGTCATTTTAAGAGCAATGCAGAGTCCATGATACATGTCAAACAGCCCCACGAGCGACTAATGAAGGACTTCAACTCTCACACAAGACAAACACTGTATGTATGGATATGAAGGGATTAAGAGGATAATGATCCACTTTAAAGGGTGGTTTGCCTCATGTACATTTATGTCAACATCATATACAGGTGCTGGTCATATAATTAGAATATCATCAAAAAGTTGATTGATTTCACTAATTCCATTCAAAAAGTGAAACTTGTATATTATATTCATTCATTACACACAGACTGATATATTTCAAATGTTTATTTCTTTTAATTTTGATGATTATAACTGACAACTAAGGAAAATCCCAAATTCACTATCTCAGAAAATTAGAATATTACTTAAGACCAATACAAAGAAAGGATTTTTAGAAATTTTGGCCAACTGAAAAGTATGAACATGAAAAGTATGGGCATGTACAGCACTCAATACTTAGTTGGGGCTCCTTTTGCCTGAATTGCTGCACCAATGCGGCGTGGCATGGAGTCGATCAGTCTGTGGCACTGCTCAGGTGTTATGAGAGCCCAGGTTGCTCTGATAGTGGCCTTCAGCTCTTCTGCATTGTTGGGTCTGGCATATCGCATCTTCCTCTTCACAATACCCCATAGATTTTCTGTGGGGTTAAGGTCAGGTGAGTTTGCTGGCCAATTAAGAACAGGGATACCATGGTCCTTAAACCAGGTACTGATAGCTTTGGCACTGTGTGCAGGTGCCAAGTCCTGTTGGAAAATGAAATCTGCATCTCCATAAAGTTGGTCAGCAGGAAGCATGAAGTGCTCTAAAACTTCCTGGTATACGGCTGCGTTGACCTTGGACCTCAGAAAACACAGTGGACCAACACCAGCAGATGACATGGCACCCCAAACCATCACTGACTGTGGAAACTTTACACTGGACCTCAAGCAACGTGGATTGTGTGCCTCTCCTCTCTTCCTCCAGACTCTGGGACCCTGATTTCCAAAGGAAATGCAAAATTTACTTTCATCAGAGAACATAACTTTGGACCACTCAGCAGCGGTCCAGTCCTTTTTGTCTTTAGCCGCTTCTGACGCTGTCTGTTGTTCAAGAGTGGCTTGACACAAGGAGTGCGACAGCTGAAACCCATGTCTTGCATGCGTCTGTGCGTAGTGGTTCTTGAAGCACTGACTCCAGCTGCAGTCCACTCTTTGTGAATCTCCCCCACATTTTTGAATGGGTTTTGTTTCACAATCCTCTCCAGGGTGCGGTTATCCCTATTGCTTGCACACTTTTTTCTACCACATCTTTTCCTTCCCTTCGCCTCTCTATTAATGTGCTTGGACACAGAGCTCTGTGAACAGCCAGCCTCTTTTGCAATGACCTTTTGTGTCTTGCCCTCCTTGTGCAAGGTGTCAATGGTCGTCTTTTGGACAACTGTCAAGTCAGCAGTCTTCCCCATGATTGTGTAGCCTATAGAACTAGACTGAGAGACCATTTAAAGGCCTTTGCAGGTGTTTTGAGTTAATTAGCTGATTAGAGTGTGGCACCAGGTGTCTTCAATATTGAACCTTTTCACAATATTCTAATTTTCTGAGATACTGAATTTGGGATTTTCCTTAGTTGTCAGTTCTAATCATCAAAATTAAAAGAAATAAACATTTGAAATATATCAGTCTGTGTGTAATGAATGAATATAATATACAAGTTTCACTTTTTGAATGGAATTAGTGAAATAAATCAACTTTTTGATGATATTCTAATTATATGACCAGCACCTGTATTTAGCATTTATGGCATGAGCAGTGGTGTGTGGTGGTCTTCTGAAAAGATCAGTCAGAGTCCCCTGATGTTTAAAGGGCTTCTGGGTAAAAGGCATATGAAACAGCATTTATATTACACTGTCAACATGAGATGGGAACAAAGTGAGCTGAAGGGAGGCAGAAGAAATAATGTAATATAGTATAATTTCTTTTTTAGGTCCATGTGTGCTACAGGACACATTGGGCAGCAAGCATATTCCACTGGCTGCGACTTGCTGACTGGGATTCGGCCTAATCAGCTTCTTCACACTTAATGCCGACTCCCTTTACTTCGGCAGGTCTTCTTCGGCCTTCCTCGTCTCCGGCGTCCATTGGAGGCATCCATGTCAGTGCAATTTTTGCTAGCCATTGTTCCGATTGCCACAGAACGTGACCTGCCAGTTTGATGCGACGCTCAAAAACAATGGCAGAAAGTCTGTGGGTTTTAGCCCTGCGCAGAATCTGTTCATTAGTAACGTGCTTGTGGTATGTGATGCAGAGAATGCATCTGAGACACCGCTGGTGGAATATAATATAATATAATGTTAAGTATTGTTAAGTCCTGAGATGTATCGTTTATGTATATGTGCTCTCTCTCTCTCTCTCTCGTCCCTTCCCTTTCTTTCACAGGATTGGATCAGACCAAAGTGATCTCCAGGTGTTAATATGACCAAGGAGCAATAAAAGGATCTGCAGTGCCTGAAGAGGGAGCTCTGCTCAAACTAGACTTGCTGTTGTTCAGTTGCTATTGTGCGTTTGTGTGTTTGTTACAGTGTGTTGATGTGCCTGTTGTGTGCAGTAGGGATGAAGAAATGAAGCCCTCCTGAATCTAAGCTTTTTTTATTATTATTTTGTGCAAAGATCCAACGCATCAGGAGTGTTGAAACAGTGCCATCTTGTGGCAGGTCAAATTTACAGCAGCCATAAACCTGAACCTGAGCCATAAACCAGCTCCGATTTGTTTTATCCATTTTAAATTACGGGGTCGTACCAACACACACACACACACACACACACACACACACGTTCAAAAGTTTGGAGTCGGTAAGATTTATTAATGTTTTTGAAAGAAGTCTCACAAATAAATGTAATTTATTTCTGTGGTCAAAGCTGAATTTTCAGCATCATTACTCCAGTCTTCAGTGTCACATGATCCTTCAGAAATCATTCTAATATGATGATTTGCTGCTCAAGAAACATTTATGATTATTATCAACATTGAAAACAGTTGTGCTGCTTCATTTTTTTAATGGAACTGTGATACATTTTTGTTTTCAGTATTGTTTGAGAAATAGAAAGTTCAAAAGAACAGCAATTATATGAAATAGAAATCTTTTTGGACAAGGCTACAGTTTTGCTCCAACCCTAATCAAACACACCTGATCCAGCTAATCAATCTTCAAGATTACTAGAGACTTCCAAGCAGGTGTGAGTTGGAGCAAAACTGTGCAGAGCTGTGGTCCTCCAGGAATTGAGTTTGAGACCACTGCTTTAGTTTCTCATAATTGAACTACATATTTCAATCACGTCACTTCTCGAAATAGGACTTCCAGCTCCCGAACACAAACAGATATTTCGCCAAGACACATGTACTGTTGCTGCTCAGAAGAGCCACGAGAACCACATGTTTGTCATCTATGTGTGTCTGGGCATGCTTTGCCAATTGGCTTAAAATCTAGCGGTTTGACTTGTGTGTGTTATGTATCGACTTTAGCAATGTGTACCTGGTTGCCATACCCTCAGGTTTAACCTAAAGTAGCTCTTTGTGCCTGAGCCAATAAGACTCAAACTTACCGAATTAGAATGCACACTATGCGTATTTTTAACAAATTAGACTATGTTGCAAGCTGAGAGAGATGGAGAAAATAACCCCCAGCATCCACCTGAGCAAGCATGCATGCTACATGCACTTATTCATATTTTGCTGTGTTCAGACAGCCTATCCAAATGTATGGCCATGTGACAAACAGCAAACCACAGAGTAAAATGCAAACCTTTACAATCTATCTTCATGAAAAAAAGTGCTCTCATGCAAACTATTAGCTGTAACCTCAGAGCAAGGTTTTCTTCCTGCTTCTCTTGTCATTGACTGAAAATACGTGTTCTCATGCTTTGCTCATATGCTTAATGATTCACTCCTGTGCATTATACAGTATACACAACTTGTAAAACATCAAACATGATTTTGAGCATGCATGTTTGCTTCATTTATGAATCGATATATGCAGATCATGTAACAATGTTTAGTGATTTGGAATAATAAAGGACGGTTTACTTATCCAAAGAAGTTGAATTTCAGAGTAAATCTTCAGGACTACACTACAGCAAACACTGAACCAGACTATTTAAATGTTGAGCAAGCAATCTCATTGGCTGCAGGATCAGCAGAGGCCAATCAGCTTGTGTCATGTGGTAATGATATGACTGCATGCAGATTGCATGTAAAGGACCAATCAGATTGCGCCCTCTAGAGTTTCATGGCTGAACTACTGTATATAGGGGTTTAAATGAGGCCTGGGTTTTTAACCAAGCGGCAACCTCCCCCTTTCTCTCGTGAAGCCAATACGGAAGTAACTTAAACTGTGATTCATCGACTGGCCGCTAGGGACAGGCTCCAAAAGAGAGCAGAATCTCATAGAGTCCCATGTTAAATTGGCCAAGTTTATAGCAGAAAAAAACATGTTTACAAGTTGGTTCAAATTGTGGTTTTGGTCTATACTGCTATTTTTGCCCTTCATGACAACTCTGAGGGGGGTGAATTTTTTTATAACTTATCCGTTTAAATTATATTAAGCCTTAAAGTTCTGCATAATTAAGGGCGTGGTCACTTGAGTGACAGGTAGATTGCGCTGCTGTCTGTGAGCCGTCATGTTACCTCAGCTGCCGCTGAATTTGGCATCTCAGCCGTTTTTGTGCTTTTTTTTCTCTATTATTTTATACAATTATAAAATATGGCTTGCTGCATAATATTCAAGACTGATGTGTGTCTGTGTGCATGCATGGGGAAGAGACACAGAACACACGTTGTTGGATCGTGGCATTGGCTGAAAGTTTTGATTGCGAGATTTACTACAATAACAATACCAGGAGGATATACAACTCTGACAGCACTGCTTGTATATTATAACTAAAACTGCTGCACTATTTTGAAAAAAATATACTTTGGACACGGGCTCATTTGTTTGTTAGATACGATCGTATACAGTTTTACAACATAAAGGCTGCTCAGATTGCATCCTTTCTTGAAGAACGATGACAGAGAGCAGATCATTCACAAGAAATGTGAAATGTTTTTTTTTGTTTTGCAATGGACATTTATATTTTACCCAAGTGCCACAGATTGGATTCATCTCGCGATCTCTATTATAAAGGTATGAAGTCCTATTTGATGTTCCATGTTGTTATTTGCACACCCAACACATTACTGGTGTTGGAGCATCTATATCTTAAGAAAACACCGTAGATTGACAGTAAACCTTTAGAACTTTCTGATGATAAAACTTATCTTTATTAATAATTTAGATAGTATCTAGATAGATAGCTCCTTTGCTTGCTAACATGGTCACGTCGAGCTAGGCGGGCGTGGTTTCAGCAACCAATCACATCAGCTCAAACCACCTCCCCGCCTCTTTGCCCATTTTCAGTTATCCGGGAGTGACGTGCGGTGACGCGCAGCTAAGATGGCCGCGGCCTCATTTAAGCGTCAAAACTGCTGTTCAGAACTCTATGGGTGACGTCACGGACGCTACGTCCATATTTTTTTACAGTCTATGTTTTTAACAGATGGGGGCCCACAACAACAACCTCGAAAAAATGCTGGGTTAAAAACAACACAAGTTGGGTTGAAAATGGAAAAACCCAGCGTTGGGTTTGGGTTGTTTTAACCCAGTGGTTGGGTTAAATGTTTGCCCAACCTGCTGGGTAGTTTTATCTAACTCAACTATTATTTAAAAATCACTATATGGCTGGCTTAAAATGGGTTGGAAATTACTAGAGGCAACAATAATAATCAAAAGGTTAACATTTATTAATAAGCAATTTAATAAATGTTTATTGTTTAATTATTATTCATTCAACTTAATAATAAATGTTAATTTAAATGTACATTTAATTTTTGTGGTCATTTTAAGCGAGCAATACAGTAATTTTTAAACAATAGTTGAGTTAAATAAAACTACCCAGCAGGTTGGGCAAACATTTAACCCAATCACTGGGTTAAAACAACCCAACCGCTGGGTTTGTCCATTTTCAACCCAATTTGGGTTGTTTTTAACCCAGCATTTTTAGAGTGTACCCTAGCTACGACCCTGAATATTAGTTGTATTGCATATTATACTGTAAGGTGTTAACATTGCTTCTGAAAATAATACTAAATATTTGTTTTAAATTATTGCTGTAACAATAATTAATACATTTCGTTGCTAAGTTAACAGTGCAACCCCTGATGAGCCTACAAATACATAGCACACAGAAATAGTGTAAATTGATCATTTACTAATTAGATTCAATTATTTTTAATGAAAGAAATCTAATTTTAATCACATTTCTAATGACTCATTTATTATTTCACTCGTCGCTGCGATTGGCCTCTGCTAACGATACAAATTATACCTTTAAAATGGCCAAAATGAGGTCTCTTGAAAAGGGAGCATATTTTAAAATACTTTCATCATGCCTTAAAATACTGTCTAAGTAGGCAGCTAACTTAATTTAGAAACCTTCCCTCCTGCTCTTGAACCTGCAACCTCATAAATCCTCATAAATATCAACCAAAGTCTGAAAATATCTCACATGCCTCTGAAGAGCGCAGGCACAGTTCAAAGACAAGATGAAAAGAGCGAAAGAAAAAGAGAGCGTGAGAGGGGGAGGAAGGGAAAAGAACATCAAGAAGGTGCTTCTTATGAAAGGTGAAGCGTTAAATGCCCTTAGGTATCGATTTTATATCACAGTCAGATCTTAGATAGCTTTAATGGATTCTTAAAATGCAGCGAAATCTTTCTCACAAAAGAAAGCCATTTGCTTTGAACGTGGCGAGGGAGATGAGAGAGAGAGAGACGCTGCGCTCTGGGGCCCGAATAAAAGAATATGTCAGCTGTGAAATTCACGTCACGGCACCTTGAACTAGACGAACTGGCGAGACATGCATGAGAGAGAGAAGAGGGTGGGGGTGGGTGGCGGACCCTGAGGGGCGGAGGAAAGGGTTTTTGGATATGAATATGAGAGGGAGAACTGACAAGAGTGTCGTGACTGAAACCACAGACTGCCCCCTGGAGACACAGGCATGCGTGTCAACAGAATACTGCCCCAAATACTCTCTCCCTCGCTCTAACTAGAATGATTCACTCATCTCTCCCACACTCTCACGCATGCTCATGTCACCTCTGCTGTTTCTTATTTTGGTGCTGGATATTTATTCTCATTCTCTCCTCTGACCTGTGTGCTAGTTATCTGCTGCACTGACTGTCTAACCTATCTGAGTCTAGAGCTGCTTGCTTAACATTTTTTGCACCATAATATAAATGACATGTGTCTGTACATCAGAGATGAGCACCTGCGAGTTGTTTTGTTAGTAGGTCTATTAGTCTTCTTTATTAATTGTCTGCTGTGTGTAAGCAGTATTTGAATTGTGTCAGAGCTCGTGCTCTTCACTCTTTTACCCCTAGGGGTCGGTAAAAGCCATTTAAAATCAGATTTTGCTTCAATGTAGCTTAAGAAAGAAAATATTATATCCAAACTTCAATAACATACAATCATGCACAATTAATATTAAATATTAAACGCTTCACGGCACACTGTATATAGCCTTTTTTTCTTGTGTTGCAAGAGGAATGTCCAACTGGCCAGAGGCAGAACTCATTCAAGCTTCACTACTCACTGTCATTTGGTAACATTTTATAATAAGGTTCATTAGTTATTGCATTAGGTATCATGAACTAAAAATGGGCTATGTTAATTCTACTCTTCATTGTTTAAAGGGGTCATGACAAATTTGCTTTGATCTTTTGACATATAAGAGGTCTTTGTACCATTAAAACATCCTGCAAGTTTCATATCTTAAAACGTCCTCCTCAATATAAGCAAAGCATTTATTTAATCAAGCTTTAAAAAAGGCTTGTTTGGATATTGGGTGTCATTTGCCTACACTGGATGTGAGCGTTGCAAGAAAAGCAAATAGAAGCTATTATAATCTGCTTGGACTGTCTACACTGATACAGTATACAGATGTGTTTTCAGTTTCTGACATGCTCCATGAGCTTGAGTCTGTCGACAACAGGACAAATGGAAGAGAGACAGAACGTTTGTTTTGACGTGTCCAGTTTAAACAGACTTTAGAAGGATCCAAGCATCGGAAACAAGCGGAGGGTTTATTTTAATGGCGTCCTGGATCATAATGGAGGATTATATGTTTGTTCAGAGCATTTTGTTTTGTAAACGAGGCACAGTGTAATGGAGAGTTTGCAGAGAAACTTTTGCTGACAGATTTGTATTGGATCAGCAGCTGCATCACAAACCATAAGTAAATAATTGCATAATACTTTTAAAACTGGTTTTATATGGATAATGTTTTCAAAACACTTATTCGTGTGCAATAGCGAGTGGGCGTTGATACTGTTTCCTATGCAGTGACATTAGCCAATCATAACAGTGGGTGTTTACTGATGAGCCTTAAAGGTGCCCTAGAACCAGTTTTAACAAGATGTAATATAAGTCTAAGGTGTCCCCTGAACGTGTCTGTGAAGTTTCAGCTCAAAATACCCCATAGATTTTTTTTATTAATTTTTTTAACTGCCTATTTTGAGCCATAATTATATGTACACCGATTCAGCGCACGGCCCCTTTAAATCTCGCGCTCCCCGCCCCCAAGCTCTCGACTGCCTTAAACAGCATAAACAAAGTTGTGTTTATGAATTATACAGACTGCAAGTGTTTAAAAATGAAAATAGCGACGGCTCTCTTGTCTCCGTGAATACAGTAAGAAACGATGGTAACTTTAACCACATTTAACAGTACATTAGCAACATGCTAACGAAACATTTAGAAAGACAGTTTACAAATATCACTAAAAATATCATGATATCATGGATCATGTCAGTTATTATTGCTCCATCTGCCATTTTTCACTATTGTTCTTGCTTGCTTACCTAGTCTGATGATTCAGCTGTGCACAGATCCAGACGTTAATACTGGCTGCCCTTGTCTAATGCCTTGAACATGAGCTGGCATATGCAAATATTAGGGGCGTACATATTAATGATCCCGACTCTTACGTAACAGTTGGTGTTATGTTGAGATTCGCCTGTTCTTCGGAGGTCTTTTAAACAAATGAGATTTATATAAGAAGGAGGAAACAATGGTGTTTGACACTCACTGTATGTCATTTCCATATACTGAACTCTTGCTATTCATCTATGTCGAGGTAAATTCAATTTTTGATTCGATGGCACCTTTAAAGGACTTAAAAACGGGTCGTTTTTCCGCATATATATGTTTCTTGTGCAAAAACTTTATTAACATTATAAGTGAACCTCAAAGAACATATTGAAATAATAATAATAATAAAAAACATGTCATGACCCCTTTAATTCACGGTTCTTCATGATACATTTAATAATGTTTCATTTCTGTAACTTGAAATGTTAAAAATATATATTTCCATTCAAAAGTTAAGGCTCTGTAAAAAAAAAAATAAATAAATAAAAATTAAAAGTCTCTCATGCTCATAATGAGAGCAGCATTTATTCGATTAAACTACAGTAAAAAAAAAAAAAAAAAAAAAATGTAAAAAATGATTTATTCCTGTGATGGCAAAGCTGTGTTTTCAGCATCATTACTCCAGTCTTCAGTGTCACATTCTAATAAGCTGATTTGGTGCTCAAAAAACATGACATTATTGATGTTGTGCTGCTTAATATTTTTGTGGAAATACATTTTCCCTAATACTTTTACAGGTAATCCCTTACCTTTTAATTTTAACTCATGTATTATGTTGAAAAGAAATGATAATTTCCCAGCATGCCTTTATCCATGTCTACCCACACCAGAAACTATACACATTCAAATTGCATTAAAATCTCTAGCAGCTAGTTCTTCCAATGAAGAAAAGTGCTCAGAAATTGTGTAAATGTGCATCTGTTAAATCAATTTCTGGACTGACAGGCTGTGGCCCACGCGAGTCGATAACTCGTCTCAAACTCCACCTTCTGGGGTCAGATCTGTAAGTGGAGAGGAGGAGAGATGTGCCTCACCTCTTCCTCTAGGGCGGCCCTCTCTTCTCTGAGCTTGTGTATGTGACTCTGAGCCTGGTTCAGCTCCTGCGTCTTCTGCCGCAGCTCCTGCAGGGCCGACTGCAGCTGTGCCTCTCCCGTCCTCTGCTCCTGCAGTAGCTGCTGCTGCCTCTGGGAGGCGCTCTTACGAATATGCTGCATCTCCTCCTCCTGCTTATTAACAAGCTTTTGTAGCTCTGCCAACTCCTCCCGGAGCTCCTGTGTGGCTGAATGAATGAGAGCGGGAATCTAGAGGGAGGGATAGGCAGACATGTAAATACAGTTTGTAAAAAAACACACACCAAAAAACATTTGTGCTGATGACTAATTACTTCATCTGCATATCCATACAATCATATAAAGATAAGAATAAAGTTAAAAAATCTTTCTAAAAATGATAATAAATGCAGCAGGTGAGCAGAATATTTAAAAATATTTTTAAAAACTTGAACATTAAAAACGACCCCCTCGCTCCCAAATCCCCTCCCCATGTTGGCGGTGCCCAGCAACCCCTCATCTGTGGCATGCAGGCAGACAAAACCTCTCAACATCACTTCTGGACCAGTAGACCTGCCTCCACCAATCTTCCTCTGGCCAAAGTCTCTCTCTCTCTCTCACACACACACACACACACACGCACACACACATCGGGCTCCACTGGACAGACAGTAATCAGACATCATTTATGACCATGAACAAAGGAGAGGTGTGAGCCAAAAACCAAACACTCTCAGAGAGAAAAACACAGAAACAGAGAGAGAGAGAGAGAGAGAGAAGGGGGTAAACATGAAGTGCAGATCATGTCAATCAACCGCCACACTGCAAAAAATTATTTTCTTAGATTATTTTTGTCTTGTTTCCAGTTCAAATATCTAGACATTCTTAAACCAAGAAGCATTTTCTAGACAAGTAAAAATGATTGTCTTGTTTTTTCCTTAAAACAAGCAAAATAATCTGCCAATGGGTAAACAAAATAATCTTGTATTCAGTTTGAAAAAAGATTATTTTGCTTACCCCACTGGCAGATTTTTTTTTTTTTTTTTGCTTGTTTTAAGGAAAAACTCACTTAATTTGGACTTATTTTTTTCTGAAAACATTTTGGAGAGCAATTTGGAATGATTCTATTCATGTTTTCGGCAGTAAAAAAAACTTTAAGATATATATTTTTTATTATTTGTGGTTTAATAACTCATGCATCAGAGAGTTAATTAATTAGTCCAGTGGGAAACTGAGAGCGTGAGTTAAGTCTCAAATTCAAGCCCTCTAAGCGAGTAAAACATGTTTTTCTTTATCTCAGGATTATATAAAATTGTGAACTCAACAAATTAAGATCAAAGGGACAAATAAGAATGCCCAAGATGATGCAAACTCCTTTGAATAGTTTGAAATGCATGTGCCATGATGACCTGTAACCTTTGTATTTGTGTTGTTTTCATTGAAAAAACTTTTATAGCATTTTCAAAAAAATAAATGAACTCGTATTTAATCTCACAGTATAATCTAGAATTGTTTTCCCTACACCAAATACATGTGAATTAACTGACAGCTCTCAATCATACAGAGAGAGCTGATATTGGCATCACTATATACACTATAATAACACACTATATTTAAGGCACAGTTAATGTGACATTTATTTGAAAACTAAACTGCTTTACTACTCTGAAGTCACTGACCCATGATCAAGACTTGTAGATCACATGTGTGTGGCAGAGGTCAGCCAGTTGTACCTTGTTTTGTAGTTGCTGGTTTTCACTCTGGTATTTGTTCTGCAGCTCTTGGTTTTTCTGTCTTTGGATGTCCAGTTCAATTTCAGCTTCTCTTCTTAACTCCATCTCTTGCTGTTTCAGCTGTTTGTCCTGTTCAGCCTGTTTCTGCTGGAGTAAAACCTCCATCTGCGTGCACACAAATACGGGTTAAATAAGGGTTGAGGTCAAATAAAGTTCAGATAGAAGATCTATTAAGAATCAGATCATCATTTGTGCACTTGATCCATAAATTAAACTTCAGTCTAATGAATTTATTAGTTAAACCAAATGTAATACATTTCAACCACGACATAAAAGAGCAGTGTTACTTTTAACTTAAACTGTTAAAAATAGGGTTGTACTTTATTTTACTGTATTTTCAATTTACTTACAGTGTACTCTGGGTTAAAAACAACCAAAGTTGGGTTGAATATGGACAAACCCAGCAATTGGGATGTTTTGACCCAGCGGCTAGGTTAAATGTTTGACCTGCTGGGTAGTTTTTATTTAACTCAACTATTGTTTAAAAATTACTATATTGCAAGCTTAAAATGAACCCAAAACAGGTTGGAAATTAATAAGCAATTTAATAAATGTTTATTATTTAATTATTGTTTATTAAACTTATTAATAAATGTCTATTTCAAACATATTTTAGGTTCATTTTAAGCAAGCAATACAGTCATTTTTAAACAATAGTTGAGTTAAACCAAACCTTTGACCCAACCCCTGGGTCAAAACAACCCAGTTGCTGGATTTGTCCATTTTTAATCCAACTTAGGTTATTTTTAACTCAGCATTTTTAGAATGTACCTATTTAGTATCATTACTACAATAAGTTAAAAACAACCCAAGTTGGGTTGAAAATGGACAAACCCAGCAATTGGGTTGTTTTAACCCAGTGGTTGGGTTAAATGTTTGCCCAACCTGCTGGGTAGTTTTATTTAACCCAACTACTGATTAAAAATGACTATATGGCTGGCTTAAAATGAATCCAAAATAGGTGAGAAATTAAAAATCAGACACATAATTACTAGAGGCAACTATAATAATCAAAAGGTGTACATTTATTAATAAGCAATTTAATAAATGTTTATTGTTTATTATTCATTATCTTATTAATAAATGCTCATTTATTAAACATATTAATAAATGTTAATTTCCAGCATATTTTGGGTTCATTTTAAGCAAGCAATACAGTCATTTTTATACAACAGTTGAGTTAAATAAAACTACCCAGCAGGTTTGGCAAACACTTAACCCAACCACTGGGTTAAAACAACCCAATTGCTGGGTTTGTCCATTTTCAACCCAACTTGGGTTGTTTTTTAACCCAGCATTTTTTAGAGTGTATGTTTATGCAAAACAGGACTGTAAAATAAAGTGTTAGTAAAAGAAATAGTTTTTGTTATTAAAGCTGAAATAAAATATAAATATTAGAGGAAAAATGTAATCTTAGGAAGGAAAATGAGAAACGTTGCTTGTAAAAATTACTACTACACTCTAAAAAATGCTGGGTTAAAAACAACCCAAGTTGGGTTGAAAATGGACAAACCCAGCGATTGGGTTGTTTTAACCCAGCGGTTGGGTTAAATGTTTGCCCAACCTGCTGGGTAGTTTTATTTAACCCAACTACTGATTAAAAACGACTATATGTCTGGCTTAAAATGAATCCAAAATAGGTGAGAAATTAAAAATCAGACACATAATTACTAGAGGCAACAATAATAATCAAAAGGTGTACATTTATTAATAAGCAATTTAATAAATGTTTATTGTTTATTATTCATTATCTTATTAATAAATGCTCATTTATTAAACATATTAATAAATGTTAATTTCCAGCATATTTTGGGTTCATTTTAAGCAAGCAATACAGTCATTTTTATACAACAGTTGAGTTAAATAAAACTACCCAGCAGGTTGGGCAAACATTTAACCCTACCGCTGGGTTAAAACAACCCAATTGCTGGGTTTGTCCATTTTCAACCCAACTTGGGTTGTTTTTAACCCAGCATTTTTTAGAGTGTAAACTGAAATAACTAAAACTGAAACAACAATATATATAACTGAAACAACAATTCAAAATATGAATAAATTATATAATAATAGTATATAAATAGTATATAATTTCAAAATAGACAAAAAGGACAAACATTCAAAAAAAAAAACTGTATAAAAAACTTTGGTTATAATACATAACCAAATAGGAAGCCCCATGCAAATCCCCTGAACACCTGCACACTTGCATCACATTCTGCCTTATTTACATGTTGACTGAATTCTTGCTTACCGCAGTGTTTATTTCTCACTGAAAACTGAAGAGTAAAACAGCTAACAGGACAAAATGGGATATGAAATACATTACATCTCCTTTCATTATGGTTAATTTAGGCCTCATGTGGTGGTGCAGAAAGCAACTAAAGCTGTTTGTGTAGTTCTTCAGTGATCATATGATCTCATATTAAAGACAAGGATTTTTCACCAACTGTGGGTTTTTGAAATACTGAACTGTCAGCAGCTGAATAAAATGGTTAGAGCAATTACAAACAGCAAAGAGGGAGATGGTGGCATGCCATGTATTTTTAGTGAGGCGTGACCAAGGTCACCATGCTTTTCATGGAGCCCAGAGTGCAGACAGTGTGCGTGTGAGAGAACACAACAGGCTCTGTGTCAGTGAGAGAGAGACAGCATCTTATGTGTGTGACAGTGAGAGACCACTTCCACCTAGACTTGGATGCATGTCTGTGTTAACAGCAGGAAACCGGCGGGTCTTAAATGTAATTTGCACTAAATCAAACGGCATTCCTCTTAATACTAGCATGCTGAGGGCAGACCTCAGCCCACATAAAAAAATAAAAATCAATGAAATTCAAATAATAAAAACAGACAAAGAACTAAACTGAAGTACAGGCGGAAGGAACAGAAAGAAAACGTGCTGGTACTTCACTGGGACGGCGATGTTATGGACTGCACAGAAACGCTTTGTGTCTTCAGTGTTCAAAGGGAATATATATAGTAAAAGTTAGATACATTGGGATACATTATGCAGATAACAAAATATCAAAACAAGTGGCGTTTATTCTAAATATATACTATAAACAGCACAAGAACATTTGTAAAGCAAAAAATGTCACACAAAGAAGTTTGTTAGATATTAAATGATGAAACAACAGATTTACTGATCAAAATAAGTCTTCATTCAATGTTAGTGAATAATGTTCATAATTAATGTGATGAATGGTTTGCAAACTACAAAAGCACTGAAATATAGTTTTTACTCTCATCTTAAAATATTTCCATTACCAGTTTTTTTGAGAAGCAGGGAATGCAAAAATATTGAAATACATTTTTTTTTCTCTATATATAATACTATATTTCAACGATTTTGCTAGCAGTTTATATATATATATATATATATATATATATATATATATATATATATATATATATTTATAAAAGGGTTAGTTCCTGTCCTTGATTCTGATTGGTCAATTTTATTCACGATAAAACACTGCTATGACCGCTTCACCAGAGGTGGGTAGTAACGAAGTACATTTACTTCGTTACATTTACTTGAGTAGTTTTTTGGAAGATTTGTACTTTTTAGAGTAGATTAAAATTTGGGTACTTTTACTTTAACTTGAGTAAATTTGTAATGAAAAATCTGTACTTTTACTTCGCTACAATGGGCAACGTTCATCTCGTTACTTTATTTTAATTCAATACTGTAAATGTTAAGAAATGCGTAGTTTATTCCAAGCGCGCTGTCTCTTTTTACATGAACGATGCCCCATTCACAAATGAATCACTCTTTCTGAGTCGATTCTGTTCAAAGACTTGATCAAACAAGTTGGTAAAGCTGTCTAAATTGATTCGCGAATCAGTTTGAATGATTTGTTCAGTTCCTGCACGCGCTGAATCGTTTGAAGCGGTTTTTCACTCGGAGCGGATGAAGTGGCAGTGGACCTACAGTCAATTAAAAGCAAATCTGCAAATGCATACAGTTGTTTGCCAGTTGTTTATTAGTTGAGCTGCGTATGCTGTCTGTGAACAATTCCACAGGTAGGCCTATCGATTTCATTTGATTTTACTTCATGATACAGCCAATAGCCGACATTTTACAACCAAACAGATTATTACGTCACTATAACAAAAGTATGTAGTATTTCTTTACCGTTTTTATGGGCATATATCTTAATTTATACATATACTATTGCGCAATGGCGGCGCCAGCGACCTGTTCGTCTTGAAAATGAACGCTTTGTGTTGACACAGTTAAGCAGTTTACACGTGCCTGCTGAAATATACATTTGATTACATTTTGGAGAACAGACCGAAGAAGATCCGTCAATGTGTATTTGATCATTGTTTGTGTCAAGTTCAGATATGAGCGCGAGCACATGTAAAGAGTTTTCTCTCTTCTTTAAAATGTAACGTTAGCTGTATATTGTCTCTTCTATGTTTGTTTGTTGCAAAGATATCTAATTATGATAATAAATTAAATATCTATTTAAATAATAAACATTAAATAATAACATGCTATTGTGTGTGTGTGTATATATATATATATATATATTATATATATATAATAAAAGTAACTAGTAACGAGCTACTTGAGTAAGATTTTTATTGGATACTTTTTTACTCTTACTCAAGTAACTATTAGGATTATTACTTTCACTTTTACTTTGAGTAAATATTTCTATAAGTACTTGTACTTTTACTTGAGTACAGTTTTTGGATACTCTACCCACCTCTGCGCTTCACCCACTCTTAGCAACATAAACTGTATGTTCTCAATTGATATTGTTCATTGAAGCTCACTGTATTATGTAGAAGAGTTTTGTGAGGAAGAGATCGAGTGAGCGAGTTTATTCCCTTCATTCAGATTTAGCATTTTCCTTCAGGTCAGTCCTATGTTCATAATAAAAAAAATCTGTTTAAATGTATTATCTTGTCCTTTTAACAGTTAAGGGGTTTTCCTGTGACTGACAGCGCTAGTCAAAGCATTTGTCAGTTGCGTCTTGTTCCGTGTTCACAACAATTCAGTCTTTTCAATATAAAAGTCTTCACTACTGACTGACACACTCATAAAGACAGCCTTTGCTGCCATCTAATGACGTAATAATGTAACTTCTGTTGCTGTTCATGGTCAGGGACTATTTTTTTCCGGCGGAAGGAAGGCTTTTATTGAAAGTTTACCTCATGAAATTTGCATTGATACATATTTTTGGCTTTAATATTTGTATTGTGTGGTAACAATACAAGTCATGGCTGAAGGGTTTGCAGGCACTCCGCTTCGCATCATGCCTAACAACGCCCTTCAGCCGTGACTTATTCACGATACAGCATAGCCTCTCGTACCTTATTGCTTACATATATATATATATATATATATATATATGTAAGCAATTTTTGTCCGACAAGCCCTGGCGCTTTCACGCCACACACAGTGATAAATGCATCACGGAGCAAAGAGGACACTGACAACACGTCGACAGACAAGACAGAGCAGGTTACTTATGATATTTAACAAAGTCCCAGCTTTAAAACTGTGTAGTTTTTTAAGAAATTCAAACAATAAAACCCGTTTTCTTTAATGTGTCGTGACAGATTGCTGTAATGCCTCAGCTCAAGAGGCTCGTAAACCGATCATCTCTTACTACGAGTCCATTTATAGCATCAAATAAACATGAATGAACATGAGAATCAATGTTGTTTCAAATGCGGAAAGATGTCAATATGCAAAATATAATATACAAAAGTTTAACTCCACCGAAGGTTAATCTTCTAACTCCTGACTGCTTTGTCGGACAAAATGGCGGATTACTTTTAGTCATTTGCTGCGTCCCAATTCGCCTACTTATACTATGCCCTAAAAGTATGTACTCTTTCTGTGAACAAAAAGTACTTACTTTTGAGTGTGTAGCAAAAGATTAGACAAGCTTTGGGACATACAGTACTATCACGCCATACAATTGCGTCTTTGCTCTCTGTCGCATCCAGTCACTGTAAACTGCCCTGTCAATCATCTTACATCCTCCACATTTCATTTAGCTCATTTCCTACCGTATCGGAGAGAAATGCAGCACGTTGATCTGCAGCCGCGAGTCTTTCATGTGGAGAACTCTCCTCATATTAATGCATAATGATGCATTTAAAAGTTAATGGCCAATCAGATCTTTATAAAAGTCCACATTGGTATTTGCTGATGAAAAATAACATATAACATTAAATAAATATTTTCTATCAGTTTGAACTGATTATTAGTCACTCAAACAGCCTCTCAGCCTCTATCTTGCATATTCGTCATGTTTTGTAGTTTTTTAACACTTTTTTACTCGTGTTTGTAGTTCTGAACTGAATCCGCGTCCAACGCGCAATGGGTTGTGGGCAATATTAGCCTTTATAGTGTGCACGGATCCACACTTTGAAAATCTACCGGAAATAGACCATCCGGGGACTTTTGGCATACTCTTTTCAACATACTATGCTTTGGGACACACTTATTTTAATCTCACATACTATTTAGGATGGATAGTATGGACATTGGGACGCAGGCACAATTTGGGTATCTCACATATTCTGAATGTCTTTGGCAGAATTCAAATGAGCCATTTTAATCTAGATTCCAAAATTAATCTAGATTAATCTAGATTAAAAAAATTAATCTATGCCCACCACTAATATATATATAGCATAGTCAACTTTGAAGCCTAGGTTATTCCTAGGTTATTAGTCAGCTTTTAAGCTTATTATATTGGTAAACTTTTCAGTCTATTTCACTGGTTAACTTTTTAGCTTATTCCATTAATGAATGACAGTATAAAAGGGAGAACAGCTTTGTTGTTGCGTGATTTGCCTCATAACTAGCCATGTGACTCGCTGTGAAACTTGCCTTAAAGGGTTAGTTCACCCAAAAATGAAAAAATTGTCATCAATTACTCACTGTCATGTCGTTCTAAACCCGTAAGACTTTTGTTCATCTTCGAAACACAAATGAAGATCTTTTTAATGAAATCTGAGAGATTTCTGTCCTTCCCTTGACAGTCTACGCAACTGACACTTTGACGCTTCAAAAAGTTCATAAAGATATTGTAAAACTAATCCATATGAATCGAGCGGTTTAGTCCAAGAGGAACAATCACTTTATATGATGAACAGGTTGAATTTTGGCTTTTGTTCACATATAAACACTGATCAGCGAACATAAACAGAAGCTCAAACGTGCTGCGTAACATGAGAATGAACCTCACTGGTTCTCACATGGCAAACATTCTTGAGCTTCTGTTTATCATATCTGATGTGTGAGCTGATGAAAGTTTATATGTGAATAAAAGCCAAAATGAAATCTGTTCATCATATAAAGCGATCGTGTTTAAGTAGTTTTTTTTCCAACTTTTTGATGATTTAGGGACTGAGTGTGTAAGTCTAATTGGCTCGATAAAGAAATCGATTTGGAATTAAACAAACTTGATCTAGATTAAACTAGATTAAACTCCCCCAACTTTTACAAAGTGAATGCAAAGTTTCTTGGGGTAACTCAAAAGTTGTGCAAGTGAAGTTCTTGTGCAAACACAAATGTTTTGAATTATGCTCATGTGAAAGATGCGAAAGATGTGAATTGTGAAGATGTGAACTGTGATGTTTCAGAATAGTGCAATAAGGGCCATGCTGTCCTTCTGATAAATGTATTATGAACAAATTACCCATCATAAATCCAATCTACCCATTATAAGAGAGAATTCACCTTTGAACTGTGCTCCTCTGCAGCGTTCAGCCTCCTTCTGAAGCTCTCCTGCAGTCTCTCCAATTCTCCCACATGAGTTCTTCTCAACTCCTCCCTGTGAAAAGAAAGTCTACAGTAAATTTACCAACCATATTAATCATCTGGCAGCACAGCTGCAAATCAAATGCTTAATCATTGAGTAAATGATCAAACTTAAGCATCATTAAGAAAATGTCTCGTCTAATTCTGCCTCATGCTGTCAAACCTGCCAGGACACGAGTCCTCTAAAACCACTACGACATGATTGAAAGTTTTAATATTACAAGACAGACAGAGAAGAGATATTAGGCCATTGCGACACAAGGTGTTTTAATTAAACAACTGCACAAGACTTCAAAGAGTCACAGTGACACATTTACTGAGACACATTTATGAGCAAGAATATTTTCCTGTTTTTGATACAGTTGTTATGGAAACATAATTGTTATTTTTGTTAATTGTCAGATGTCATAAAACGTTCTTATATAAAACTATGACTAATCTTGGTCTGTAGCCTCAGGGATGAAGAGAATTTACAAAGGAAATGGAGAAGAGGCCCTAAAACAAGGTCAGCAAAGTCAGACGCAGTAATGAGTACTTCACAACAACTGCTAATCCCAGCTGAAGACAAAACTAACACAGCAGACATACATGTTTGAGAAAAAGAGTTCTGTTTCTTCCGAAAACTGGTGAGACTGTGTGCCTGTTTTTTTTTCTACAAAAATTATCTATTAGCTTTCATATTAGAGATATTTTTAATCTGCACCATATCCTGCGCTCTGTAAAATGTATCTTTTTTCATGCCCAGAAATATAAACAGTATAATGCAAAGAAATAATTTTTTAATTTGTCTTTTTGGACTTGTTTTCCAGTAAAAATATAAGAGAAAATACATATAAAAATATACACTGCCATTCAAAAGTTTGGGGTTAGTATTTTTTAATTTTTTTTTAAAGAAACTGATACTTTTTACAAAGAATTCTAATTTTAAAAATGCTGTTCTTTCTAAAATATGACATTCTATCTAAAATAAGAACTGATAATAATAACTAATTGATAATAATCAGAAATGTTTCTCTTCAGAATATTAGAATGATTTCTGAAGGATCATGTGACACTGAAGACTGGAGTAATGATGCTGAAAATTCAGCTTTGATCACAGGAATAAATTACATTTTAAAATATATTCAAAAAGAAAACAGTTATTTTTAAATTGTAATAATATATTGCTGTTTTTTAAAATCATATAAATGCAGATTTTGTGAGCAAAAGAGGCTTCTTTCTATCAAAAACATACTTTTGAACGGTAATGCATAAATAATACATAAGTGAAATAAAATACACACATATTAAAGATACTGTACATTCTCTAAAGTCTTAATATAATCATTTAAGGACTGGAAATAAGGATATTAATCCTCATTGAGAATAGGATATTTTGTCATGTACAGACAGTCTCTCTTCCTGTTTGTTGTCATTTTTAAACCGTGATTATATTTTGACTCATCAAACTGTCAAGATTTAAACAAAAGCCTTTGAAAAGCTCTTCTGCTATTAGCCGAGACAGACAGCGGGGATATGAGGAACGCCGGTGACTAGACAGACAGACAGCTTGGCAGAAATTCCATTTTTACAGCACATTCCTCTGTGGCTCAAACATTCCTCCCATGAGACAGAAACTGTGACTTCGCAGACAGACTACTTCCATCCTGGATTGGTGAAGACTGAGACGCACACAAACAAACATAAACAGCTCAGGAGGAACATCAAAGTCCAAACAGATTGACTGAATCACATCGCCACATACCAGCATTCCTACATCCACACACCCTGACCTGACCTCTCTGAGTTAAAACGTGCCTCGAATACGATATTCAAAATATTTTAAACCTTATATGAGTGTAACTTTGATTCGCCCTCGTATGTGTTAATGGATGTTGCTGTAATTCCCCTGAGACAGAGGCGCTCACACAAAGAGGAAAATAGAGTGAGCGAGCAAAAGATTCCAGGCGTATTCTCGTTTTTTCCACTCAAAGAGAGAGGGAATGTCTCATCTCGCCGGTCTAGGGGTTTACGTGCCGTGAGGCCGCATACTATTAATGTTAGATAGGTTGGGGACTGACAGACACGCAGCTCTCTGACAGCAGTTGTGTGATGGGTCTCCAGAGAGCTGGCCTATAATGGGGGATGTCTGGAAGAAGTGGCTCTCAGAAACACAAGTGTTAAATAGACCCAGTCTGGAATGTCCACACTTCACTGCACTTGTGTAATCAAATCAATGGAAAAATATCGGAGTGGCAGATAGAAAGCAAATGCTCAGAAAATGGAAGAAGTTGGAAGAAGGAGGAAAAAAATCACATGACAAAAAAAGTTCTGAAAGAAGTTTAGTGTAACTAGGATTTTCAATACAGCTTTGAGGTCAGCGTTACTAAATGTGTAACCGCTCACAGGCGTTAGGGAAAAAATAAGCATGTGGCGTGTGACGTATCAATTTTCCTTATCACATTATTGAATATCACAATTTTACATTACTAAAAAAAAGGTTAAAAGATTGCATGCTTTTTTCAAAAATTACAAAAACAACCTTGAACATTCAAATACAATACAAATCTATAAAGTAAACAAATGTTTCAAAGAAAGTGTAAAAGAATATAATTATAAAGAACAATAATAAAGATTTGTTTAACTAACATCTAGATATCTTTTCTAGGCTGGCATTAAAATGTAAAAAAAAAAAAAAAAAACTATTTTATTATATATATATATATATATATATATATATATATATATATACACACCAAGGCTGTAACCATGTCTTGAACATTGGGGATGACCAATTTTTTATAAATCATAAAGAAACAGAACAGTGAAGGAAATTCTAGGTCTAAAATTAGTTGGGGAAATAATCATTTTTAACTATTTGCAAAAAACTATTTGCATTTATTTGTCCTAGTTTTATTTGTATGCCTAATATAAACGGCCATAACGTTGACGTATTAAATGTTTCGCTATTTAACTAACCTCACTCTCTTTCAATGTTAAACTGACGCTTCACGCTGAGGCAGACTAATCTTATAGTTAATTTTTATTTTTATATAAATTATTTTTTTGACTATATCCATGCAGCTAGTTTTTTAAAGGGATAGTTCACCCAAAAATGAAAATTGTCATCATTTATTCACCCTCATGTTGTTCCAAACCTTTATGAATTTCTTTCTTTCATTGAAGACAAAATAAGAAGAAGAATTTCAAATATTGAAATTGGCCATTTCTAATTATTGGAGGGGACTTATCACCCTCAATGTCTATGGTGGTTATATATAGAGAGTATATCAAGACAGATCAAAAATCATTATTGTTTAATGTTTAAAAAGCATTTGGTGTTGTACATAAACACTATAGTGAACACGATCTGTACGGAGCCACTAAAGGGACATGGGGAAAGAAAAAATTATGAGATGGAAGGAAAAAATATGTCAGTGCTTTTGCATTCTCTAGCAAAATTTTTGCGTTCCCCCCAGAAATGTCACATTCGCTTGCAAAAAACACAAAGGTTTTGCAAGGGAATAAAGTTTCCCGGGGAAATATGCATATCTCTCATACTGTATGTCCAGGTATATGATATATCTCACTGTCTCTGACAACACATGTAAACACTCACATTCACAAAAAAAGAAAGAACTAGACATGATAGTCAGCAGTGTTGGAGAACGTTACTTTTAAAAGTAATGTGTTACAATTTTGCATTACATTTGTGTTACCTTTTCTGTAACCTGAGCTGGGCTTGCTTGCTTGTTTTAAAAAAAAAAAAAAGAAGAAAAAAAAGTCCTCTATTTTTGGCAATTGTAAAGTCTCTTCTCACCAAAAGTGAAATGAATAAGCCTCAGGCTGAAGGAAATGCAAATTCATGTCTGTACAGTAGAGGGAGCAGCTCAAACAAACCTTTCAGCTGTGCTGCCATTCTGGATTGAAGAAGAACAGGATGCAGGAGAAGTTTAAGACTCTTCAGGAATAAAAATGAAACACAAATGTGATTAACTAAAGCCATTTTTGATTATTAGTATGGTTGGATCATCTAAAGTCAGCAGGAAAGATATTGTTTAATGAAGTGAGAATAAATAAAGTATATTTGTATTATTTAACATCTTTAATTGCAGGTTTGTGTAATATTCTGAGTTTGCATTTCACTGTTTTTAATCATTTTGGGGAATGCTGAGTCTGTTTTTGTGCAAGTGAGATGAGTGAACACATGCTCACATTTAGTGTAGAACTACCACAACCATTTCGCTTTTGATTATCTTAATGCATCCTTGCTCAATAAAACTATAATTACTTTAAAAAGAAAAATAAATCTTACCGACCCCAAACATTTGAATGATAGAGCAAAACTTTGTCTCTAAAATGGCCTAAAAGCGATGCCGCCGTCTTCCTGCCTCTCTCACTCTTTGAAGTGTTTTTGTTGTGTTCGGGGGTTTGGTGATTGTGGTTGTACGACCCTGGGCTGTGCGTGTGGGAGACCAGAAGTGAAGTGTTACTCTCTCTCTCACTCTCTCTGTCTATAAAACACATCAACAGTGTTATTGTGATCCATGCGGATGCATGAAAGAGGGGTTTGTTCTTATGATTCAGTGCTTATAAAAAGGCTGAAGCAGTAGTTGTTTGGTGGGCGGGAATACTGGAGTAGAGGGACAAAATGTCCTCTATAGAGCAGAACAGGGGTCAGAATCTGTTCTGCTTTAGCTGACTGAAACGCACGAGTGGGGACTGTGATAATTGGCAAAGCGTGGTTACTGCAGAGCCCTGTTATTGTATGACTGTGAATATGTGTGAGAATACAACGCTCTTGCCTTTTATTGTGCTTCCTCGGCGTTCGTCCCTCTGAACTAAAACAGCATGTTCGGTTCAAGCACACGGTCAGGACATTCTGTTAACTTCTTTGCACTTTAACAAAGTGTTTTTTCTTCTTTCCCACAATGCCTCAGAAACAGTGGTGTGTGGTGGACGTCTGAAGGCACAGTTCCCTCTTCTGGGTTTTTCTTACCCCACTTTCATTTGATGCTTATGGTATTTGGGTTAAAGTGTTAGTTGACCCAAAAATGAAAATAATGTCATTTACTACTCACCATCATGTCGTTCCACACCCGTAAGACCTTCGTACATCTTCAGAACACAAATTAAGATATTTTTGATGAATCTGAGAGCTTTCTGATCCCCCATAGACTGCAATGTAATCACCACTTTCAATGCCCAGAAAGGTTGTAAAGGCATCGTTAAAATAGTCCATTTGACTACAGTGGTTTAACCTTAATGGTATGAAGCGACAAGAATAATTTTTGTGCATAAAAATGACTTTATTCCACAATTTATTCTCTTCCGTGTCAGTCTCTGATGCTGTTCACGTTGTAAACATAGTGCAGCGCTTCCGGTAGTGTTGTAAGACCACCTAATCCAAGACCAAGACCAAAGTGTGTCGAGACCAAGACCAGACCAGCAGTCCTTAAATTCATCTAAAAGATCAATCAAATGAAATCATTAACAACAAAATTCATCTTTGCACTGCAGAAGCTGCATCCGACTTAGTAAATTTACAAATGCATAAATAATGCAAAATAAAATTTTGTTTATTGAATGTTTATATAAAAGCAATTTCAAGTTTACAATTGTGCTCAAATTTGTGAAAAAAGCTTGTGTGATATTGCTTAATTATATCAAGATATAATATAAAAATCCAGATCTCATACAAGTATGTGATTAACTAAAGCCATTTTTGATTATTAGGTCAGCAGGAAAGATATTGTTTAATGAAGTGAGAATAAATAAAGTATATTTGTATTATTTAACATCTTTAATTGCAGGTTTGTGTAATATTCTGAGTTTGCATTTCACTGTTTTTAATCATTTTGGGGAATACTGAGTCTGTTTTTGTGCAAGTGAGATGAGTGAACACATGCTCACATTTAGTGTAGAACTACATTAACCATCTCGCTTTTGATTATCTTAATGCATCCTTGCTCAATAAAACTATAATTACTTTAAAAAGAAAAATAAATCTTACCGACCCCAAACATTTGAATGATAGAGCAAAACAAGAGCAAAACAAATCTCATACAAGTACTTTTTTTGCAACAATATCTTGAATTTTGTGGGCATTTGCATTCATTTTGGTTACATTTTTGACACAATCCCTTATTAATTTCTCACCCAGTACAATAAATAAATCAAATTGCAAATTGCATTATTGATTGCATCTGAAGCAGGAAGTTTTACACTCAATCACATTAATGATGACAATGCACCGGCAATTTAGCGATATCCCTGCAGTTGTGGTCTTGACCGGTCTTGAAACAAAATCTTGAGTCCTCTCAATCTGAGACCAAGACAAGGCCAAAACCTTCAAAAAATGGTCACAGAGGAAGACTTGCATTTTTTTGCTCAGCCATATTTATTTGAACCCGAACACACGGACGAATAACTAAGAGCGATGGAAGAAGCTCCTACACAGCAGCAACCGCTGTCACAAGCAGCGTCAGAGAAGACAATGCTGAATAAAGTCGTAGTTTTTGTTATTTTTGGACCAAAATGTATTTTCGATGCTTCAACAAATTCTAACTAACCCACTGATGTCACATGGACTACTTTGATGATGTTTTTATTATCTTTCTGGACATGGACAGTATACCGTACATACATTTTCATATTTTCATACAGACACTGAAGGAAAGATATTGTTGAATAAAGTTGCTATTTTTGTTTTATTTTTGCGCACAAAAAGTATTCTCATCATTTCATAACATTAAGGTTGAACCACTGTAGTCAAATGGACTATTTTAACAATGTCTTTACAACTTTTCTGGACCTTGAAAATGGTAATTATGTTGCAGATGAAGGTCAGAAAGCTCTCGGATTTCATCAAAAATATCTTAATTTGTGTTCCAAAGATGAACAAAGGTCTTACAGGTGTGGGATGACATGAGGGTGAGTAATTAATGACAGAATTTTCATTTTTGGGTGAACTAACCCTTTAAAGGCAAATGAAACAACTGTGTTTTTTTGCCATTACCCCCTTCACATTCACACCATGCTTTAGGATTTCTATGAGAAATCAATGAGAGGCTGCACTGCCTCCCTGTTCCTCAGACTTAGAATCAATATGAACTGACATAATACAAAAAGAAAAGCTATAATGATTTGTGCATGTCTAGACTCACTTTTTACTGCTAGTATTTGTAATTATAACTGCTTCTGAGGGCAGGCTGCCGTTAAACGCCAATTTACACTGCACAGACAGATGCCGACAGACGACACTTCGTTGGGTTTTGTCGGATCAGTATGTTAACCCTGTCGCCATTGGTTTGCTCTCTTTATTTTTTCACCATTTGAACAAGCTGAATCAGCGGTTGTGGAATGTCTGAGAAGTGACGTACTGTAATCTGGTGACTATCAACAATGGTCGTGTCTGTCGGTGCAGTGGGAATTAACAATATAATCAAGCTCTGTTTTTGGGCTGAGTCTGACATTGCTGTTCCTCAGAGGACGACAGCTTAAGCACTCATTTCCATCTCATTACTCAAACACCTGCGACCTCTGACCCCACCTCACCTGCAGCACAAGTATGAGCCTGCCTAACGAAGCCCATGTCTGAAAATCTGCTCAATGACTAGATCAATACTTTTTTAGAAAAGCAAGTGTTTGCCTTGGGCTGGAATGAATGGTGTTGAATAGCACTTGACCAGGTAACTCTTGACAAACTGAAGGAACGTTTTTGAGAACGAGTCTTTGCTGTAGTATGTAGAACGTCAGGCACGAGTAGACGACTACCAGTAGAAAACACTGCATTCTACAACTGTAACACTAGAAAACATTCATAAAACATAGTGATGCTTGCAAAAACATGGATAAAATATTATACAGTGGCTGTGACAGGTTCTAGTTGTTCTGACCAATGAGCTGATCAGTCATTTTCTTGAAAAGATCTGATAACAGATCAAATAATGCCCTAGCAACCACCTAACAATTCCATAGCAACCACCCAACACCATGATCAGACAAGCCTGGACATCAACATGTGGGAAGTGAGTGGCATGGCAACAAGACCATTAGTCGACTCAACAGTTGAGGTGTAAACAGGTGAAGACGAACACAACAAGCGAAAGACAGAGAAGACAAGCCTGTGCTGCGGTTGCTAACAGACAGGTACCTCAGGGACAGAGGAGTGTATACAAACAACATCAGACATCCAAACACATAAACAGCTGGGACGTAACAAAAGCCCACTAACAGAGAGAAAAACAGAAACTCAATACACAGGTGGCCATAGATACAATTATGCCCTAATAAAGGAGAAGACAGATGTGAATTGACCTGATGAACAGGTGAAAAAGAAAAATAGAAGATCTAATAGAAAAGAAGGAGATGAGGGGTGTAGGGGCAATTCACACAGAATGTGTTTTTGAATTTAAAAACACGAGACTGGAATGGGAAAGATGTATTTTTAAAAGTGCCGTGATTTTAGAATAATGTTTCATGAGTGTAGAGCTGCGAATGATGTAAGTACAATGGTCAAACACGTCAGTCTACCGCATGTTAAGAAACATAAGAAAACAATGGAAAAGCAGCACAATGGAATGCAAAAAAACATTTTTTTTTGTTTAAAAACATGACACAGGGCAGTGGAATGAAAAAAATTGCTACCAAAATTTGCTGCGAATGCAATGGTCAAACATGTCTGTCTAGTGCATGCTTACAGAAAAACTATCGAAAAGCAGCATAGTAGCTGTGTTTACATGGACCCAAATAATCCATTTGTAACCGGACTAGTAGCACAGTTGGAAAAATGTCAAAAGAAGTCACATGTAGCCACGTCAATCGGAATGAATTCACCAAACAATTTCATTCAGATTGTAAGGGTTGGTTTAAACCAGTGGTCACCAACCTTTTTAAGCCCAAAATCCCTGACCTCGACCTTTTTGAAAGACAAGATCTTCTTGATAGAAAAAGACAGCCCAGATTGTATTTAGTATTTTTTTCGTGGTCAATGTAGATTCTGATTTATTTATTTATTTTTACAAGCAAATTGGCCAATTCTGATACTGGTTGCAGATATTTATCATTAATATTATTAAAATAAACAAAAATACATAGTCATTTCAAATTAGAGGGAACCACTGCTTTTTAATCACAATCCAAACAAAGATGCTACGCACATTGAATGAGCAGTTGTTTTTTATTTGAATTTAAAGCAAAAACAGCACGGTCTGACTTTATCTTTGTGAAATTATAAATGCTACACACACACAAAAAAGCATGAAACAAAAACAGCAGGTTGAATGAGATGCAGATTCACTCTCTGACAGCAGGTGGCGCTTATGGAGCAGCAGTGATACAGCGTTTCCTTGGTTACCGCTGTAAACAAAGCTGAAATGCGCTAATAATTAGCTACTTTATTCGGAGGTAAGAGGAAAATAAAATGCCATTGCCATCGAAATCTTCCTGAAGACTGATCTCATTTTATAGATGAATTCATAATCCCTCACCCCCAATTCAATATTTATATTTTTTTTCTATATTTCGAGCATCGTGAACAGTGAGCTGCTCTGCCTGCTAAGTTACAGAATTTTCTCCTCTTCGCATCCGTCTTCAGCGTCTCTGGCCTCTTGTTAAAGGTGCTAAAGAGGAT
Organism: Ancherythroculter nigrocauda; assembly: GCA_036281575.1. NCBI lineage: Eukaryota > Metazoa > Chordata > Actinopteri > Cypriniformes > Xenocyprididae > Ancherythroculter > Ancherythroculter nigrocauda. The sequence continues at coordinate 5,514,199 of VTFQ01000005.1, read as the reverse complement.
CTTTTCGTCGACTGAGAAACTGAGTTACTGAGTTTTTGAAATGAGCGCATGCGTAAGAACAACCCCCCCTGCTTTCGTGGGAACGCCTCCCAAAACTCGTGCACGAGAATTGGAACACGAGTGTTTACCACCGGCATTCGCTGTATCGTGTTTGTGGATTCATTATGTCGGACTCACCGCAGGTAACTCATAATCTGCAGTTGTTACTCCTGTCTCCTGACAAAAACATTGCATGCGGCGCCTGTGGAGTGTGGAAAGTTACTGGAGCACGCAGCCGCACTCGTCTCTCACAAGGAACGTCACGGCAGTGATTGACAAGCCAGAGGGCCGATTGGCTGATGTTTTTAAGGCTCTACCTCGTGCACAGATGATGTATATTAATATTATTCTTTTCAGTGCACCTAATAAATAGTCTTTTATCAGTTAGTAAAGACAGTTTCAAGTAATATTGCAAAAATGTATAAAACAAAACATCCTCTTTAGCACCTTTAACGGCCATTTACAGACTCAGACATGATGTGGGCTATTTACCTTTATCTGTCTGTTCCAGTAGCTCCAGAAAATAACATAAAAATAAATACAAAAATACAGTACAAAGACTGCAGAAATGTAATGTATTTTTGTACTCATATTTCTGTTATTTTCGCGAGCTACTGGAACAGTGATAAAGATCGCGATCGACGGGTTGGCGACCACTGGTTTAAACCTTTTCTAATCCAATCGAGAGGACATGTAAACACTGGAACCCAAACTGAATCCAATCGAGAGGACATGTAAAGATTGAAACTCAAAACTGGAAAGTTCTGAGCATGTGTGATGAATAGAAATGGCGTAATGGCGTATGGCGCATGGAACAAGCTGTTGTTGTTGTTGAATATAGTGTCTTAAATGACTGTCGAGTCATTCTAAAATTCTCCTTCCACTCATTGTCTGTGAAGTGGAGCAGAACAATGTCCAATCAGTCCTTGTTTCGGACTCTCATCCAATGGGAAGGGGCATTTTACTACTTGATATAGATAAATATTAAGTCTGATCTTTAAAACAAAGAAACAAAGCAATGTAGGAGAATGGTTAGTATGCGCAAACAGCGGCAAACTGTATATTCGTGCAGTGCGCATGTCAAAAAATCTTACGATTTGAAGCTTGTGACATATAAATGCTCACTGCACATCAAGCCAATCACTTTATTTAGCATTAATGAAAACACTAGGTTCAGATTCATCAATCGGAATGGAAAAGCTGTCCATGTAAACATACCTACTGAAATGCAAAAAAAAAAGGTTTGGGGTCATCCACACAGAAGGCAGTGGGATGAAAAACAGTGCAAGGCAGGGTTGCCAAGTCCACAGTTTTTGGTTTACTTTTAAACTGTTGCCACAGGTTAAAGGTTTGAAATATTGCATAATTTATATTTGACTGAAATGCTTGTATTGGAATTTATTACATTCTACCAATGATAAAACTGTGCTGGATGTTATGTTTTGCAAAGGAGAGCCATTGGTAGAAAGCCTTTGAGCTGTGTTTATGATCACTACGCTATAGTGGTTTTCAATTTCCATAATCGTGAGTGTAAAATATGTATTTTAGAAATAGGAATGGCATATTTTGAGTTTTGATATTTGGGATATGGTCATTGGGCTAGACCAGGCAACCCTGGTGCAAGGTCTAAAGGCAGGGGTGTCCAAACACAGTCCTGGAGGGCGACTCTCTAGAGTTTAGTTCCAACTTGCCTCAACACACTTGTCTGGAAGTTTCTACTATGCAGAGTAAGAGCTTGATTAGCTGGTTCATGTGTGTTTAATTGGGGTTGGAGGATTGGGGCCCTCCAGGAGCAGGATTGGACACCCCTAGTCCAGTGTTAATTTCGTTGACGAATAATTTTCGTCATAATTTTCGTCAACGACATTTTTTCACGGACGAAAACGAGACGATGACTAAATAAAAATGGGTTTTGAATGACTAAAACTATGACTAAAATCTACTCTAATTTTCGTCAACGAATAAAAACGAGACGAAAATGAAAGAGAGGGACGATTTGGGAAGATATCCAGTCAGAACTGCTGTCCTGTGTGGAAGATGCGCACATTTGAACTGTAATGTGCTGATCTAACTGCGGGAAACGCGGCGCTGTTGCGCGCTCTACAGGCTCGTGCCGCAGCACATGTGACTGCTGTGCAATTAATGAATAGCGCACATTTATGCCAAGCGATTGCTTATAAGCTAATGTTGATGAATTATGACAATGTTTACTACACGATGTTTATATGGTAGCATGTTTTAGACGGTTGTAAGAATGCATATTTTATCTCCCTCATGAGCAGCCTCTTTCAGAATAAGAGTCACGGTGTATTTCGGGATGGTTTATAATTATTATTTTTTTCCTGGTCATTATTGTTATTTTGTTTAAACAATAAACTGTATTTAATTTAATTTCTGTTTAATTCATAGTAAACTACTGTATCTTCTGTCACAGGAAGGAAAGACTAAGAACATTATTTGACACATTATTCAATATATTTTACAAGTATAAGGGTTATTATTGTTAACTAAACCTAAAACCAAAGAAATCTTCATTACTTGAAATAAACATTTACTGAAATAAAAGATAAATATATAAAAATGTAAACTTATAAAAATGTAAACTTAATAGTTTCTTAGCTTTAGCTTAACCTGAGGTATTAAAATAAACAAAAAATAAAGTTATAGACATTTAAAAGCAAAAACTAAAAGACATAAACACAAAAAATTACTAAAACTTTTAACTAAAATTACAATGAAAGCAGGAAAAACTAAAAATCAAATCTAATAAATTTTTTTAAATGTAATCTATAATAGTAGCCTACCTCAATGATAAGTGTGTCAATCCCTGAAAAGTACTGAATTTTGCTCTTTCACGTGTTTTTGCACTTGAACGGTCAAAAACCGTCCGCTTTGGTGAGCAAAGTACAGTTGGGTGAACATAAACAGTTTGGGGAATATCAGATGTGCCTATATCAGTGTATTGGATCTGTGGAAGCATTTTTATTGGAAATGCTTAATGCTTACAATTTAACTAAATTAGATTTTAGTCGACTAATTCTACTGTAGATTTAGTCGACTAAAATCTTATGATATTTAGTCGACTAAAACTAGACTAAAACTAAAACAATTTCCGATGACTAAAATATGACTAAAACTAAATGGCATTTTAGTCAAAAGACTATGACTAAAACTAAATCAAAATTTGCTGTCAAAATTAACACTGCCCTAGTCTAAAGATATGTTTTTTTTATTTTTTAAACTTCTTTGTTGTCGCATTTTTAGAACAATGTGTCATGCGCGAAGATGTGAAATGGTCAACCATATCAGTCGAGCGCATATTGAAACAGCAGTGGAAACAATGAAAAATCAGTGCAGTGGAATGGAAGTTTTTTTGTGCGCTTCAAAATGCGAGACGCCGTTTCAGAATTGATTGCGTTTCAGAATGAAGTGTCAGTGGCCAAACACATCTGTCTATGGCAAGCTTACATAGAAAAACAATGGAAAAGCAGCACAGTGGAATGCATAAACATTCTGAGTCAATCACACAGACTAGATAGACGGCTGCACTCACTTCTTGCACACGACACAGTTTTCTAAAAATACGACAGTCAAGTTAAAATAAATTCAACTTTTTTTCCCATTCAATTGCCATGCGTCTCACGTTTTTAAACGAAAAACGCGTTCTGTGTGAACCAGCCCTAATTCTGCTTCACATCATGCCTAATAACACCCCTTAATCCTGGTTATATTCCAGTAACGCACAGCTTTAGTTGGAACACGGCTTCTGCATAACAGCTTTCATTTTGTTTTACCATTGTAAATGAAGACAGATAGAGAGGAAACAGGTTCGCAAACAGTGAGTCATATCCTACAGGTCCCGACGTGTCGACAGACTATTGAGAGGAACAGGTGGGTTGGAGGGATGCAACAGAGAAAGAGAAAAAAAGCTGTACAGCTGTAGTGTGGCTGAATACAAATGTATTTATGTGTAGCAAGCAACATTTTATTTATTCTCTCCTGCTGTGGAGTGTGACTGACTAGCGAGTGTGTTTGTCTAACAGACCTCTCCTGCTGTAAAGTGGACCGGGCTACTCTCAGGTCCTTCATCTCGCCCTCCGCCTGCTCCAGTCTCTGGGTTACCTCCTCCTCCTTCTGTTGCCACGCCAACAGCTGCTCCTGCATGGACTCGCATCTTTGTTGACATGACAACTGGCTCTCCTCCTTCTCCCTCAGGTCTTGGGACAGCCTTCAGGGGAAAGCGTGAACACATTGACTCACATGCAACTGTTTAAATCCACATAAAAGCTAGATATCTGCACACACACAAATTAAAGAGCTTTCTTCTGAGACTAAGAGTGCTGCTTCATTGCATAGTCAAGTCAAGTCACCTTTATTTATATAGCGCTTTTTACAATGCAGATTGTGTCAAAGCAGCTTTACATTGATAACTGGTATATAATTTTGGCTGCACAGCAGCTCTTAAAGAATAGTGTCAATGCAGGCAGATCAAAGCACTGTTCAATAAATGTCAAGAATACTGTTGAATATCAAATGTCAAGTGTCCCCAACTAAGCAAGCCAAAGGCGACAGCGGCAAGGAACCCAAACTCTAACAGGTGACATCAGGTGGCAAACAAGTGGCAAATAGGTGTTAAAATGGAGAAAAAACCCTTGGGAGAAACCAGGCTTAGTCGGGGGGCCAGTTCTCCTCTGGCGAACAGTGCTTTGTTGCGATTCAGGTTGCTATCATAAGTCCAACAGGATCGCATCATTCAAAGTATTTATTTCAGTTCCATCTAGTTGAGGATCGTATTCATCACGCCGGTATGGACATACTGCCTACATACATCCTACCATGCTGAAATGACCAGTATATGTTGTGGCTTGGATGTTGGAAAGCTGGGTATCCATGTGCTAATATCCACAGTTCATTCCAATAGAGTTGGCAATGGCACATGTTGCTATGCAAACACAATAACTGAGCACAAACAATACTTAGCACACACAAATAATAGTTTAAATAATTAGTAGATGGAATTATTTTTATCTGTATGTTTTAGTACTGAATTAAATAAACTACTAAGTCTCTTCTGCTCCCCAAGGCTGCATTTATTTGATCAAAAATACAGTAAAAACAGTAATATTGTGAATTATTTTTACAATTTAAAATAACTGTTTTCTATTTGAATATATTATAAAATGTAATTTATTCCTGTGATCCAAGCTGAATTTTCAGCATCATTACTCCAGTCTTCAGTGTCACATGATCCTTCAGAAATCATTCTAATATGCTGATTTGTTGCTCAAGAAACATTTCTTATTAGATCAATGTTGAAAACAGTTGTGCTGCTTCATATTTTTGTGGAAACCATTTTTTTTTCTTTCTGTTCTCTCTGATGAATATAAAGTAAAAAACAAAAACAACAAAAACAAATCTTTTGTAACATAATAAATGTTTTTACTGCCACTTTTGATCAATTTAATGAGTCTTTGCTGAATAAAAGTATTAATTTCTTTAAAAAAAACTTTTGAATGCTAATGTGAACTTATATTTACACAATGCCATACAAGTGATTTTATTTAATGCAACAATTCAATAAACAAGAACTTAATATTAGGCAACGAACTTACATTTAATACACAATATCACCAGTTACTTTGTCCACCAAATGTAAATAGCTCCAAACTAAGTAAAAGCAGAATCAACTGAAGCGTCTCAGAGCTTGGTGTTTCATTGCGGAATGAATCAAATTGTTTGAATGGATCGATTAAATGAATGATTTAATGACTGATTCATTACAACAGTCACTTGTTTTGCTCGTGAATGAATTGGTTGAAAAAATGATTCAACGACTAACTCAAAAAGACAGTCACCTGTTGCCACCTACTGGTGAAACCATGTAACCTGCAGAAAAAGTCACTTGGTTGATACCTACAGTATCTCTGCCTAGTGAGCACACCTATGATGTTTATAAATGTTATCAGGTAGACACCTAACTGTAAGTTTTGGAAACTACAAACAGACTCTTAAAGAGATCTTATACAAAATCATTAGGGTCTGTCTGCAGTACCAGAGGCTACAGTTTCAGGACACTAATATAAGATGGATAACATTGACAGAATGTGATCCTAGCTGTGGTTATTAGCAAAATTTTGTGGGCAAAAAAGTTCTGTTGTCTATTGTCAATTCTGTAGTGATGTACAAAGCACAGTTCACACATAAATCACTTTCAAACCAAGCAGGTTTCTGCTGGGGAATCTGTGTGGGGAAACTTTATGCACTCACAAAAATTCCAGATTGTGTGGATTCCTATTAAAATGACTGGATTTTGCAGACAAAAATTCGAGTTTCAGAGTCGTCATCTGATTGTGTGAATTCTACAGGATAGGAAACATGTATGTCGCCGCCTTTAAACAAAAGGTCTGCCTGGAAACAAATCAGCCATGATGCCACAATCCCTCATGGAAGAAGAAAGCTGTTGTGTTTACAACTGACAATGAGCGCTTGTCGGGATCAACTAAAATCTGGACTTTCAAAAGTATGTGAAAATCACAGCATAGACTCTTTAAAATACATCCAAAATGTATTTTATTGTAGGGTCTGTTATTGTAGGGACATCGACGTTACACCTTTTAGCCTTTTAGCAATCAAGATGAATTTCAAGACAAACTGTAGGTTTGCAACACTGTAAGGGGCCGTTCACACAGAACGCGTCTTTGCGTCTAAAAACGCATGACGCAGCGCTCAGGAGTGGTTTTAAAAAAAGCGCAGCATAGAACGCGAGAGTCTCGAGACGCGCCTTTGAGACGTGATGCAATAACGACAATAACGGAAATAATAGAAATAGGCAAACTGTAGAATTTACAGATACAAGTTTTGACATGGAAAAAAAGAAAATAAGATAATAATGAGTGCCTCCTCCGCCATGTTGCCATTATATAAAACAGTTGTCATGCCAACTTGCAACGCTAGCCCCGCCTCCAAGTTCTTCTGATTGGTCCACTGTTTTGGAACTGACATTGATGAGCGGCGCTGCGTGTAAAAGTTGAAATTCTTTTAACTTGACACGGCGTCTTAAAAACGCGGCGCTCGTGCGAGGCGCTACAAAAAACGCGAGATGCGAGCGTAACGGTCATGCATGTCCGTCAAGCGCGTGTTTACATAGAAAAACAATGGGAAAGTAGCGCATTGGAATAGAAAAACGCGTTCTGTGTGAACGGCCCCTAAGTTGTTAGTATTTGGTAGAAATACTGCTTTGGTTGCACTTTTTTTCAGACATCCAATTTGGTAGGTGGCGCTCTCACAAAACAACTAGTGTCCTAGAAATGCGGTCCTAGAATTATGGTGCCCCTGAAACTGCAGCCTCCGGTACTGCAGGATTGTACCGTTGTGAATAGGATTATGTCTGATGACATGAAGTTGACATGAAGCTAACTTATCTGGAAAAAAAAAATCCTATACCTGTCTGAAGAAGGACTTCCTGGAGAAACCGTCACATTTCTATTTCTCTCCCTTTCCTATCTCTCCTTGTCTATCTTTCCTGCAGGACAAAACTAGGAAATTCCCAAACACAGCTGATCTTATCTGTTGGCCTCCAGCCTCCTCTCTCCCTGGTTGAGGAAGACATTTTGGGAAAAGGTGTGATAATGACACACTTCCCATGAGCAACAGTTATCATTTAAAGATCAGACAGTTTCCTCCATAAGACAGTGTGGCAGCAGATCTCGTCTGGCCCTTCTAAGAGGAACCAGGCAGCCAAAAAAAGGGGCTGGTATGGCCTTAGATCTGAGCTGGTGTCCTTAAGTCAGACAAAGATAAGCGCCATCCCACAGGCACGCTCACATCTGTGGATTTTTTTGTATGCCTGAATCCCGTGGATAAAACATTTTCCCAAAGTACACACTGGCTTCTTTGGAATGCCTAAACAATTAAGGAAATACTGAAGCTTAACATATGTTCACTATAAAGTTGAATACGGAATGAAAGCAATGTGGGGAGCACATGGGCTTTTCTGTGGCCGTTACGGAGCCAAGGAGTCACTCTTCCATACTTTTTGGGTATAGAAGAGTGAGAACCGTGGTTAAAGATGACAGGGGTCGGATTTAAAATAGATTCAGTCTGATATCTGTCATCAGAATAAATCATTAGCGCCTGTGACATATGAGTCCACTTTGCAGATATCGTGGCTCCATTGAGATGGTGAAAATTAAAGGAGCTTTGAAAAATGAGATGTGAAGTGTGTGTATGTGTGTGAGGTGCGGGAAACTCTGAAACCCGAAGCCCTGTGAGTGGGAAGTGCTTCTATCTTCCATCACAGAGCTTCACACGCAGCTTAATCCTGCTGACACATTACAGAATTTAATATCTATATAATATCACTCTGTTTGAAACAGAGCTGTGATATATGGAGAGGAGGGGGAGGGTGTAAGACCTCGAAACACAGAACATCACGCACATATGTGCCGCTTTCTAAGCTCAAAGGCATCAGGTCCTCTTTCATCAGGTCCTCTTTCTCTCATCTTCTGTCCTTTATCTGTATGGAAGCTTATTTCCACCACTAAATAAAAAAATAAAAAAGGTAATTGCGATTTTTTATTTCACAATTCTCGCAATTCTGACATTATAACATGCAGTTCTGAATAAAAACTTGCAATTGTGAGAAAAAAAAGTCAGAATTGTAAACTCGCAATTCTGACTTTTTTCTCAGGATTGTGAGTTTATATCTTGTAATTCAGACTATAATATGCAGTTCTGACTTTATATCTCGCAATTCTGACTTTATATCTCGCAGTTCAGACTTTATATCTCGCAGTTCAGACTTTATATCACACGATTCTGACTTTATATTTCGCAATTCTGACTTTATATCTCGCAATTTTGACTTTATATTTCGCAATTCTGGGCCCTATTTTAACGATCTAAACGCAAAGTGTAAAGCGCACGGCGCAGGTGCACTCAGGGCGTGTCCAAATCCACTTTTGCTATTTTAACAACGGAAAAACGGTCCGTGCGCCGGGGCGCATTTTTGAAATGGGTTGTCCCTATTCTCTTAATGAGTAATGGGCGTAACGTTCAATAAACCAATCAGAGTGTCATCTCCCATTCCCTTTAAGAGCGAGATGCGCTCGCACCATGGCGGATTGCTATTTACATGGCGGAATTTGTTGGCGGAAAAGCTGAACGCTTTTCAAGCGAAGAAACCGATCTGCTCGTGCGCGAAGTTAAAGCGGGCTTGCAAATGCAGGCTTTCAAATAGCTCCGCGCGATGAGTCAGTTAATATATATGTGTGTGTATTGGAAGGATTGTTCAATTAATTAGCCAATTACGTTCATCATTATAAGTAGTAATAGGCTGAATTGAAAATAGGTAGCCTAATACACGCAATGACTATTCATCATTACATTTTTATATTTATGTAGCCTACAGAATAATATTCTTTTACACTGTAATCCTTTTGTTTTTAATATTTGGCATGTTTGTGTGATGCACATCCCTGTGTGTAATAAGCAAAGTCAACGCGCACTGTGGACGCGCCCAGAGGCGCAGTTTCTACCAACGCGCTCTAACAAAAAAATATTGCGCCATTGACTTTAGACTTTAGACCAGGTTTGAGTTGGTCTATGGCGCAGTCTATTTTCAGCTCCTTAAAATAGCAATGCGCCGGCAATGCGCCTGAACACACCTCTTTTTTAGACCAGCACGCCCATGGGCGCACTAACTGGCGCAAATGCATTTACTAATTTAAGGACGTGGCGCTGAACAGGAAAACGCGAACGGCGCCGGACGCAAACTAGCAAAAACACTTGCGCTGCGCCTTGCGTCGCATTGCGCCGGGTGTATTATAGGGCCCTCTGACTTTATATCTCACAATTCTGACTTTATATCTCGCAGTTCTGACTTTATAACTCCCAATTCTGATTTTATATCTCGCAGTTCTGACTTTATATCATGCAATTTTGACTTTATAACTTGCAGTTTTGACTTTATATCATGCAGTTCTGACTTTATAACTCCCAATTCTGACTTTATAACTCACAATTCTGAGAAAAAATTTAGAATTGTGAGATATAAACTTGCAATTGTGAGAAAAAAAAGAGAACTGTGAGATAAACAAAGTCGCAATTATGTTTTTATTTTTTATTTCATGGCAGAAACAAGCTTTTATAACCAGGCACTGCAAAAATGTTTAAAAGAAAAAAAATGATGTGTATCAAATAAGATTTAACTTGTCTTCTATCCATGCTGTAGAAACAGTCCAAATGATGACGTGTTTAAATACATGATTAATGCCTGTAATGGGTTTTGTAATGCCAGTGTGTTTTTATGTCTGAGGTCGCTTTGCCCTCAGTGAAAAGCTTTCAGGTCTTTTTAGCCTTTCTTTATCTCCGTGTTGTCTGGTGAGCAATCATGACAAACAGCACACAGCACTCCAAACCACAGCCTGGAATGTGCATCAATCCACGGAGACACTTACAGATGACTGACAGACGCTAACAAACTCTGTCTCTACCACACATAAACACACAGACACACACACTTACCACACTTTTACATAGACAAACACATGATCACACCCTAGTCAAACAAATACACTATAGTTCATGGTTGTGCACAGTTTAGTGGACCATGACATCAATCAAAACAGACAAAATGTGACCAAAGATGCCTGACATACTTCTATTTATAACCTGGTGAGTGAGTTCAGTATTTGTGTGTATATGAGAAACTACTGCTTTTCTCTTCTCAGAGAAAAGGTTGCCCTGTCGTTGTATTGACATGTTGTCTCAGGTGTTTGACATAACAAATTCTTAACAAAAATAGAAGTTGAATTAGTTAGCAAAATATAAAGTGTGGACAACAATTATCATAGTTTAAAAACCAAATTCTGTCATGAAACTCTAGACGGCACAGGCTGATGGGTCTTTAAAGGATTAGTTCACTTCAGAATTCAAATTTCCTGATAATTTACTCACCCTCGTGTCATCCAAGATGTTTATGTCATTCTTTGTTCAGTCAAAAGAAATGAAGGTTTTTGAGGAAAACATTCCAGGATTTTTCTCCATATAGTGGACTTCACTGGGGTTCAATGGGTTGAAGGTCCAAATGTCAGTTTCAGTGCAGCTTCAAAGAGCTCTACATGATCCCAGACGAGGAATAAGGGTCTAATCTAGTTTTCTAAAATATGTATGTATATATATATAAATATATATATATAAACACATACACTTTTTAACCACAATGTGATTACGCAATGCATGGTGCATCGCAGAGCAGTGCAAGATGAGCATTTGTGGTTAAGTTTTTTTTTTTTTTTTTTTAGAAAATGACAGATGGTTTCTCTAGATAAGACTTTTATTCCTCGTCTGGGATCATGTAGAGCTCTTTGAAGCTGCACTGAAACTGACATTTGGACCTTCAACCCGTTGAACCCCAGTGAAGTCCACTATATGGAGAAAATCCTGGAATGATTTCATCAAAAATCTTCATTTCTTTTCGACTGAAGAATTACAGCCTGCTGACAATTACATTGTTAAGTGTACACAAGCTGATTGGTTCCTGGTGCATCTGTAGCCAATGAGCTTGATGCTCAACATTTAAATAGTTGGTCAGTCAGTGTTTGCTGTACCAGTTTGCAGTGTGCTTTCAAAGTTTCTCTAAACCCTCCACTTTCCTGTATAGATCTGATTCCTTTTAGAAAACGAAGCACAACTGTGTGATGTTTCATTCTTACGGTTGTACCTCTCTATGGCGGCCGTCTGTTCGCTCCACAACGCTTGCAGATCCTCTTTCTCCACAGACTTTATCCTGAAAGACAACAGAGATGTGTTTTTATTTAAAGCAGCGGCTGCTAACATCTGTTCCCTCTTTCCTCTATTGCCTCTGGAGCTGAGAGATACTGAAAAAATTTCCCTTCCCCAAAAAAGTCACCCAAGCATGTCCCTCTGGCATCCGCTTCTAACACCAGTATCTCAGCGTGAGCAGCTAAACAATGGTGTGTAAACGAGTGTAGCCCAGGGCACGTCCATGTGTGATGTTAGCAGGTACCAGCAAGGGTATAATGGGTGTTGAAATCTCACTGAGCGAGAGGGAGAAGGTGAAAACAAGAAAGCAGGTGGAAAAGAGATGGGAACTCAATCTGACATACAGCTGTTAAGTGTTATGTTTTTTTGTAACATCGCTCTGTAGTTTGAGTAATAATATGAAACTCGGTTAGTGAGCACAGAAGTGACAAGTGTGGGAGTCTAATAAAACAGAATGAAAGCCAGTGGCGTCAAGTGATATTATGTTATTATGATAAGCGCTTCTGAGGAAAAAATAATCAAAGTTTGTGAATTAAATCATTTGAAAGATATTCGAAATTTATTTGAAAGTCACACATTTCTCAGTTATTTTATGCCCTACCATTCACAGATATGTTTTTTTAGGTCATTCTATTCTTCTTCAGATTCACTTACTTATCATGTTAACACTTTATAATAAGGTTTTTGTTAAAGGGGTCATGACATGAGAAATCAAATTTGCCTTGATCTTTTGACACATAAAAGGGTCTTTGTAGCTTTAAAACATCCTGAGGGTTTCTGTTTCATAGCTTAAAACATCCTCCGTATAAACACAGCAGTTTGATCAAGCTCCAAAAAGAACTGATATTACGGGATCTGTGACAGCAAATATATTTGCATATGACTTCCTCCTCAATGATTAGTTAAACATCATCGCACCATAGGCCCCACCCACTGGCAGGCAGTCACTCAACGGCTGACATTTGCCAACACTGGATGTGTGCGTCGCACATATAACCCATTATAATCACTGACACTGTCTACACTGATACAGTATACAGATGTGTGTTCAGTTTCTGACACACTCCACACACTTGAGTCTGTCGACGACAGGACAAATGAAAGAGCGAAAGAACATTCGCTTTGATGCATCCAGTTTAAACAGCTAGTTTGAGTCTCTGTACAGACTTCAGAAGAATCCCAGCGTCGGAAACAAGCGGAGGGTTTATTTTAATGGCGTCCTGGATTGTGTTGGAGGATTATATACAACACTTCTACAGCATTTATTAATGTAAATGTTCACTAATGTAATCTAATGTTAATACATGGATCCTTATCGTAAAGTGTTACCTTTCTTTTTCAGATTTACCCGTATCTAAACACGTCAGACAGATGGCCTCTTCATGTCACAATAATCTGCAAAGTGGACCAAACTTTGTTGCCGCGAGTCAAAAGCCTGGCTAACCGAGACTATTAATATGCAAACAGGGGGCTTTTGTGTGCCTGTGTGTATGAGCGTGCTTTCGTTTAATGCGTGCCAGACAGCGTTTACATGCGTGTCTATCACTCTGTCATTGCTTTAACTCATTAATTCACCATGACATTCTCAAACTCTGCATGCTAGTCAAGCGATTGTGTCATGCAACATCTAAACATTTGCTGCATATGTACATGAAAAACCTACAATCTTGTTTTTCTTTCATGGTCGGGACTTGCCATCTATTATATTATAAAAACAATATAATATAATCTAACATATTATAATATACAATGGACTTGCCATTGATTTTGCTCATTTATAAAGTAATAATATAATATAATATAATATAATACCCCCAACCCTTAAAACTAACCCGCAGTGAAAACTTTCTGCATTTTTACATTTTCTATTGTAACATTTGGTCCATTTTTAAGTTGTTTTCCTCGTGGAGACCTTGGCTTGTCTCCACAATGTAAGTCACAAGGAATGCATTATATATTGCATCACATTTCTGTCACATATATTAGAGATTTTTTCAGTTATCGGTAGCAGTCAGTCAATTGAATGTGAATGTTTTATAAACAATAGGAGAGCCATAATTATCCACAGTGTCACGCAGAGTCGAAGCACATCCAAAACAATGTTCTTCTGCAAAAATGCATGCAGTTTTGTTTTTCAAAAGTTACCTAGTGGACCTTTAAAAGGATAGTTCATCCAAAAATAAAAATGTTCCCATGATTTACTCACCCTCAAGCCATCATAGGTGTATATGACTATCTTCTTTCAGACTAACACAGTCAGAGATGTGTTTAAAAATATCCTTAGTCCTCCAAGGTTAAAATGGTTGTGAATGGGGGGCTGCATTTTGAAGCCAAAAATAATGCATCCATCCATAGAAAAAAGTAATCAATATGACTCCAGAGGGTTAATAAAGGTCTTCTGAAGCAAAGCGATGCAGTTTTGTAAGAAAAATATCCAAATTTAAACTTTATAAATTCAAATAACTAGCTTCCGGCGGTCGATTTGTGCCAAATGAGTAATCCTCTGACATAATGAATGACGCAGGATGAAGGAGTATTGCTTAGACGTCTCCTCTTCTCTTATATCGAAATCCTCTGACATTTCACTTTAAAAATTGATCATTTTAGACTTATAATCTGTGACCGGTGTTTTGTTTCTCTCTATTCTCTGTGCTTTCACGTTCATCATTACGTTGTGTGTCAAGTCAAAGGATCCTCTTCTACTGCAAATCGACTTGCGCATTCTGTGTCGTCTGCAGGAAGCTAGTTATTTGAATTTATAAACTTTTAATTATGGATATTTGTCTTAGAAAAACGCATCGTTTCGGTTCAGAAGACCTTTATTAACCCCCTGGAGTTGTGTGGATTACTTTTTTTTTGGATGGATGCATTATTTTTGGCTTCAAAATGCAGCCCCCCATTCACAACCATTATAAACCTTGAAGGACTAAGGATATTTTTAAATATATCTCCGATTGTGTTTGTCAGACAGAAGATAGTCATATACACCTAGGATGGCAAGTAAATCATGGGATACTTTTCATTTTGGGGTGAGATATCCCTTTAATATCTATTTTTCACACTGTATATTATAATGTTATAGCACTGAAAATGATTGATTTTATTTATTTATACAAAATAATACACTACCGTTCAAAAGTTTGGGCTCTGTACGATTTTTTAATAGTTTTTAATGTTTTTGAAAGAAGTCTCTTCTGCTCACCAAGGGTTCATTTGCATTTGAACAAAAACACAGTAAAAACAGTAATATTGTGAAATATAATAAATTAACTAATTTTAACTAATATCATGTAAATATATTTTAAAATGTAATTTACTCCAGTGACTTTTGAAAGATAGTATAGTATAGAACTCAGTCATTTACAGGTTTTCAACCATAACATGATAATAATTATTGGCATATCAGTACTTGCTAGAACTGTAACATCACTGCATCCCTCGTTCCAGCAATGAAGGTAAAATCTGACCCTCTCACACCCACTCAACCCAGATAACTTCACACACAGGACTCTGCAGACATATTCTCCCTCTGGCTCTCAGACTGACCTTCCTGTCGATCAGGACACAAGCACAGACCTTGCATGTCTGAGCCCGGGTGCTAATAAACGGGAAACTCTCCACTTTTTTTTTTTTTTTTTTGCCCTCTGCAAATCATCTACGCCAGCCGAGGCTCCTGGGGCCTGATGTTAAGCACAACATAGCAGAGAAATCCCTGCATTGCTAAGTTGAATAACAATCAGTCTCTCGCTCGCTGTCTCATTCCCTCGTTCTCTAGTTTCTCCAATTCTCTCTCAAGGTCAGCATGGTATAGATTCCCTGCGGGTGTCGTCTGTCAAGCATTCTGCATCCCCCATCCCAACTCACAAATATTTTTCACCCTCACACGCCAACACTCCCCATCCTACCCCATCGACTCCCTCAACGCTAGTCTAGGGAGAACCTAGGGAGTCTGTGTCTCCCAGCTGAGCCGAACGAGAGCGATGGTGTCTTATGGAGGTTTGGTGAAGCCCTTTCTTCCTTTGTTTATTGTGGTTGCCTGAAGGTTTCGCTGAGCTCTGTGACACACTGCTATCTGACAGCGGGTTAAGATAACCTTTTATTTCCCCTGGATCTCTGTGACACTAGAGATAAGAGTGAGGGGGAGAGGAAAAGGGAGAGAGAAAGAAATAGAAAATGATTATGGGATTAACATGTTAAAGATGGATGTCCCTGTTTGGATGAAAACATGGCAGCTGTCAGGTCAAGTGGACCTGAAAACAAGAACGCAATCTGTAAGGCTCACATGCTCACTAGAAGTCTGCCTCTACCAAATGGATCAGATTTGATAGAAATAAATGATCTGAGATGATCTTTAGCTCATACTTAAGGATAACGTATTTGATTAAATCTCTAAGACACATCAATGAAGAACTGAAGATATGAATTATACCTCAAATTATGCACCTTGATGAGAAGAGGTGTGCTATTATAAGTGACTGGGAAAATGGCAAAACAAAAGCAAGCTTTGAAGAAGGGAACCTAGCCATATCTAGGGACCACAAAATAATTTGGATATAGGCACCACCAAAACAATGACTTATTTCTCAGATTGATCAAAGTGTCTGAATAATTTTTGGTTTGACTATATATACATGTGTATATATATATATATATATATATATATATATATATATATATATATGAAATAAGTCTCTTCTGCTCATCAAGCCTGTATTTATTTGATCAAAAATACAGAAAAAAACAGTAATATTGTGAAATATTATTACAACTATTGTTTTCTATTTTAGTATACTTTAAAATATAATTTAATTCATCAGCCATTATTCCAGTGTTCAGTGTCACATGATCCTTCAGAAATCATTCTAATCATTCTAATATTTTTTTGGAACCTGCGCTACTTTTTTTAGGATTCAATGATGAATAAATAGTTAAAAAGAACAGCATTTATTCAATCATTTATTCATCTTTACTATCTTTTACCTTTTTTATCAATTTAACACATCTTTGCTGAATAAAAGTATTCATTTATTTCAAAAAAGAAAAAAAAGAAAGAAAATAAATTACTGACCTCAAACTTTTGAACGGTAGTGTATATTGTTACAAAAGATTTCTATCTAAGATTCTTCTAATATTTTTTATCTTTTTATTCATCAAAGAATCCTGAAGAATCCAGCACAACTGTTTCCAACATTGGCAATAAATCAGCATATTAGAATGATTTCTGAAGGATCATGTGACACTGAAGACTGGAGTAATGATGCTGAAAATTCAGCTTTGATCACAGGAATAAATTACATTTTAAAATATATTAAAATAGAAAACCATTATTTTAAATTGAAATAATATTTCACAATATTACAGTTGCTTTCTGTATTTTTGATCAAATAAATACAGTTTTGATGAGCATAAGAGACTTCTTTCAAAAACATTAAAAAAATGTAACGTTTCCAAACATTTTACCCATACTGTATGCATATAAGTCAAACCAAAAATTATTCAGACATTTTTGATATTTTTGATATATTTTTACTAGTGGGTGCAGGACACTATAGTTCATTTATGTAAGTGAGGATAGCAAAATAAAGTAAACTGTGGCATATTATACCCAAAAATTGTTCATACAGTGGACTACCAGTAAAACTGATACAAATTTGTAACCAAAAATTCTTCAGACACTTTGACCTGACCATGTTTTGCTTAAGTGTTATCTGACATAATTAAGATTATTTTTTTCTGACAGTTTAACTCTGAGATCTTGTCATATTGTATTACCATTTTTTTAAACTATACTGAATAAACTGTATTAATGAAAGAAATGTTCAAGGTGTCTGAATAAATTTGACTGTATACCTTAGCAAATGCATTGCAACAACCTGACAACCACTGTGGAATTGGATCATGAAGGAAACTTTTGCAAGGGTAAGAACCACTCATATTTTCTTCAAAACAAGCACAAATGTAATTTATAATCAAAATAATGGTGCAATAACATGTTCTTTCCTTATCATTCTCTTCCTTTCTCTCCTATAATAATCGGTGGCCAGCACTCTTTGAGGTTTATTAATGGGTAACAAATGGAGGTGGAATCTGTGGCATGTGAGACAGTCTATTTCTTAGAGAGCGCTTCGATGTTCCACATGCATGATTTAGGCCTGAGGGGCTACACTCACACTACTGGAGCGCTGTGAGTCATGTAAGACCACGTATCAGGTTTTTCTGCTGTGTTTAGGAGGGAATACTGTGAAAAAAATAACAGGGTTTGACATCTGAACTCCAGGTAACTGAGTTCATCAGTTGAGAAGGTCCAGTGAAATGTTTTGCATATTCACATTTCTTAGTTAATATACTGTTTATCAATTCATATCTCACCGGCCAGAGGTCCCGCTCATTTACAAAAGTTTTCATCCTCTTTATCGCTGTCAGTCTTGCTCTTTTCCATTCTCTCTCCCCGCAGGTTAATCACATTGGTGGTCTGTCACTCCATGAGTATTTTAAATAGCCTCAAACTATTTCTGACATGTATCAGCGTAGTCACGGAAACAAACTGGCTCGGCAGATGTGTGTGTGCTATGCATGTCTGAAATAGGGTTAGAGGTTATGTAGTTGTCATGGGAACACATGCTGCATACAAACACTGCTCTTTCTTCCCTGATATGGAGATATCAAAGCTTTGGCACATGTATCCGCACACACACACACACACACACACGTCATGCTGTTTTAGAGAAGCCGAGCACAATCTAATTCATGAGGTCTAAAGTCATTGGAGTGTCTTTACTGAGAAAGTTGAATAATTCAGGTGTTATTCTTGGCTTGTTTGCATGTATAACTTAAAGTAGGTTAAAGGGATTGCTCAAACAAAAATGGAAATTCTGTCTCACCCTCACATCATTCCAAACCTAATGTCTAAGAAGAAATTTTGAAGAACTATTTTTGTCCAAAACACTTTTATGGTCTACAGTGAGTCATTCCATAAATCTAAAAATAAGTTGATATCTCAAAAAAATGAGCTTTCAGTAAGATTTTGTTGAATCACAACACCAAACATTTTTCCATTAGATGCCAGCATAGCTTCACTGGTACACACAGTGGTGAGATTTCTGATTTGCAGTACAGTATAATTTCTCTCTCTCAAACATCACACACACACACATTTTTTTAGTAAACACATATAAACCACACTCTGACATCAACACCAACACACCCACACAACTATAGCTGCATAATTTATCCAATTGGCTCCATAATACAGCAGAAGCGGAAAACAGGGGGAAAAAAGAAGAAGAAGAAAAAAGAAAGAAAAAAACGAGTAATTACTTCACCAAACCTGAGAAAATGGAATGAAACAGAATGAAAGCCTATTAACAAAGACTGTATCATCTTAGAGTTAAATGGCCCTGGGATTTCAAGTTCAAGTTTATTCATAAAGCAAATTTAAAAACAACGTGTGTTGTACCAAAGTGCTGTACAATTTTACATAGAGGATAAAAGATAATAAAACTAATTCATAAGATGAAATATAAAGCATGCAAGATAGGCCATAAACCACTCAAAAACTCCCTATTTAATGAGGATTTAATGGATTTCAATGGGTTTAAGTGTAACTATTTTGTGTACCTACAGTGTAAAATAGATTTATGGAAGGAAATGAAGGTGAAATATTAAACTTCCAATAAAAATAGACACTTCTGCCAAGATTTACGCAGTTGGCATTAAAGGGTTAGTTCACAACATGAAAATTCTGTCATCATTTACTCACCCTCGTGTCGGTCCAAACCCACAAGACTTCCATTCATCCAAACACAAATTAATTTATTTTAATGAAATCAGAGAGATTTCTGTCCCTCCATTGACAACCACTTTGAGGCTTCAAAAAGTTCATAAAGAGACTATAAAACTAATCCATATGAATTGAGTGGTTTAGTCCAGATTTTCTGAAGATACACAATTGCTTTATATGATGAACAGATTTAATTTAGGCTTTTATTCACATATAAACATTCATCAACTCACACATCAGCTGTGGTAAACGGAAGCTCCAACCAATGAGGTTCTTTCTCATGTTATGCAGCATGTTTGAACTTTCACAAGAACCAGTGAGGTTCATTCTCGTTATGCATCACATTTGAGCTTCCTTGCATCCTTGCTGAATAAAAGTATTATTTTCTTAAAAAAACATACTGACCCCAAACTTTTGAACGTTACTGTGCAAACAATGTGTTTTTGCAAAGATGGAGGACTGTCGGTTGCATCAGATCTGTTTATCAACCTTCCAAACTACATTAGCGCAGACGGCAGGAAGAACCAGCACGCGACGAGCCCCGTCCCACGCACATATACACAGCTGTCAATGCCAGAGCGGCCCTGACAGCTACACCAGCTCTCGCCCTGTCACATCACATACACTGTCCTGCCACAGAGCCATCTGACAGCTCTCATCCACAGGCACAGAGAGAGGCTCCTTCGCTTACAAAAGGGATAAAAGAAGCCAGAAAAACAGAAGTTGGGATAGATTATAAAAGGAGTATGAGCCAATGTTGAGTCAGTGTGTGTAATGTGATGAACCTCAGAGGAGGGAGGTGTGCAGAGTGTGAAGCAACACCTGACACTCAACAAAAATGTTTCTTCCTCACGCGCTGCCAGGTCACAGAGCCAGCAAGCCTTCCCCCCTTTCTACACCTCCAGCAAAAAAAGGAGATACATCACATATTGCAAGGAAGATATCCTCATCTCTTTGGTTGAATAAATACTCTTGTTTGGTGTGAACGGCAGTGCATTGGCATTCAAATGTAATACTGGCTGTTACCCAACTGAGCAAATCATAAAATGCTGCTCTTTCCTGTTCCCCACACACACTAAATCATTTTAGAGGGGAGTGTTTTATAGATAATGGTGTTATATTGAGCTGTGATATGAGTTGTGCTGAGATCTTTGGATATAGTGTGTATGATGAAGAGCTATCAAAAGCAGAACACTGAATTCTGGGTAAATCAGGGAGAAATAATTTTTCTTAAAATATTTTTTCAAATATTTGTGCTTCATCACACTGATAGCTTAGCAACATGTCAAACTGTTTTGGAATCAATTGTGAGTTGAGTCTCCTGCATGCTTCACATCAGTCACTAAATAGGTGTTTCAGTCAGTTATGTTTCATTTCAGTTTGGATGCTTTAGAAGGCAACCAGCAGACAGCTCACTTATTTAATATAATGGACAAACCATAATTCTGCTGTATACTCAAAACATGTCTCATTGTGAAAATGTGCTGAAAGTGTAGATTATTCAAAAATAACTTACTCCAGGAGTTTCTTTACATGCTCTTTTTGATGCATGCTGTTCTGGAGACCTATTTTCAGAGTCTTCACCTCATCCCTCAAGCCTGTAAAAATAACAAGAACAAAAAAAAAATCCTTGATGTAACCGGAAAAAATTCAATAACGTGACACTATGTGCCCTTAACAGGCTACGGTGTTGATCAGATGACTAAGGAAAGCTTCAGGAAACTCAGAAATGTTCACGATTATAAATCCAACTTGGCTTAGCATCTACTGTTGGCAAATGTTGAAAACAGATTTTTGTCTCACTGTCTTTTGTCACTTGCTATAAATGTTCATCTGCTTTTCTTTTCTCATTCATCCATTTCCTCCTCTGCCAATAAATGTAATTCTCTTTTTCCTGTCTCTCCCTCACTGCTTTGTATCTCTCATGAAGCACTGAAGCATAATCTGGTGCCTATCAGTTGCCAGCAGCCATAATTGAAGGTGAACTCTACACCCAAACACGGGCCAGTGAAAGCATTCTCATTCATCATCTCAGCTCGGTGACATCCGATGCAGCATCAGGAGACCGTATTCACTCAGACCCGCTCTCATTATTGTGAAGGGAGCAGAGAGACAGAGGAAAAATGGCCAAGTGTTTGAAACTGGAGACATTTTAAAAGACAAGAGGGAGGAGAGGATGACAGGAAACTGTAGGAGTCAGACTAGCCACAGATTTAGAGTTGTGCTACTGCAGTCACCTGACACGCAGGACATCTAAATCACAAATTATGGGCATGCAAGCCAATCTTCATCTTGTTTTGTTTGATGACAGCATTCAGTGTTTATAGTTGCCAAGCTACACTTAAAATTTATGTCATTTAATTAGATGACAAAACCAAGTGGTGTCTGCAAACAAATGACACCACCTGGTGTCAAGGTGATTTTTAGTGGTTGTATGAATTTCTTACAGTGGCCGAGAGAGCTCAACCCACTGCAACTGAAGAAAACACAAGCAAATAGAAAAACACCAGCAAATTAAGAAAACATCTTCATCAGTTTGACAACACATGTACTGCAAATACTCACAACACAACCAAATACAGAAACACACAGAAACATGCGATCAGGATGTTAAAATAAATGTCGATTGTCAAATGTCAATTCACTGTCTATTTGTCAGTGGTGTTGTCGATGACCTGTAAGGTGAGTTTTTTGTTTATTTAACATCCTGATCTTATGTGTGTTTCTGTTATTGTTTGTGTTGTGAGTATTTGCAGTGTTTCTGTATTTGGTTGTGTTGTGAGTATTTGTAGTGTTTCTGTATTTGGTTGTGTTGTGAGTATTTGCAGCATGTTTCTTTTATTGGTTTTGTTGTGAGCATTTGCAGCGTGTTGCTGTATGGTTGTGGTGTGAGTATTTGGTTGCATTGTGAGTATTTGCGCGCATGTTTCTGTAATTGGTTGTGTTGTGAGTATTTGCAGCGCATTTCTGTCATTGGTTGTGTTGTGAGTGTTTGTAGCGAGTTTCTGTAATTGGTTGTGTTGTGAATATTTGGTTGCATTGTGAGTATTTGCAGCGTCTTTCTGTCATTGGTTGTGTTGTGAGTATTTACAGAAAATTTCTGTAATTGGTTGTGTTGTGAGTATTTGCAGCGCGTTTCAGTATTTGTTTGCTTTGTGAGTATTTGCAGCGTGTTTCTGTCATTGGTTGTGTTGTGAGTATTTGCAGCAAATTTCTGTAATTGGTTGTGTTGTGAGTATTTGCAGTGCGTTTCTGTATTTGGTTGTGTTGTGAGTATTTGCAGCGTGTTTCTGTATTTGTTTGCTTTGTGAGTAGTGCGTTTCTGTATTTGTTTGTGTTGAGAGTATTTGCAGTGCGTTTCTGTATTTGTTTGCATTGTGAATATTTGCAGCGCGTTTCTGTATTTGCTTTGTGAGTATTTGCAGCGCGTTTCTGTATTTGTTTGCTTTGTGAGTATTTGCAGTGCGTTTCTGTATTTGGTTGTGTTGTGAGTATTTGCAGCACATTACTGTATTTGTTTGCGTTGTGAGTATTTGCAGTGCGTTTCTGTATTTCTTTGCTTTGTGAGTATTTGCAACGCGTTTCTGTATTTGGTTGTGTTGTGAGTATTTGCAGTGCGTTTCTGTATTTGTTTGCATTGTGAGTATTTGCAGCGCGTTTCTGTATTTGTTTGCTTTGTGAGTATTTGCAACGCGTTTCTGTATTTGGTTGTGTTGTGAATATTTGCAGTGCGTTTCTGTATTTGTTTGCATTGTGAGTATTTGCAGCGCGTTTCTGTATTTGTTTGCGTTGTGAGTATTTGCAGTGCGTTTCTGTATTTGGTTGTGTTGTGAGTATTTGCAGCACATTACTGTATTTGGTTGCGTTGTGAGTATTTGCAGTGCGTTTCTGTATTTCTTTGCTTTGTGAGTATTTGCAACGCGTTTCTGTATTTGGTTGTGTTGTGAGTATTTGCAGTGCGTTTCTGTATTTGTTTGCGTTGTGAATATTTGCAGCGTGTTTCTGTATTTGCTTTGTGAGTATTTGCAGCACGTTTCTGTATTTGTTTGCTTTGTGACTATTTGCAGTGCGTTTCTGTATTTGTTTGCATTGTGAGTATTTGCAGCTCGTTTCTGTATTTGTTTGCTTTGTGAGTATTTGCAGCGCATTTCTGTATTTGGTTGTGTTGTGAGTATTTGCAGCACATTACTGTATTTGGTTGCGTTGTGAGTATTTGCAGTGCGTTTCTGTATTTCTTTGCTTTGTGAGTATTTGCAACGCGTTTCTGTATTTGGTTGTGTTGTGAGTATTTGCAGTGCGTTTCTGTATTTGTTTGCGTTGTGAATATTTGCAGCATGTTTCTGTATTTGCTTTGTGAGTATTTGCAGCACGTTTCTGTATTTGTTTGCTTTGTGAGTATTTGCAGTGCGTTTCTGTATTTGTTTGCATTGTGAGTATTTGCAGCGCATTTCTGTATTTGTTTGCGTTGTATTTGCTGCGCATTTCTGTATTTGGTTGTGTTGTGAGTATTTGCAGTGTGTTTCTGTATTTCTTTGCATTGTGAGTATTTGCAACGCGTTTCTGTATTTGGTTGTGTTGTGAGTATTTGCAGCGTGTTTTTGTTATTGGTTGCATTGTGAGTATTTGCAGCATGTTGCTATATGGTTGTGTTGTGAGTATTTGCAGCGTGTTGCTATATGGTTGTGTTGTGAGTATTTGCAGCATGTTGCTGTATGGTTGTGTTGTGAGTATTTGGTTGCATTGTGAGTATTTGCAGTGTGTTTCTGTATTTGGTTGTGTTGTGAGTATTTGCAGCGTGTTTCTGTATTTGTTTGCTTTGTGAGTAGTGCGTTTCTGTATTTGTTTGTGTTGAGAGTATTTGCAGTGCGTTTCTGTATTTGTTTGCATTGTGAATATTTGCAGCGCGTTTCTGTATTTGCTTTGTGAGTATTTGCAGCGCGTTTCTGTATTTGTTTGCTTTGTGAGTATTTGCAGTGCGTTTCTGTATTTGTTTGCATTGTGAGTATTTGCAGCGCGTTTCTGTATTTGTTTGCGTTGTGAGTATTTGCAGTGCGTTTCTGTATTTGGTTGTGTTGTGAGTATTTGCAGCACATTACTGTATTTGGTTGCGTTGTGAGTATTTGCAGTGCGTTTCTGTATTTCTTTGCTTTGTGAGTATTTGCAACGCGTTTCTGTATTTGGTTGTGTTGTGAGTATTTGCAGTGCGTTTCTGTATTTGTTTGCGTTGTGAATATTTGCAGCGTGTTTCTGTATTTGCTTTGTGAGTATTTGCAGCACGTTTCTGTATTTGTTTGCTTTGTGAGTATTTGCAGTGCGTTTCTGTATTTGTTTGCATTGTGAGTATTTGCAGCGCGTTTCTGTATTTGTTTGCGTTGTGAGTATTTGCAGCGCATTTCTGTATTTGGTTGTGTTGTGAGTATTTGCAGCACATTACTGTATTTGGTTGCGTTGTGAGTATTTGCAGTGCGTTTCTGTATTTCTTTGCTTTGTGAGTATTTGCAACGCGTTTCTGTATTTGGTTGTGTTGTGAGTATTTGCAGTGCGTTTCTGTATATGTTTGCGTTGTGAATATTTGCAGCATGTTTCTGTATTTGCTTTGTGAGTATTTGCAGCACGTTTCTGTATTTGTTTGCTTTGTGAGTATTTGCAGTGCGTTTCTGTATTTGTTTGCATTGTGAGTATTTGCAGCGCATTTCTGTATTTGTTTGCGTTGTATTTGCTGCGCATTTCTGTATTTGGTTGTGTTGTGAGTATTTGCAGTGCGTTTCTGTATTTGTTTGCGTTGTGAATATTTGCAGCGTGTTTCTGTATTTGCTTTGTGAGTATTTGCAGTGCGTTTCTGTATTTGTTTGCATTGTGAATATTTGCAGTGCGTTTCTGTATTTGTTTGCATTGTGAGTATTTGCAGCGCATTTCTGTATTTGTTTGCGTTGTGAGTATTTGCTGCGCATTTCTGTATTTGGTTGTGTTGTGAGTATTTGCAGTGTGTTTCTGTATTTCTTTGCATTGTGAGTATTTGCAACGCGTTTCTGTATTTGGTTGTGTTGTGAGTATTTGCAGCGTGTTTTTGTTATTGGTTGCATTGTGAGTATTTGCAGCATGTTGCTATATGGTTGTGTTGTGAGTATTTGCAGCGTGTTGCTATATGGTTGTGTTGTGAGTATTTGTAGCATGTTGCTGTATGGTTGTGTTGTGAGTATTTGGTTGCATTGTGAGTATTTGCAGTGTGTTTCTGTAATTGGTTGTGTTGTGAGTATTTGCAGTGTGTTTCTGAAATTCGTTGTGTTGTGAATATTTGGTTGCATTGTGAGTATTTTCAGTGTTTCTGTAATTTGTTGTGTTGTGAGTATCTGCAGCACATTTGTTGTCAAACTGATGATGTTTTCTTAATTTGCTGTTGTTTTTTTCTACTTGCATGTGTTTTCTTCAGTTGCAGCGTATTGAGCTATCTCAGCCACTGTAAGTTCCCCTCAAACCCACACAGGTTATGGTGAACATGTTCCACTAACGTTTGAAAACCAGAATATGGACCAAATACCTTCCATAAGTCATGGAAACCTGGAAATCATGGACATTTCTATTGTGAATATATATTTTTGTACATGTTTTAAAATATCTCACCAACTACATATTGCTCAAATATAATGGTAATATTTATATTTATTATACAGTGACATATTTTGCTTGAAAAGTTTGCTTGCTCATGCTATCTTTCTTTAAAATAAATGCCATTGAAGTAATTTAATGAAATGTATACATTTTTAAGTGTGATTTTAAGAGATTTTTAAAGTGATTTTGTGATTTTATTGGTGCCGAAGAGGGGGGCTTCGCCTCTTTAGCAGAGTACAGATAATTGCTTTCTGGTCACTGTAACATGATCAGGCGAGATGGAGAGCAAGGTATACCCACATACACTCTTTGCTTTGCTCCATTTTTTCTTTTCTTTTGTCTCACACGGGAAGGAAAAATCAATCTGCTTCAGTAATGGTCAATGAGTGCTTCTCAGAGGAAAATTTTATGCTCTTTCTTAGTTCAGGAGATTTAATGGAGTTCTTAGCCGCATTTCATATGAATTTATTTCGTCTCATTAGTTTTACTAAAATAGATTTCCTCCTTTTGCTTGCTCATGCTATCTTTAGTTAAAATAAATGCCATTAAAGTATTTTGATGAAATTCATACATTTTTAAGTTTGATTTTTAGCTCCCTTAATTTTTAATCAGACTTAAAACAGAAATGAAATCATAGAGGTCATCAGCATCACATTTTGTGACAATGTCTTGTCAAAAAAATCTAGAAAATGCACTACATGAACATTAATTACACGGTCTGTCAAATATACTATTTACTATTTAAGTCAAATATATGACATATGACTTAAAGTGGAAATAGCTATTTTTTTTCAGAATATTATTATTGTAATTTTCATATTGCCTATATTCTAACTATATTCAGAGTTGTGGTTATATGACTGTCAATGGTTATTAATAATGCATGGATAAACAGCTCTTTTCAGGCACTATCTACCTATGAACAGATAAAGTACACAAGACACACGAGAGATAAGATCAACCAATTTGCATGAAGAATTATTGACATTTACAAAGGTGCCAATGTAACAAGCAGGAACATACGGTCACACATGTAACCGCAGCCAGGAGCCACACAGGTTCTGGCAGTATTTGAATAGATGGAGTCGATGAGAGGCTGCCCTTTACTGCCACCGACCAGAGCAAGTCATTCTGACCTCTCTCTGTCTCGCTCTCACTCTCCTAATGATTAGCATTGTAAACCACAGTACAAAAATACCCCAGAGAGGCTGCGGGACTTCAGAAATCCAGGGAGAAATTATTTGTAAGACACTGGTCTAATTTTGAAGCACATCTCCTGAGGAAAATCACCAAGCACAACATTGTCTTTACCGAATGAAGAGACAATAATTAGGTTGTTGCGTCATCCCTCTGAAAACAGCAGCTGCAGAAGGAGAGATAGTGAAAAGGGGGTGTAAAACCACAGTAAATTACGGGAAACAAATGTGTTTGTTTCTAAAGGAACTGAGGGCCAAGCCATAAACACCTGAAACCACAGTCCAGAGGAAGCGGTCATTCTGTTCTCAAACTGTTTGTGCTGGCGAGCAGGTCTGCTAACTCACAACAGGATGTATTCCAGAACTGCATAAAGCCCGGGGGGGGGGATCGCTGTGCTACGCGGTCGATCCAGAGGGCTTTTATTCAGAGGAAAAATGGGCTGTTTTGTTCTGTCTGTTTGTTGGTGAATCGGCTGTCTGGCTGGCTCCGAGAGGCTGAGACCGGTTAAGGTGACGTCGTGCTTTTTTCTGCTGAAAGTGCTCTCTACTGCATTGCCTGTGTCAGTGTGACATTTTCTTGATGGGGTAAAAGAGTGCTGAAGAGGGGGGCTTCGCCTCTTTAGTAGCATACAGATAATTGCTTTCTGGTCACCGTAACATGACCAGGCGAGATGGAGAGCAAGGTAAACCCGCATACACGTTTTGCTTTGCTCCATTTTTTCCTTTCTTTTGTCTCACACTGGAGGGAAAAAATCAATTTGCTTCAATAATGTTCAATGAGTGCTTCTCAGAGGAAAATGTTATGCTCTTTCATAGTTCAGGAGACTTAATGGAGCTCTTAGCCACATTTCATGTATCAATTAATTTTGTCTCATTAGTTTTTCTAAAAAGTTTTAAGAAAACAAACATGACAGTAGATAAAAATGACACACAGCATGGCATCTAATACGAGTATAGAGCTTGAAAATGAATGTGAATGGCACATCTCAGGTAATTTGGCCTGGAAAGAACTACTAGATTACCATTCAAAGGTTTGGGGTCAGTAAGATTAATTAGAAAAAGAAACGCTTATTTAGCAAGGACACATTAAATTATTCAAAAGTGACAGTAAAGACATTTATAATGTCACAAAATATTTCTATTCTAGTCTATTTAAAGAATCCTGAAAAATGCATCACAGTGTAAATATGAAGCAGCACAATGGTTTTCGACATTGAGAATAATAAGAAATGTTTCTTGAGCATCATAATACATAGGATCACGTGACACTGAAAACTGGAGTAATGATGCTGAAAAGTCATCTTTGCATTGAAGGAATTCATTACATTTTAAAAATATATTACTCTTATATAAATAGAAAACATTTATTTAAAATCCACAATATTTTGTACTTATTTTGTTATTTTCAGTTAGATAAATGCAACCTTGGTGAGTGACTTTCAAAAACATTCAAAATCATATACCGACCCTAAACTTTTAAATGTTTGTGTATTTTCTATCTTTACAAATCTGGGCATAGTTTGAGACATTATTAAGATCTATTCCAAAACTGTAGAGAAAGAGAGATTATTGTTTTTTCTTTGGAGAAAAAAAGTCTCATTTGGTCTAGAAAAAACAACAGAATAATTTGTGATGTTTCTTTCTTTAAGTTTCTCTCTCTGTTTCAGAAGCATCTCCCATCAGGCCGCTCATGGAGGTTAGGGGCCGTTGGCTTGTTGACGAGGGAAACATTTCAAAAGTGTTAACTGCACCACTGAGAGTTTCAGAGGCTCCATAAAGAAACAAGCAGGGAGGCTGAGACTCTTACCCCTAAACACCTGTCTAACAAAAACATCCCCATGCACACACTCAACGTCACACAAACACACACACACAAGAACTGAAAAAGCTGATGAAATACATCATAGGAATGTGTGAATACTGACATGGTGTGAGACTGCATCCCCAAAACACCTGTCCAACACAAACACACACACACCAGACGTACATGGATTTCCATGGATGGCAAACAGATAAACAGGGGAAACAGAGAGAATGAAAGTGAAAACTGCTGAGCAGCTGAATGGGGAAACTCACGAGAATTTTAAATGTATTATTATTATTATTGCAATTCTGTTTGCCGCCACTAATGGCGCTAAAATGACACATTTCACCTTTAAAGGATTAGTTCACTTCAGAATTCAAATTTCCTGGTAATTTACTCACCCCCATGTCATCCAAGATGTTTATGTCTTTCTTTCTTCAGTCGAAAAGAAATTAAGGTTTTTGTGGAAAACATTCCAGGATTATTCTCCATATAGTGACTTCAACAGTTACCAACGGGTTGAAGGTCCAAATGTCAGTTTCAGTGCAGCTTCAAAGAGCTCTACATGATCCCAGACGAGGAATAAGTCTCTTATAGAGAAATCATCAAAAATCAAAAACAAAAATTATATTCTTTTTAACCACAAATACTCGTTTTGCACTGCACTTTGATGCGCCACGCATTACGTAATCATGTTGGAAAGGTCATGCATGACATAGGTGGAAGGACCGCGGTAGGGCTAAAAACTCTCATTTTCTCCTCCAATTTCAAAATCGTTCAACATCGTTGTTTTACCTTTTTTTGTAAAGGCCGTTTGACTTAGTCTTTGCACATTCACTTTGTAAACACTTGCTCTGTACTTCTGCCTACATCACACGTAACCTTTCCAACATGATTACGTAATGCGTGGCGCATCACAGAGCAGTGCAAGATGAGCATCTGTGGTTAAAAAGTATATAATTTTTATTTTTTTTAGAAAATGACCAGTTGTTTCTCTAGATTAGACTCTTATTCCTCGTCTGGGATCATGTAGAGCTCTTTGAAGCTGCACTGAAACTGACATTTGGACCTTCAACTCATCGGTAACTGTTGAAGTCACTATATGGAGAAAAATCCTGGAATGTTTTACTCAAAAATTTAATTTCGACTGAAGAAAGAAAGACATGAACATCTTGGATGACATGGGGGTGAGTAAACTATCAGAAAATTTTAATTCTGAAGGGAACTAATCCTTTCAACTGTGGGTATACACACCCTGTATGAGAGACTGGGCTTCTTGGTTTTGGTTCTGCAGTAGTTTCTGGGACTGGACCTGGTTCTCCAACTGCAGCATCTGTTCTCTTGCTGCATCCAGGTATGATCTCAACTTTGGCACCTCCACCTGCAGACTCTTCAGCTCCGCCTGCAACCCATCCACTTCCTGTTTCAGACGAGCACGCTCTGAAAATACATATATTTGGGGAAAGTGGTCAGACTTTAACTTTTTTCATTTGTTTGTCATCATTGTGGGGTACAATCTCATAATGTAGTGGAAGTGCTTTGTCCTGCAAGTATTCCTGAGATTAATTCAAATGCAAAACAGACTCTTCAGAAAAAAAAGAATAATGATAAAAACAAGATGCCCGAGCGTAGAATAATTTGACCTGCTGGAAAGACAATGAGTTCAGTGAGGTGCAGGGGAATCCAGTCAGCATGGTTCCCACCCTCTAAAGCAGACTGTATAATGACACAGTAAACAGGCCGTTTGAATGGATGCTGGTAGTTTCAGACTATTTGGGGCAGGGCTAAAGTACATAAACACAGTGGGACCAAAAGTATAGACACGTAAGCTACATTTAAAAACATTATTATTATTATTATTATTATTTTATTTATAAAGTATGGACACATAGGCCACAATTAAAAATAAAAAAAAGTTAGTTTATATATATATATATATATATATATAAATATAAATATAAATATTATATTTATATAATATAAAATAAATACTAATATACAATTAATGAATTAATGCTTAAATACTAAATCAAATGCTATTATATAATAATAATAATAATAATAATATAAAATCAAATTAATGCTATAATTTAAAAAAGTGCCTTGAATTGATCAAAAAATTAATGTAATCATATTTGTAATGTAACAAAAGATTTTTTTTTAAATGTACTTTCATCAAAGAATCCTGAAAAAATGCATCTGTCACACCTATGGACTTTTGTTATATTTGCATTTAGTTCTGTCATGTCTTGTTCTGTTCATTTGCCCTCATTGTGTGTATCCTGATTAGTTAACTATCCACACCTGTTTCTGTTCTCCCTGATTACATTCTCCCTCATTAGCTCCCTTATATAATCTCCTTGTTCTGTTCTGTGTTTGTCAGATCTCGTCTTTATGTGAAAGTTGTGTACCTGCCAATCGGTGTTGGATTGAAATAACCTGTTATCTGATCTTCTTCGTCTTGTTCTCATATTTATACACAACCAGCGTGACAGTATCACAGTTTCCACAAGAATATGAAGCAGCACAACTGTTTTCAACATTGATAATAATCAGAAATGTTTCTTGAGCAGCAAATCAGCATATTAGAATGATTTCTGAAGGATCATGTGACACTGAAGACTGAAGTAATGATGCTGAAAATTCAGATTTTATCACAGGAATAAATTACATTTTACTGTAATTTTGAGTGTATTTTTAAAGTGTTTTAATACTTTTTGGGGCCCCTGTATCTTCAGATAAAAGTGATTCACACCACATATGGTATGTATTTTAAGTATTTTTTTTTTTTTTTTTCAATTGAGAAAATATTTTGTGTAAATCCTTTGATCCATCGATATAAAGTAAGATAAGACTGACACGCATAGTAAATCAATCACCTAAAAAGGTAAAATTCATAACTCTAGAAAATCTCACAAGTGCTTGAGCATGGCATAACAAAGACAACAACAAAGCAAATTCTCTAATGGGTGAGAAAATACTAGAGAACTTAGAACAACAACAGCGGGCGCAGTAATTCATGTCAGCAACCCAGACCAATGAAGAGCTCGCACATAAACAGAGAGAGAGAGGCTGAGCCTCTGCCTGCTGATTGATGCACTTCAGGTCATGGGGTGGTTACCTTCAGCTCAGTTGCATTCGGTCCCAAACCTGCTGTCTCATGGACACACATGCACACACATGCACACACACATTAAAACCCTACCTGTCTCTCTCAGCTGACTAAGCACCTGAACAGCAGCTGCTAGTGCTGACCCAGCGTGAGTTAGGGTTCAATGAACGCTTTGGATGAAACTCGTTAGCATACTAGTGTATAGTGTGTGTGTGTGTGCTCGCAATCTAAAGCCCTGCCCTGTGTGAGTGTCTGAACTTGCTTTTGGTTTTCCCAGGTTGTGTGAACTGCAGGGGCACGTCCGTACCAAAGACTACCAAATAAAACCTAAAACCTCGATTTTAAAAATGAAAGTATTTTATATACCTTTGTAATTTTAAATAAGTGTAACTAGAGCTCCAAATCGTAACCAAATACTGTAGACTGGGATGGAGACCAAATGTAAATGTGTATGATTTGGTCATTGATCAAGCTCTAATCTGAAGATTCAATGTCAGTGGTGTAGTATATGACGGGTGTAGTATGTGCACAAGTTAAGTCTTGTTGAAGTCTGACGCATTCGCTCTGGCACAAAGCACCGAAGATGGCGTGTGCACCTCCGAGGCTATATTAGGTGCTCGGCTGCACTATTCTCTACAGACAACAGGCAGCAGTGTGGAGAAAATATTAGCTGAACCTGTAAGAAATAGCAGGGAAAAGAATTTGTTTGCTGCACTTTGCCTTTACCCTACGTAAAGTATTTATTCAACTATTTACTAATTTATTCACCCTCATGTCATTTCAAACCAGTATGCATTTCCTCTGTCGGACATAAAAGAAGACATTTTGAGAATTTTCTATTTTGGGTGAACTATCCCTTTAATTGTTCACTAGTATTTGCAAAAGGTGGACAAACCAACAAAAACACTCAACATCCAGAATAAATACTGTCCCTGCCTCAAATGTCACACTTCGGCCTGTCCCAAATGGAACTCTAAGCCTTAATCTAAATCCACATTTTCGTGATGTAATGCCACTTTGACAGTAGGGGTGGAAGTCAGCTGTGGAGATCACAGGCTTGGCAAAAATGCACATCGAGGGCGCATATCGGCCACAAAGGTGTCGTCACAAGCACCTTTTTTGAAACCCAGATATTTGGAATAGGGCCTTAATGCACACTTGTGGTCTTGTGGACTTACAATGGCCGCTGTGTGTGTGTGTGTGTGTATGTGTGTGTTTGCTAATTCCACAAGACTTTAGGGCAGGGGTGTCCAAACTTGGTCCTGGAGGGTCACTGTCCTGCAGAGTTTAGCTCTAACTTGCTTCAACACACCTGCCTGGAAGTTTCTAGTATGCTTATTAAGACCTTGATTAGCTAGTTCAGGTGTGTTTAATCTGGGTGTGCCTCATACGTCCTGAAAAGTGAAGCTGCGGGCTCTTTGATCGCCCCCTGGAGGCTGGATGCAGTACAGGTCATAAACCCCGCCCTCTCAACTCTCAATGATGAATGAGACTTAAGTTAAAACATAAAAAATAAATTATGCTTCAAATAAAATTTTCCAAAAGATGGTTTTGGTCATTTAAGGTAGTTGTTATCACACTGATATATATTCAATTGTTCGTTTTTGGATTAAGTTTGATTTTAGCTAGCAATTTGGTGCTATAGAAACCGGGCGTGTCGTCATGATTCACAGTTGATTGACAGCTTCTCTGAGGACTGTCGGGGCTTCAAGGGGAGATTGAAGATATATAACTATTAATTTTCAATTTCTGTGTTATTTCACACCGACAAAATGAGCTGTTCAGCAGTAAACTGTACTAACCGACCTACAGGATCTGACGGATATCTGAGCTTTTCTTGGTAACGTTAAATGTGGGCTTTATAAGCTAATTAATAAACGTTATTAAGATAACACGCCTAACGTTGGCCATGACGGGTGATCGGTGATCGTTATCTGGCAGTTACTAATTATTTTTATGGGTATAAAATAATAATTAGCAGGACAAAACTAATGATAGCCTACTCTAATTAATTATAGAGCACTGTCTACAGCAATCGATCTCCTGTAACATTAGTTTAACCCTTTATTTAAAATGGCAGGACCGTTTCTGACGATTTAGAGTTGTTTCTAGTGGCATATTATATTGAGTTTATCTACTGAATTTGCGGTTGCAAAAATATTATTGCTCTAGAAACAGAATAGCCTATTATTTTATAGGTAGAATTTTAAATTGTGTATAATTTATATAGCCTATTTAAAATACATCAATGATGACACATTCGTCTGGGTGGAAGTTTGATACCGCGACTCCGCCTCCGGGCTCCACTGACGATTCTTTCTGTGCATGCCCAGGCTCCAAACGTTTTTTTTTTTTTTGACGTTTTTTCGTAAAGTGTCAGCACCCATCGGCTTCCGTTTTGGCTTCAGTTCAATACAATGGAAGGAAACGGTGTTGCGGCGTCCATCTTTTTTTACAGTCTATGGTTTAATCCTAAACTCTGCAGGACAGTGGCTCTCCAGGAGCAGAACTGGACAACCTTGATATAGGGTGTCCCATATGTCATTTTAGGTTTCAGAAGGGTGTTCGTGAGTTACCCCTTTTACACCAAGGCAGTTTGCAGTGGTTTGTAAGTAGCACCAAAACACTGCTGGTCTAGAAGTAAAAACCGCTTGCGTCAGGGGCTGGGGATGGGGTTACCGTGACCAACAAGAAAACTTGTGACCACCATTTTTGAAATAGCAGCTAATCGAGCTAATAGTAGCTCAATTGCAATCTCCATCTATACAAATTACAGCAAACTGCACGAACGTGTTGGATTTGCCGTGTTTGGATGCCAATGTAAGTTCACAACTTGTGCTTTTGGATCGCTCTCGTGGTGCTTTGATGTAATCTGCCGAATGGTCTGTGCAGCTCGGATGCATCTCGAACAAGCCTGGTGTGTTTGTGTTTTGATGCTGCCGTGCTAGTGTTGCTGTGAAAGATGAGACGCATACAGTGATGTAAGTCCTGGCTCTGTGGTAGCTCTCTAGCCCGTGGAAAGGCAAACCGGCTCATAGAAGGCTCGTCAGTCGAACCAACTCTGAACTGGCAATCACTGGCTTTGAACTACAGCACCCAGTTCATGTTGGTGGAAAAGGGTTATTTGTGGCCAAAATGTGCCCTCGATGTGCACTTTTGCCAAGTCTGCAAGCCCAGAGCTCTATTGCTGACTTCTACCCGACAGTCAAAGCGGCATTATGTCACAAAACTGTGGACTTGGAGGAAGGTCGCGAGGGCTTAGGGTTCCATTTGGGACGGGGCCACTGTATGTCAGAATTGTGTCTTATGCTCTGAATTTTTAAACTTTTTTTTTTCATCTTAGAGCCTCAGAATGTTGATTTTTAACTTGTAGGTAAAA
Source organism: Ancherythroculter nigrocauda (assembly GCA_036281575.1). Lineage (NCBI taxonomy): Eukaryota > Metazoa > Chordata > Actinopteri > Cypriniformes > Xenocyprididae > Ancherythroculter > Ancherythroculter nigrocauda. The sequence goes on along the minus strand of VTFQ01000005.1, from coordinate 5,478,496 downwards.
ACCTGGTTCATTTGTATAGTTTATTTTTACTTTAAAGGGTTATTTCACCCAAAAATGAAAAAAAATGTTGTCATTAGTTACTCACCCTCGTGTCTTTCAAAACCCGCAAGACTTCATCTTCGGAACACAAATTAACTCCCTGAGGTCTGAAAACGCGCCGGCGTGTTTTGCAGGAATTTTTTCACATTGCAGCAAAACAGACTTAAAATACTCCGTCATTTCTTGTCATAGAGACATAAGTAATATATCAACTGAAACTATAAAATGCCTTCTTTTATTTGTGTACACTCAGAGTAAAAACACAATGTTGTGCTTTTTGTAAAATAAAGAAAACTAACATGATGCGTGATCTCTCGTCTCCCTCTGCACGAAGTCCAATCTGATAGTTCTCAGAAAATGAACTGTAACTTATGAATACTAATTATATTTTCAAGAATATAATAGAATACCATTATTGTAAATTGAGCTGAGACATGATTACAGAGGTTTTTTTCACAGCCTACCTGACTGAAAGGCCTCATTAATATGCAAGTCATTTCAGGTCATTATTATGTGATTCTTTTGTCTTCTCAGGTGTAAATGACCCATTATTCATGATGATTCACGCCTCCACACATACTGTGTTTCTTGACAAAAAGTGTCTTACAAAAACTAAATCAATATATTGTTTTATATGAACAAGTAGGCATTATAATTTTTACATAATTTTGAAGCAAAAACTCTAGTCTACAACCTCCAATACCCAGAAGTCTTGTGAACACAGATTTAATATACTTTTTTTGGCCTTATTTCAGTGACTTAAGTTTTTTGTTTTTTCAATAACCACGCATAAACATTATTCCTTCAAAAATACAAACATGTACATACATGTTCCTCACATATTATGGTAGCCTAGTTTGTGCTAATATGTTTGTGTTAATATGTGCTAATATGTTTAAGAACAACTGAAAAAAGCACAAATGTCAGGGCATGTCAAAACTTCTCCAAGCCCCAAATCAGCCTCAGACTCCAGAGGGTTAAGTTCTTTTTAATGAAATCTGAGAGCTTTCTGTCCCTCCATTGACAATCCATGCAACTATCATTTTCAAGTATTCCTGATCAAATATTAATCTCCAACTTGCTCGTGTGTTGTGTTGATGCGAGAGCAGACGTTGTTACATGAATGCATGTTAGAGATTAATATTTTGTAAATATAGTGGTAAATTATGTTTTTTGCACAAACAATGCACTCGTGTCACTTCATAAAACTGAGGTTAAACCACTGGAGCCACATGGATTACTTTAATGATGTCTTTACTACCTATCTGGGGCTTGAAAGTGGTAGTTGTGCAGACTGTCAATGGAGGGACAGAAAGCTCTCAGATTTCATTATAAAGATCTTAATTTGTGTTCCGAAGATGAACCAACGTCTTACAGGTTTGGAATGACAAGAGGATGAGTAATTAATGGCAGAATTTTCATTTTTGGGTGAACTAACCCTTTAGGTAAGACCAAACCTACTCCTTTAGCATGGAGCTTTAGCAGCAGTGGAAAACAACACATAACACAACCTTAACTTTTCTATTCATCCTAATTTTCTTCCTCTGTCATATTTTTATCCTGCCTTTATATACCTTTCTGCTCTCATCTTGTCTCCCCCTCATGTCTCATAACCGTGGAAAGCAGACAGACAGGTAGCAGCGCATAATTGTTGCATCCACACCCATATCGGTTTGGCCCTTACCCACTCACACATTTCTGCACATAAACAAGCAGTCTTTTTGAGCAGAGCAGAACCTACATACACACAAACAGCCAAATATAACATCCTAGAAGTGCTTTCAGTTGAACTGACATGAGCAGTGTAACATACACATATTTAAAAAAAAAAATGCAAGTGTTACGCGTACATGCTGAAATACAGGTAGAGGGAGGCAGAAAAAAACTAAGCCTAAACACTCCTTAGGCTACTGTAAACAAAATACCTGTCTGTTGGTTCAAAGGATTCTAGTCTTTTGTACTCATTCACCTCTCAATGACACACACACGCACGCACTTGCAGGAATTTGGCAGCTTTATGGAACGTGCAACAGGCAGAAGGAAGGCGGTTCCAAACGTTCGTGGGGAGGAGGAACACACCTCATGGGGTGAACGAGAGGTTAACTCACCCTACGGCACCTGAATCATCTGCTAACCAAAACTATGTTGAGCGACACACAAGTATGCATGTGCTAGTATCAGTGTATGAAGCGATTTGCATGTCAATGTATAAACTGAACGAACGCCTTCAAACATGCAAATTATCTTTTAACATGTATGCACAGACATGCCTGTCGAAATACTGAAAAATACTGACACTTTTGCCCTCACTTTAACTACAGTATTCTCTCTTAAGGTGTAGTCAATTTTGCAAGCCAAAAAAGGTCCAATATCCATTTTCCGTTCACTAGTAATACTCCATAAGTAAAAGCTGAACAAACCATCAAAAAAAACCAACAACCAGAATCACGACTGTTTGTCAAAATTGTGTCTCATGCTTTAAAAGTTTTTATTATATTATATTATTCAGGTTTGCTGGGCTCCAGTGTGAATGAAAAGTGGACCAAGATTAAAGTTGGATGAAAACAGAAATAATTTAACTTTTAAAATATTATTTTTTACAGCATTAAGGAAAATAATAAGGGCCTTAAACAGTGAAATTGCATACAGTGAGAGATGCGTTAAAGGATTCATTCACTTTAAAATGAAAATTGCACCAAGATTTACTCACCCTCAAGCCATCATATGTGTATATGACTTTCTTCTTGAAGTTATATTAATAAATATCCTGATGCCTCCAAGCTTTATAATGGCAGTGAATAGGACCAACAAGTATGAAGCTCAAGAAAGTGCATCCATCCATCATAAACGTACTCCACACGGCTCCGGGGGGGTTAATAAAGGCCTTCTGAAGTGAAGAGATGTGTTTGTGTAAGAAAAATATCCATATTTAACAAGTTATATAGTAAAATATCTAGTTTCCACCAGACTGCCTTCCATATTCAACTTTTTCATAAGTTGAATAGGGAAGGCATAGGATGTAGTGTAAGCATTTTGAAATGCAAAAGTTTTACACTTTCTTCGTAAGTTGAATACGGAGGGCAGTCTGTCAGAAGCTACTTTATAATTTGTTAAATATGGATATTTTATTACACAAATGCATCACTTCGCTTCAGAAGGCCTTTAGTAACCCCTCGGAGCCGTGTGGAGTATGTTTATGATGGATGGATGCAATTTCTTGAGCTTCAAACTCATTGGTCCCGTTCACTGCCATTATATAGCTTAGATGTGTCAGTATATTTATTAACACATCTCAGATTGTGTTCATCAGAAAGAAGACAGTCATATACACCTAGAATGGCTTGAGGGTGAGTAAAGCTTGGGCTATTTTCATTTGAACTAATCCTTTAATGGGTCAAAAATTTGTGTTTTTGCTGTAAGAGTTATTGCGTCGCATAAATTTCTTCAATAGACCCAGAGTGTAACTAGTCTCTATAACTGATCAAACGCCTTATAAAAATGCCATAAAATAAGCCTCAAAAGTTATTAAAGATGCAACAGTGTTCATATATATTTTCATTGCGAAGGGCTGTGCTTTTTTGTGCAATAAATAAATATTATATTACAATATAAATATCAAGATCTTATAAAAGTACTTTTTTGCAATCATATCTTGAATTTTGTGGGCATTTATATTAATTTTGGTGACATTTGGTGACAATGCCTTGTTGATTTCTGATTCGGCACAACAGTGACAAAATAAATGAAATTAGAAATAAGATATTGATTGCATTTAAAGCAGGAAGTTTTACATCCAATCAAATTAATGATGTTAACAAAGAAATCAGACAATGCAATGGCAAGTTAGTGATTTCCCCTTGGTTGTGGTCTTGACCAGTCTTGAAATAAAATCCAGAGTCCTTTTAGTCTGAGACCAAGACAAGACCAAGACCTTCAAAAAATGGTCTTAAGACCGGTCTCGAGTACTACAACTCGAGACCTCAACTAACTAACCAACCCTAATCCAGTGCCCAATCTGGAACCATTGCACAGCAGAAAAGGAAAATCTGCACCAACCCCTCAAACAAGGAACTTCCCAGACACAGAGGATGGGTTGATTTTCTCACCAAGTTTTTTCAGAACAACATCTCAGTCTGGTGAGAATTACAAAACTAGATTGCTCACATTTCAATCAACAAAGCTGAAACAGCCAACGCAGCGATGCATCATGCATTCAAACAGTTAACACATTCCTGCGTGTGACACGTTGCAGTGGCTTCAAGCACTTTGTTTTTCCTGTACATCTAAAATAAAAGTAGATTATTTACGAGTACCACGTGGAGTGAACTATGAATTGTATTCAGTATGTAAATTTTACTTGCATCAAAAGCAGCTTGTCATGGCAAAAGATTTTTAAAATGCATCAAAACTGAACTCAGCCACTCAGAATGATTTAAATGTCTAATTAAAACACATTAATACAAAATTTGTTTTAATACTACATTTTTAACTAAAACATTTCTCAAGAAGTGCTTGAAACTGCTCTGACAGATTGGTTACATTACTGACACCATGCTCAAGCCGGAACGCTGAATCCAGTGTCAAAACAAGCCATTCTGAAGGATATCCATCATAAAATGAACAGAATAATATTGTTTTGATTTTCACTGTCTTTTTTGTCCCTCTTTTTAGTGCACTGAATAAAAATGTGGTGTTTTGATCAGCGTGGCTGTGCCAGCTCACAGTTTGAAGAAAAAAGTTCCTATGTGCATCCAGAACACGGTTCCTGCATAATTTTCATTTCAAAGATCCATACTTTTCCACATTCAAATTTCCAAACTAAAGAATCAGTAGATTTTTAAAACCTTATTTAACATAAATGGTTGATACTGCATTATTTTTATCATTATATATATCATCTGTAATATTTCTATTTTCTCTTTTTTTCCATTGTTTTATTCGAAGATACAAATTTCCAAACTGTGGATGCATGTTTCTACAGCAGCCCTAAATGGACAAACACTTTACAGAGCGTGTTTCATCACTATGTTGTAGTTCTTCAAAAAAGGGATTTTGCAATTGAGACGGCCCTTAAAATGGCTGACTCCCTAATCAGTGCCCCTGACTACTGAACTAGGGAGCTGATTGAGACACACCCCATCCCTGTGTCCAAAATCACCCCCTATACCCTTAAATAGGGCACTATTTGAGGGAACAGCCATTTTTAGTGTTGTCCATAACCTTAGTGGACATTATCGAGTGCAGTCATTCAATCCAAAAATGCACCGCAATAACGAGTGTACAACTGATGTATGCTCATTGGCTAGAGAACGCCCATAATGCACTGTGAGAGTCACACGCCGAATTCATTCCCACGTATCGCCAGAAAATGTCGCCTACAGCTGAATCATCCATCCGTTCATTCATTCATTTTACGAACCGCTCATCCGCAGCATACAGCGTAATGTAATTCAGGTATAAATTCATTTTTAATTGAATATTAAATTGTTTATCTAAGGTTTATACATAATTTCCAAGATAAATAATTCATCTTACTACTTCAGCTGCCAATTTGCTTAGTTTCAAATGATTATTAAACAGCAAGCACAAACTATGCAAAAGCGGTCCGAATTCACTCACTCATTTTCAGTCACTTCTTTAAAGGTGCCCTAGATTCAAAAATTGAATTTACCTCGGCATAGTTGAATAACAAGAGTTCAGTACATGGAAATGACATACAGTGAGTCTCAAACTCCATTGTTTCCTCCTTCTTAAATAAATCTCATTTGTTTAAAAGACCTCTGAAGAACAGGCGAATCTCAACATAACACCGACTGTTACGTAACAGTCGGGATCATTAATATGTACGCCCCCAATATTTGCATATGCCAGCCCATGTTCAAGGCATTACACAAGGGCAGCCAGTATTAACGTCTGGATCTGTGCACAGCTGAATCAACAGACTAGGTAAGCAAGCAAGAACAATAGCAAAAAATGGCAGATGGAGCAATAATAACTGACATGATCCATGATATCATGATATTTTTAGTGATATTTGTAAATTGTCTTTCTAAATGTTTCGTTAGCATGTTGCTAATGTACTGTTAAATGTGGTTAAAGTTACCATCGTTTCTTACTGTATTCACGGAGACAAGACTGTCGTTATTTTCATTTTTTAAACACTTGCAGTCTGTATAATTCATAAACACAACTTCATTCTTTATAAATCTCTCCAACAGTGTGTAATGTTAGCTTTAGCTACGGAGCACAATCAAACTCATGCAGAATCAAATGTAAACATCCAATTAAATACTCTACTTACGCAATTAGACATGTTGCATGACGAACACTTTGTAAAGATCCATTTTGAGGGTTATATTAGCTGTGTGAACTTTGTTTATAGCTGTTTAAGGCAAGCACGAGCTCCGTGGGCGGAGAGCACGAGATTTAAAGGGGCCGCGCTGCATAAATCGCCGTGTTTATAATGATGCCCCAAAATAGGCAGTTAAAAAAATTAATAAAAAAAAAAACTATGGGGTATTTTGAGCTGAAACTTTACAGACACATTCAGGGGACACCTTAGACTTATATTACACCTTTTGAAAACATGTTCTTGGGCACCTTTAAGAGAACTGTATTAGTGAACTAATGTAGAGAATAGTGAATAAAGGAATGGGGGTGATTTCGGATTCAGCCCATGTCTACATGCCTAAATGCTGCCATGTGATTGGCTGATTAGATATTTGCGTTAACAAGGAGTTGAACAGGTGTATAAAGTGGCCGGCGAGTGTATTCATTATTTTTTCCTAAAAGGTTTTACTATCCTCATGAGCTTAATAAATTTCAGCCCCACAAGACTACCAACACCACACACAGTACTGTGCGGCACATACTGTCCTGCCATCCACTGACACTCTCCTCTCTTCCAGCTCCGATAGCAAATGTCTCATATCCTCTATTATCATTATACTGCAATTATCTCAGCACAGCGGGAACAGTGTGCCCTACATCTCATAGTCACCAACACGCACCCACAGGCCGAGAGAGAGTGTGTTCTATTTTAATTTCAGACCATGACAAGATATATTGTGATTGTCATCCTTGGTGTGTAGGAGTGTGCTCTGATTCTGATCTGCCTGCATCTGCTCAGAACACGTGTGTAAAAGACATGCACAAACATACACGTCCTATAAGTTGTAACAGATGTACAAATCACAGGAGCAAATGTTTTCTGAAGAAAGAGGACACGAGCAGTGGTTGTTTTGTGTGTGTGTTTAATTACCTGCGTCAGCACTGATGCAACTCTGCTGTATCGGTGCTTTGCTGTTATCCCAGGTCTCCAGGAAGTGAGTTAACTGGCTCTTAACAGTCGTCATCTCCCCACGAGACGACTGCAGCAGGGCCAGAGCCTCCCTGAGACGCCACTGCTGCTGCACAAACCTTGATCTGATACACACACACAAAGAATATAATTTAGTACTGAAGAATACTACATATCTTCACTACACTGCTTTAGCGCAAGAGAACAATACTGGCTCAGGAAAATGGCAATATGGCAATAAAATGGCGAGAAGGAAAGAGAAAAGAAAAGTATAGAAGAAAAGGGACTACATGAGATGTTTGTGTTCATTTTGAAAAGAGGAAAGAGGCTAGACAAGAAGAAAAGAGACTATATTAAATGTTTGATTTTGAAGAGAAGCGATGAGAAGAAACGATGAGAAAAGACGAGATGAAACATTTGAGTTCTATTTGAAGAGAAGAGACAAGACGAGATGAAGAAAAATTGAGAAGAAACATTCAATGCTGATGAGAAAAGAAGAGATGAAACATTTTAGTTCATTTTAAAGAGAATGAGAAGAAAAGAGAAAAGATCAGAAGAGACTACATGAAATGTTTGAGTTTATTTTGAAGAGAAAAGACAAGACGAGGCAACTAGAGAAGACTACATGAAATGTTAGTTCATTTTAATGAGAAGAGAAGAAATTACATTAAAGGCCCCGATAAGGTTCAAGCGAAATCAAAGAACAAACCGGTGTGACATAATTTCAAACAAAATCAGGCTAAAACAAAGTTCATTTGCAGTTTGTTTTGGGAATGTTCCAGAAAAGTTCGCTCTGGTAGCTAAACACCTTCATACTACCATTGGTTTGTGCCGATTATGTAAAGGGTAGGTGTGGCTCTGAGGCCCCGCCTTCTTTGATGTCGAAATCTTCCAGTTCATTTCTTCTGTTCAGTCCGTCTAGGTCAGACGTCTGCGAGTAAAAACATGGACACACCGGATTCCTGCTTCATTGTAGAAAATTTTTAATTCTAATTGAATGAGACACTTATGCGGTGTCCGAAATCGAATACTTCTCTACTATATAGTATATGAAAAACAGTACGTCAACAGATTAGTATGTCCAAATTCATAGTATTCGAAAAACAGTATGTGAAAAGTCCCCGAATGACCTACTACTTCCGGCGAGATTCTGAAGTGCGCATTCGATGGATACTTTACTATCCCATGAGGCCATGGGAGAAGATTTATGAATAGAGGTGAATCGACGTAACTGACGGCAGTAGGTCATGTGATAATGACAACATGGCAGATGTAGTATGTCCAGATTTCATTCATACTACATAGAACGTATTTTTTTAAAGGTTGCGAAGTAAGTTCAAATTCAAATGTACTACCTACTCAGATAGTACGCAATTTTGGAAGCAGCTTTACGCTTTTCATGTTTAACTCTTTCCCCCCCAAACATGGAATATGTTATTTGTGAGAAAACACTTCCCAAACTCTGGCTTTCCATGTTTTCACTGTTATACACTAGGGGGCGCTATAAAAAATCTTTTGAAAGACTACTTAATCTCCTGATCAAAGCACATGCAAAAAAGCTGCATAAACAAGCAATATCATATGTAATCATATGCATATGTAAAACAACGTGATCACTAACATTAAACAGCATGTAAATCAAAACTGCCTATTGTTAATGAATGAAATGTTGACCCAGGATGAGCTACAGGACTGTGCAAGCATTAGGGGTGTTGATGGACTTGATGTACTCCGTCTGTGTTTTGATCATCGTTCTGAATCAATCCAGATGTAGCCTTTGACAAAAATGTGATTTTCTCAGCTTTTTGCTCAAAATGTTGCTTTATGAAACTTACCCATATTCAAGTGTTGATTAAAAAAAGAATGCATAAAGCTTGAATAAAACAGTTTTTTTGTTGTTGTTTAAAAGCAGAGAAAGAAAAAGAACGAAGAACAAAAAAGAACTTCACTGTGAGTTTATCGGGGCCTTGAATAATTTAGTTCATTTTGAAGAGAAAAGAGATAAGACGAGATGAGAATAGAAGCGAAGAGACAAGAAAAATCAAGAACATGCTGAAATCTCTGACATTTTATTGCACACTTTTGTATCTTTGCCAGTCTGAGCACATTCATTAAATATTCAATAGCAATTGTATTCAGAAGAAACAACTGAGATGATAAAGAGATCTCAGTCTGTCTTTAATACAGGAATTAACCAGCACAATCAATACTGATTAAAATAAAATCAATGTTGAAATCACAGTTGATTCTGAATCAACCAGGTTTGATCCATTAAAGTCAAGTCCTTGAACACAAAACTCTATAAGCCTAGATAAATAAAGTTTACACTTTATGTGTGGGTGGGATATTTGTACTCCTGTTAGTTTTAAGCTACGTCTCATTTGTTATGAGTTCACATTTTTATATAATCCTTGAGTAAGTTGAAGGTAAACACATTTGGTAAGCAGCTGTTTATTCAGTACACGCTAGTGTTGTGATGAACAGGATTAGATGAACATGCTCCTGCTGGACCTTCATTTACAACTCCATTAATTTTCTATGGGACAGTCTGTGTCTCTTTGGGTTTGGCCTTGTGTAGTTTCTGGCTGGGTGTCAGCACCATCAGTGTTCAGTTGGGTGATTCATTGAGGTTTGTAGATTTGAAGTACTGTGTCAGTTCGGCTGCATTGCTGTCCTATATCACACCCCTCTCATCCCCACCAGCATTACATCATCATAATAAGACAGCGGCAGATAAGCCAGAAGTCTCAGTGTGAATAAACAGGACGCCAACTCCACACACACATGTATGAAATCTCTTCAGCGACCACACACCAACCATATGTGTATCCATCCCCCCATCTCAGTCTGTCGCCACATAAACAAACATACACAAGCACACACTCATCCACTTGACTAGGAGTCATGGAAACGGGTAAACATGGCAGTGTTAGGGTGAGACATGGAGACAGACAGACAGTAAAAGAGGCAGAGAAAGAGAGAGAGCAAAACAGTGGGAATCAGAGAATCATGGGAATTAATTTTTCATAACAAGGGAATAACACAGGGTAAGAAAAAATGGCTATTGTCAGAGGAAAGGAAAATAGAATTACAGTAAAAAGGCAAAATGAGAAAGTCAAGACAGGTAAGGATTGGAATGAAACAAGAAGAGACAAGACAAGAAGACAGGAGACTAGAAGAGGAGATGAAAAGAGAGGTGAGGAAATGAGACGATGGGATGAAATAAGAGGTAAAGGATTAAATGTAAGAAAAAGAGATGGTATGAGAAGAGATGAGAAATAAAGAGGAAATGAAACAAGACAAGACAGGATACTAGAAGAGGAGTTGAAACAAGAGGAGAGGAAAAGAGAGGAGAAGGAAGAATAGGATGAAGAAAAAAGAGATGCAAGGAAAAGAGATGTTATGAGAAAAGATGAGAAAATAAGAGGAAATAAAACAAGAAGAGAGGTGAGATGGGAGAAGAAAGAGATAAAAGAAGTGATTAAACAAGAAGAGATGTGGTGAGATAATGAGACAAGACCAGAGATAAGGTGAAAGACGAGACCAAAAATGAGACGAGACCAGAGACGAGACCAGACCAGAGGCGAGACCAGACAAGACCGGAGAAAAGATGAGACCAGAGACGAGACAAGAACAGACCAGACCAGACACGAGATGAGAGAAGAGACGAGAGCAGAGATGAGATGAGACCAGAGATGAGAGAAGAGACCAGACCAGACCATAGACGAGACAAGACAAGACCAGAGACGAGACCAGAGACAATACGAGACCAGAGAAGAAACCAGAGACGAGACAAGACCAGAAACTAGACCATACCAGACCAGAGACGAGACAAGAACAGACCAGACCAGACCAGACCAGGCCAGGCCAGGCCTGACTAGACCAGACCAGACATGAGACGAGACGAGACGAGAGAAGAGACGAGATGAGAAAAGAGATGAGACCAGAGACGAGACGAGATGAGAGAAGAGACCAGACCAGACCAGACCAGACCAGAGACGAGACAAGATGAGACGAGACCAGGCCAGGCCTGACTAGACCAGACCAGACCAGACCAGACCAGACATGAGACGAGACGAGACGAGAGAAGAGACGAGATGAGAAAAGAGATGAGACCAGAGACGAGACGAGATGAGAGAAGAGACCAGACCAGACCAGACCAGAGACGAGACAAGATGAGACGAGACCAGGCCAGGCCTGACTAGACCAGACCAGACCAGACCAGACCAGACACAACATGAGACGAGACAAGAGAAGAGATGAGACCAGAGACAAGATGAGACCAGAGACAAGATGAGAAAAGAGACGAGACGAGACGAGATGAGATGAGAGAAGAGATCAGACCAGAGACGAGACGAGACCAGGCCAGGCCAGGCCAGGCCAGGCCAGGCCAAGCCTGACTAGACCAGACCAGACATGAGACGAGACGAGACAAGAAAAGAGATGAGACCAGAGACGAGATGAGAAAAGAGACGAGACCAGAGACGAGACGAAATGAGAGAAGAGACCAGACCAGAGACAAGACGAGTCCAAACCAGACCAGAGACGAGATGAGAGAAGAGACCAGACCAGACCGGAGAAAAGATGAGACCAGAGACGAGACAAGAACAGACCAGACCAGACACGAGATGAGAGAAGAGACGAGAGCAGAGATGAGACGAGACCAGACCATAGACGAGACAAGACAAGACCAGAGACGAGACCAGATACAATACGAGACCAGAGAAGAAACCAGAGACGAGACAAGACCAGAAACTAGACCATACCAGACCAGAGACGAGACAAGAACAGACCAGACCAGACCAGACCAGGCCAGGCCAGGCCTGACTAGACCAGACCAGACATGAGACGAGACGAGACGAGACGAGATGAGAGAAGAGACCAGACCAGACCAGACCAGACCAGACCAGAGACGAGACGAGATGAGACGAGACCAGGCCAGGCCTGACTAGACCAGACCAGACCAGACCAGACCAGACCAGAGACGAGACGAGATGAGACGAGACCAGGCCAGGCCTGACTAGACCAGACCAGACCAGACCAGACACAACATGAGACGAGACAAGAGAAGAGATGAGACCAGAGACAAGATGAGACCAGAGACAAGATGAGAAAAGAGACGAGACGAGACGAGATGAGAGAAGAGATCAGACCAGAGACGAGACGAGACCAGGCCAGGCCAGGCCAGGCCAGGCCAAGCCTGACTAGACCAGACCAGACATGAGACGAGACGAGACAAGAAAAGAGACGAGACCAGAGACGAGATGAGAAAAGAGACGAGACCAGAGACGAGACGAAATGAGAGAAGAGACCAGACCAGAGACAAGACGAGTCCAAACCAGACCAGAGACGAGATGAGAGAAGAGACCAGACCAGACCAGACCAGAGACGAGACAAGATGAGACCAGTCGAGATCAGACCAGACCAGACCAAACACAAGACGAGAGAAGAGACAAGACAAGACCAAACCAGACCAGTGACAAGACCAGACCAGAGATGAGACGAGACGAGACGAGACCAGGCCAGGCCTGACTAGACCAGACCAGACCAGACCAGACCAGACATGAGACGAGACGAGACAAGAGAAGAGACGAGACCAGAGACGAGATGAGAAAAGAGACAAGACCAGAGACGAGACGAGAGAAGAGACCAGACCAGAGACAAGACGAGTCCAAACCAGACCAGAGACAAGATGAGAGAAGTGACCAGACCAGACCAGACCAGACCAGAGACGAGACAAGACGAGACCAGTCGAGATCAGACCAGACCAGACCAAACACAAGACGAGAGAAGAGATGAGACAAGACCAAACCAGACCAGTGACAAGATGAGATGAGACAAGACCAGGCCAGGCCAGGCCTGACTAGACCAGACCAGACCAGACATGAGAAGAGACGAGACGAGAGAAGAGATGAGACCAGAGACGAGATGAGAAAAGAGACGAGACCAGAGACGAGATGAGGTGAGAGAAGAGTTCAGACCAGAGACGAGACCAGACCAGACCAGACGAGACCAGAGACGAGATGAGAAAAGAGACGAGACCAGAGACGAGACGAGGTGAGAGAAGAGTTCAGACCAGAGACGAGACCAGACCAGACCAGACCAGATCAGAGACGAGATGAGAAAAGAGATGAGACCAGAGACGAGACGAGATGAGAGAAGAGACCAGACCAGAGACGAGACAAGACGAGACCAGTCGAGATCAGACCAGACCAGACCAAACACAAGACGAGAGAAGAGACGAGACAAGACCAAACCAGACCAGTGACAAGACGAGACGAGACGAGACCAGGCCAGGCCTGACTAGACCAGACCAGACCAGACCAGACATGAGACGAGAGAAGAGACGAGACAAGACCAAACCAGACCAGTGACAAGACGAGACGAGACGAGACCAGGCCAGGCCTGACAAGACCAAACCAGACCAGTGACAAGACGAGACGAGACGAGACCAGGCCAGGCCTGACTAGACCAGACCAGACCAGACGAGACAAGAGAAGAGATGAGACAAGAGAAGAGACGAGACCAGAGACGAGATGAGAAAAGAGACGAGACCAGAGACGAGACGAGGTGAGAGAAGAGTTCAGACCAGAGACGAGACCAGACCAGACCAGAGACGAGATGAGAGAAAAGAGGAGACCAGACCAGAGATGAGATAAGATGAGACCAGTCGAGATCAGACCAGACCAGACCAAACACAAGACGAGAGACGAGACGAGACAAGACCAAACCAGATCAGAGACAAGACGAGACCAGAGACCAGACCAGAGATGAGAAGAGACAAGAACCTCACCAATAAACCTGATTGATCAGCACTACCAACAGCTGTGTGCCTTTCCTGGAAGCACATCTGGCTTTGTCAGTTAAACTGGACTGCAGTGCAATGACTGACCCCATTCAGATTGACCCTTCATGCTTTTTTTCTGTCTTTGTTCCCCATTCCTTTCCTCTCTTTAGTTCTCATTTCGCTCTCAGGGTTTGAAGTGTTTCTGCAGTGTGTCTGGACAGCACATGGGTCTGTTTTTGATGTGTGCGTCTGGCCAGCTGCTAACCCGCCTTTCCCCTGCTTCTCAGCATTCTCAGCCTGTCCGGTTTCAGATCCATGACTTCATCACAACTGTCTTTATAAATCACCTCCCATATCATCATCATCATCATTAACATTATCAGCATTCTGGTGCTCTTCACCTTCCTAGGGGGTGATCATGGATCAAACAGTTTATACTTCCTGTCTCATTCGCTGTCCTTCCCTGTCTCTTTCTCTGAACCGCTGGGGCGTAGTCTATAATCAGGCTACAAACCTTTTGACCGAACAGACTGCTAGACCTCACGCTACAGTGAGCTCGCACTACACACGCACATGCCCCATATGTGGAGCACGCACAGTTCACTCCAAAAAATAAATATGCACACACACAAGACATGAAAAGGGCTCTTTAAAGTGACGCTAACATTACGGCTTGGGGGTTAAGGAGGAAAGACATCTAAGAATCGCACCATTTCATTTTTTCTTTGCTCTGATGTCTGAGGAAGTTCAAAGATGTGAAATCTACTTCATATCTTTGTGAAGTAGAGAATAAAGACAGCATACTTCAGCACTCATTTTACCGACCTTCAGGGAAAGACTTCTTCACAACTACAGTTTTATATTTTCTGATGAAAATATGAGTAATGATTTTCAGTGGAAGTCACCGCCACAATGCTAGGATGTAGGGTTGTCACAATATCAGATTTTCAGCTCACAATTATCATGGCCAAAGGAATTCAAAATAGCAATATTATAGAAATATCTATTAACATTTATAATAATACCATCAGTCAGCTTATTTTAACTATGGCCCAAAAAAAGAGAAAACACAAAATAAACAATTAATCACACATATGAATGTAGGGAGATGTAGAGAGTGTTTGTAATCATAATTGTGCAAGCGTACAAAAACAGCTTATACTTATAAATAGAACTCCCCTTATTTTTTTACGAAATCCTACTTTTTTCAGATGAGGGTTGAGTGTCTCATCTGTCATGTCCTTTCACATCATTTTTTCTTATTTTTTCCATCTTATGGTGGGATGCAGCATTAAAGGTCCCGTTTTTCGTGTTTTTTTGAAGCTTTGATTGTGTTTATAGTGTGCAATATAACATGTGTTCATGTTTCGCGTGTAAAAAAACACAGTATTTTTCACATAATTTACTTATCTGTATACCGCTGTTTCCACTGTCATAAAAACGGGCTGATGACTTCCTTGTTCTATGAAGTCCCTCCTGCAGAAATACGTAACGAGTTCTGATTGTGCCAGCGGTTCCTGTGTTGTGATTCGACAGCAGTTTAGCGCACCGTGCCCAGAAAGGTCACGCCTCTTACCATAACGTGGAGATGCACGCGCTCAGTGTTATTGTAAACATGTCTTTAATTTTACCCTATCAATTTGAGCCGGAATCAGACCCGGTGATTGGATTGCGGGATGAAAATAACAGCGTTTCGACGACATGGCGACAAACACACTCTACAAACGCAACTCTTGTGTATTCCTGTGGGTGGAGGTTAGTCAAAAAACTGTTTTAGTGACGTCATTAAAGAAGGAAATAGAGGGATGTAGTCCAAACTGGCCGTTCGATGTAGGCGACTTCTGTTAAATAAAATATCTCGCTTGGCATTGAACTTTGAGCTTTAAAATTTTACAGATTTTATTTATACTCTAACAACAACATTACACACTAACTAAAGTTTGAAACATGGGATCACGAAGAACGGGACCTTTAAGGTGCAATAAACCCACACCTATCTTGGAGTGTCAGCCAGTTACTGGCACTGGATTACTTATAATACTATTGTATGTGTAATATTATTTGATATCAAGATTTCATTTTATAAATATCATGGTTATTGTCAATAGTGTATATTGCAACACCCCTACTAGGGTGTGGTGGGTGGTTGCCAGAGCATTGCTATAGAGTTCAGAGTGTTTTTAGCAAGTTTCTTAGCAGTTGTTCGGGTGTTCTGTGTAGTTGCTTAGCTTACAGGCTCGATTCCACACTGATTTCACTATCATTTCAAGTGTTAAATATGGTTTCATGAGTTCGCCTGCCCATCCAGTCTTAGTTAATGGTAAACAAACCTGGCTTGCTGACCTCAACAGAGGCTCCAACTCAAGGCTCGGCTCAAGTTTTTCACCTACTGACCTAATGCATAAACATTATGGGAAGCACGCTAGCCAGACAGGATTTAAACTTGGGCTAAAGACCCAAGTTTGGTTTGAAGACAAAAAATGTACCAAGCACAATGTTCTCTCACCATTCTTGATTTCTAACACACACTCATACTCTTCCGCCATCTCCGGGCATGTTCATATGTAAATTGTGCACGCTTATTTTGTCCATTAGGTCAAAAGGTCTGAAAAACCCATACATAACCTCAAAGAAATCAGGTTGAAAGTGGATAAAATCGTCTACTTGTGATCCGATCGACCGAAACACATCCTAATACCAGGTGTAAACAGGGCCTAAATGATAACATAATTTCCATTTTTGTCTGATTATAATAATAGCAAACTTAATTACTCTTCTAAATGAGACACACGCTTTGAAGTATCACTCATGTCTGTAGTACAAATTGTGCTAGATGAAGTCAACACTATTCAACAGAAGGGTCATGCTCTGCTTTGACATCCACATGAAAAAATGTAAGATAACATATCAAAAGGAAGATTTTACGAGATTGCTAGGTAGCAGGAAAGTGTGAAGTATGTACAGTAAACAGTGAAAACATGTATTTGAGCTTAGAACAGGGAAAAAATGCTTAGCAACTGCTGTGCAGAAAGAGAAAATGGAGTCATTAGAGTTTAACAAAAATGTATTCGGTCCGGATGCTCTTGGTGAACTGAGGTCTCGGGACAGTCTTGGAAACAATAAAATAAATCAAACTGAATAAAAGGAGATAATAAGGCATTTAAGAGCTCTTAATAAAGTTTGACAGTTTTTAAACATTTCTTGTTGCTCTAAAAATAAAAGACTAATCATTTGTAACTAAGGAGCAAAGTTAAACTTGTCTTTGAGAAGACAGACAGTACATATCATGTGCAAATTGTTTAGTAATTACTGGCTGATAAAATGGGGCAAATGGGGTCAAAACTAAATGATCTGAAAGTTGAGTACTCTGTTCCGTTGTTTGACTGGCAACACATCACTAGAGTCCTGCACAACCGGGACAGGCAAAAAAAAAAAAAAAATACAGAGAATGTGAGAGCGAGAGAAACACTTTAACCATCTTGAAACATTACAATCCCTATCATCACAGGAACACAGAATAGAACATTTTGTTTTTCCAGGGATACATTTTTATGGGGTGCAAGGTAAGACCACACAAGAGCACTTTGATCATATCTTGACACTTGTAAATGTAAAAGGCGTCCTGAGAAAGTCAGATGTAATATTAACACCAACGCCACACATTCCAATATAATAGGTCATGACATATAAGGGCACCCAGGGAAATAAGCTCCTCGTTCTACAGGTGATAAAATGATACAATCATTATCACTGAATGAATAACCTGGTAAGACCTTGGCCTAGATCACATAGCAGCAGAATACAGCTGTCAGTCCTGTATTTTGATCCTTAGTGTGGTTACGTTAACACACATTTCAGTTATTTAAGGGAGTGACAACCGCATTCTATAACCAAACTCACACCCATACATTTTCAGAACTCACAACTAAAGGTATTTTAAAGTCGACATTTATGTGATTAAAGTCAAGTCGACGTCAACAAGTCGCTGATGACGTCATGAACAAATAAGCATGAACCTCGAGCTGAGATTGGAATGCGGGTTGCCTTGTGCACAGCTATGGCATATGACACAGTGCTGCCCACAAGGCTATTGCTCCAACATAACAGCTTATTTTTTTCAGTTTTTGGGTTATTATATTTCGCACAGATTTCTGCTCATTCTAAATCAGATACAGATAAAGTAAAAAAAACAAAATGGCAGCGTGGTGGGTGGAAACATGCAGATTAAGGGGCGGAAATATAATAATAAGATCCCCTTCCTATGTCACTAGGGGAGCGAAATCTAAGCGGCTCATTTCTTCACATGCTTGCAGAGAAAGGCTTGCCAAAACAAAGTTACTGGGTTGTCCTTTTTCACATTTTCTGGGTTGGTAGGTGCACCGGGGACCTGATTATAGCACTTAAACATGGAAAAAATCTGATTTTCATGAGATGTCCCCTTCAAAGCGTCATGGCCATAGACTGTAAAAAAATATGGACGTAGTGTCCGTGACGTCACCCATAGAGTTCTGAACAGCAGTTTTGACGCGAAAATGAGGCCGCTGCCATCTTAGCTGCGTGTCACCGCTCGTCACTCCCGGATAACTGAAAATGGGCAAAGAGGCAGAAGTTGGAGCCCATGCGACTTGTTGCTGAATCCATGCCCGCCCTAGCTATCTATCTTAGATACTATCTAAAATATTAATAAAGATAACAATATCATTAGAAAGTACTAAAGGATTACTGTCAATCTACGGTGCTTTTTTTACGATAACGTTATAGATGCTCCAACCCCAGTAGGCTAATTAATTTGTGTGGGGTGTGCAAATAACACAAATCAAATGGGATTTCATACCTTTATAATGAAATAGAGATCGCGAGATGAATCCAATCCATGGCACTTGGGTAAAATATATATATATATATATATGTACCAGATGTATATCTCTCAAATGTTCTCTCAAACTAATGAGCACGTGTCCAAAGTATAATTTTTCAAAATAGTGCAGCAGTTTTAGTTATATCCAAGCAGTGCTGTCGGAGTTGTATACGTTATCCTGGTATTGTCATTGTAGTAAATCTCAGGAACAAAAACTTTTAGCCAATGCCACGACGATCCAACAACGTGTGTTCCACATGCGAGCACATGTACACAGACTGACATCTGTCTCGAGTATGCAGCAAGCCATATATTGTATAAAATAATCCAGGAAAAAGCACAAATACGACTGAGATGCCAAATTCAGCGGCTGAAACGAGCTGCTGAGGTAACATGACGGCTCACAGACAGCAGCGGCATACCTGTCACTCAAGTGACCACGCCCTTAATTATGCAGAACTTTAAGGCTTAATATAATTTAAACAGATGAGCTATAAAAAAATTCACCCCCCTCAGAGTTGTCATGAAGGGCAAAATTCGCAGTATAGACCAAAACCACAATATGAACCAGACTGTAAACATGTTTTTTTCTGCTGTAAACTTGGCTAATTTAACATGATGGTCAATGAGATTCTGCTCACTTCTGCAGCCTGTCCCTAGCGGCCAGTCGATGAATTGCAGTTTAATTCACTTCCGTATTGGCCTCACGAGAAACAGGGGGAGGTTGCCGCTTGGTCATGGCAGAGCATTAAAGGTGCTCTATGTAAGAATGACAGCTAGTGTTTGAAATGGGTACTGCAGTCCAAATTCAAAATATTGTTTGCCCCGCCCCCTCCTCCACAGACTTGATGCTCTCGTGGGTTGCCAGTTTGAAGACATGCAACAGGAGCGAGCTCAATTGACATTGGAAGGTGAGGAGACTTACACACTGTAAGATAATTAGTTGATTCATTGATTTATGATGAGTTGATATCGCGTTTTAATATGCTCCCGTTCATAGAGATTTTTAGATGGATGCTGAGGCTTTTTAGGTCTGGTAGAGTCTGTGATCTCTGACCCAGTTTGTTCACTGGCTTCCATGGCTGCAATTCACTGCATGTGTTTTCCGCCAACTGGCAACTCAGGGTGGCGAAATACTATTGGGTAAATTGGCAACGTGCGGTCTTGCACAGACCGAAACAAAAACAGACATTCCGACACGGAATGCAAATTTCAAAGTAAAATAACTGGCTGTAGCAATGGTTTTCAGAGAAACGAGTATGTGAACTCAGCATGTTTAATAAATATCTGCAAACATATTATGGTATTTTTATGCTTTAGTACAGTCAAAAACGTACATAGAGCACCTTTAAAGTCGACTAGTCGATTAGTCAGTGCAACCGCATTCTCGGAAATCCCACGCAGTGTGAACAGAACAGGACAACTAGTTTTCTGTCACGTCACACGAGAGAGCCGCTCTGCGCTGCAGAAATGCATGATTACCGTGTATTGCGATCCGCTCTCCTCCCAGATATAAACATTGATGTCAGTTAATGAAGATCTGACAGATCGCAGCTCGATTGGACTCTTGTCATGTCAAGTGACTTTTCATTTTTTGGACATCGCCATCTTTGATATTACTTTGGTCACCTTCGTGATGGTTACTTGTCAGAGAATACGGGCACGACACCCGTTGCACATTCATACAGACGCTATTCGTGACTCAACTGTAAGTCGCTGTGTGAACGGGACATTTTGAGACTCACATCTATAAGTAAATGTGGTTGTCACTCCCAAAAACTGACTATGTGAACACAGCTCTTGTGGTCATGAGGGTGTCATGATGTCAGAATAGCATATTTTCATGAGAGAAAATTACATTTTGTTTACATTTTTAATTTAATTTAAACATTGTACCTTTAATTGCCTGTATGTTTATTTTCAGCATTGTCTATTTCTGTAATATTAATACTCTGTAAGCTTTGGCAATATATTAAAAGCTGGTAACTATGAATTTGATAAAACCTAAAAACCTGTGCAGGTGTCAACCATCAGCCGAAATAATCAATCAAAGTCAAAATGGGACAAAGAGAAAGAGAGCAAACAATGAAAAAGATTATAAAACAAATTAGAAAAAGATTTTCAAGTAACTCCAGGCATTTTTACGTCACTGAGGTGATGCACACTAACCACCAATAAAAGTTTTCCACACACTCTTTTACTCGCATTCATTCCCCCGACACACACCTTTCCTGGACGCACTTTGCAGTGTGACGCCATCGTGGCCTTTGTGTGTGATGGTTGGAGGAGACAGAAAGGCCTGTCAGAGAGATCATGACTGCATTATCACCTGCCAGTCAACCGAGACCTCTGCTGTTCATGACAGCTTCACTTCACAACACATGATTATTAACTGTTTACATCATAAACAGCAGATATTAGTAGGAGGAACAAGCCTTGAATAAACTAAAAGTAAATAACAAGACAAATATTTGTTATTATATATATATAGAACAGATGGGCCACACAGGGACGAACAGCAGCACACAAACATGCCAAATATTAAAAATAAAAGGATTACAATGTAAAAGATTATTATTGTAACCAAAAAGATAAAAATGGATAGTCACTGCATGTATCAGAATTACCTATTTGCAGTAATTATTTTAGCTAATATTTTGACCAATCATGGCAATACTTATTACACACCAGGCTAATGTTTATGATTGCTATCAAATGCCGTGAATGGTCTAATATTTTTTCCAAAATATCGCTCGGACAGAAACGCTCCTTTTTAGCAATCGAGCTTGCCAGGGTCAACTTGCAGGCTATCCAAGCTAAAGAGACTCTAAATAGCATTCTGTGCTCATCTGTGCAGCCAACGACAGAACAAACTTGCAGAGAAAGGCTTGCCAAAACAAAGTTACTGGGTTGTCCTTTTTCACGTTTTCTGGGTTGGTAGATGCACCGGAGACCTAATTATAACACTTAAACATGAAAAACATCAGATATTTCCTCTTTAAAGGGAACCCCAGTTATTAAGGCTTGATGTCTCTTGGACACTCTGGTTATCATGGTTGCACTCTCTGAGCTACTGACCCTGCCCTGTTGCTATTTTTACCGCAAAACAACTCGGAATATAATATACGATGCCAATTTTCAGGCGATGGGCCACAAGAGAAGCGATTTAAGTCTTCACTGCTTTATTGACAAATAAAATTTGCACATTTTTGACCAGTCGTGGCAATACTTATTTAAACTGACTCATCAGGTTGAGGGCGTCTATATTCCACCATGTAAATAGAAATCCACCATGGTGCAAGCATACCTGGCTTTTATAGGGAATGGGAGATGACACTCTGATTGGTTAATTGCACGTTACGCCCCAAACACACCCATGACTCTTTAAGAGATTACACTAAAAAAAATGACACTTTAAACTAACTCAAGTCAATTATGGACAGTGGTTCCACACAACCAACTTAGTTTCTATTAACATTAAAGGTTTATTTTTACTCTATGCAAAATCCTTGAGTTGTGACAAAACAACTGACTAAGGAACAATCTATGTAAAATAGTTATGTCCAACTTACTCAATTCAATCATGGACAGTGGTTCCACATGATTGAGACAAGTAAAATCCAATAGAATCAACCATGTTAAATTAACTAGAATCAATTATGTTCATTTAAAATAAAATAAATAAAAAGCAATAAATAAATAAATAAATAAAAAATTGTTTTCATATACATTGATTTTTAAAATTAATTCTTCTTGTTTAATTTTGTGATGTTCTGTGTTAGAAATCTAGATGTGATATTGGATTCATCCTAAATTGCTTTAACCAAAAACATTGTAAAGCCTAAATTGATCATAAGTCCATTGGTGGTAATGGTTTTACAATCAACATAGGCTTACAATGCTTTTGGGAAATGCAACCCAGAACACTACCACAGTGATTACTTTCTTATTAAAGTAATTTGAAAGTTTGTTAGCAGGTCCTCAACCCAAGCACAAGTGCAACAATTCACCACAATGGTAACCCTAAAACTATTAATTAACAGAAACTTTTAAATACCAACATAATAGAACAGTAAACAATAAAAAGTCTTTCCATTTTCTCATCTTCCTAAAAACTGCTTAAAATAACACTTTATTTCAGCATTTACACTCCTAGTTCATCCCCTTTGCAAAGCATGATGGGAAGTTAAAATCCTGTTTGATTGAGTCCTGGTTGGGTTTACTTTATTGAAACATGTTATTTTAATATAAAAACATCAAGTTAAGTCAAAAAGTAATTGTTTCAACTTAATTTAACATGAAGCAATTGAATTTGAACCAGAAACCTGATACAATGGTGTTGAATCAAAATAAGTTGTTTAAATAAAGTGAACAGCATCAAAAAATCATTTTTTTCAGTGTAGGTGCAACCCTTTTGGACCGTGCGCCTGGCCCGCAGACCGTTTTTTCCATCGTTAAATTAGCAAAAGTGTCGGACACGCCCTGAGTGCACCTGCGCCATGCGCTTCAGACCATGCTCTTAGATCGTTAAAATAGGGCCCTATATTTAAGTCTTTCCTTGCCACTGTTTCCATGTTTTCACTGTTATACGGTAGGAGGCGCTATTACACATCTTCTAAAAGAGTAGAGAATCTCCAAATCAAAACACAGGAAAAAAAGGAGCAGAAACAAGTGATGAAAGCATTTCTTATGAATGATGTATTCTTTTTGGGGGGAAAATTGATTTTCTCAGATTTTTCTTTTTATGAAACTTACCCACAAACAAGTGCTGATAAAAAAAAGAACCATGAAGGTTTTGGATTAAAAGCTTTTTTCTTTTTATATATTGCATGTTCAGATATTCATACAACAAAATATTCTGGGGGCCATGAAAGCTTTGTTAAAATTATCAAAAATGCTGACGGTGGCTGGAAACTTTTTTTTTTTAAAAACGCTTTAAAAGAGATGAGGAACCCTAATAAGTCGTTACATAAGCAATGTGACTAAAATAAGAAATACAATGGTCAAGCATATCAACAGTCATGTTCAAAGGATTTTGAAATCCATTTTACAACAACTGCACAGAAATCTATTCTGCTCAAATCAATGTACGCTTGTTCTCTTTTTAGTTCTCCTTCCCTTTTCACTTTGTATTTTTTTCTCACACTTGTGCCTGCAAACACCCACAAGTGTACTCACACACGCACACAGTTGTTTCCCATCTGCAGAGCTCTTCCTGTCGTGCCGTGGCTGAGGTGGCTACTGCAGACACTCCACACGCGCTCTCACGACCCAATGAAAGCTGCTTGTTCTTTTGTCTTTTTTACGCCATTGTTCCCTCATTTCCTTACCTGAGGTGCAGGCGGCAAGAGCGCTCGTTTTCCAGCTCTGTAAGCACGGTGTTTTTCTCCGCCCTCGCGCTCTCCATCTCACGCATGACCACGCACAGCTGCAGGTCAAGGGCCCTCGTGCTGGAAAAGAGACAGAATGTGATGTAGAGAAAGCAGCGATGGAACAATAATTATTACGTTGAGTTTTTTTATAAGGAACAATATTGTTTGTGTGGAAACATTTCACTTGTTGATTTTCCAAATATAAAAAGTCTTTCTTTTTCTCCCAATAAAAGTTCAATGGCAGGAGAGAGGCCCAGCCACAGAGCAGGAGGGTTGCGTTATGCGCTGTGTTTGTGGAGTGTGTGCGACTAAATGAAACACAGGCATATATATACAGGCTGCAGAGTATTATGGGCTTTTGTGGATTTCACACAGACAAGGTCGCTATAGCAACGGGAGATCCCTGACACGAACGGGGGATTATCGAACCCGAACCAATAGCTGATATATTAGTGCGATATCACTGGAAGCGTAATTGTCTGTCATTATGTTTGCGTGTGCCCATTTCAGTGCCTAATTCAGACTCGTGTTTGTGTAAGATGGAACAAGAGCGTGAGAGAGAGTGAGTGAGCGCTATTGTTTGTGTTTGTGCTGGTAAAAGCCATGGCTATGAATAAATTTAGACCTTCAGAAGATTCCCAGCTGCAGATTCTTGGGTTCTTGTGGTAAAGTCATGTATTTCATTCACACCATCTGTTTGTGCGTGTGTAAGAAATCTAAAAAAGTTCAATGGATCGCTTTCCCCTTCTATCAGTAGCTGAACTCAGAAAGGCTCTAGTGTGTGTGTACACACTTTAAATCTTTTGCGTTTTGGTCATTTTTTGTTGTGGGGAAGCTGTTTAATTGCATTTTGAATAATGAATGTCAGATAATAACCCTCTACAATGGAAAATGGTTAAGAAACTAGTTTGAATCAATATATATATTAATCAACTAAATGCCTTGGTTTAAGCCTTCATTTTTAGTGTGTAATTTTCAGCGGTAGTGTGTGTATATATATAGAGAGAGACATGCTCACCAAGGGTGCATTTACTTAATTAAAAATACAGTAAAAACAGTAATATTGCGAAATATTATTCTATTTGAAAATATTTTAAAATATAATTTATTCCTGTGATCAAAGCTGAATTTTCAGCATCGTTACTCCAGTCTTCAGTGTCACATGATCCTTCAGAAATCATTCTAATATGCTGATCTGCTGCTCAAGAAACATTTATTGTTTACAATTCTTCAAAATATTTGTGTACAATTTTTTTTTCAGGATTCTTTGATGAATAGAAAGTTCAAAAGAACAGTGTTTATTTGAAATCTAATCTTTTGTAACATTATAAATCACTTTTAATTGATTTAATGCATCCTTGCTGAATAAAAGTATTCATTTCTTTAATTTCTTTTCAAAAAAATAAAAATAAAAATTCTTGCTGACCCCAAACTTTTGAACGGTAGTGTAAAATGTTACAAAAGCTTTGTATTTTAGATAAATGCTGTTCTTTTGAACTTTCTATTCATCAAAGAATCCTGAAAAAAAAGTATACAACTGTTTTCAACATTGATAATAATAACAAATATTTCTTGAGGAACTAATCATCATATTAGAATGATTTCTGAAGGATCATGTGACACTGAAGACAGAGTAATGATGCTGAAAATTCAGCTTTGCCAACACGAGAATAAATTACTTTGTAAAATATATTCAAATAGAAAACAGTTATTTTAAATTGTAATAATTTTTCACAATATTACTATTTTTACTGTATTTTTAATTAAATAAATTAAGCCTTGGTGAGCAGACAAAACTTCTTTTAAAAACATTAAAAATCTTACCGATCCCAAACTTTTGAGTGGTAGTGTATATATTAAAAAAAAAAAACAGTAATATTGTGAAATATTATTACAATTTTAAATAACTGTTTTCTACTTAAAATGTTTATTTCTACTTAAAATTTTCAGCATCATTACTCCAGTCTTCAGAGTCACATGATCCTTCAGAAATCATTTTAATATGCTGATTTGCTGCTCAAGAAACATTTCTGATTTTTATTAGTGTTGAAAACAGTTGTGTGCATTTATTTCAGGATTCTCTGATGAACAGAAAGTTGAAAAGAACATCATTTATTTGAAATGTAATCGTTTGTAACATTATAAATGTCTTCACTGTTACTTTTGATCCATTTATTGCATCCTTGCTGAACAAAAGTATTCATTTCTTTAATTTCTTTCCAAAAACAAAAGAAGAAAAAAAATCTTACTGACCCCAAAATTTTGAACGGTAGTGTATAATGTTACAAAAGCTTTCCATTACAGATAAATAGAACTTTCTATATTTATATTTCAGTCTTTTGAACTTTCTGTTCATCAATGAATCCTGGAAAAAAATGCACACAACTGTTTTTAATATTTGATAATAATCAGAAATGTTTGTTGAACAGCAAATCCTCATATTAGAATGATTTCTGAAGGATCATGTGACACTGAAGACTGGAGTAATGATGCTGACAATTCAGCTTTGATCACAGGAATAAATTACATTTTACATTTTAATTTAGAAATTAAAAATAGAACAATTTAAATTGTAATAAAATTTCACAATATTACTGTTTTTTTCTTTTGTATTTTTGATCAAATAAAAGCAGCCTTGGTGAGCAAAAGAGACTTCTTTTAAAAACATTAAAAATCTTACAGATCCCAAACTTTTGAGCGGTAGTGTATATATTAAAAAAACAGTAATATTGTGAAATATTATTACAATTTTAAATAACTGTTTTCTACTTAAAATGTAATTTATTCCTGTGATCAAAGCTGAATTTTCAGCATCATTACTCCAGTCTTCAGTGTCACATGATCCTTCAGAAATCATTCTAATATAATGATTTGCTGCTCAAGAAACATTTCTGATTATTATCAATGTTGAAAACAGTTGTGTACATTTATTTCAGGATTCTCTGATGAACAGAAAGTTGAAAAGAACAGCATTTATTTGAAATGTAATCGTTTGTAACATTATAAATGTCTTCACTGTTACTTTTGATCCATTGCATCCTTGCTGAACAAAAGTATTCATTTCTTTAATTTCTTTCCAAAAACAAAAGAAGAAAAAAAATCTTACTGACCCCAAAATTTTGAACAGTAGTGTATAATGTTACAAAAGCTATTCATCAAAGAATCCTGGAAAAAATGCACACAACTGTTTTTAATATTTGATAATAATCATAAATGTTTGTTGAGCAGCAAATCATCATATTAGAATGATTTCTGAAGGATCATGTGACACTGAAGACTGGAGTAATGATGCTGACAATTCAGCTTTGATCACAGGAATAAATTACATTTTACATTTTAATTTAGAAATTAAAAATAGAAAAATTTAAATTGTAATAAAATTTCACAATATTACTGTTTTTGATCAAATAAAAGCAGCCTTGGTGAGCAAAAGAGAAAAACATTAAAAATCTTACGGATCCCAAACTCATCTCAAATCAAGAAAAAAAAAATGATTTCTTTAGTTATGAACCCATTAAAAACCTAAAAGATGATCTTTTAATCTCAATAGCAAGAAAATGAAAATGACAGGATTACAGGATACCAGGGATGAAAACAGAATGGAATTCACTCACACACACACACACACACACACACACACACACACACAAAACAAAGTTTTATGAAATCTCAGCAGATGCCATTTTCCAACAAAATCCCTAAAAACAATCACCCACTCTCCTAATGGATATGCTCTATTGTTATGGATCATGTTAAATTTCCAGATCAATTTATGGCATGTATAGAGATCGTAAGTGCACAAGTGGCAAAAACTGCTTCCAGATTAACATTCTTAACTTGACTTGTCTGATATACGGCCCTTTGAGCTTAAATGCTTAGAGTCTCTGCTCATACTGTGAAATAAGGACTTCAAAAACCCCACAAGGAAATGAAAGATGAGGCTCTTTTGACTCTTGATTTTCCCTTAACAAATCATTCTCAAGAGTGAGAATGTACTGTTCTCACTTCTGCTGTCAGACGATCCAGCCATGCTGAAATATGGCGCAGCCACAGATGGCTTCGGAATGCACTGTACCCAGAACTGTCTGTGAAATTACACACGCTACAGTCTTGTAAGGACATGAGAGACCTGATCCAGGATCTTCATCACTTATTGAAGGGCACTGAGAGAGCAACACAAAACATTATATTCATCTCCAGATGTCTCTGTTATTTGCGTTTTGTATTCCTACCATCCACACAGGTACATACAGAGGCTTATGGGTATTTAGAAAGCTTCGAATGTTCACTGCCGCAGAGATGAGCAGCTTACAGACTATTTCATCAGAGCATAAATCCATACATTAAGCTTTAGTGCAGACTGATGTCAGCACGCTGTTGCATTGTCAAGCGGTGGGTAAATGTAGCAGACGTTGGCCCTATTGTCTCAAAGCGAGGCTTAATGAGAGACAGTTCAATAGCGCACGACGTCTGGTTCATTACCTCACGTTACTCGATCAGAATTAGAGCAGAGCTTCAGCTGCCTACGGAGTGTGTGTGTGTGTACCAAGAGTCGTGATAATGGGCTGCAAAATCCCAGACTCTGCTGTTCCCTCATCTACAGGACGGTGTGTGTGTGTGTAGGAGGCTGAAAGAATCGTGATAACAGATAGCAACTGGCTGTGCGTGAGCGAGCCGGTGAACTGACCTGCTCTTTCTATTAACGTGTGATTGAGTGGGAGGCTGAGTGCGCGTGTGCTTCCGTACATTTATCAGTGCGAGTGCATGCAATGGTGAATCACTATAATGATTTTATGCTACTTACAGACATTTATGTCACTGGCTTTGTTCGATTACCAAGTGAGCTGCTTGCTCTCTACTGCTTACATCGTGCCGCTCGCGTCCAGTGTAGATGTGGTATAAGCTGAAATGGAACCTCATAAGTGAGTGATTTGTTACACTCTTCATAGGCAGCTCCTCATATGAAACACACAGATGAATCAAATCAATTTTTTTTGTAGAGTTGCTGTCACCATATTGCTAAGCTAATAACATAAAAATGCATAAAAGAAATATTCATTAAAATAGTCAAATTTTAATTAATTGAACTATTTTTTCATTAAATTTACAATTTTGACACCTTGAAATGCATAATACAATTGCTTTCCCACTCTTACAAAAAACTAATTTATTCAAATGTGCTATTGGTATACTTTTAAAATAAAAATAAGTATACTTTCAGTCTACTTTTTATGCACTTCTCAGAAATATACTAAAAATTACACTTAAAGGGTTAGTTCATCCAACAATGATCATTCTGTCATTAATTACTCTCCCTCATGTCGTTCCAAACCTGTAAGACTTTCGTTCATCTTCATAACACAAATAAAGATCATTTGCTTGATGCGTGGAAGCTCAAACTTGCTGCGTAACACGAGAATGAACCTCATTGGTTCTTGCGGAAGCTCAAATGTGATGCGTAACACGAGAATGAACCTCATTGGTTCTTGCGGAAGCTCAAATGTGATGCGTAACACACGAGAATGAACCTCATTGGTTCTTGCGGAAGCTCAAATGTGATGCGTAACACGAGAATGAACCTCATTGGTTCTTGCGGAAGCTCAAACGTGATGCATAACACGAGAATGAACCTCATTGGTTCTTGCGGAAGCTCAAACGTGATGCGTAACACAAGAATGAACCTCATTGGTTCTTGCGGAAGCTCAAATGTGATGCGTAACACGAGAATGAACCTCATTGGTTCTTGCGGAAGCTCAAATGTGATGCGTAACACACGAGAATGAACCTCATTGGTTCTTGCGGAAGCTCAAATGTGATGCGTAACACGAGAATGAACCTCATTGGTTCTTGCGGAAGCTCAAACGTGATGCATAACACGAGAATGAACCTCATTGGTTCTTGCGGAAGCTCAAATGTGATGCGTAACACGAGAATGAACCTCATTGGTTCTTGCGGAAGCTCAAATGTGATGCGTAACACACGAGAATGAACCTCATTGGTTCTTGCGGAAGCTCAAACGTGATGCGTAACACGAGAATGAACCTCATTGGTTCTTGCGGAAGCTCAAACGTGATGCATAACACGAGAATGAACCTCATTGGTTCTTCTGAAGCTCAAACGTAATGCGTAACACGAGAATGAACCTCATTGGTTCTTGCGGAAGCTCAAATGTGATGCGTAACACGAGAATGAACATCATTGGTTCTTGCGGAAGCTCAAATGTGATGCGTAACACACGAGAATGAACCTCATTGGTTCTTGCGGAAGCTCAAACGTGATGCGTAACACGAGAATGAACCTCATTGGTTCTTGCGGAAGCTCAAACGTGATGCGTAACACGAGAATGAACCTCATTGGTTCTTGCAGAAGCTGAAACGTAATGCGTAACACACGAGAATGAACCTCATTGGTTCTTGCGGAAGCTGAAACGTGATGTGTAACACACGAGAATGAACCTCATTGGTTCTTGCGGAAGCTCAAATGTGATGCGTAACACACGAGAATGAACCTCATTGGTTCTTGCGGAAGCTCAAACGTGATGCGTAACACGAGAATGAACCTCATTGGTTCTTGCGGAAGCTCAAACGTGATGCGTAACACGAGAATGAACCTCATTGGTTCTTGCAGAAGCTCAAACGTGATGCGTAACACACAAGAATGAACCTCATTGGTTCTTGCGGAAGCTCAAACGTGATGCGTAACACGAGAATGAACCTCATTGGTTCTTGCGGAAGCTCAAACGTGATGCGTAACACACGAGAATGAACCTCATTGGTTCTTGCGGAAGCTGAAACGTGATGCGTAACACACGAGAATGAACCTCATTGGTTCTTGCAGAAGCTCAAACGTGATGCGTAACACACAAGAATGAACCTCATTGGTTCTTGCGGAAGCTCAAACGTGATGTGTAACACGAGAATGAACCTCATTGGTTCTTGCGGAAGCTCAAACGTGATGCGTAACACACGAGAATGAACCTCATTGGTTCTTGCGGAAGCTGAAACGTGATGCGTAACACAAGAATGAACCTCATTGGTTCTTGCGGAAGCTCAAATGTGATGCGTAACACAAGAATGAACCTCACTGGTTCTTGCGGAAGCTCAAATGTGATGCGTAACACACGAGAATGAACCTCATTGGTTCTTGCGGAAGCTCAAACGTGCTGCATAACACGAGAATGAACCTCATTGGTTCTTGCGGAAGCTCAAATGTGATGCGTAACACACGAGAATGAACC
This sequence comes from Ancherythroculter nigrocauda, assembly GCA_036281575.1. Lineage (NCBI taxonomy): Eukaryota > Metazoa > Chordata > Actinopteri > Cypriniformes > Xenocyprididae > Ancherythroculter > Ancherythroculter nigrocauda. Next base: position 5,446,903 of record VTFQ01000005.1, on the reverse strand, counting down.
TCATTGGTTCTTGCGGAAGCTCAAACGTGATGCGTAACAAGAATGAACCTCATTGGTTCTTGCGGAAGCTCAAATGTGATGCGTAACACACGAGAATGAACCTCATTGGTTCTTGCGGAAGCTCAAACGTGATGCGTAACAAGAATGAACCTCATTGGTTCTTGCGGAAGCTCAAACGTGATACGTAACACAAGAATGAACCTCATTGGTTCTTGCGGAAGCTCAAACGTGATGCGTAACACGAGAATGAACCTCATTGGTTCTTGCGGAAGCTCAAACGTGATACGTAACACAAGAATGAACCTCATTGGTTCTTGCAGAAGCTCAAACTTGCTGCATAACACACGAGAATGAACCTCATTGGTTCTTGCGGAAGCTCAAATGTGATGCGTAACACACGAGAATGAACCTCCATTGGTTCTTGCGGAAGCTCAAACGTGATGCGTAACACAAGAATGAACCTCATTGGTTCTTGAGGAAGCTCAAACGTGATGCGTAACACACGAGAATGAACCTCATTGGTTCTTGAGGAAGCTCAAACGTGATGCGTAACACACGAGAATGAACCTCATTGGTTCTTGCGGAAGCACAAACGTGATGCGTAACACACGAGAATGAACCTCATTGGTTCTTGCGGAAGCTCAAACGTGATGCGTAACACACGAGAATGAACCTCATTGGTTCTTGAGGAAGCTCAAATGTGATGCGTAACACACGAGAATGAACCTCATTGGTTCTCTCAAGTCAAGCGAACATACTTGAGCTTCCGTTTACCACAAATGATGTGTGAGTTGATGAATGCTTATGTTATACATTTAGCAACACTGACAAATTACAAAGCAGGTTGAAAATTGGCATTTGCCTGCACTGCACCCTAACAAACCTGCAACTCATTTTTGACCAGATATGAAGCAGAGGGATGCCAGATCTATTATTTGAACCAGAGTTAGAAAATAACTTGGCAGCTGTAATGTGAGCAAATACCATGTGTTTGTCACATAAAGAACGATTAAATAAAGAGAGTCATCATTTAATGATCTAATTAAATTCGACAAGGACCTAATTTAATATGTATTCTCGAGTCTATTCTGCCACCACACATCCAACCATCTCTTGCCAGTCATTGTGAACAACAGAAGCAACATCACACCATCTAACAGCAAACCAATTATGCAACGATTACCAAGTCTGATACAGCATCATGCCAACAAAATGTGCAGTTTCCACTTCTTTCGGCATGCCGGAAAACCCGGTGGGCTTCTCACCCCTCTGTTGAACAGCTCTGCGTTTGAACGTGAGGTTTTGATCAGCAGTGTGAAGCTGGGGAGCATTAGAGAAATGAACACAGAACAGAGACGTGACTCGTGGCCGCATTCCCGATCAGTCGAGAAGTTCAAAGAGCTCCAGTCTAAATCACCGTCTTACTGAAAGATCCAGGCTACTGAGAAGCAGCTATGTGGACTACACTGGATTACTTCTCAAACCTTTGGAGATATAATGCAAGTTTGCTTTAATCATTGTGAAGACAAACAAAACCTATCCTAATTAACTGAAATGACATGTACGGTCTGACTAATTTTATTACTTGCCGCTGATGAGCAAATGAAGCGGTAATGTGAAAACAAGAATAGAAGTAGCACGCAAATTTCAAAGGGCAATAGTGTATGTGTAACAGAGAAAGAGCCTGTCCTTCCCATCCTAAAGTATTTCCTTGATTATAATCATTGCTATGGCATCATTCATGGAAACCAAACATCATAAAACACAAACAAGATACATACAAACACTAATGTGACACACTAAACCACACACTCTCCTTCGCTCAGGGATATGATCCTCTGATGTTATTTCAGTCAAAAAGTCATCCGCCTTTCCCCAGGCTTACCAAAGTGTATGCATTTGGGTCTTGAATGAGATCACAAATCGTCTGGCTGAAATATGAAAATCATATGCATGATTGTGACACTCTCCTTTCCTGCAAACCCACAACAGGAGGCCTTTACTCTTGTTTATTCTTTTGCAGGTTACTCCTCTGTTGTCATCACAACCCTCTTCAATGTGTGCCTGGAGCTAAATGTGTGGCCTACTCCTAGATTTCCTTATACAAGCAAGACACAAAAAAAAAAATATTAAATGCATATTATGTGCAGGTGGATGAATGAGGCCTCTGGGTTTGCATACACAAAATATCTCTCACATTCGCATAGACGAGTGTATGTAGACATGTGAGTGAGTGAGTGAGTGAACATATGGACAAAAGATTAAAGAACGACAAAGAAAAAATGAATTATAGAAAAAGAAAAGAATGAAAGAGCGGATGAAAGAAAGAACGAAAAAAGAAGGATAAAACGTGCAGTTGAAAGAAAGAAAGAAAGAAAGAAAGAAAGAAAGAAAGAAAGAAAGAAAGAAAGAAAGAAAGAAAGAAAGAAAGAAAGAAAGAAACAAACAAACAAACAAACAAACAAACAAAGAATAAATCAGACAAAAGATCAAAAGAAAGAACAAAAGGATGAAAGGACGAAAGAAAGAAAAAAAGACAAACAAGTGAAAGAAAGAAAGAAAGAAAGAAAGAAAGAAAGAAAGAAAGAAAGAAAGAAAGAAAGATTAATAAAAGAAACAAAGAAAGAAAGGATGGTGAAAGAAAGTATGAATAAAATAAAAAAGGACAAACGAAACAAAGAAAGAAAGAAAGAAAGAAAGAAAGAAAGAAAGAAAGAAAGAAAGAAAGAAAGAAAGAAAGAAAGATTAATAAAAGAAACAAAGAAAGAAAGGATGGTGAAAGTATGAATAAAATAAAAAAGGACGAAAGAAAGAAAGAAAGAAAGAAAGAAAGAAAGAAAGAAAGAAAGAAAGAAAGAAACAAACAAACAAAGAATAAATTAGACAAAAGAACAAAAGAATGGACAAAAGAATGAATAATAAAAGATCAAAAGAAAGAACAAAAGGATGAAAGGACGAAAGAAAGAAAAAAAGACGAACAAGTGAAAGAAAGAGAAACAAACAAAGAATAAATTAGACAAAAGAACAAAAGAATGGACAAAAGAATGAATAATAAAAGATCAAAAGAAAGAACAAAAGGATGAAAGGACGAAAGGAAGAAAAAAAGATGAACAAGTGAAAGAAAGAAAGAAACAAACAAAGAAACAAAGAAACAAAGAAAGATTAATAAAAGAAACAAAGAAAGAAAGGATGGTGAAAGAAAGTATGAATAAAATAAAAAAGGACAAACGAAAGAAAAAAGGACGAAAGAAAGAAAGAAAGAAAGAAAGAAAGAAAGAAAGAAAGAAAGAAAGAAAGAAAGAAAGAAAGAAAGAAAGAAAGAAAGAAAGGATGAAAGGACGAAAGAAAGAAAACAGGACAATCAAGCAAAAGAAAGGAAAGAAAGAAAGAAAGAAATTAGACAAAAGAACAGACAAAAGAATAGAATAATGAATGAAAGAAAGAAGTTAGACAAAAGAGATGAAAGAATAGAATAATGAAAGAAAGAAAGAAAGAAAGAAAGAAAGAAAGAAAGAAAGAAAGAAAGAAAGAAAGAAAGAAAGAAAGAAAGAAAGAAAGAAAGAAAAACAAAGAATAAACTAGACAAAAGAATGAATAATAAAAGATCAAAGAAAGAACAAAAGGATGAAAGGACGAAAGAAAGAAAACAAGATGCGAAAGAAAGAAAGAAATAGAAGAAAGAAAGAAAGAAAGAAAGAAAGAAAGAAAGAAAGAAAGAAAGAAAGAAAGAAAGAAAGAAAGAAAGAAATTAGACAAAAGAACAGACAAAGAATAGAATAATGAAAGAAGAAAGAAAGAAGTCCCCGGTGAGAGAGAGGAATGGTGTATTTGCATGACGAGTGCTGACTCAGACCACAGCAGAGCAGGATCGCAGCCAGACTTCACTGTTTGCCTGGTTGCTATGGCAGTAACAACAGGACCAGGATGTATCTGAATTATTGTAATCTAATCATCACTCTATAAGCTTTCTTTGTTTCAGCTGAAGTAATTCAGCCCAAATGTCCTTTTGCATTGCTTTATAGTGTTATGTGTAAATGTACAATGTGGCTTAAAAGTTTGAGAGCACAAGTGAAAATTCATCTATTTTGCATTTGTTACTAACGCCAATACAAATAATATTATCAGCATGACAATTTGACTTCAAATTTGAATTGAAAAAATGTCCATAAATGTGTGAATGTCTCTGTATTTGATTGGTCGCCCAGCAGCGCTCGAGCTGCATGAACTCCACAAGTGTGTCAAACCTGATGATCATGATCTCCAGCACTGAGAGGATACGACCACCATCTGAGCTTCAATAGAAGAACGTCTGACCTAGACAGTGACCTGGTTTCCAGGTTTAAATGAAAAACATCTCAGATTTTCTCATCTTTTGGACCTCACTGTACATTTACAAACATGAATGCATGTGCATGATGATATTTCTGTCACCACATTTACCGTGGCCATATTAAACTGTCAAGTCTAGGTTTAATATATTATGAAGACAGATATGATGCATGAACTATACACTCCTACACACATACAAAAACTACACAATTAACTGAGCTTTTAATAATACTTACAGGTGTTAAAATATGCATGTGTGTGTGTGTGTGTGTGTGTGTGTGTGTGTGTGTGTGTGTGTGCGCACGTTTTTGTAATTTATGAGGACACAAATTTGTATAATGACATGGGTATAACACTAGTATTATGACGACGTAAACATGAAATATGAGGACATTTCATGAGTCCTCATATTTAAAACAGCTTTAAAAACATACTAAACAATGCTTTATTAAAAATGTAAAAATGCAGAGTTTTCTGTGATGGGTAGGGGTAGTGTAGGGGGAGATTTACAGTTTGTACAGTATAAAAACCATTATGCCTATGGAATGTCCTCAGTAAGATAGCAAAACAAACCTGTGTGTGTGTGTGTGTGTGTGTGTGTGTGTGTGTTCTTGTTTATATTACATCGTGGGGACCAAATGGCCCCAAAATGTAATAAAAACCTGAGATCACCTACATTGTGGGGTCCAGCCAGCGGTCCCCACGAGGGAAATGGATTAATAAACATACTAAAAGATGTTTTTTTGAAAATGTAAAAATGCAGAATGTTTCCTGTGATGGTTAGGTTTAGGGATAGGGGTAGGGTAGGGGGATAGGAAGTACGGTTTGTACAGTATAAAAACCATTACGCCTATGGAGAGACCCCACTAAGATAGGTGCGCCTGTTTGTGTGTGTGTGTGTGTGTGTGTGTGTGTGTGTGTGTGTGTGTGTGTGTGTGTGTGTGTGTGTGTGTGTGTGTGTGTGTGTGTGTGTCAATCATTAAATAAAGGTCTGAAGAAGAGAGCAGGATAAGCATAGAGGGGAAAAAAACATGGGCCACGTTCACATAGCAGCAGAATACGGTTGTCAGTCCTGTATTTGGGTCCTTAAAGGTGCCCTAGAACTTTTTTTAAAAAGATGTAATATAAGTCTAAGGTGTCCCCTGAATGTGTCTGTGAAGTTTCAGCTCAAAATACCCCATAGATTTTTTTTAATTCATTTTTTTAACTGCCTATTTTGGGGCATCATTATAAATGAGCCGATTCAGGGCTACTGGCCCTTTAATTCTCGTGCTCCACGCCCACGGAGCTCACGCTTGCCTTGAACAGTGCATAAACAAAGTTTACACAGCTAATATAACCCTCAAATGGATCTTTACAAAGTGTTCGTCATGCATGCGGCATGCATGCGTCGGATTATGTGAGTATTGTATACTGTTATATTGTTTACATTTGATTCTGAATGAGTTTGAGGCTGTGATCCGTGGCTAACGGCTAATGCTACACTGTTGGAGAGATTTATAAAGAATGAAGTTGTGTTTATGAATTATACAGACTTCAAGTGTTTAATAATGAAAATAGCGACGGCTCTTGTCTCCGTGAATACAGTAAGAAACTTTAACCACATTTAACAGTACATTAGCAACATGCTAACGAAACATTTAGAAAGACAATTTACTAAAAATATCATGATATCATGTCAGTTATTATCGCTCCATCTGCCATTTTTTGCTATTGTTCTTGCTTGTTTACCTAGTCTGATGATTCAGCTGTGCACATCCAGACGTTCTGCCCTTGTCTAATGCCTTTCATAATGTTGGAAACATGAGCTGGCATATGCAAATATTGGGGCGTACACCCCGACTGTTACGTAACAGTCGGTGTTATGTTGAGATTCGCCTGTTCTTCGGAGGTCTTTTAAACAAATGAGATTTATATAAGAAGGAGGAAACAATGGAGTTTGAGACTCACTGTATGTCATTTCCATGTACTGAACTCTTGTTATTTGACTATGCCAAGATAAATTCAATTTTTCATTCGAGGGCACCTTTAATACGGTTACGTTCACACACAATACGGTTATTCACAGGAGTGACAACCGCATTCTATAACAGAACTCACACCTGTAAATTTTCAGGACTCACAACCGCATTCTCAGAAATTCCGCGCTGTGTGAACGGAACCGTTTGTTAAGTCGTGACATAAGGAACGGCGTTTCTAGGTCCAAGCCTCGACTCGTTTCACTTGAGAATGGCGTCTCGACGACCGTTTACGAGCGCTATTTATTCATATTAAACATTTAACATTTTAAAGTTAAGCATTTAAAATACTTACAGTCTACACAACAGTCTCTATGCTCACAGCATCACAGACATTAATATTTTAACGATTTATAAAAGATGAATCATTGTCTGGCCATCTGGAATTTTGGTATGGAGATAAAGGTTATGATTATAATTTTTTGGAAGTATTACACCACATCGTGTGTGTATATTAGCAGCGTTTGTTGTTTTCTTGTGGTATGAGATAGAGCGCTGGACCCGGAAGCACTGCAGCGTGACGTCAGACTTAACAACCGAATACAGTGCGAGAGAGCCGCGTACAGAACTGATGCGACGCCAGTTCCATTTTTCCGTAAGTTGAACAGGGAAGGCGTAGGACGTACAGCGTAAGCTTTTTGAAGAATCCAGAAGGCGGTCTGGCGGAAGCTAGATATTTTACTTCATAACTTGTTAAATATGGAATTTTTTTACACAAACGCATCGCTTCGCTTCAGAAGGCCTTTATTAACCCCCTGGAGCCGTGTGGAGTACGTTTATGATGGATGGACATATCGCTCACTGCCATTATAAAGCTCGGATGCGTCAGGATATTTATTAATATACCTCCTATTGTGTTCATCAGAAAGAAGAAAGTCTTATACACCTAGGATGGCTTGAGGGTGAGTAAAGCTTGGGCTAATTTTCATTTGAAAGTGAACTAATCCTTTAATTGTGTTTTTTATTATTTCTTTTTATTTACTTACTTGCATCACTGTTCAAATGTTTGGGACTGGTAAAATGTTTTATGTTTTTGAAAGAAGTTTCGTCTGCTCACCAAGGCTGCATGTATTTCATTAAAAAATAAAAAACAGTAACATTGTGAAATATTATTACACTTTAAAATAACTGTTTTCTATTGTAATATATTTTAAAATATAATTTATTCCTGTGATCAAAGCTGAATTTTCAGCATCATTACTCCAGTGTCACATGATCCTTCAGAAATCATTCTAATATGCTGATTTGATGATCAAGAAACTAATTTTCTAATATTATTAATGTTATCAGTGTGAATGTGTTATCGATGTAACAGTTTTTGCTGCTTAATATTTTTGTGGAAACCATGATACATTTTTTTCAGGATTCTTTGATGAATAGAAAGTTCAAAAGAACAGCATTTATTTGAAATAAAAATTTTTTTTTACATTATTACTGTCACTGATCATCTGACATATCCTCACTGAAAAATAAAAATTTACTGACCCCACATTTTTTAGCGGTAGTATTTTTGACAATAGCTACACTGACTGTCTAAAGTCTGGCTTGGGAACTTAATAGCAATGTAAATAAAATAAAAATAGTAAGTAATTTTTTTGTTAAGAATAATCGTTGATGGAGACTGATCTCCTTGCAGTATTTATGTGTTTCAGAGTAATTATTACTGTACAGTATAGGGAGTGTAATTTTCATAATCACAGCACGAATCGCCAAAGACCATTTATCCTCTTTATCCATTTCTAAAAGATGCTTTGCATTTTTTGCTTAAAGGTCATATTGTGGCATATCAAAGGAAAGGGTTTAGGGCAATTCCCTGTTAAAGTGGCATGACACGGGCCTGATTTGAATCTCTAATCACTCCATTGACTCATTCAGAGCCTCTTTTGGACAAATCAAACCCAGAGTGTCTGATTTACATTCTCCATGCTTCCCTTTTAAACCTGCCAGATCCCCTGTAGAGCCCTAGACAGACTGGATCTAGATGAATCGATTCTGCAAACCCAGACCTCATCAGTCTTCATGTATAAATCCAATCCCATCATGCATCAGTTGATCTTTTGACCCCGTCAACCCTATGCCCGTTACATGGAAATCTGACATGGATACTGATGAGTCATTAATGATATGACGCTGATGAGGTCTTACTTAAGCCCTACAGGGAGACCCAGAGGGTCATTTAAATTCACACACTCACACGACTAAGGGAACCACTTATCAATAATGAAAGAAGCCATTGTGTGACCTCTGTCTGAACTTACGCAGACAGAAAACAGGAACTGCTTCACTGCTCACTGGCTTGGCGACCACATACAAAGCATATGAGGTAAAAAAATAAAAATAAAAACCTACATTATTTTAACAACAATAATAAAGAAAAACCAAAAAATACACAAATCTGAATATTTTAGGATGTTTTTTGAAGAGCAGGTACCACAGCTGGCCCGTCGATCTCCATTAGTTAAGGTGAGAACAAAGCTCGGCCCTTTCAACATTCATATCTCAAAACTAATTGAAGCTGTCAGACATAATTTCACAAAAACAAATGCCTTTTCCATCACTGAGAGTCCTCGCAAACACGCATTAGCATATAAATAATGTACCGCCATATAAAGTATGTTCGCACCTTGATGTGACAAGTGCAAAATCCCATCTGAATAAGCAAGCATTCAAATCACTTTGAGTGTTTACTTTATTCTTTACATTTCAGATGGTCAGAATGTCTAAGTATGTGTTTTGTGTATTTGCAGGGCAGAAAAGCATGCTGAGAAAAATAGCACACACCTATATGCTCTTCCACTTCCTGCACCAACCGCAGGCAAATAGCGTGTCTCTGTTCCTGCACGCTGTACGTGTGGATGTGCATATATGGCAGCTGTGACACATACGCATTGATGCAAACACATTAACCCTCGCAGTGACAGAGGTGCAGCTACACGTATACAGGCTCACCACAGACACACAGCATTTGGTAAACTTGCGTGCAAGATGTACTGAGATCAAAAAATTCTCTACAGCTGAGTGATGCATTATGAGGAAGTGAAATCCACAAAACCCAGTACAGTGCCGTCAGCCCGATGAATCTATATCATTGCGAAAGCCACACACACGCACACAGACACACTTAAAAAAGCTACGCGCTTGATGATAGTGGTGTAATAATGATACATTTCATCTTTAACTTTATTTTTGTTTGGTTGAAAGTTCCCTGTGCAGCTGTAATTCTAAAACCTGCATCAGTGATATATAATTGTTCATGAAGGCTGGAAATGAAAAATGCCTTATATTCTGGTGTGTATAATTATTAGGTATGTTTTATTTTACAGATAAAATGAGCCAAAAAAGAGATTTAACTCAGACTGAATGAAAAATTATTAAATGCCCATGAGAAGGATGCAATACTAATGCAATTGAGAGGGACTACATCTACCACATCCTCTTTTAAGTTTTGGAAGATCATTTTTAGTCCATCTCCTACCCTGAAGTCCGTTTTACAGAGATGGACTAAAAATGATCTTCCAAAATTGCTGCCAGATTCTAGAGGGTAAATTCTTCAAACAGTGGTGCAAGAGGATGTGGTGCTGGTCCTTCAAGAGTCACTCTCAATCTGTCTGTCTATAAAGCCTATAAAAAAAAACAGTCTTCATGTACTTTATAACACTTCAGCTTGTGATTCTTATTAAGTGGGGGTCATTTTTTAGGATTCTTCACCTAACCTAAGTCTCTGAGATCCTGACACCTTGCACTTCTGGAGACTCCATGTAGGTTGCAGTTCTGGAAAATGGTGGTGCTGGAGATGGTTTCACACTTAATTCTTCACCTTAATTCTTAAAGGGTTAGTTCACCCAAAAATGAAAATAATGTCATTAATTATTCACCCTCATGTCGTTCCACACCCGTAAGACCTTCATTCATCTTCAGAACACAAATTAAGATATTTCTGATGAAATCCGATGGCTTAGTGAGGCCTGCATAGACAGCAATGGTACTTCCTCTCTCAAGATCCATTAATGTACTACAAACATATTTAAAACAGTTCATGTGAGTACATTGGTTCTACCTTAATATTATGAAGCGATAAGAATACTTTTTGTGCGCCAAAAAACAACTTTTCAACAATATCTATATGGGCCGAGTTCAAAACACTGCTTCAGAGCTTTACAAATCAAATCAGTGGATCGGAGCACCAAAGTCACGTGATTTCAGCAGTTTGGCGGTTTGATACGTGATCCGAATCACGACTCGACTCAAAAGATTCATAAAGCTCACAAGCAGTGTTTAAAATCAGCCATTACTAGATACTGTTAAAAAGTCATTTTGGGGTTTTTTTGGCGCACAAAAAATATTCTTTTCGCTTTATAATATTAAGATAGAACCACTGAACTCACATGAACTGATTTAAATATGTTTTTAGTAGCTTTATGGATCTTGAAAGAGGAAATGTCATTGCTGTCTATGCAGGCCTCACTGAGCCATCGGATTTCATCAACAATATCTTAATTTGTGTTCCGAAGATGAACGAAGGTCTTACGGGTGTGGAACGACATGAGGGTGAGTAATAAATGACATTATTTTCATTTTTGGGTGAACTAACCCTTTAATTCTTTTTCAGTTAACACGTCTCTTTTCTTCTCCACCTGTTTCTGTCTGACCCTGCTGACCCACTGAGCATTTCACTGTCCAGTGGTCATGCCTTAACTGCAGTTTCTAGTATTGCATTAGTATTGCATCCTTCTCATGGGTATTTAATAATTTTTGACTTTTCAGTCTGAGTTGAATCTCTTTTTTGGCTCATTTTATCTGTAAAGGAAAACATACCTAATAATTATGCACACCTGAATATAAGGCGTTTTTCATTTCCAGCCTTCATGAACAATTATATATCAATTATAAATGATTAAATACAAAATTAATAGTAGTTATTAAGATTAATGTGGTTTGGAATTGGTACGAATCAACGTGCCTAATAATTCTGCACGCACTGTAGCCTAGCCGACGCTCTGTGTCAAAGCAACATGTCTGTGCCATTCTCACACCTCTCTCCCGGATGTTGTTGCCCACTAAAATATCTACAATCAACCACATGCCATCTCTCCCACGACCCATTTACTGCCATCTCACATCTGCCTCTTCCTTTCATAGCTTTGAGTTCTGCTTTGTGTCACCTCAGAGGGTTCACTAGCAGGTCGCAAAACTGTCTGAGTCAAACCGAAAGACTCAACTAGAGCTGTTTTCAAAAAAGAAAAAAAGGTCTGTCATCAGCATATTGAGCTCTAACCACTTTTTTTTTCTTTTTTTTCACTGTGATACATGTTTTGAGCTGTTAATACAGGTATGATTAAGCTTTATGTGAAGGAAAATGGAGGCAATCTTCCAAAATACAAATTAAATGCTCCTTTAAAAAAGATAATAATGAGTGCAAAAGAAAAAAAGAATATATGAGAGCAAATAGTATGCAAAGCATTCATTCTTCCAAAGGTTTTAGAGGAGGGCAGCATCTCTTTTGCCTCCCTTGAACTCATTGTGTTCTCATAAGGTTACTGAAGGTGACTTACATATGACAATCACATTAAAGAAGGCAGTGCCATGGTTGTGACTGACTCATCCTGAATCAGATGTGCTAATCTGTCTCAACCTAATGATAATTACAGCCTAAACAACTCACCTACTTAGATATCAACACTTTTAATCACATCAGAATCAAAATGAACTTGAAATGATTTGAAATCTGTGAGTGAGCATGTTTTTAGTGAGTTATTACAAAAATACGGTGGTGCATGTACAGTAAGCGTGCACTCTTCTGATGACGAAATTCGTGTCACGTGCACTGTGCGGTGCATGTGTAAAATGTGAAGTATACTTTGGGCTTTTAAGGTCCTGTGACCTTCATGAGTCATGACACCTGTGGTGTGTAACAATAACAGCTGAACAACAGTTAGTAGTAATAAATAAAAGCTATATTAAATATATGAAATATATATTTAAATATATGAAAAAAAATTATGTTGAAAAAAAAAAGTAATAAATAACATATTGACACCAGGGTTCCACAGTCTTGGAAAATCTGGACATGTGAGGGATTTATTTTAAAGTGTGAAAAATCCAGGAAAAAAAAAAATCATGGACGTTTCTATAATGAATTTACATTTTTCTAGTTATGTCAAGCTCTACAATATTTTATTGGGTAGAAATTGCAGATTAATTGCTATTTGTGTGTAAAAACAAAAAGGCTTGTCCTGTAATCACAAAAGACATGTCATGTAAATTGCATAAGTCATGTAAGTTCTTTTGTCACTAAAGACATGTTCACACCAAGGATGATAACTGTATAGATTACGATTAAGATATAGTTCTAAAAATAGTTCTTAATATTAAAGAATAGCAACCACAACTATAATGATAACGGCACAGAGAAACAATATAATTAAAATCACTTTCAGATTGATTTTATCCAGCAGATGAACAATAAAAACATTGACAGCCAATCAGAATCAATCCTGCTATAACAAGCTTGAGCATTAAAGCAACAGACAAGCACACGCTTTAGAATAAACAGAACGATATCATCCGCGGACACTAATATAGTTATCGTTATAGTTATTTTTATAGTTATCATTGTTGGTGTGAACGGGCCTCAAGCCTGTAAACCCTGAAGAACATTCAGTTACTGAAACCTCTGGAATCAGGAGATTTTGTAAAGTCGGCACATCAAAGTTCCAACAATACAGAAATTCATTAACAAACTCTCACAAAGGTCAAGAGCCCGTGTGCTCGAAATGTCACCTTTGTGAGAGTCTGTTAAAGTAGAACTATAACGCCCCTTTTCACAAGATGTAATATAAGTCTCTGGAGTCTCCAGAATGTGTCTGTGAAGTTTCAGCTCAAAATACCCCACAGATCATTTATTATAGCTTGTCAAATTTGCCCAGTATTTGGGTGTGAGCAAAAACACACAGTTTTTGTGTGTGTCCCTTTAAATGCAAATGAGCTGCTGCTCCCCGCCCCCTTTCCAGCCAGAAAGCCAAAATGAGGATTGTCAGTAATGGTGTTCAGCCTTACATTGTTCAAACCGGAGTCGACACTGATGGAGAGACTCAGGAAGAAGTTACAACTTTTAGTATGAAACTGGACGTTTCTAAATGGTTAGTGGATAAATTTATGTAGTTGCTGTGGAGTTGATTCAACTCATTGACTAGCATGTGCCGTCATGTTAATCTTTTGTGCAAATCCAGCATTGAATTGACCCTTGTTTGTGAAGCAGTCCGGCGTAAAATGCAACCTGGTCTCATGACGAAAACGTACCCGTTTTCGCGAGTCGCGAAATACGTACCAATGAGTACAAATCGCTGCAGTTTCACTGCGAAATGTCCACTGAGTGGCGCTAAAAGCGTGTTCTTTTTTTTTTTTTGCCGGAGCAGATAATAGGGTGAATGCGGTACGTTTTTATGACGTTGCTTTTTAGACGAATCGCCGCGGTTCTTGATTTGACATTTGCGCTCTGTTGCGTTTTAAAATAACTTCCCACCGACACTACACCTAAACCTACCCGATAGTGTTAACAAAAGCAAACGTGACGTAAGAAGCATCCGCGACCATATAATGTTTTTCAGCTCGTTTAGATCTCTCTTTTTTCTTTTTTTTTGCCGTCAGTCGCCTTTCACAGGATTCGTACCCAGGCAGGGGGGGGAGTCAACTCCTCGTCGTAAGTCCAACTCCGTATCGGCTGAGCTACCGAGCAAGCTTGGTTACGGCCAAAAAAAGCGAAACACATAGAGCCGGAAAGTCCAAAGTACGTTCGTTTACAAATCGGGCACTCCGGTAAGAAGCGTTTTGAAGTCGTGACATGTTATTGCACGAAAACGAGACTTTATGAATCCATAATCCGACCCCGGCTGCCATCGAAACCATGCATGAAAATGAGCAAAAGCGCTTATGGACGTTTTACCGGCCTCTAGCGTTCGTTTCTGTCGGAAACTGCAGTGAGACGTACTCGTCGGTACGTAATTTTGTGTCTCGCGAAAACGTGCGCACGGGTACGTCTCTCCTATGAGACCAGGTTGGTAAAATGACGGCATGATAACAACACTCTACTACAACAACTCTTCCTCTTCTCTAAAGCAGCCCAACATGGCCCCGCCCCCTTTGTTGTGTGTTCTTAGGGGCGGGGTTTATGTAAATTTTAGGGTTAGTGATGTCACCAACCCGGGAAGAAGCTCGTTGTAGTCCCTACCAGCCGTTTGTTGTAGTCCTTAAAAAGTGATTTCTGTAAAAGAAAATATCTCCCTTTGCATTGAACTTTGAGCGTCGTAACTCTGCAGATGTTGTTTATGTTCTAACAGCAACATTACACACTTTTATACAACTATAAATCTATAATTATGTATTTACATTTAATGAGTATGAAAAAAATCTTACAATGACAATAAAGAGCTTGGACTGATTTTGAAATGCAGTTCAAAAGCCCACAAGCAGAGAAGTGACCTTGTGTCCTCATGCATACCACTAACAAACACACAACCCAAACACACACGCTTACGCCCGCTGCTCTGTCGTGTCGGGTCTGGAATGTGCTGGATGTGAATGAATCAGTGGGGGCCGATCTAGAAGCACGAACGCTGTGCTGTTCAGCTTTTCTCGTGAGCTTACACGGACAACACAACCTGCTATTATTATCAGCAACAGTAGGAGGGAGCGCTGAAATGGGATCCACACTCACACACTCGCTTCGCACCTCTCTCTTCGTTCTCTGAATTTCTGTCTGTGCTAAGCTGTGGAGGCGTAGGTGTTGAGAGGTTCATTTTTGATTGCTGTGGTGGTATAATTATGCCTGGCATTCGCGTCAGCTGGGAGAGAGGACGTATGCATGCCCGTCTCTCCCACAGTGACTCATGAGGGAAACCAGAGCTAAAGAGTTCAGAGCACGAGGAACTATTCACACATACGCAAATAGATATACACATAGTGATCACACTAACACACACACGCCATCATCAGAGAACCGGAGTCCCCGACCTGGTGATGAGAGGGGCCCACTGAGGTCCTGTAGGACAGGGATTCCCAAATGTTTTTGTGAGCCGTACTTGAAGCACCCCCTGAGATTTTAAAGGGGTCATGAACTGCATTATTTTATTATTTTATAATGTTTCCTGGGGTGCATATATAATGTTAGTATAATTTTTAAATAAAAAAATGTCATAATTTAGAAATAAAAGGCATTTTTCACACCCTGATTTTAGCCCTCTTATTTGAACGCTCTGTTTTAAGGGGCGTGTCTGCTGTGAGACTTCAGTGTAAACGCCCACTGCTGTGATTGGCTAACATCTTTGCAATATGAAATAGCTAAATATTAGTATTACTCTCTCTTTTAGCACGTTTTTTCTAGTACAGCTCTCAAGGTTAACTAACCGTGAAAAGGTTTGATTATAGCATTATATTTAGATCGTGGCATGAAAGGTTGCAGTGATGAACACTGTAGCCGATCACAGACATGTTGTTAAGCACATGAAAGCAGTGATGCTTTCATCATAACTGACAGTGCAAACATGATTTAACTAAGAGATTTGTTGAATATAACAGGAGTTTTGGCGAGAGTCACCGATAAACTTGCGCTTTCTATATATAATGACAGTTTAAATAACAGATTATTTTCATCCTACTTGCTGACAATAAATGATTTTGAGACAAAGAACATCTGACTGTACATGAATAACTACATATCAGAACTGGTGGTTTTGGTTAGAAACGTAATCAGTACACGATCTGTAACAAAGCAATAGTGACACAGTAAAAACGTTTTTAAAAACGTCTTTCACCTCTCTATGACATAATAAATAGGCACATTCAACAACCAGTCATAATCTGGGCTTGGTTACAAGTTAGTCCACTGTTTTTGGACTAACAAAAAAGTTTTCAGTTCTGAAACTGACAGGACATTCTTGTAGTATGATGACATTTATATGTCAAAAGCTCAAGGAAAATATGATATTTCAGTAATTTAACAACACGTTTGCATGGTTCTCTGATGTTAGTTAATTGTCTCATGACATGCTGATAAACAAACAAAATAAATTTTCAGTAAGTGTTTGAATGTTGAGCCGCAGCTCATTGGCCGCTAATGCAACAGCAACCAATCAGCTGCGCTATGTAGATAACAGTGTGATCGCTACCAAATTGAGTTAAGAACTAATAAGTCTGCGCCATCTAGAGTTTCATGACCTATCTAGGTACTGTATATGCTTATAAACCAGATGACTATATACTAAAATTTGTTTTTTCAGTCATGATCTGACTCACTAACTAGTTTGACTGGGTAGAATGACGTGTAAATCCAAACTGTAGCACCATAAACGCTCTGGGTAAGAGGTGGGTGGATGCTGTATGAAGTGAAAGATTGAATGTATGTTATGCAGTGGGTGTAAAATTTTCTAGATTAGTGAATTCATATATTTTGGCCTGTGGGTGCTTAACAACTTTGTGTGAAAAAGACCATGAGAAGCAAGAGGAAAATCGGTGGCATAAAATCATAGTTCCTGTGCAGCACTGTTATAGAATCTAACTACACTTTTAAGGGGATGATGGGATTTAGTCTTTCTCTTTGCCATAAAGTCTCCTTTACTGCAATGGGACGATAGATAGAAGATTTTTACACTTTCTGAAGAAAATGTGAGTGATAAGTACCCATCTAAAACCCACTATGATTCTGGATCTAAATCATGGGCTCAAAGCACAGCTTTGCTCAACAAGCCTGGGTTTAAAATTCACGCCTGCTAAAAAATCCAGCATTGTTGGTCACCAGCATAAGGTATGTTTTGCATGCTGGGTCCATCATGGGATACACGTTGCTGGTCCCCAGCCTGGGAAGTAGAAGTGCTGGGTACACCAGCTAAGTTTTGCTTGAGAACAGCATGACTATCCTGGTCCACCAGCTAGACAAGTACCAGCTCTAACCAGCATAAAGCAGCCTGGACCAACATGGAACTCATGCTGACCTCTCAAAACAAAGAATACAAACATTACACTTTGGGATGCCAAAATGAATCTCATGAGCCACAGGTGCAGTATGTGTGCAACAGGCCTAATAATGAATAAATATTTAAGACAAATGCTGATACCCAAAACTAAAGCCTACTTTAAACATTCACTCTAATCTAAAAATACATCTGCTAGATGAAATGAAACATTCTGTTTTATGTTCATGTGAGAATAATCAGATGTTTGCAGGCATGGAACTGTGACTGAGACTCACGTTTCCTCCTTTTGAAGCACAGATGCTTTCAGCTTCTCCAGATGAGCGTAGGCTTCCTGGAGCTCCTCTCTCAGGGTTCTCTCTCTCTCCGCACTTCCTCTCTCCTGCTCCAGCTCTCTCTCGACTTCCCACAAACGCTCCTGCAGACGCTGGAACTCATGCAGGATCAAATAACTCACGCCACAGTAACGACAGGCCTTCTCTGAATGATCCATCTGAACACAAACACAAATATAAACACAGATGATCTATCACAAATCTATCTACCAGGAGTGTGACGAGATTCAAATGTGACGAGATTAGGATAGAATATGAAACCGCTACATTTACATTATGCCTCCGCAGTCTTTTTGATTTTTATAGAAATAAAAAAACATTTAATTTAGTTGGATAACAGTCGCTTCAATTCCATCCAGCTCATCCAACATGAGCTTCATAGTCGTGTGTAGTGCGGCAGGAATCAGAGTTCACTGATCATGTGATGAGAGTAAGTGACGAGATGACTGACAAGACCATGGCGGAGGATTTGTTGCACAGCAGATCCCAAGTGTCTGACAAATGTCTTATCTTGTTGAACAGAGTACATGCAATTGCGAAATTGAAAGCGCATTCAAATGTGATTTCAATACCCCGCATTTTGAAAGCGGTTCCCTGATGCATGCAAATATCTCCCAATATGAAAGCTATCTTAGGCTGGGCTGTGTAGTTTTAACCATCTCTCAGCTCTGGATCATGCTTGAAGGAAAATTTGGTCTCTATTTGATTACTTTGATTATGGTTGCACTTATTGTTTGCACTTAATAAGAGAAAACTGTTATTCATTTTCATTTATACTGTTTTTATTCCTATGACAATTCTGTGGAAAGGAGTTCAGTTAAAAAGGTCAAAAGTTGAAGAAGCTCATAAATCATGTACAGTAAGGTCTGAAGAGACACATATGAAATCATACAGGACAGAAGCCTGTCAGTTGAGTTTGTGGTAAAACCTTTTACAGTGCTTGAGTATTGTTGTCTTTCACTGCATAATTCATACTCAGAAAGTAGAACTGAAATGACATTCATTTCAAGATGATTAGCTAAAACGTTTCAAATGCACCTGCAGACTATTTATCTAGTTATGTATTTCGTCTTAAAAATACTGTGCAAAAATCTCATTGTTCTCTCATTCTTGTGAACTCAATCTTGTGTCTCGCCTCATCACACCCCTACTATCTACCCATCTACCCACCCATCTCCCCATTTATCTATCTGTCTGTTTGTCTGTCTGCCCACAATGTATGTAACCATATATCAACCCATCTACACATTAATCATCCATTCATCTATCTATCTATCATCCATCCACCAACCTTCCCTTCATCCATTTATCTATCCATCTTCCTATCCATCTACCTACCTACCTATCATTCATCCATCTACCCATCTATCTCACCATCTATCCACCCATTTACCTACCCATCTACCTACTCACCTACCATCATTAAAGGTGCCCTAGAACATTTTTTTACAAGATGTAATATAAGTCTAAGGTGTCCCCTGAATGTGTCTGTGAAGTTTCAGCTCAAAATACCCCATAGATTTTTTTTTATTAATTTTTTTTAACTGCCTATTTTGGGGCATCATTAGAAATGCGCCGATTCAGGCTGCGTCCCCTTTAAATCTCGTGCTCCCCGCCCCCAAACTCTCGACTCTATATACATTGCATAAACAAAGTTCACACAGCTAATATAACCCTCAAAATGGATCTTTACAAAGTGTTCGTCATGCATGCTGCATGCATGGATCGGATCATGTGAGTATAGTATTTATTTGGATGTTTACATTTGATTCTGAATGAGTTTGATAGTTCTCCGTGGCTAAAGCTAACATTACACACTGTTGGAGAGATTTATAAAGAATGAAGTTGTGTTTATGAATTATACAGACTGCAAGTGTTTAAAAATGAAAATAACGACAGTCTTGTCTCCGTGAATACAGTAAGAAACGATGGTAACTTTAACCACATTTAACAGTACATTAGCAACATGCTAACGAAACATTTAGAAAGACAATTTACAAATATCACTAAAAATATCATGATATCATGGATCATGTCAGTTATTATTGCTCCATCTGCCATTTTTCACTGTTGTTCTTGCTTGCTTACCTAGTCTGATGATTCAGCTGTGCACAGATCCAGACGTTAATACTGGCTGCCCTTGTCTAATGCCTTGAACATGAGCTGGCATATGCAAATATTGGGGGCATACATATTAATGATCCTGACTGTTACGTAACAGTCGGTGTTATGTTGAGATGCGCCTGTTCTTCGGAGGTCTTTTAAACAAATGAGATTTACATAAGAAGGAGGAAACAATGAAGTTTGAGACTCACTATATGTCATTTCCATGTACTGAACTCTTGCTATTCAACTA
Organism: Ancherythroculter nigrocauda; assembly: GCA_036281575.1. Lineage (NCBI taxonomy): Eukaryota > Metazoa > Chordata > Actinopteri > Cypriniformes > Xenocyprididae > Ancherythroculter > Ancherythroculter nigrocauda. Next base: position 5,426,901 of record VTFQ01000005.1, on the reverse strand, counting down.
TGCCAAGGTAAATTCAATTTTCAATTCTAGGGCACCTTTAAATCTAGCAATGCTGCTGCACATATACACACACACACACACACACACACACACACACACACAAATGGCAGGAGTCCAGAGAGAGCAAATTAGTCATTGATTATATTTCATAGATATTATTTGCACAGTCATTTCTTTACATCGTCACTCTTCACTGAATCCAGTGGCAGCTTTATAAAGACCTTCTGAGAATGACAAACAACCCAGCCTTGCCACTCCTCCCCGGCGTGAAAGAGACCTGTCAGAGCGCAAATGCCACACCAAAAGCCCACTAAACCTTGATCTGAACAGCACAATGTAGCTGATGTGTTTCCCTTTCAGTTACATTTGTGATTACAAGCAGAAATTAACAGAAAAGGTCAGGCAGTTTCAGTTTTTGTATCAGCATCAGTTTCTGTTATGCTTACTGTAAGAGACATGTGTTTATGATGACCGGGCCTGCAGCTGTGCGTTCCAGTCATTTTACTGTAAAGCTATACGGTCTGCGACTCGTTCTGATAATAGCATTGTGAAAAGAGAAGTGATAGAGAGGTTCTTGCAGAGTGGGGAAGCTGAATGATTTATTTGCATTTGTATCGTCCCATCTCTCAGTCTTTTTCACCCCCTCACTCAGTGATGTTTATTTTCATGACTGACCAGCATGTAGAATCATGAACAAGTCATTTCGTTCTCCCATTTTTCCTTTAATCAATTATACAGTGTCTTGTATCATGGCTGGATTTTTCACATACACACAAATGCAACACTGGGTTCTACGAGTTTGACCCCATCTCAGTTAAAGCCTGTCTGTGATCCTGCTTACCCAACTGTCTAAACACATGCACACGCAACTGTCTGCCTCCCGGAGAAATGTGGACATTTGCACGGAATCTGAAAGCCCTGATCCCCCCGCTCTCTCTCCCTCACGCATTCAGAGACAGGCACGCATGCATAGGCTTACACATACACGCACATGCTGGCCTGAGGGGACGATGTCTGCCACCAGTAGGAACGTGTTCCCGTGACAGTGATGGCCCTCGGGGAGGCCTCTGCCCCTGGCACTGACACATCCGCTTAGCGCTCAAACACACTGGCCTCCTCACACACATGCTTACACACATCCCTTGTACTGAGCTGGATGGATACTTCAAGACAGGAAAGGCCCTGCTTCTACATCTCTTCTCAGGGGGAAAATATATAAGTTCATTTTATATAACCTTCATTGAATAAAGGAAAAAGAAATCACTCTTTCGGATTCAGTAAACGTATTTATGAAAGCTTGTTTCCACCATTAAACAAAAAATAAAAAAGGTAATTGTGACTTTTTATCTCACAATTCTGACTTTTTTTCTCGGAATTGCGAGTTATAAAGTCAGAATTGCGAGATATAAACTCTCAATTTTGTGTTATAATGTCCAATTGTGAGGGGCAAAAGACTGACGTTTTTTCTCAGAATTGCAAGTTTATATCTCACAATTCTGACTTTATATCAAGCAATTCTGACTTTATATCAAGCAATTCTGACTTTATATCACGCAATTCTGACTTTATATCAAGCAATTCTGACTTTATATCACGCAATTCTGACTTTATAACTCGCAATTGTGAGTTTGTATCTCGCAATTCTAAGAAAAAAGTCAGAATTGCAAGTTAAAAAGTCTGAATTGCGTGATTAAAAACTCTCAATTTCGAGAGAATAGTCAGAATTGTGACTTTGTATCTCACAATTCTTACTTTATATCATGCGATTCTGACTTAACTCACAATTGCAAGTTTAAATCTCGCAAATCTGAGAGAAAAAGTCAGAATTGTGAAATGCAAACTCACAATTGTGAGAAAAAAAGTCACAATTACCTTTTTTTTTATTTTTCTATTAAGTGGAGGAAACAAGCTTCCATATGTATTTGACTGAGATTTTATGCCGGGGAGACATTTTAAAATAGTCTGGGAAGTCAAATGAAAGGTGAAGTGTGTATGCTATTAGCGGCACTAAAGAGAATTGCAAAAATAATGACTTCAGACAAGCCCTTTTTTCTATTATTTGACAAAGAGGTCATCCCAAATGATGCCAATGTTGTTGTAAACACTAAAACAAATAGACTGCAATTCCTTTTAATGCTGCTAGTTTTGCAGAAATTACACACTTCCCACTCAAACATGAAAATGTTGTCATCATTTACTCACCCTCAAGTGGTTCCAAATCTGTATGAGTTTCTTTCTTCTGTTGAACACAAAAGAAGATATTTTAAAGAATGTGGGTAACCAGACAGTTGACGGCACCTACTGACTTCCAGAGTAGGAAGAAAAAATACTATGGCAGTCAATGGATACCAACATTCTTTAATATACCTTCTCATGTGTACAACAGGAGAAAGAAACTCATACAGCTTTGGAACAACTTGAGGGTGAGTAAATGATGACAGCATTATTGGGTGAACTCCCTTTAAGGTCATGTCAAAGCCAAAATAAGCCTATTTTATGACTTTTTAATTGATATGATGGCACTTGCCACGATTCCCTGGGACGAGCTGAATTAAACATATGACACATAGCAGGGGGGCTGAAAATAACAGCAGAGGTCTTATCAAGGAAAGAGCCATAATTAATTTAAATGGAATCTTTCTGCCATCATCAAGCATCAGAGGTTATCGTCTCATGCACACCAGGTAGGCAAGAGCAGTTTACGTGCCATGGTCTTTAAAAACAGACCCCTAATCTTTTTTCTACCCACCCCACCCCTCTTCTCATCTGCCCCCATCAAATCCGGTGTCAGAAGTGGGTCAGTGTTACAGGCACGCAACATACCCCCAATACCTCGGCAAATTAACAAACCCCCTGCAACCGCTACACAAAGAAACCTGTTATGAATTTCCTCTAATAAAAAAATTAAAAAAAAATTTGTGATGGTACAGTTAAGTTGGGACACAAGCAAAGGTTTTAGATGCTTGAAACATGACAGAACTACACCTGAAATTGTCTGTGTAATTTAATCAACAATATTATGTTATGCAGCATTAAAGGAAAATTTCACCAAAAATGAAAATTCTTTAGTGGTTGTTCACTGCAATGGTAAAATATTTAGTAAATAAACATAAATTCTGGCTGTTCATCACATAAAGCTATCATATAGCTTCAAGGCTATAAGCATATAGTCATATTAACTTCTTTTATGATGTTTTTTTTTTTTGTTTGTTTGACTATAACCTATGAACTGAACATTTTATGTAAGAGCTTCATAATATCACAATTCTACTTTTGTCTTACTATAGTATATTGTTAATTGAATGTCTAATATATTGCAAACTGCTCTGTTGATGATTCTTGTCACATATATTCAATAATTTATTATATTAATCATATAAAAAACTCTATATTTTCAGTTCAAAACTGCAAAATTTAATGGACAATTATAAAATGGACAGTCATTGGATATTACTGTTAATGATAAACAATTATATTGTATTTTTTTTTTTTAAAACATATTGAAATTTATATTTTGTAGTTGATATTTTGCAATTGTCGAGCTGTTGAGGAATAAGAGCCTAAAAATGTAACTTTTAAATCTAATGTAGGCAATGATTTTCACAAACACTTTTGTTATACTGGTTGAAACTCTCTTAATATTCTGAAAGCAATCAATAACAGAAGTAGTCTAAATATTAAAAAAGCCTCTCTGAAATTGCCTATCCTACCTTTACATTTTTTTTTTTTTTTTTTTTTATCAAAACAAACAGATCAGAGTGTAATGAAGTGAAGAAAAGCAGCTGCAAGAACATCAAATATTTGGCAGGGGATAATTTGGCCACATCTTATAATTGTCTACAGTGGTTACGGCCATGTTTGAAACGCCATGACAGTGAGTAAATATAAAAGAATTTAATTTTGGGGGGGGTGAACTATCCCTTTAAGACTCCAGAACTGGTTCCAGTGTCAATTTCTGCCTCTCATTTCCTTTGTATTTGATCTTCTCTCATCTCCTCCTAGCCATGAAATAGCCTCGGACACCGCTGATCACCAAAAAGAGTAAGCGGCTAAGGAATTTCTCCTTGATTTTTCCTTAATTTCCCTAAATTACAGTATGTTTCAAAGCAAGTGTGTGGGTGTTTGTGAGTGGAGCACGTGAATGAGAGGACGGTTCGTGACTGCAGCTTTGTGGATTTTCATGGAGATAAAGACCCCCCGTGGTGCTCACTGTACCATGAGCCAATGCTGAGATTCTCATCTGGACCCACAGTGCCAACACATTACATGACAGCAGGATGGCTGTTGAATTGGGGAAGGGGGTGTAGACTATAGGACTTGGGGCAAGGAGGGGGCAGACGATGGCCTTCAGCACTCATGGGCGAATTTGACGCCTGGACGAGTTCCCAAATTCCCTCCTTCCTCTTCCGCCTTCACACACACTTCCTCGCGTGGTGGGAGAAGAAGGGCAGTGGCTGGGAAGAATCACCTTTGCCCGCATGTTGATCTACAGCCCAACGCACACAGAGACAAACAAACTGAAAGTGATGTGGGTGGAGCGTTGTCTTCTATTGTTCTTATGGGAGAGAAATAAGAACGCTTCGTTTTTTGCTACGGCTTTTTTCACAGAAGCTTTGAGTTATAAAGGAGGAAATTTCAGCTCACAACTCATCCATAATCTATACATTCTACTTAGAAGCCAATGATAACAGGATACAAATTTACACCTGCCAACAGAGAGAAATTTTGCCAGAAATTTTCATTTAAAATATATATAAATATATATATATAAATTCATTTCCTTAATAAAAAAAAAATATTGCATTGTTATACAGATAAATATGAATCTACATAGCAATGCAGAGGCAACTCGCAGTATCATATATTTTAGGTAAATGTTCTCTAAAACATTTAAAACATTGATATTTTAGATATACAACATTCAAAAGTTTGGAGTTAATTTTTTAAAATGTTTTTAAAGTGGTCTTTAAAAACATTGCTAAGTAGATGAATCAAGTTTTTAAAGTTGTTTATATGTCTATGTGGTGTTTTTAATATGCTTTCAGACAAACCATGTGCAATTTCATAAGTCAACACCATTGATGAGTGTTTTCTCATTAAAACTGCAGTGTTTTTTTATTTGAAATCAAAATCTTTAGTAAAATTATAAATGTCTTTACTGTCACTTTTGATCAATTTAATGCATCATTGCTGAATAAAAGTAGTGGTTTCTTTCAACAACAAAAAAACAACATTTTATTGATAGTGTATGCATGACTTAATGAATAAGGAAATCCCTTTTTTTCCAGAACAAAAACTGGGAAAACTATTACCATAAAGGGTTTGAGACTTGACTCAGAGACTTGTGAAAGTCTGAGCCAGTCTCTATGTGAAAGACTTCCTCTAATAAAAACATCTGAACTCACGTATTGGTGGCTTTAAAGGGAGTAATAGTTCACGTATGTGTCGCCATATGGAGTTTGGGATGGAAGAAAAAAAAATCTTAAGACATCCTCAATAAAACTGTGATGCCAAATTTTCCACTAAGGTAAAAGTAGAACATCATTCTTGCCATTTAAACCGCAGTTCCTAATAAAGTTACCAGCTATTAACTCGCATGTTATTTACAAATATACCAAAATATACTTGCGTCTTGCTCTAGATTAGTTAGTTTTTTGACCTAGCCCAAGATGCACAGCAGAGACAGGTGAGAGGCGAGAGAATGTGTTGTTTGTGTGTGGAAGCTGAGCAGCGGAGGGAGCTGAGGTTACTATCATGCCTTTGAACAAGCAACATGTGCCGCCATTATCCCCCCATGTCTCCCAAGGTAGAAAATGTGGCTGGTTTTTGTCCCATTCATTATTTAGTGAGAAGCAGAGCTAGAGAGAGGCACCATAGTGAGACTCAGTGGGATCTCCATCATTTCTCTTGTCACAGTGGAGCCACTTGCCACGCTAACATCAAAAATGAATAGTGGAAAGGCTGAACATTATAAAACAGGCGGATGTGGGTTAAAGCCAAAAAGGAAAAAACAGGAAGGGAATTCAATCAGAAATTCCTAAGAGAGAGAAGTTAGTGTTGGTGTTTTTTAAAAGTCAGATGTACTTTATCATTTTTGTTTGATATCTGAAACGTCATATTTACGAGTCATATAAAAGTCATTAAATTAATTGTTTATAGCCCAAGGATAATAGCTTGAAGCCATTTTTGACCTTGTGTTCAACCTGCGAGTGGCACGCAATGAATCTGGGCCACAGAAAACAATAGCATAAGGTGTTCATTTAATTGGGATCCTCCCTATGTAAATATGTTGCATAAACTGAGGGCATCTTAGGACAAAACGTGTACATGTGACTTAAAGGTGCCCTAGATTCAAAAATTGAATTTACCTCGGCATAGTTGAATAACAAGAGTTCCGTACATGGAAATGACATACAGTGAGTCTCAAACACCATTGTTTCCTCCTTCTTAAATAAATCTCATTTGTTTAAAAGACCTCCGAAGAACAGGCGAATCTCAACATAACACCAACTGTTACGTAACAGTCGGGGTGTACGCCCCAATATTTGCATATGCCAGCCCATGTTCAAGGCATTACACAAGGGCAGCCAGTATTAACGTCTGGATGTGCACAGCTGAATCATCAGACTAGGTAAGCAAGCAAGGAAAACAGCGAAAAATGGCAGATGGGGCAATAATAACTGACATGATTCATGATAACATGATATTTTTAGTGATATTTGTAAATTGTCTTTCTGAATGTTTCGTTAGCATGTTGCTAATGTACTGTTAAATGTGGTTAAAGTTACCATCGTTTCTTACTGTATTCACGGAGACAAGACTGTCGTTATTTTCATTTTTAAACACTTGCAGTCTGTATAATGCATAAACACAACTTCATTCTTTATAAATCTCTCCAACAGTGTAGCATTAGCCGTTAGCCACGGAACATAGCCTCAAACTCATTCAGAATCAATGTAAACATCAAAATAAACACTGTACTTACGCGATTAGACATGCTGCATGACGAACACTTTGTAAAGATCCATTTTGAGGGTTATATTAGCTGTGTGAACTTTGTTTATAGCTGTTTAAGGCAAGCACGAGCTCTTGGGGCGTGGAGCACCAGATTTAAAGGGCCACACACCCTGAATCGGCTCATTTCTAATTATGCCCCAAAATAGGCAGTTAAAAAATGAATTTAAAAAAATCTATGGGGTATTTTGAGCTGAAACTTCACAGACACATTCAGGGGACACCTTAGACTTATATTACATCTTTTAAAAAAAAGTTCTAGGGCACCTTTAAAAAACAAATTAAACTTTTATCCTCTGAGATAAACATGGTCAGGTTAGGTATCTCAGTGACCGAGTTTCAGTTCCTTTGTGGAACCAGAGAGCAAAAATAACCTTATGCATATAAATAGCAGTGATGTTCCTGATAGACAGTCTATTTAAATATCCACATAAGGCTTTAAATAAAAAGTTGTTGTTTTTTTTTTTTTTTTACTTTAAAAGTGTCATGACATTTTTATTATTTTAATATCAACTCCTATAAGGCTTGTCAGTAAATGGCCACTGTTATGATTGGCTAACATCATTGCATAGAAAAACCGTGTCAACGCTCACTCGCTATTGCACACGAGTGTTTTAAAAATATTATCTATATAAAATCATCATTTACAGACAAAGCATTTTCAAATGGTTTACTGTTTACAAAGTTTGTGATGCAGCTGCTGTCAGATCCAATACAGTTGCTGCTTCATCTTTCAACAAATGTTTCTTTGCAAACTCTTCATTACACTGTGCCTCGTTTACAAAACATCTTCAGTCAAATGCTCTGAACAAACATACAAGTGCGTGGAGTATGTCAGAAACTGAACACGCATCTGTATATAGATCTGCACAATTATAGATTAATTGAGAATCGCACTTTTATTTTTTTTGTTTAAAATATGGATCACAATTCTCCCACGAATAGACAACTAAACAAAATAACATGACATTTACTGAAGCTTCTGACAAAATGTAAATTCTATTTAAAAAATATTTAACAGTTTGAATGAATGATTCAATGACTCATTCATAAAGATTTCACTTGTTTCATTCATTCGTTTTTGAATGAATCTATTGAGTGAATGATTCAATGACACAAACATTTTTTAACAGTCACTTGTCGCCACTTACTGGAGTTACGATGTAATTGATACTTTATTTGAAGCGTCAAGCTACTTTCCAAAGGTGATTAGTCTGTTTTCATCACTACCGTAGACATCAGTGTTTATATCTGAACTATAAACTTTTACCCCAGTACTTCTGTGATGATTTGAATTATTGTAAGACAGAAATAATGATACTGTGTGTGGTTGAAAAGACTGTTTGAGAAGCTGTTTCATACTTATTCATGACAACTGCTCTCTCTGGCTCAGCGGCAGAGAAAACACAGATTTGAATGTTTGCTGCGATCGTGCTTGTCAAAGGTTTAATAGACACAGGTAAATCGCTGTCATTTAAGAATAAAATCGTGTGGGTGTTTGAATTGAGATCGAGATCTTTTAACAATTAATCATGCAGCTCTATCTATATACTGTATCAGTGTAGACAGCATCAGTGATTATAATGGCTTCTATTTGCTTTGGACGTGATGCTCACATCCAGTGTAGGCAAATGTCAGCCGTTAAGCGACTGAACGCCAGTGGGCGGGGCCTATGGTGCGATGATATAATTATTCATCGTTGTCTTGCTCTTGAGGAAGTCATATGCAAATGTATTTGCCCGTGTGACGTCACAAATGCCACAAAATCCAAACAAGCCATTTTTGGAGCTTGATTAAATAAATGCTTTGTTTATAATGAGGAGGATATTTTAAGCTATGAAACTTGCAGGATTATTTAATGGTACAAAGACCTCTTATATGCCAAAAGATCAAGGCAAATTTGATTTCTCATGTCATGACCCCTTTAAACGAAAAAATAAAAACAATTTGGTATTTCAAAACCTGTTGATCGACCAAGACTTTCATCCTGGCAAACTTTTATTTGTTAAATACTGGAATAAAAATAGCAAACTGGTTTAACAAGTAGACCTTTTTTGGAGTTGTGAGAGAAATAGACAGGCAGAAAAAGATGTTTTTACTACAACAAAGTAGATTTTGATAATATACCTCTTTTGAACAAGCCAGCGCAACATGACCTCTTTAGGACACAAAGGCACCTGATAAATCAGACAGAATGAATGCTGATCTTCTCATATCTCTCGCCAGCTGCCCCAGAGCACAACGGATCACAAAATATCAAACTTCCCTCTCTATCACGCAGAGATGAGAAGTGTCTGTGATTATGATGGAGTGTAATGGCAACAAATCTGAGAACCTGTGCAATTACACCTGCACAGCAGGGGTGTAAAATCTGAGAAATTAATGTTATTTACCTGCTGTATTTCCAGGGGTAGGGGGTATGAGGGGGTGTGTATCTCCATGTCGTCTTTATCAGCCATCTCCCTAGGGATCTTCTCTATAGGACAGAAGAAAAAAATGCTAATTTTACTGAATTTACTGATAGTGATACTATAATACAAACCATCACACATCAGAGTTACTATAGTACTATACTAGATTAGTGGATTTTATACTGCACAATGTATAAGGTATATAATAATTTACTTCCAAATTGTATCCAAAGGCTGTTCACAATAAGAAAAAGTCAGTATAAATTAAGAGTATTATGTATGTTTAGCAAAATAAGGGCAAGAACTAATATAAAAAGTCGAAGTATATCTGTCAAAGGGGTAAACTTATGCAACAATTGTGACAAGGAATTAAAATTGTGCACATCACTTTGTAAATTTAAGAAAATGCTTAAAAACAAGGTGATAAATAATTATATAATTTAATAAGAAATATTTGAGTATGTAATATTTAAACTATTGTATTATTATTTGAAGTGTGTATTTTTGAAATGATCTATGTATATTTTTGGAAAATGTCTTGTGTTATCTTGTAGTAATCAAGTCCAGAGGAAAAAAGTATGACGTTCATTTGATATATATGTATAAAGGGTAGGCATAATAAGCAGTGGCTTCAGCCTACACCTTTTTCAGTTATTATGTATATTTTTCTTATGAATAATTGACTGCAAGGACCGAAATAAAATTTTTGTTGTTGTTGTAACTACTCATACTCTTTTATACTCATATATTAAAAAAATAAAAAATAAATAAATGTTAACTGAAATAAAATAACAATATAATAAATAAAATAGATATAATAAAATAGATATAATATATTAAAATAGATAAAACTAGTTTTAAAAGTTTTTTTTTATCCAGCTAGTTGTCTGGGCAACAATGTTCATTTAGTTTAAAAAGAAATACTAAAATAAGTGGAAAAAGTGGGGGAAAAAAAGTGAATAAATATTAAAACTACATAGACATCTTGAAATGACATTTGAGACATCTAAACATGACAAAAACACAACAAAATGAAGAAAACTTTAATATTAAAATGAAAGACGGAAAATATGAAAATTAAAAAAAAAAAAACTATAATAGCATCTCATCGATACTAAATTAACACTGTCACACATAAGATAAGCAATGAATATGAATATTATCTATCTATCTATATATCTATCTATCTATATATATAGATAGATAGATAGATAGATAATATTATATATATATCATATTATATATATATATATAGATAGATAGATAGATAATATTCATATACATATACATACATACATACACATATACATACATACATACATACATATACATACATATATATATATATATATATATATATATATATATATATATATATATATATATATCAACCAGAGATGAATATTTAGTCTCATTTCATCCTTTCGAAACATTTGGCTTTTAATACGGCAGCGTTTGTTGTCATTTTCTTTTCATTTTAAATCCTTTCAACATAAACAGATTAGCAACGATGCATAACAAAACACGCTAGCTCGATCTCTAACGTTAAAACTTTCATATTTGGTGACATTTCTGCTTGCTTTCAACGGTTTAGTGAAAAGACTCGATTTTAAAAAGTATTTACATACCCATTATTTTGTCCGTTTGCTACAAAAACGTTTAAACCTAAGTCGTATAAATCAATGCGCGTTAAAAGCACGCCTCAGAAGTGAAACTTGAGCGTTGCGCAGTCACTATAACGACAACGCAGGTTTCTACGCAAACAGCGTAGAGACTAGAACGCTGAGCGCAAGAGAGTGATTCATTTACCCAACCCACGCGCTAACAGAACCGCGTTTATTTAAGGACATCGTCGTGCCCATGTTTCGCTTCTTTGACAGCATGGGCTCATTAGATCTAGGTCGGTAATCATGTCTATAATGCAGATTAGCTCGACTGTGCCTTCGTGATAGCTGATCCGCATTTACAGCAGAATAGCGAGGATGTGTGTGATAAAAATAAAACAAGTGGGCTTTGAGGGGATTTTTTTAGAGAAAATCCTCGAAACCCCGACCTTATGTGTCTCTCTGTGCTAAACCCTAGAAGACACGCAATGTCCGGGCAGTCGGGATTTAACTCTTTCTGCGCGTAATGCGTCTCTAGATTTTGATCCTGTCATGATTGAATAGTACTAATGTTACATAAATGTCATTAATAATTATAGTATAGGATCATGGATGATTGCATGTCGTGTTAATCCAATGGAGAGCCACTACTGTTTAATGGCGGTGTGCCCGCGGGACTGGGAAGCTTGCGTTTTATGGAGTTCATCCAGGCACGCTATGTGTGTGGGGAAGTGTGTAAAGTAAATAGAGCCTTGCCGAGAGGACAAGTCACTGAATGAGTGTGTTTGCGTGCGTTAGGATGTGACTGAGTGTGTGCGTGCGATCCCTTGTGCATGCTGTGGCGTATTTGCGCCTGTGCGTGAGAGTAGGAATGAGTGGGTGGAGTCTAGAGGAAAAAATGAAAAGGCACTGAAGTTGTTTTATTGATTTGTAAAATGCATACACAGATAGAGGTATTGAATATGTCCTCTATTATTTGTACTGCTATCTGTATTTCTCAGAAGCTCTCGCTACAGGCTGTTTACCTATGGTATTATGGATGCTGTTTGTCAATGTTTGTAAGATTTTGTTTTTTAATGAAGGCTGAAAAGTTGTATGTGGAAGCAACAAACCTCAGAAAGCAAGCAATATAATAAAAAGTTGTGACAATGAATTATTTAACTGGTACTGATTGTGATACGTTAAAGGAATAGTTCACCAAAAAATAAAAAATAAAATTATCCCATGATTTACTTGCCCTCAAGCCATCCTATATAGGCTATATGACTTTCTTCTTTCAGCTGAACACAATCAGAGAGTTATATTAAATAATATCCTGGTTCTTCCCAGCTTTGTAATGGCATTGAATAGTTTTTGAAGCTCTAAAAAGCGCATTAATCCATCATAAATATAATCCATACGACGCCAGTGGGTTAATAGATGCATTCTGAAGTGAAGCAAGTGGTTTTGTAGGAAAAATATCCATATTTAAAACTTTATAAACTATAATCACTGGCTTCCGGTGTCATGACAAATCAGGTCCTTCCTTAAAATCGGCTCTCCACAAACTGTCAGTTAATAAATATCCTTAATTCGTATATATACAGATTATATTAATTTAAAATACCCATATCTTACAATATAATGCGTAAGAAAATGAATTAGTGCATAATAAAAACCAACTGAATGTAATTTCTTACACTTGATTAACTGTTAATTGATAATAATAATAATAATAATAATAGCCTATTAAGTGAAAATTGAACATCATTCATTTGTTTTATTTATAACTGAAATATTTGGACATTACACACTTAATTTCACATATTAAAGATGATTGTGAAGACATGTCGGGTAAGTGTAAATGCGTGTATCAACTAAGCTATCAGGCTAATCGGGTATCCGTATGCTATGCTAATACATAGCTAATTAATACAGAATTGGGCTACTTTTACACTGTTGCCGCAGGTTGTTTTTCATGTCCGCAGGCTGAAGCGACCCCAAATAACATGATATTTAGCCCCTGGAATGCAAATTTTAATAGAGGATTTTACCCCCGGAACGTGATTTTTGCCATGGGACCCCTACTGAAACACGATTGGGCTAGTTTTGGGCTAGATTTGAGTAACAATTGGGCGGGTTTTGTTGTTAAAACCTGGCAACCCTGGGGGGGTTCACGAGAGAGTCGAGAGAGTCTCATGTTCACGAGAGAGTCGAGTTCCGCCGGTGACACAACGTATGACGTAAGCATAGCATAAGCTTAGGTGAGAATGGACCAACTGCCAAGGTCAAGAATTTCGTTTAAAAATACATTCAATTTTGGTTTGTTTTTCAGGAAACCCTATCATATACCCACAGAACACTTGGAATATACGGCTCTTGTCGTATGGGATGAATATGAATAAACTGACCATTCTTTTCTGAAAATATTGGACATGCTCGCTCTTGCCAATTATTGCACTGCTTTTTTAAAATAAATTGCAGTATTTTTTTCTCATTTCTAATTTAAAGGGATAGTTCACTCAAAAATGAAAATTCTGTCATCATTTACGCATCATTTAGATATTTGTAACCAAGTAACCAAGATATTTGTAACCTTTGTAACCAAGAAGATCTTGCCCCCTATTGACTATAGTATATATTTTTTTTCCTACTTTGGTAGTCAATGGAGGGCGAGATCTGCTTGGTTACAAACATTCTTCCAAATATCTTCCTTTCTGTTCATTTAATCAACTCATACATTTTTGTTCTTGCCCTAAAAATAACAAAGAAGAGCATTCACCTGTTTGTATGCTGATTTGTTTTTTGTTTTTTTATCTCCAATCACCCAGAATTGCTATTAAGCAAAAACCATAAAAATATATATATTTTCTGTGAACTATTGTAACACATGTAGCCCAGATGCCAGCTGTCTTGTTCAGATTTCTAGAAATGGAAATATTAGTTTAATCCAAGTATAGCAACTGTTTTAACATATTTGAGTCATTGATGAATAAGGATTTTAAAAGTGTAAAAAAAAACACAATGGAGATATAATTAATAATTAACAGATATAACGTTTTATTAAGTGTTAACAATAAGATTATGTGTTTTTATAATCATTTATCACTGCTTTTGTCATTTTTTACAAGATGGACATAATTTGTCTCCAAAAAGTCATTCAGTTTAATCAAAGTTTCGGTTTTACCGAATGACACTTTTGGTTATACCATATGACGATATTTTCAAACAATGCTAACATAATGATATCTAGCTAGCAAAAGTAAAATCAAACATTTTATATGTAATACAAGTTTTTAAAATATTACAACATTTCCCATGTTTTATAGCTGTTGTACCGAATGACCTGATGTTTCGGGACATGCGTATGAGAATGAAAACATGAATTTTTCAAATAGTTAAGAGAGAGTAAGTCTGCGTCTCAATGTGCGTTCCATCCATCCTAAATATTATGTGACACTAGTAATATTCAATACTATTTAGGGCGGATATAGTAGATAGTATGCACATTGGGATGCAGGGTAAGTTACTTTGCTTCACGATCATGTGGTCCTTTGCAGGTGTCTGAATGATGTCACATCCTGTCACATGATATTGATCACATGACTTGATCCAAAATGTTCCCTTTATATTGGTTACTCCAAATGACATCAATGAAATTAATTTTTCCGGACATTCTTTCTCATAACAAAGCAACAACTTCTACACATAATTTTAATGTTGATATATGATGTTATAAAATCATGCCAGAATAAAAAATAAATACATTTTAAAATATTTTAATCACAAATGAAATGGCTGTATTGGCCTTTGGATGGTCAAACCGAACGACCTTTTGACAATTAAAAATTATTAAAATACCTTTATATTTAGCAAAATATAATTAAAACCTTTTGGATTCAATAAAAGAGATCTAGTTGTACATACTTTGGATGTCTTTGTTTTTTATCATTATTAAGGCTTTTTGACAAAAAAATGACCCGTCATTGACCCATTTACATGATGCATATAGAAATATGACCAATTCAGATTAATATGGAGATATTTTGTGCATGTAACCATGGTTGTTTGTCTGAAAATGAAAAAAGCGCCAGTTTGCAGGAGCTGATAGTCCATACAGTTAAATAATTAATATTAAAAAACGTATGCCATATGTGTCTATTTGTATATCTGTGTGCGGATATTTTTCACATAACACGTTATGTTGTTTTCTCCATCTGACTGTTATATATAGCCTAGCAGGGCATGTTTTCCTTTGTGCAATAAATAGGCTTGCTGAGGTTTGTTATTTGTTTCCACATACAACTTTTCAGCCTTGTGCTCAGCCCTGGGGGATTTGTGCCTCCCAGGGAACCTAAACACCAAATGGTCTTTTTGTGCTGTCTGCACGCAAACGTGTGTTAACCCAATCTCGCGAATCAATTAAAGCTGATTGCCAGTATGTCGCTTCTCATATCAGGCCGTGCACGGCAACGAATGGCGTGACTGCTGCGCACTTCTTGTCCCAGTTCCGTGAGAGAGGGCGATAAAGTATCAAGACACCTGACATGCAAGCAGCCTGTTATAGGAAATACACCCAGATTTGGGCTAAATGAAACTGAGGAGTGGGATGATCGTGACGTAACCCCTAATACATAAGAAGAAGACAGGAATATGAGTTTACCAGACGGTTATTGGCTAAGAATAGCCAACAGACTACGTACATTTTTGAAGGAGCAAGCTGAACTCGTGCGTGCCTGTGTGTTTAAGGATGGAGGAAGGGAGGTTTAAAAGCGCCCTTGTGAATCGATTTGCATGAGAAACGCAGAAGCGACCCGGCTCAACTCACGGCAACGCGTTGTGTTACACATTTGAGCGGCGGATGTCGTGACAATCCCCCGCCATATCAGTTCAAATAACCGCTGTGACTTACCGAACACAGTCACGCATCAAGCACAGGGGGCGTGGCCTCAACAAATGCGTCACAACCGCCATAAATCCTGCCTGTTCTTCTTTTTTTACAGTCTATGGTTCTTCACCACAAAGAAAATAACTGGTGTAAAATGTGAGCTGCATTAGGTGTTAATTGTTGCATTTACAGAAAACGTATTATTTGTAATTATTTTAATTATAGGCTATATATTATTTTGTTTGTCTTTGTGCATATATATATATATATATATATATATATATATATATATATATATATATATATATATATATATATATACACACATTATATAGTTACAAACAAAATAATATATAATTAAAATGAATTAAAATAATTAAAAATGTTTTCTGTAAATGCAACAACTGACATAGAACAAAATAATGTCAAACATTTAAGATTCTGCATTATTTCTAATATATATAAGCCCTAAAAGCCTTTAAGTGCCGTCTGAAATTTTCTTCTAAAATGACCATTTTTATCAAGCTTGTATGTTTATGTTCAGTTATTTCACTTTAATGGCAATGAAAAGGACCTATTAATTGCCATTAAATTGAAATTACTGAACCTAAATATATGAGCTTGATAAAAATGCTCATTTTAGAAGAAAATTTCAGACGGCACTGAGAGGCTTTTGCATCTGAAGTCTTTATATATATATATATATGAACAAATAAACAAGAAAAACAAAATTCAAATAATTGCAACAATTTTTATATGTATATATGTATATGTTACATTTTATTTTCATATTTTGTTTATATATATATATATATATATATATATATATATAGGGCTGTGGGTGTATATAGGGATGTGGGTGTACTGTGTGTAATTATTATATATATAAATACAAAGACATTCATGTATATATTTGAGAAATATTTACAAGTATATGTATTTATTTATATTTTATATAATTTATATTATATATATAAATAAAAATATTTTGTACATAAATAACATATTTCTCTTAAATATATATATATTAATTTGTGTGTATTTATATATACATATTAATTACACAGTACTCACACATGTATTATGCAAACTCAAACTTTTATTTTGTATGCGATTATTGTATTGAATGAATTCAGGAAGTTCTTGCTTTTTAATCAAATGACCAGACTGACCCCGAAGACAATACACATCAGAGCTGTAGTCCATGCTGAACAGCGTAATTAAAAAAGATTAAATAACAGGGCTGGACTCAACATGGTGACCTTAGACAAACTTTAACGCATTATGTCAATGAATGGATTAAAATTTCATTGTTAATCATTGACAGAGTGTGTCTGGAGTAGATAAACCATGGAAAAATCTAGCTAATGAGGATTTCCTGAATATCAAACCTATAAATCATCTGCCCCTCCATAACCATGAATCTCAAATAACATGTAACAGGCGACTTTAATGGGCTGTTTACACTTGATGAAACCGAGCACCATAGGATTATGTTTCACCTTTCATATTTTGAAAGTTGCAAACCCATGTGCTAACGTTCTTATTTGCATATTAATGAGGTCAGTAGACTGGATGCATGAAGCCTGTTTAAATAACCAAAGTAAGCACTATTTAGTTTATGATTGGTTGTCTTAATTTCCCCGTCGCTTAAAAAGAAGTCAAGCTGTGGCTAAACAATCAGCCTGTCAGTCAGTACTATAATTATTCCATTGCCTAAAATCTCTTCAGAAGATAATCAATCCACAATATAACCCTGCAACATTTTCCCATTCATAAGCATCGGGTTTTTGAAAGAACTCAATCTTCCTCTCTCTTTCAACTGTGACTGTTTTAGTGGGCCATTCTCCAGCCAGTCCTCCCAAATCTGATCTCTATCAGCACCTCTCCGTTAGGTTATCTCCACCAGACCACCCCTGATGTAGGCGGGAAAAGGGAAAAACAGTCCTCTAGCCCTGAAAGAAAGAGATTCCTCTGTGAGAAGGCAAACACTCTGAGTGACAATAGCTGCTTCTTTGCAGTGGCTATTGTGTGGATGTTTACTACTAAGCTCTGTGAGAGACTGGTGGGAAAGATTGTTGTGGAAAGAATCTAATCAAGCGTTTAAATGGGAGAAAGGGGGAATTAAATGGATTGATTGAAGCTGACAGTAAGGAAGTGGTAGTATGTGTCTGCTTGATTAGAATCTTCCACGTTAAATGTGACATAAATGTGTGTGATGCTGCATAATGATAAGGCAGGTTTCAGTTTGCGCCTCAGTATTAAATATAACTGATCATATCAGGACATTTGAAGCCCTGTTGAACAAAGACAGGTGACTTTTCATGATTGTTTCTGTGGAACAGGTTTATCTTGGTGAACGTTAAGGAGTTAGCATCAAACTTAATTTGCATCTGTTTAGTTTAATATTTCACAAGGTTCTTTGCATGCAATTTGACATTAATCAAGCAGTTTCATTTTAGACATGGTTCAGCATTATTGCAATGCATACTGTACACATACAACATTCAAGTCAGCATTACATATGGAAGCCTTAGAGTAAAAAAAAAAAAATTCTCACAATTCTGACATTATATGTCACAATATGAATCTATTGCTTAAACTTTCGCATTACTTTTTTTCTCAGAGCAGAAATTAAGCTTCTTGTGACATTGCATGTGACCCATGAAGTGGTTAAGTTGTTTTTGTTGATTATGATTAGTTTGCTGTTGGGCATGGTTGAATTTAAACTGCAGTTTCTAATTAGGAACTGGTTTCGAGCCCAAAGCCTCCACTTCACGCGAACATAAAACACTGACTGAATCACTTCTGGTCAACATCTCCTGATTATATCAGCCAAATGGAAATGAGAAATATGAAACTGTACACTCTAAAAAATGCTGGGTTGAAAACAACACAAGTTGGGTTGAAAATGGACAAACCCAGCGATTGGGTTAAATGTTTGCATAATTATTAGAGGCAACAATAATAATCAAAATGTGAACATTTATTAATAAGCAATTTAATGAATGTTTATTGTTTAATTATTGTTCATTAAACTTATTAATGTTCTTGTTAATTTCCAACATATTTTGGGTTCATTTTAAGTGTGCTATGCAGTCATTTTTAAACAATAGCTGAGTTAAATAAAACTACCCAGCAGGTTGGGCAAACATTTAACCTAACCACTGGGTTAAAACAACCCATTCACCAGGTTAAAACAACCCATTCGCCTGGTTAAAACAACCCAATTGCCGGGTTGAAACAACAACAATCGCCGGGTTAAAACAACCCAATTGCCGGGTTAAAACAACGCAATCACTGGGTTAAAACAATGCAATTGCTGGGTTAAAACAACCCAATCATTGGGTCAAAACAACCAATCCGCTGGTTAAAACCAACCAATCGCTGGGATAAAACAACCCAATCGCCGGGTTAAAACAGCCATTCGCTGGGTTAAAACAACCAATCTGCTGGGTTAAAACAGCCATTCACTGGGTTAAAACAAACCATTCTCTGGGTTAAAACCACCCAATCGCTGGGTTAAAACAACCAATCCGCTGGTTAAAACCACCCAATCGCTGGGTTAAAACCACCCAATCGCTAGGTTAAAACAACCCAATCACCAGGTTAAAACAACCCAATTGCCGGGTTAAAACAACCCAATCATTGGGTTAAAACAACCCAATCGTTGGGTCAAAACAACCAATCTGCTGGTTAAAACCAACCAATCGCTGGGTTAAAATAACCCAATCGCCGGGTTAAAACAGCCATTCGCTGGGTTAAAACAAACCATTCTCTGGGTTAAAACCACCCAATCGCTGGGTTAAAACAACCAACCCGCTGGTTAAAACCACCCATTCGCCTGGTTAAAACAACCCAATTGCCGGGTTGAAACAACAACAATCGCCGGGTTAAAACAACCCAATCGCCGGGTTAAAACAACGCAATCACTGGGTTAAAACAATGCAATTGCTGGGTTAAAACAACCCAATCATTGGGTCAAAACAACCAATCCGCTGGTTAAAACCAACCAATCGCTGGGATAAAACAACCCAATCGCCGGGTTAAAACAGCCATTCACTGGGTTAAAACAACCAATCTGCTGGGTTAAAACAGCCATTCACTGGGTTAAAACAAACCATTCTCTGGGTTAAAACCACCCAATCGCTGGGTTAAAACAACCAATCCGCTGGTTAAAACCACCCAATCGCTGGGTTAAAACCACCCAATCGCTAGGTTAAAACAACCCAATCACCAGGTTAAAACAACCCAATTGCCGGGTTAAAACAACCCAATCATTGGGTTAAAACAACCCAATCATTGGGTTAAAACAACCCAATCGTTGGGTCAAAACAACCAATCTGCTGGTTAAAACCAACCAATCGCTGGGTTAAAATAACCCAATCGCCGGGTTAAAACAGCCATTCGCTGGGTTAAAACAAACCATTCTCTGGGTTAAAACCACCCAATCGCTGGGTTAAAACAACCAACCCGCTGGTTAAAACCACCCAATCGCTGGGTTAAAACAACCCAATCGCCGGGTTAAAACAGCCATTCACTGGGTTAAAACAACCCAATCGCCGGGTTAAAATAACCCAATCGCTGGGTTAAAACAACCCAATCGCTGGGTTAAAACAACCCAATCGCCGGGTTAAAACAGCCATTCGCTGGGTTAAAACAACGCAATCCTCTGGTTAAAACCACCCAATCGCCGGGTTGAAACAACCCAATCGCTGGGTTAAAACAACCCATTCACTAGGTTAAAACAAACCATTCTCTGGGTTAAAACTACCTAATCGCTGGGTTAAAACAACCTATTCTCTGGGTTAAAACTACTCAGTCGCTGGGTTAAAACAACCCAATCACTGGGTTTGTCCATTTTCAACCGAAATTTGGGTTGTTATGAACAACAAAAAATACCCCATATTTTTTTTTACATTTGTATTGCACAGTGATTGTACTGCATAAACCTTTGAGAGAGTGACAGTGTCACAAAGTTCTGAAATAAACCCATTGTTTAAGACGCAGCCCAGGATCGGTAATTAAAGCACTGCTGGAAACACTGATTGCGGCTCCAGCCAACAGCAGTAAAAACGGCCGCTCATCATAGGGACATGAATGTGAGAGGAATTTGAAGTTCTCAGCCTTTTCTCTCCAAGGCGGATCATGAGAGGCTTCTTCTGCTTTAATTCAACACGCACACACATACATAGAATTCCGGTGACGCAGGTAGTGTGAGACTATGTGCCCTCACTGTTGCCGTGACAACCTGCCTGGGCTTGTTCTGTGCGAGTAGAAAGAGCAGCTCTCTGATGTTGGATCAGTTGAGTGGAGGGAGCCCATATTTGTACTTTGTCACCTGTTACCTCCTCACTGATCCCACTGCCACTGTCTTGCCGAGCAGGCGGTGTGTGGTGCTTTAAACGGATGAATGACACAAATGCATGTTTTAATTCCCTTTATCAACCACATCTCTCAGCTAACTCCTCTGAGAGGAAGACCTCAGCAATATTTTGGAAATATGATTATAGGATTTGAGGTCGTAACTTGGAGACAATTCTTCTGTGTCCGGGCCTGGTTTGGCCTCTATGTTCAAAGCTTGATTGGATTAACGCTATGCTCCTTTTTATAATGTCACCAAACACACTCAAAAGTGGCCTCTAGGGTGACAAACATTTGCTGTGGTCCAAACCAAGTCATGCATTTCTCTGGTTTATATAAGGTGCTGTGTGCCTCCAATGAAAACTGTTACCGCTGACTAAGACTCAGGAATGTTTTATGGTGTTAGAGACTCGATTGAGATCCCTCAGGTTAGGGGAAGTTACATTTGTAAGCAACACCCAGGCAGGCCAACACTTGACGCGGCGGCATGCATTCTGTACAGCACAGGCCTGGAATCCAGCTGGGCTTTTGAACACATTAGCTTAGCATTCAGGCTTTCGTAGGCAGTGTTGGGGAAAGTTCCTTTGAAAAGTAATGAATTACAATACTGCGTTACTCCCATAAAAAGTAACTAATTGTGTTACTTCGTTACTTTTTAAGGAAAGTCATTCTTTTGCATTACTTTTTCTCACCTGGGCTGGGCTTGTTTGTTTTTTTAATAACAAAAAAGTTCAATTTTTGGGCTAATGTAAAGGCCCTTTTTTACACCAAAATTGGCGAATAAAGCCCTGGGTACACTTTGTTTTTTTACGCTCACAGTTGAAAGCATAGCCTTACAAAGTATAGTTCACTTGACTCGTATGTATACACAGGCATTCAACGCATGTGCAGTTTTGAGCAATTTCTCACCACAAGTTACAACCCATGTAAATATCTTTGTATTCTTTCATGCTAGAGTTGTAAAAATGAGGGTACTTTCTAACGTCTTTGCACAATCTCTCATCTATGTAGGCCTCCATCTTTGCTGTAGCTTGCACGCGTTCCGGTCTGTTCTGTTCATGCCCATTTTCTTCGGCAACCTTGTTAATTGACGCCCCCAGGGCACAATTGCCATCTTGTGGTTAAACTAATTACTAAAAAAAATTAAATGCACGTGCAAGCTGCGCATACAAAGTAAGCGCGGTTACAAAAATTCGGTGGTATGTGTACATTATGCACATACTTTTCTGATGACGAAATTCGCGTCACGCATTGTACGCTGACCCTTACGTACACGTAAAAAGTGAAGTACACTTTGGCCTCAGTCTGAAGGAAATGCAAATGAATGCATGTACAGATAAGGGTGCAGCTCAAACAAACTTTTCAGCTGTGCTTCCATTCTGGATTGCAGAAAAATAGGATGCAGGAGAAGAAAGTTTAAAACTTACTTCAAGAATAAAATTTAAAAAATCTAAAGTCATTTTTGCTTATGGTTTAACTGAATAATCAATAAAAAGAGATTAAATGCATAAAATATATTTGTATTATTTATTTAATTATTGGAGGTTTGCGTAGTATTCTGATTTTGCTTTTCACTGATTTTATTCATTTTGAGGAATACTGAATCTTTTTTTGTGTGCAAGTGAGATGAGTAAATGCCTGCTCACATTAGTCTAGAACTACAATAACCATCACCTCGACACTTTCTTTCAACATGGGAACAGGAGATCTGTTGGTCAATAAATGGGAAAACAAAGTAACTTGCGTTACTTATTTGAAAAAGTAACTTGGATATTTTGTTGTAAATTTAAAAGTAATGTGTTACTTTAGGCTACTAGTTTACCTGAAAAAAGTAATTGTAAAAAAAAGTCAAAGTAAAAACTGATTACGTAACTCACGTTACCCCCAACACTGACTGTTCATAGGAACATACATTTAGGGAACAACAATGTGGAACTGCTTGTCAAAAGTTCGAACACACAATTTAAGTGTCTCAAGATTTCTTGCTGGAAATCTAGTTGCCATCCCAATATCACTATAACTAAAATGTGCACAATAGTAATAATTAAGGCATGAGCAGCTGCGTCCAAATATTCAACAGTATGCGAGTGTGTGGGAAAAGTATGACTTTAGCTAAAGAGTGTGTTTACACAGTTGTGCATTTCCAAATTATTTATTTTGTGTGTATTTAGTGTGACAATAAACATGTGTTTTCAGTGGCCTTTTAATTCACACTCTATGTTAATCAGGTACATCCTGCAAAGCATAAACATTTTTGTTTTCAAATGCAAACGTCCTGTGAATCACAGTGGTGGCATGTTGATCAGCCCTGATTCTTGTGATAACCAGAAACTGTGATGCAAGAGTCGACTCTACCCTGCAATTTTATCTGCAGAGATCATTTCCTTTACGAGAGATGCAAGTTCTTTTTACCCCCGTGCAGTTCCTCATTCACCCTGCCCTCTCGGTGTCAGTCTTATTTCTTCTCTTTTCCAGCATGGTCATGGGTGGGAGGGATGAGTGTTATGCACATACTGCCGGGGCGTATGCATTCTTGCAGGGCTCAGCATCCTGTTCCTTTTGTCTCCACCTCCAGCACCAGTCTCAAGCTGTGCGGCACGTACGCTGCCCCTGGCTTCACACCTCCCCCCTCTTTTTACCCTTCCTATGGGCACCCAGCATATTCCAGAACCTCCTATTGCTCCAGTCAGGAAATGGTACCAGGGGCTTGTCACAACCAACAACCCTGCCCAGCCATGAACCAAGTGCTCATGACGATACACAGGCAGGGCTGCCTCCCTGGAGGTAGGAGTTTTATGATTTCTTTCCAATTGGCCTGCATAGTGCTTCAGACACAAGGGAGCAAATAACATAAAAGGGCAGTAGAGGCCCAGTAGAAGACCCTCAGAATGAAACTATACTCTGCTTGCGTGATCATAAAAGCATTTCGTTTCACTCCCAAGATGTATGCGTGTATGGTTGCAGTTGTGTTCAAATCCATCAGGCATTAAACACAGGCTGAGATCTCTTCAGCCTCCTCACATTTGCTCCACCTGTATACACTAGCAATGAGCCTCACTCATCCTCCTCCTTCCTGTTCTCCATTCTTCCCCCTGTCCTCGCCTTGCCTCCAGCCCTAATCCTCCAGATGGATTTTCTGAGAGAACAGAACCAACTGAAAGCACAGACTGTCAATAGAGGTTGAAACGGTACTAAATAATCATCATGAAAGTAGTAATGTTTCAGGACAGCTAACCTACTGAGTAAGCAATTCATTCACATGTATTGCACAACACCCAAGATTTACTGCTCAGTAGGAAGTGTGTGTGAGTGAGCTATCAGCATAAAACAGGGAAATGGAAGCAGAGCTCTGGACTTAGAAGTACATGATAACCTGTTGGCCTCTGGATAGAGCCGCTATATATTCATCAGTCCAATTCAGACTCCTATCAAGTTCTTGCCCAGCAAATGAGTCCATTTCTGGATAACCTTGGTTCTAACCTCTCTGCTCCCCCTACCTCCTGCCTGACCTACTTTAAAATCCAATTAGAGAAACAGACAACGACAGGTAGATGGCCCAAAGAAAAGTGAAAGAACAACTTGATTGCTCCGTCAAACTGCCAAGCCCTTCAGAATGCTCTTTCCCCACAAGAAGAAAAAGAGATAAAACAGAGAAAAGGGCAGTAGATAAAAGAAAACGAGATGGCAAGATGAATTGGAAGCGTGCAAAGAAGAAATCCAGCAGGAAAATCCTGAGCTTGACCATGCATGGAAAACTGGCTGTTAAAGCCGCCTTCTTTAGGGCAGAAAGCAGAGGTCATGCAGAGCAGGGCTGGGTTTAAGGTCACACTAAGTTCAGGGCACAATCTCCTTCCCATATTTGGCCAGTCCCTGTTGCTCTTAAGGGCTTATGGCAGAAATTTCAAAATGATGAAAAAAGTGATCTGGAATGTTCATTGGTTGCAGCTGGGCGTCATTGGAGCAATATGGAACTGGGTTGAGCAGGAAGTACGGGGATTCAAGCATCATAGAGCTCTCTGTGAGCTCTTTCTGGTTTCCCCCCGAGCCTAACCCTCCTCTAAGAAGCAAACAAGAAGTCAAATATTTGAAATCAACATAAGAAGTCAAATATCTGAAATCACGCACATTCTTTGCCTGTCTCTTCCAGACACACCTTAAACAAATATGTCTCTCTCCGTTGTGAGATTTAGCAATTATTTAGCAATCTGGTAAATAGGAAGTATTGTAGGGAGAGAGGGACTGCTTCCTGTCATCCAGTGGATGTCTGGCAAGTAATTCAAAGTTGTGCCCAAGGGCTCACGTCTTTGATTGCAGCTCTCCATGGCGTTAGGGGATAAAGGTCCGGGCAGAAAGAGAACGGGTAGTGGGGAGAGAGGAAGGGTAACAGCCCTAACTGCCAATGCCTTAAGTTCCTGTTTACAGGGTCACATCACAGCAGGTTGTAATCAGTGCCTTCCCTTGAGGGGAGACCCTTCTTGTCTTCTCTCTGCTGACTGTCCTTCCACCCACTTCAGTTATTCCAGACTCCAGGACACAAAACGATAGGAGCTAGTGATAATTCCACAACGGCAGTCAGGCAGACAAACATCACCTGGCTTTTGTATGGGTTCCAGAGCTGTTTGTCAAGCAAACTGATGATGCCATATCTCATTCTGTGATTCAGTTCAATCAACCTTTCTTTAATACTGAAAAAGACTTTTCATGTGCAAAGATGTGTAGAGTTCACACTACGAAACGAAAGAAGGGTTGGAGCAGGGGTTGGGTAGAGTGTGATAAGGAATATCAGCAGATACTTCGAGGGACCTGTTGTTTCCTAGGGTGGGGAGGGAGTTCCCTTGCTGCCTTCTTTCTCTTTCCAGTACCCTGGGATTCATTAAGTATGGAACTTAGGAACCCAGAGTCCTCTGGAGAGAGAGAGGGCAAGAGAGAGAATGGTGTCAGTTAAAGGGATAGTTAACCCATAAATGAAATTTACTCACCCTCAAGCCATCCTAGGTGTATATGAAAATCTTCTTTCAGATGAACACAATCTGAGATATATTTAAAAAATATGCTGGCTCTTCCTAGCTTTATAATGGTAGTGAATGGGAGGTCTGTTTCGAAGCCCCAAATAAATGCATCAATCCATCATAAATATAATCCATACAGCTCCAGGCGGTTGTGCTTGTCTGAAAGAAGACAGTCATATACACCTTAAAGAACAATCACATCTAATTGCTTGGTTGGTTGATAAGAGTGAACCATTCTGTAACAGTTAAATCCCTGCCGTGAAATGTTACCATTTTATTAGTGTCTGACTTTCAGTTCCCTGATGAAAAGACCAGCTTAGCTTAGCACTGACTTTTTCCTCTGAATGCCTTCAATATTGTGATGTCAACTCAATGTAACTAGATAAACACACCTGTCATTTTGTTTTTTTATTTAAACATTGGCTCCACCCAGGGCCGTAACCACCATAGACATATGGTGGTTAATATCCAATGATACTCAACCTTTTTATGAAATTTCAGTGTTTTGAATTGAAAATATGCTATTATTTACATGATTAATGTAAATTATTCCCCTACACACAAAAAATTTGGTCCCCCGATTGTTCATGGTTACGGCCTTGGCTCCGCCCATGTAACAATTGTTAGATAACCACTGGTTATGATTAGAAAGGTCAGAGGTAAATTCAGTCAAAGATAAAATTGTGTGCAATGTTAAATTTGAACGTCACATTACGACGCTTTACCTGCCATATAAACAAACACCAACTTCACATCAGTTACATTCTCTTTAAATTGATTTTATTTACTTGTTACATTGACTAACATAAATAAACAATTTATTTATGAACAAAAGGCACACAGTTCAAATATAAACAAGGAGGACATATTTACAACTTCGAACAAATAGCAAGTATGGAACGTGAATGGCAGCAATGGGAACGGTGAGTCTTTTGGGGAAAATAATAAGAATGTGAAGCTGCAACAGCCTCAAGTCCGAGTGTCAAGCAATCAACGGGCCTCCTACTAAAGCGTGTTCCAATCCATGGTCAGCCAAGGAACCCATAGCAGAGACACTCGTTCGCACACATGATTCACTCACTAAACTGTCCAGCACAGAGGAGGGACGCCACACACACATACACACAATCCCCATTTGTATTCACAGGGGTATGAGAAGATGGGCACTGAAAGGAAACCCTCACACAGGATTGAGGGTGGGAACCATATCCATATGTATCCCATATGATCCGTGAGTTCCATTCAGAGTGCCGGCGCACAACCACTTCTGTCTCTTTTCGAGCTGGCCAAACGTGCGCACAAGTCTCAAGTCTCATGTGCAGGTATCCAGATGTGCAGCGCTCTTCAAATAGCCACTGTATTGCTCACCTCTTCATACTGAATGATGAAGTATGGATAACTCTGATCATCATTAAAGATGACAAAGATCTGTGGGTCCATCCAGTTGTCCACGCAGGAGTCAAATAGGTCGCTGGAGGCATCTCTTGGATTCAGGGGAGGTGGTCGGCGCATGGAAGGGTTGCCCACGGTGAACTTGCCTGTCAAGACTTTGGCCAAGAACATGTAGTGCACACCGCGGGGAGAGCGCTTGGAGAAGTTGTGGGAATAGACAGCCTTGCGCGCGAAGTAGCTGCCTTGGCCGAACATGGTGGCGTGCTTGCCGCACACACGTGGGTCGAAGTTGTGCTTACAGATGCCCTCCACCACGTCCTGGGACGTGCCGTGGAACAGGTGACGTTCGTTCAGCATGCGGTCCATCTCTGTCATGCGCCGTGACATGTACTCCTTCTTCCTATAAAGAGAAGAAGAAACAGACGTTTCAATTAAACATTGATATAAAAAAGGCAACACAAATAAGAGAGGAGTTTGCATCCGACAAAAGCAAAGACAGAACAGACACAGACTGTAAGAAAACCAGGATTCAAACCAGTTGGCCAGTAACTTTGTTAAGAACTGCAACATAATACATGGTTTTCATCAAATTGCAAGAACAATAATTGGATGCAAGTAGATGACTGATTTAAAGTAAAAACATACAAACCATCAACTAAAGAAAACATCTGTCACAACCTTCTAAAGAGTCAAATGTAGTATAATGAGTTTATTTAGGACACCTAAATGTGAATGACAGAGACTAGGGATACATTATTAAAATTCAAGTTGATACTGATAAGCCAATAGGCCAGATTTAGAGATTTTAAACAGTGCAAATTTGCGTGAGAGTGCAATTCTAAAAAAGCACAGATGGGAGTGGAAAGTTTTGGACATGATCTACTGACGACGCGGAAATTAAAGAACACAGACACAAGTCGGATCATTTCCATAATGACCAACACAATCTACTTACTAAGAGCAGCACATATTAGCATCTGGTTTAAGACATGCTTTTTTGGGCGTTAAATAACGCCGCAAATTGACTAGCACAAACCTTATTAAATCAACTTGCATGATTCATTTAAATACTCTCCTCCCATAAATTTTGAGTCTAAAAAGGAAACTCCTACAAATGCATATGCAATAAGGTGTGTCAATGCCTTTTCAGTGCTAATTTTTCACTGGGTGTCTTAATAAATCCTGACAGTAGTTTTTTAACGCCAAAAGAGACTTTGCGCCGGCGCAAGCTGTTAGTAAATCTGGCCCTAACAAAATCTATAATCAATCACTGTGAATTTAGGCATCAAAAACATTACAATGTTTACTGCCTGGACAAAAAAAAGTTGCTGTTTGGATTTTCATACAGTAATTGTTGACATTAGGGTTCAAAATTAACTTGTTTGCCACATCTGCCAATGGCAGGTGAATTGAGAAGATTTACTAGCCATGAAGTTGTAATGGGAAAAGAATAAGATATGTTTTCTCTTGACCAAAACTGATGCACTTCTTGGTGGAAATTTCCATCAAGAGTGGCATAATTTTTGGTGAAGATATTGTATTGACAATGCAAGAGTCAAGCATTCTCTAAAGTCTACTCCAGCACATCCCAAAGACTTTCAATGAATTTAAGGTCTGTATGAAAATGATTCCCAACCATTCTTTCACAATTTGAGCCTAATAAATCTTGGCTTTGTCATCCTGGAATATGGCCATGATGTGTGTTCATACATGGTTGTTTAAAAAATGAAAAGCTACACACTACATCAATTAGAGTTAGAAGAACTGTTCCTAAACATATACTACAATACACTGCAATAATGATCCAATCATAGACTCTTAGCAACTTTTTTTTTTTTTTTGGCAGGGCAGTGTATAATATGAAAATGGATATTTTGAGACTTACTAAATACTACATTTAACATTCTTCTTAATTATGCTAGGTAAAAAAAAAAAAACATCCTATTTCTTTCCCTTTACAACTTCATGGCAAGTAAATCTTCTCAATTCATCTGCCATTGGCAGGTTTTGAACCTTGTCAACAATTACTGTATGAAAACCTCTAGGTTAAAAAACCCCCAAAACTTTCTGTTGTGTCAGAGCACGCCAGCTGTCCTTGCACAAAAACAAGAAAACAAGCCAAACTCTGGAGTGCTCAGCCGGTCAAATGGAAACAGAGAAGTGAGAGGGTACAGAAAGGGTGAGTGAACAGATGAGCGTCAGGGACCCGAGTGAACCCAGTCAGCAAGAGGCCTCCATTAGTCCGAGTCTGTGCTTCTATTGTTGTGGGCAGAGGGGACGCGAGGTCAGCCTGGCTGAGAGAAACTGTCTGATCAGTATGTGACACCGCCTGGCCCTAACTGACCTTATGTGACCCTACAGTCACTGACCAGGCCCAGTTGTCACAATCATGGACTGACACGCTCACGCACACGTTGCCTGGGAGTAGTGACTCCATATGCGTCAGTGAAGTCATCACTCGTGTTGTTTCAGCTTCTCCTTTCATCTCCTTTAAGCTCTTTTACACCAAGCCACATTGCCATCAGTCTGTTTTGTTCTTTCTTTTACTGATGCAAACAAATCCTCTTTCATGCTGCTTACTCAGTGACATTCTCTCATTGGCCAACACCCTGGAAATACTCTGAACTATTGTACAAAAGATCTTCACCTGCTCCAGCATATGAACACGCCAACCTTTATTCCTTCAGCTCTCTTTCCCAGGCTACTACAATAGGTGCTTGCAGGGAAGAACTAATTGTTGGATTTGCCAAACTTTCAGAGGTTCATAGCATTGAATCATTGAATGATATTCAAGATTTTTGTTTGAGACACGTAGTAGCATGTAAATAAATTATCCACACCTGTATATTCAGCTCTCAGCGATATATAGGATTTCAGATTTACTGTCCCAGAAAAGGGATACATGGATGTTTTGCATATTACAGACTATCCTGGTCTAAGTAGATGGTTATTGGCTAGAATAAAAGAATTTTTTTAGTGTTTACATTTTTTTTTTAATGTTTTACAGAATTTGATAATAGTACTGTATTATTATACGTTCTAAAGTCTGTCTAAATTCAAAAATCTTGAACTATTCTATTCTAGTTTTTTCATGATACAAGCATTTCAGTAGTTTTTAACAAAAAGAAATAAAAACCATAGTTTATGGTTTAATTTAGTTAAAAATGCATATGTAATTGCCCCTTTAAAGGGGTCCTTGATTATGATTTCACTTTTTAAAATTTAGTTAGTGTGTAATGTTGCTGTTTGAGCACAAACAACATCTGCAAAGTTACAACGCTCAAAGTTCAATGCAAAGGGAGATATTTTCTTTTACAGAAATCGCTTTTTAAGGACTACAACAAACGGCTGGTAGGGACTACAACAAGCTTCTTCCCGGGTTGGTGACATCACAAAGTTTGCACAAAAGATGAACATGACGACACATGCTAGTGGATGAGTTGAATCAACTCCACAGCAACTACATAAATTTATCCACTAACCATTCAGAAACGTCTAAAAGTTGTAACTTCTTCCTGAGTCTCCTCATCAGTGTCGACTCCGGTTTGAACAATGTAAGGTTGAACACCGTTACTGACAATCCTCATTTTGGCTGCGTGAGATTCTCCAGCTTTGTTGTTGTTGAGCTGTTAAAGCTCCGCCCTCTTCTGGAATGGGGGCCGGAAGCAGCAGCTCATTTGCATTTAAAGGGACACACACAAAAACGTTGTGTTTTTGCTCACACCCAAATAGGGGCAAATTTGATAAGCTTTAATAAATGATCTGTGGGGTATTTTGAGCTGAAACTTCACAGACACATTCTGGAGACACCAGAGACTTATATTTCATCTTGTGAAAAGGGGCATAATAGGTCCTCTTTAATAGTCGTTAGAAAAAAAAGAGGGAGTCATTATATATTTAAGGGTCCTTGGCTTGAAAAAGTTTAAAAACACCTATGCTAGACTACCAAGATTTAATATACCTAATCTGTCATGTCTGCTGTCAAAGACAGCAATCACTCCAGCAATGCAGTACTAGACACAGAAATATGCAAGGATTAATCTAATCGGTCGCATACTTAACACACCACATGAGTCAGCACTAACTCTTTCTTCCTGACTCATCCCTTTATTGTGACCTATCGTCCGCAGCTGAGGGGGACGAAACCGTATTTCCATGACAATGTCTTTTTAAAGTACAGCAAGGCCTCACCACTAGCACCCTTTCCTCTCTCACTCACTTCCTCTCTTCCACATTTCACACGCTGAGAAGTTCACCTCACGCACCAACCACACAAACACATCTGTTTCCGACCAACAAAAACTTAGTAAGAACCGTTAGCGTGGTTGACACCTAGCAGCACGAACGCAAACATCAAAGCCTCAGAGTCTTGCGCAGGGGTGGGGCTAAATATTCACTTTACAGATGTTTATAAAACACAGATTTGTCCTGATAACCTTTCATTGTCTTTGTCCGTAATGTCAGTGTTTACTAAACACTGCTTTTGCTCCTGGATACATAGTCTAAACAGCTTTGCACAGCATAAAGAATAGTTTGAGAATCTCCTACCACACCTTTTGTACTTCTCCCATAGGAAGGGGTTTTGAACACGGAGGATCTTCAGGATGCGGAACTTGGTCTCAGACACGGTCTTGTGGAAGAGGCTGTAAACGGTCCGGTAGCTGCGGTCATCCCGGGAGACGGGCACCTGCAGGAAGTCCTGACTGGTGTTCATGGGTAACCAAGTCTCAGGGTACACTTTGGAGGGAGTGCTTGACGTCGGAGAGAGAGGCTGGTTTCCAGAACTTTCCAGGGAGGAGAGAAATGTTGAGGAAAGGCCACCGAGAGTCCTAATGAAGAGAGGAAAACATGGTGTCATTAAGAGATTAAATGATGAAATGTGCAGAAATAAACAGGGTTACATGTTACATAATCAGGATACAAAAATCTGGCAACTGTAATTCATTACAGTTATGTCGAAAAACAAAGTAATCCGATTACTGTTACATTTTGTAAAAAATGGGATTACTATCAGGATTACAACGGTTTCACTTAAAGCTAAATAAATTAATATTTTGACATCATAACGCTATATTGACATTAGTGATGTGCGGATCGCGGTTACGACTGCAGATAATCTGGGATCCGGTAATCACGTGACCCACAAACTGGTGCATGCACAATCATTCTCCTAAATATTGCTTTTTAATGACTTTATTTACATGTGTGACCTTAAAGGAATCCAAAAGTAATCAGATTACATTACTTTCATATTGTGGTGCTTGGATTACATTACTGAATACTTTTTTTGGTCCCACTTTATATTAAGTGGCTTTAACTACTATGTACTTACATCAAAAAATAAGTACAATGTACTTATTGGGTTCATATTGAATTGCAAAACACTTTTGCTGCTATTGAGGTGGGATACGGGTAAGGTTAGGGACAGGTTTGGTGGTATGGGTAGGTGTAAGGGATGGGTCAACAGTGTAATTATAAATGTAATTACAGGAATTATTTACAGATGTAATTACATGCAGGTGTTTTTAAAATATAAGTACAATGTAAAAACATGTATGTACACAATAAGTGCATTGTATCGAATTATTAATTTAAATGTAAGTACATAGTAGTTAAGGCCACTTAATATAAAGTGGGACCCTTTTTTTTATGAAGTAATTTGTAACTGTAACACATTACATTTTTAAAGTAACCCTCCCAACCCTGGAAATAAATGAATAAAATCAAGACAACTGAATTGTGAAATGACAGTCTACTGAAATATTGGTATTGCGTTGTATTATTATCCCCCAAGAGATAAACTGGGAGAAAGTCCAATTTAAACTCAGGGCATGTTTATGGGAGTCTTGATGTCATGTGTAACAGTCTAAACGTTACCAAGTTTTTTTTTGTGTGTATTTTTCTTTTTATTGAATTAAGGGTTATATCGGGGTCAAAGGTAATGTCACTTGGAGCTGCCTGAGGGCGCTAGCGCACTATAGCTACCATATATAAGCCCTAGTTACCTCCGAGCAAGTCAAGTTGTTTGGTAGAGGGAAACCGCATGGGTGGTTGAACTGACGCTACCTAATTCTACTCGTATTAATGTCCTGTTTTGAGAACTCGTTGAGAGTTTACGCTCAATGTGAGTATTTTCCAACTATGACTTGTTATAAGTGTAAACGCATTTGACTGATGGGAACTATTCTGCTTTCTTTTGTAGAAAGGACTTTCTTTTTGTTTCTCCTACCTCATATTTAATTGCATTGCTGTCGCAATAATACTCGTGCACGTCTCCAAGGTAGCATGAGCAGTTGAAAAGGAAAAGACCACGCGGTAGCGAGGCTACGGCGCGTGGCCTAATCAACTCAGCGTTTCCCAGAGAGTCGCCAAAAGCCGCTGACTGTCTTCTGTCTTCACTCCTCACTCATTGGATTTATCATTGCGTCGCTCTCAAAATACATCGTGGATTTACACTCATCTCATCGCTCATCATTCCAGCTCATCTACAGTTGATCATTGACGATAAGTTTCATTCATTGACTGCAGAGACAGAGTTTTTTTCTTATGGTTTATTTTTGTGGCAATTATATGCACTGGTGTGAATAAAGAAGAGTAAAATGTATATTTGTTTGGTGAAGTGGTTTTAAATTTCAGTACCGATTGAATTTCTGTTGAACCCCCTCAGAGTAATATCTTTTAAAAAGGGGAGGTATTACAGAATGGCGCCCGAACAGGGACTGTTTTGAACTTTTACGGAGTCCCTTATTAAAAAAAAATATAAATTTCAATGGTAATTGAAAACCCTTCATAAACAAATATATTTAGCCATCATCTGCATGCAATGGAAGAGAGAGTGCCCACCGCTGATTATTCAGATGAAGCTTTCGTGCAGCGTAGAGACCCTGTAACGAATCTCATAGATACTTTTAGTGAGTTGTATTTAGATTCAGAGGAGGAAGAAAGGGAAAGTGGTGAGCATTTTGTTAAATCTGACGACGACTTACCATTATTGATGAACTAAGTCAGAGCATTGTGGATTGTTTAAAGCGACGAGATAGACAATTAGAGCAACAGTTCAAAGCTATTAAACCCATCATGTCCACTCCCGTGCATTCCAGCACTGCTGCTCATAAGATGTCTCAAACACCATCCAAGATTGCTTCAGTTTCTCAAGACACCACAAAGCAAGTAACATATCTTTCTTCATCATCGTCTCTCCCTACTGTTAAACTTGAACTGCCTACTTTTAGTAATTTGGATTCAGAAGACCCCATTGATTTCATTGATCGTTTTGAAGAGTACAATGAATTAAGACCTCTGCATTACGAAGAGTTGTTAGCAGCGTTATCTGTGAGTCTTAGGGGTACTGCTAAAAGTTGGTGGAGAGCTGAGAAGCATAATATTACAGATTGGCCATCTTTCAAAGAAAAGTTCCTGTTTTCGTTTCTGAATGAAGACCACAAAGAAGTTGCTGCTCAGAAATTGGCAAGTTACCGACAAACAGTTAACGAAAGCATAAGAGACTTTGCTTTTAACTACAGAGCGATGTCACTAAAGATTAATCCTAGGATGTCTGAAAATGAGCTAGTGCAAGCAACGTTGAGAAACTGCAATCCTCGATTGGCTTCACTGTTGAGGGGAACGGCAAAGACAATTGATGATCTTGTTCGTCTCGGCACGCAAATAGAGAAGGACTGGGCAGAGAGCAAGAGAAGATGGAATCAAGGTAAAAATGAGGAGCAGAAGAAGAAATCTTCAGGTGGAAAAGGTCAGCCAAATCGCCTAATGCTTATGGATCCCACTTTTAGCTCTCAATGTAACAATGTGCTGCAAGCTCCTATAATTTTAAATCACTCATACTTCAATGCTGTAATTGATACAGGAAGCACCTTTTCTTTGATACAGCAAAAAGTATGGCAGAGATTGAGGAAGAAGGATGAGCAATTGACCAGAAGTGCTCAAGCGTTCATGCTCGCTAATGGCCAGAGTCAGAAAACTCAGGGTAAAGTACTCTGGGGATGTGAAATATACGGAGTGAAACATGAGGTCACATTTTATGTGATGGATGATATGAACTTGGCTGTTCCTGTCATCTTAGGATTGGATTTCCTCAAAGAAGCCAAACTAACTATCGATTTTAATGCCTCCTGTATATACTTGCCTGATGCTACCTCCAGTCACCCAATGTGTTTTAATAAAATGCATGAACATGCTGCTGTCCAATTTTATGCTGCACAAGGAGAAGACGAGATGATTCACGAGGAGGAAACGTTGAAGCTGATCGACCAAGCGGGGGAAAACTCGCATGCTTCAACCGAGGTAAAGAGTCAATTGAAAGCTCTCATGTGTGATTGGCCTTCAGTATGTACCCACAAACTAGGTCGTACTAACCTTGTTAAGCACGAGATTAAAACTATTGATGAACTTCCTTTAAGAAAGAGACCATACAGAGTCTCTAAGACTAAAAATGATTTTATTGAAGAGCAGATTAAGGAGTTGCTTCAACTAAAAATCATTAAACCTTCTACGTCTCCGTGGGCTTCACCTGTGGTGGTTGTAGATAAAAAAGATGGAGGATCCCGGTTATGCATTGATTACCGTGGTCTTAACGCAAAAACTCACCTCGATGCATATCCGATGCCTCAGATCACGGATATTCTTGATTCTCTCCAAGGAGCCAAGGTGTTTACCACGTTGGACTTAAAGAGCGGATACTGGCAAGTTGAAATGGATCCTGCAAGTATGGAGAAAACTGCTTTCATTACTGCTTCAGGGCTATATGAATTCTTTTGTCTTCCTTTTGGCCTTAAAAACGCCGCAGCATCTTTCCAACGTCTGATGGAACAAGTTCTCAGAGCGCATAAGAACAAATGTTGCATGGTCTATATCGATGACATTATTGTATACTCTCCTGACATCCAAACACACCTGCACCATCTCAAACAAGTGTTTTATAGTCTGCACAAGGCTGGTCTCACGCTGAACCTCAAGAAGTGTAAGTTCATCTGTTCTTCACTTGACTACTTAGGCCATACCATCACAGCAGATGGAGTCAAGGTGAATTCAGAAAAGGTGGATGCAATCAGAACGTATCCAACTCCCAAGTCCTTAAAAGAAGTACAAAGATTTCTAGGTCTTGCAGCATGGTACCATCGTTTTATTCCTGAATTCTCCACTAAAACAGCACCTTTACATGCACTGAAGAAGAAAGAAATGAAGTGGAAGTGGACAGACGAGTGCCAACGTTCATTTGACCTCATCAAAGATGAACTCACTAGAGCACCTGTTTTAAGTACCCCTAACTTTGATTCTTCTTTTAAAGTACAGACCGATGCAAGTGATGTGGGCTTAGGAGCTGTATTGACCCAGGAAGTGGATGGACAAGAGAGAGTTATTGCATATGCATCTCGTTTGCTCAGAGGTGCTGAAAAATCCTATTCGACATCAGAGAAAGAGTGTCTAGCTGTAGTATGGGCTGTAGAGAAGTGGCACCATTACCTAGAAGGCAGAGCTTTTGAGGTAATCACAGATCATGCATCCTTAGTCTGGCTTTTCCAACATCCAAAACCCTCATCCAGACTGGAAAGATGGACGATCAGACTACAAGGATATCACTTTACTGTAAGGTATCGAAAAGGACAATGCAATGTTGTACCGGATGTGTTATCCAGAAGAGATGAGGCTGAATCACCAGCTGTGTTATTGCACACACCAGCTAAACATGGTTTTAATACTGTCACTTGTGATCTGCCTTTGGACTTGTCAGAAGTTGCTGATGAACAAAAAAATGACCCAGAGTGCCAAGAGATCATGGTTAAGGCAAAGACCCAGAAAACCACAGATCTTAAGAGAACGCACTATGTTTTAAAAAATGAGGTTTTGTTTAGGAGTGTTCCAGACTCCAAAGAAGGCCAAAGGTTTCAAATTGTAGTCCCTGCAAAACTGAAGGAAGTAATGTTAACTTATGCACATGACAGCCCCCTGAGTGGTCACTTGGGTAAATTCAAAACTCTGATGCGACTTTTAGAATTTGCTTATTGGCCATCGATGCGTTCTGATGTATGGCAGCACTGTAAAAAGTGTGAGAAATGTCAACAGCATAAGCCCACTAACTTAAAACCTGCAGGCGGTCTACAAAGCGTGCCCATAGTCGAGCCTGGATATATGCTTGGCATGGACATCATGGGACCATTTCCACGGAGCACCCGCCAGAATGAGTATCTTCTGGTTATAGTGGACTATTTCACTAAATGGGTAGAGGTTTTCCCCATGAGAGCTGCTAAGGCTACAACCATTGTACGGATTCTCATAGAGGAGATTTTTACAAGATGGGGAACGCCAGCCTTCATCGTGTCTGACAGAGGTACGCAATTTACCTCAAACCTCCTGGACCAAGTATGTAAGCAGTGGCAGGTAACACAAAGACTCACCACCGCCTACCATCCTCAGTCAAACCTCACTGAACGGGTCAATCGAAATTTAAAAACTATGATTGCCACATACGTCGAACAAAATCACCGTACCTGGGATCAGTGGATATGTGAGTTCAGATTTGCACTAAATACCGCATGGCACGAAAGTACAGGGTACTCACCTGCTGAGATAGCACTAGGAAGACAGCTGAAAGGTCCTCTGCAGAGAGCCTTACAGAATCCTCCGGATCCTGACCAACCAGCCTATAGTATTTTAGAACGCCAACAATTTCTATACGAGTCAGTAAGAGAGAATGTAGAGAAGGCACAAACTAAACAAAGGAAATACTACAACCTCAAGAAAAGAGCTCAAAACTTCAATGAGGGTGATTTAGTTTGGGTGCGGACACATCCTCTCTCGCGTGCAGACGATGCTTTTATGGCTAAGATCTCACCTAAATGGAAGGGCCCAGCTAAGATTGTGAAAAAGCTAGGTCCTGTAAATTACAAGGTAACCATGTTATCTGAGCCTACTCAGGGTGACACGTATCATACCCAGAATTTAAAAATTTGCCATGGGTCAAATTTTTGGTCCACGGGGAGGGGTATGTAACAGTCTAAACGTTACCAAGTTTTTTTTTGTGTGTATTTTTCTTTTTATTGAATTAAGGGTTATATCGGGGTCAAAGGTAATGTCACTTGGAGCTGCCTGAGGGCGCTAGCGCACTATAGCTACCATATATAAGCCCTAGTTACCTCCGAGCAAGTCAAGTTGTTTGGTAGAGGGAAACCGCATGGGTGGTTGAACTGACGCTACCTAATTCTACTCGTATTAATGTCCTGTTTTGAGAACTCGTTGAGAGTTTACGCTCAATGTGAGTATTTTCCAACTATGACTTGTTATAAGTGTAAACGCATTTGACTGATGGGAACTATTCTGCTTTCTTTTGTAGAAAGGACTTTCTTTTTGTTTCTCCTACCTCATATTTAATTGCATTGCTGTCGCAATAATACTCGTGCACGTCTCCAAGGTAGCATGAGCAGTTGAAAAGGAAAAGACCACGCGGTAGCGAGGCTACGGCGCGTGGCCTAATCAACTCAGCGTTTCCCAGAGAGTCGCCAAAAGCCGCTGACTGTCTTCTGTCTTCACTCCTCACTCATTGGATTTATCATTGCGTCGCTCTCAAAATACATCGTGGATTTACACTCATCTCATCGCTCATCATTCCAGCTCATCTACAGTTGATCATTGACGATAAGTTTCATTCATTGACTGCAGAGACAGAGTTTTTTTCTTATGGTTTATTTTTGTGGCAATTATATGCACTGGTGTGAATAAAGAAGAGTAAAATGTATATTTGTTTGGTGAAGTGGTTTTAAATTTCAGTACCGATTGAATTTCTGTTGAACCCCCTCAGAGTAATATCTTTTAAAAAGGGGAGGTATTACACATGGTTAAACAGAGGTCAGGGCTCAGTCCTGTGACTCAATATGATATCTAGCAGGTAATCGTTATCCCTCTAGTCAGTGTGACTACCTTATGAGTCATCCTTTAACTTTTATCTTGCACTACCTTCCTCTCTTAGACTTGCTTCCTGGTGCTAGATCTGCTGGAATTCACCTACAATATTGTTGAGAGGCATTGTGCAAAAGCGAATGAAAAGAAACGAGGGCAATCATTTTGAAGAGATAAGCAAGC
The DNA here is from genome assembly GCA_036281575.1 of Ancherythroculter nigrocauda. Classification (NCBI taxonomy): domain Eukaryota; kingdom Metazoa; phylum Chordata; class Actinopteri; order Cypriniformes; family Xenocyprididae; genus Ancherythroculter; species Ancherythroculter nigrocauda. The sequence continues at coordinate 5,387,147 of VTFQ01000005.1, read as the reverse complement.
CCTGTTGGGAAAGCAACTGTTAAGGGTCTGTTTGAATGAGAGGGTGATTTATGCTGCTTGCTGAGCATTAACTCAGCCGGTGCAGCCAGCGGTTCGGCCAAATTGTCAATCGCACTAATGAGTTCCACCCCTGTGCTCGGGACAATGTGTTCCTGACGCTGCAGGACCCTTTAGATTGGTGGACTGGCCTTGCAGTCGCCTCTACCTGACAACAGGAGCAGATTGATGGGAATGAGATGGCATTCACTCCTTGTCTTGCAACTTGCAAGTGTGCGAGCGTTAAGATGGATAGCATGTCCGATTTAAACGTTAGTGGCAAGAAAAGTGTTGGTGAGTTCAGTTTATCTTCATGAATCAGTTCAAACTCTCATTAAATCAGTTTGAATTGACTCAACGACTCAAAAATGCTCATGGACATCCCACATTTTTCATGTATTAAAAAAACGATATATTTGAAAAGTCTGGGGTCAGTACGATTTGTTTTTGTTTTTGAAAGTCTCTTATGCTCACCAAGGCTGTATATAAATAATATTAGTATTTCAAATAACTGTTTTCTATTTGAATATATTTTAAAATATAATTTATTCCTGACTTTTCAGCATCATTACTCCAGTCTTCAGTGTCACATGATCCTTCAGAAATCATTCTAATATGATGATTTGCTGCTTAAGAAACATTTCTGATTATTATCAATGCTGAAAACAGATGTGGTGCTAAATTCATTTTCAGAATTTCTGATCAATAGAAAGTCCAAATGAGCAGCATTTATTTGAAGCAGAAATCTTTTGTAACATTGTAAATGTCTTGTCACTTTTGATCAATTTAATGCATCCTTAAAATTTGTTTCAGAGCAAAAACTATCGTGATATATACTGAATATTGTCAAGAGGCCACTAAAATAATATCTCGCTCAGCCCTGATTCTGATCCATTAATGCATAGGCTACAGCTGGACACATTGAGAAAGAAAAGTCAGGGGAAAAGATTCAAAACTGCGGTTTGCCTTCATTTGGCTTTAGGGGAACGTACAGGGAAAAAAAATATCCATTTATCTCTGACCCTTCACAGGCCTGAACGACTTAGTAGATGTAAAAGATGAAAGACAGGACAGGAAAATGTCGCTAGAATGAAAATCCTGAGCTAGCCACTTTCATATGGTCACATTAAAACTCTCTCAAACGGAGCCTGACAGGTCAGGAACCCACTGAACCCTCCTCCTCTATCTTTTTACATCTGCTGCGTTAGATTTTTTTCTTTGTCCCTGTAAATAAGCACACATCATATTCCAATTGACAACAGATGATAGATATAACAGAGCTCCTTATGAGAATTATGATAGAATAGCCTAGGCCGCACTCCATGTTCTGTCTTAAGGTGAGTAGGAATATTATGTTTCAGAAAAGTGTTTTGGAGGCACACGCAGCACTTCAAGCTATTAAAATGAGATACACTTTAAATCTTTCACTGATGGGAGTCCGATATGTTCTTGGTGAGCAGTGAACCGCTTGCAAGTTATCTTGGGGTTTCGGAACGCATCCAGAGGACTCTTTTTTTTAGACGTTTTGAAGAACAAACTCATTTTTTAACCAAAATGGAGGGGATTGGGTGTCTTAGGACACTCCTGTAGGTATTAAAGGTAAACACGAAGATACTCACTGGAGGTAAGGTGTGAGCATGATGGAGGACCTGAACAGCGGCCGTTTTTTGATCTGCCGGCGGAAACCGAAAACAGCATTTTGCTGGAAGCCCTCACGAATGTTCAGGATGTACTGATTCTGCAGTGTGATGAAACGGACCTCCTTCAGACCTCGCCCGCTAGCCTCCTCAATCAACCGAACCACCGGCTGTGGGATGGAGAAAGAGAGAGGAAATGAGTTCGACACAGAAAGAGAGAACAACAGCACGCTCTGACTCCCACTCAATTCATCCGGAGCACTGGTCAGAATGTATCCATCATAGGAGATTTTCAGAGGAAATAAAAAGCTTTGTTTCCAAAGGAACACTTATGCAATGTTCTGATTTCAGGCGCTTGTGAGTAGAACAGGACGTCTTCTCCTCTCTTTGACTTGAGACACAACACGGTCACAAGTACATTCACTGAGCCAACAACACACATTCAAACACACACTGAAAACCTGCTATTTATGTGCACATTTAAAAACACTATATAGGTCAATCCCACAAAATCTATTGAGAATAGTTTTAGGTTTTATTTCTACCCAAAATCAAGAATTGTACACTACCTTTCACAAGTTTGGGATCGATAAGATTTAATGTTTTGAAATAAATCTCTTATGCTCACAAAGCCTGCATTTATTTGAAAAACAAAATTCAATAAAAACAGTAATACTGGGAATATTATTACAATTTAAAATAAGTGTTTTCTATTTTATTCATTACTCCAGTCTTCAGTGTCACAGGAAATCATGAGTTGGTGCTCAAGAAACATTATTATTATTATCAATGTTGAAAACAGTTGCGCTGCTTAATATTTTTTATGTAAACCTTGATACATTTATTTAGGATTATTTGATAAATAGAAAGTTCAAAAGAACAGCATTTATTTTGGGGGGAAAAAACTCTTTTTTTTAAACCAATGTCTTCCTTTTAATCAATTTAAAGGGATAGTTCACCCCAAAATGATTCATCATCATTTACTCATTTTGTTCCAAACCTGTATGAATTTCTATGGAAGTCAATGGAGTCCATCAACTGTTTCCACTATCCTTCAGAATATCTTCTTTTGTGCTCAGCAGAAGAATGAAATTCATACAGGTTTGGAACAACTTGAAGGTGAGCAAATGATGACAATTTTCATTTTCGGGTGAACTATCCCTTTAAAGGTGCCCTCGAATGAAAAATTGAATTTATCTTGGCATAGTTGAATAACAAGAGTTCAGTACATGGAAATGACATACAGTGAGTTTCAAACACCATTGTTTCCTCCTTCTTATATAAATCTCATTTGTTTAAAAGACCTCTAAAGAACAGGCAAATCTCAACATAACACTGACTGTTACGTAACAGTCGGGATCATTAATATGTACGCCTCCAATATTTGCATATGCCAGCCCATGTTCAAGCATTAGACAAGGGCAGGCAGTATTAACGTCTGGATCTGTGCACAGCTGAATCATCAGACTAGGTAAGCAAGCAAGAACAATAGCGAAAAATGGCAGATGGAGCAATAATAACTGACATGATCCATGATATCATATTTTTAGTGATATTTGTAAATTGTCTTTCTAAATGTTTCGTTAGCATGTTGCTAATGTACTGTTAAATGTGGTTAAAGTTACCATCGTTTCTTACTGTATTCACGGAGACAAGAGAGCCGTCGCTATTTTCATTATTAAACACTTGCAGTCTGTATAATTCATAAACACAACTTCATTCTTTATAAATCTCTCCAACAGTGTAGCATTAGCCTCAAACTCATTCAGAATCAAATGTAAACAATATAACAGTATACAGTACTCACATAATCCGACGCATGCATGACGAACACTTTGTAAAGATCCATTTTGAGGGTTATATTAGCTGTGTAAACTTTGTTTATACTGTTTAAGGCAAGCGCGAGCTCCGTGGGTGGGGAGCGTGAGCATTTAAAGGGGCCGCACAGCATAAATCGGCTCATATTTAATGATGCCCCAAAATAGGCAGTTAAAAAAATGAATTAAAAAAAATCTATGGGGTATTTTGAGCTGAAACTTCACAGACACATTCAGGGGACACCTTAGACTTATATTACATCTTGTAAAAAAACGTTGGATGGCACCTTTAATGCATTCTTGCTGAATAAAAGTATTAATTTATTTCCAAAATATTACTGAGCCCAAACTTGAATGATAGTGTACATACTCATTTAATTGTTAGCTTATTTAAAAGCATGCAAGGAAGAGAAAGAATGGCACAGATTGGTGTCTCACCTCTGAATATTCCCTCCAGCCAAAGTTATCTCTACAGTAGTACTTCCACACGGACATGCAGTCGGGGGTGGGGCTTGTGTTTGTGGGTGTGGCTGTGGAGCTGGAGGGCGTGGATAGACGCCTGACGAGGTCAAACTCCAGGTCACAAACTCGCATGGCACTGAAGTCCAACGTAAACACTCGACCGCTGTGCGTGAAACAAAAGTAAACACATGTAAACACATGCAATCCCGAACACATTAAAATCACTTACACAAAATAAAAACAGTTCCCGACAGCTAATAATCTGTTCTTGAGCCATGAAATCAATAAAATCCTCAGCCCTTTGAAGAAAAACAACATCTTACACCTAATTTAATTTCCACAAAATACCTTGGGCTTCTTGGAAAACTCTCCCTTGGTCTTTGGGGTTTTCAAACACTGAAAAATGAGGGGTGAGATTGTCCTCCAGACAGAGGGGGGGTGGAATGGTGACCCCCTGACCGCCCCCTGTGTTCATACCCTGGCTTTTTAGGTCACCCTCCAGGGGTGGCGGCTCACTAATAATGCCCTCATCGATCACACTTACTCTTCAACACAAAGAGGATTTGGGGTCAAAGGTGAAATGTCTGGGCAAAAGTGGTTCCAATAATGGCCAACCCACATGCAGACACAATTCTACCAGTGGGAGAATAAAAGGCCTGTATGGGCGCTCAATCATATAAAACATTTGCAAACACACATACCCAAATTACTTCTACTCAAAGCTAGTCACACACATCGCAAAGCACTCATTAAGTTTCATATTTGACCTCTCAGAGGGAAGATCTCAACAAGCTCACAAATACATACACACAAAATACAATTAAACAGCAAGAGGCCACTTGTGAGCATTAACAAGCCTCCAAAACATGGCAATAGTAGACCAAACATGAGCACATTGAGCCAAAACAATCAATTCACTGAAAAAATAAAAGCATGTGATGATCTCAGTCATTATTTAATGGTAACCAGAAAGAGGTCAGTTAAAATATGGAGATATTTTGGATTGTATCTTACCGAAAATTAGAGCCGCACGATTCTGGATAAATTGAGAATCATGATTTTTTAGTTTCAAATAGAGATTACGCTTCTCCCATGATTCTGAGGTTCTGACAAAGAGTTAATCGCTGCAGTAAATGTTTAATTAATTTGAATTACTTATTTTACAAAATCGGTTTGAATGAATGATTCAATGACTCACTCATGAAGACTTCACTTGTTTCATTAATGGATGAATCAGCCTTTTTGAACAAATCTCTTCTCTGAATGATTCAATGGCAATTGTCACTTGTCGCCACCTACTGGCGTAATTGATACAATCGTAATTTGAAGCGCCAAGCTACTTTCAAAAGGTGATTTGCTCTATTATGATGGCTTCCATAGACATCAGTGTTTATATCCAAACTATAAACTTTTACCTCAGTACTTCAAATATGAATATTTGCGACACTGAAACAACAATACTGTGAAGCTGTTTCATGCCTGTACATGACAACGGCTCTTTTTGGATCAGAAACACAAACACAAACACAGATTTGAATCTTCCGCTGTGATTTTTGTCAAAGGTTTAATAGACAAAGGTGAATTGCTGTCATTTAGGAATGAGATTGCGTGGGTGTTTGATTCGAGATCACAATCTTTTAACGATTAATCGTGCAGCTCTACCAAAAAGAAAAAAATCTGTGTCTGAACAAAATGTAATAACATAATGAACAAAAAGGGCCGTATAAAATAGGCTATAAATAAGACAATATTTATTTTTTCTTTTGATATTTGGAATATGACCACAATATTTCAAAGTGAGATCCATTGTTTTAAAAAGTGGGGCGAAAAGTATCTGAAAGAGCAAAGTGCAGCACATGAGCTGCCAAAATTGTCATCATAAACAGACGATGGCCAAGAACAAAGAATCATGCTTACAAAATGTCTTACTATCTTTGAAATCATGCCAACAGACACCAAATCTGATATAAAAAATGCATGACAAACAAAACCAGGCACGGACTTCACATGCACGCATGTGCGGAAGAGCGAAAGAGAGAGAGAAAGAGGGAGAAAGACTGCTGTATTAACTGACCTACTGAACTGACTCACGGACCAAACCACACATATGCATGAACCAGCCACTCACACACAGAAAATGTTTTCTTCGTGATGTCTGAGAGGGTTTCCCAGCAGTCCTTGCCAAAATTAAGCGCATTGTGTAAACAAGTGAAATGGTTACTTCATCCAGAAATTAAGATTCTGTCATCAATTACTCAACCTCATGTTGTTCCAAACCCCTATGACGAATGAAATTGAAGAATGAAAATCAGTCAAAACTGACAATCACCATTGTACTGCTACAAAAGACTTGATATATAGCACAAAAGTCACTTGATTAAAGGTAAAGTTATGGTCTTTTTTATGGGAGCTTGTTTCCAGCATGAAATACAAAAGGTAATTGCGACTTTTTATCTCACAATTCTGTCATTTTTCCTCGTAATTGCGAGTTTAGGCCTATATGTCACAATTCTGACTTTTTTCCTCAGAATTTTGAGTTTATATCTCACAATTCTGACTTTATCACTCGCAAATGCATGTTATGAAGTCAGAATAGCGAGATATAGGCCTAAACTCAAAATTCTAAAGAAGAAAAATCTGCATTGCGAGTTTAAATCTCACAAATTTTCATTTTGGGAAACTATTCCTATAAGCTTCAGGCCCCAAAATCTTCAGCATCTACAAGAACGGACTTCACTCTCTTTTTCATAGCGAAAGACACACATTGTGTCCTCTCAACTGGAACACCTTGAGCTTCAATCATACACACCCAGAATCATTCTAAAGCAGCATGTTCAGGACAGCCTGTCTTTCACAGACAGTTCCCGGCACACAAACACACATTCTCCCCTGGCAAGTGGTCTCTGGCTCAGCCAACAAAAACCAACAGAGAGACCGGTTCCCCATGCTGTAGACCAGAACACAACAGTTCCCTCAGAGCCAATGCACCAGATAAAACCAGTCTAGCAGCCAAACTTGAACATTTGGAGGCGTTAATGTCCTTCAGAACACACTAAATCAAGTCTTACTCACACACCCAGTCGCAGGGGGACAAAATGTAGATTGTTTGTGTGTAATCTCACGTCTGGAAAACATCCATTATCTTGCGGGGGCGAGCCAACACGGGGAGAATAAAACTGACAGCTCTAATAAAAAAAAATTGAGAAATCGAAGCAAACAACTTCACATTCCAGTAATTGAAACACACAAAACCAGAACATCTAGACAAAGAATGTGAAACTATAAGCCTGTAAATGTTATTACTCAGAGGTACAACTCACTGAAGGTCAGTTACGTCTCCTAAAATATCTATGACACAAATGAGACAATTTATGATATATAGGACAGGCATGAAGTGGATTGCATTCCTACACTCTAAAAATGCTAGGTTAAAAACAACCCAAGTTGGGTTGGAAATGCTGGGTAGTTTTACTGAACTCAACTATTGTTTAAAAATGACTATATGGCTGACTTAAAATGAACCCATGGAAATTAAAAATCAGACACATAATTACTAGATGCAACAATAATAATCAGAAGGTGAACATTTATTAATAAGCAATTTAATAAATGTTTATCGTTTAATTATTATTAATTAAACTTATTAATAAATGTTAATTTATTAATTTATTATTTATTAATTTATTACATATTAATGCATGTTAATTTCCAACATATTTTGGGTTCATTTTAAGCAAGCAATACAGTCATTTTTAAACAAGAGTTGAGTTAAATACAACTACCCAAACATTGAACCCAACCGCTGGGTTAAAACAACCCATTCACTGGGTCCATTCTCAACCCAACTTGGGTTGTTTTTAACCCATTTTTTTAGAGTGTACCTAAAAATCTTGCTCAAACCAGTCTAGGATGTTGATTTAAACTTGTCTAGGTGGTCTCCCAGCCTGGTCAAGTTGGTGTTTATAATATGGTTTAGCTGGTCATCCAGCCCAAAATCCCTCTAAAAACAAGCCAAAAGACCAGCCTGAGCCAGCAAACCAGTTTAGACTAGTTTTCAGCTGTTTAAATAATATATTAGTATATCATTTTAGCTTTATTTCAATTACAGAAAACTATTTTTAAAACTTTATTTCAGTGGTCCACTGTAGACATTCTACATAACTACATTAAAGGTGCCCTAGAATCAGAATTTGAATTTACCTCGGCATAGTTAAATAACAAGAGTTCAGTACATGGGAAAGACATACATTGAGTTTCAAACCCCATTGTTTCCTCCTTCTTATGTAAATCTCATTTGTTTAAAAGACTTCCGGAAAACACTCGGATCTCAACATAACACCGACTGTTACGTAACAGTCGGGATCATTAATATGTACGCCCCCAATATTTGCATAATGCCAGCCCATGTTCGACGCATTAGACAAGGAAAGGCAGTATTAACGTCTGGATCTGTGCACAGACAAGGTAAGCAAGCAAGAACAATAGCGAAAAATGGCAGATGGTGCAATAATAACTGACATGATCCATGATATCATGATATTTTTAGTGATATTTGTAAATTGTCTTTCTAAATGTTTCGTTAGCATGTTGCTAATGTGCTGTTAAATGAGGTTAAAGTTACCATCGTTTCTTACTGTATTCACGGAGACAAGAGAGCCGTCACTATTTTCATTTTTAAACACTTGCAGTCTGTATAATTCATAAACACAACTTCATTCTTTATAAATCTCTCCAACAGTGTGTAATGTTAGCTTTAGCCACGGAGCACAGCCTCAAACTCACACAGAATCAAACGTAACCATCTAAATAAATACTTTACTCACATAATTCGAAGCATGCATACAGCATGCATGACGAACATCTTGTAAAGATCCATTTGAGGGTTATATTAGCTGTGTGAACTTTGTTTATGCGATGTATATATAGTCGAGAGCTCATGTGGCAGACGGAGCGCATCTCTTAAAGGGGCCGTGCTGAAAAAATCCATGCATAGTTAATGATGCCCCAAAATAGGCAGTTAAAAAAATGAATTAAAAAAAATCTATGGGGTATTTTGAGCTGAAATTTCACAGACACATTCAGGGGACACCTAGGACTTATATTACATCTTGTAAAAAAAACAATCTAGGGCACCTTTAACTCTCATTAGAGTGTTAGTAAACTGATAGTAGACTACTAGGTTAAGGGTTATGTGTTTGGGTTAGTAGAATAAGTTGATGTACTTGTAAAAAGTTACTTCTAGTCAGTAAAATGTCTGAATAAAGTGTTAGTAGATATTAAGCAGACTAATACTCTAATTACTGCTAGATGACATGTAGTTGCGAAGTAACTTATAGTTAGTAGAATGTCTAAAGTGGTCCGTCGAAATAAAGTGTTGCCAGTTTTAGTTAACAACAACAACAACAACACTAGCTCAGATAATATGGTCCTGCAAGGATTTGATGAAAAAATATTTTTGAATTCAATTTCGAGCTCTTCTGAGACGAATATAAGATTACGGGGGTCTTTATCTCAAGAGAACAACATGAGATAATGTGTAGGAGTGACATTAAAGAGATCTCATTTGTGAAATTTCTAACCTACAAGTGCAAAATATCTGAATGAATTATCGAAATCCTTCCATTGAAAGCTAAGAATATGCAAAGAAATATCATATAGTAAGACTACAACAACAACAACAACACATTATCAGATGCCCTGGAATTTCTGTACAAAATGTCTGCTCTGACAACACCCCAGTCCCAGAAACAAAAACGATGTCTCTTGCACAACAGACGTTCAGTAATCCTCAGATGCAAAACTCAAAATGGGGCTGAGCTGGAGTTTCTTAACAGAAATGCAGCCAGTCATGAGTTTCACAACACAAACATCCTTCTGCAGGAATCACTGTTACTCTCTGTTTCGCTCCAGGGTGTTGCTGACTCATGCTAAGTCATCTGCGCTCGATACAGAAGCAGAGACACGCTCGACAGTGCCAACATCTCTGACCGGTGTGAGGACGCTGCGCTTTCGTTCCACCTGCCCTTCTGCATCTAAAGCAGGAGCAGACAAAAGCCATTAACAAGAACGATGGAAACATATGAGAGAAAACTGGTTTGGGTAAATGAAGAGGCTCATTATAAAGACAGAAAGAAAGTTTCTTTCTGTTCTTTCTCTCGTTCTTTGTGCAGTACTCTCTGCTAGTACAATGAGAAAAGAACAGTGCATTCTGGGATTAAGGAGAAATGGGTGGTAAAGAGCTAAGACAACATGAAATAAGAGAGTCCAGAGGATTAGACAGCGTCTCACAACAACCAGAGCTCTCTCGCTACTCCATTTGTGCACAATGTCATTTACGACGTCATTGCCCAGACCCGATTATCTGGGAAGCTGGCGGACGGCTTCCATTTCACAACACGGTGCACTTTAACATGAACACATGTGCATTTGTATAGTGCTCAGCTTGTGTTACCTTTTTCTTTTGGATGAGCATCAATGTATGCGATACCTAGCAGGCCGTGTTTCACCACATTAGCTCCGGCTTTCCTGACAGACTAGGTTTCACAGTAGCTCGCCCACACACACTTTTCATTTTCACACAAGCGTTCGCTTCTTTTTCAGGCCTGGCACGCCGAACCCAAGTCGGCCACCTGTGCGCCGGGTAACCAAGGTGACCGTTATTCGTGACGGGTCGAGTAATAGCGTGGTGATCACAATAGAAGTGCCTCCCTCGCGGACAAAGCGCGGTCACCCTGAGACCCGCTTCAATCCTCTCATCCTTTCTGCCTCCTTCCCTCTCCGAGCGCTAAAAATATCCGGCCATTAAATTAAGTGCAAAGTCTGATTCTCTCTGCAATCATCAGCACAACCTACTTATGATTATGAAGCCACAGGATTTTCTAGTTCACATCCACAGCAAGCGTGCAAGAGGACAGAAAGATTGATCAGTGTAAAAAGTTTGGGATTTTAAAAGAAGGGTTTTCTGCTCACCAAGGCTGCATTTATTTGATTAAAAATACTGAAAAATCTGTAATATTTTGAAATATTTTTACAATTTTAAATAACTGTTTTTTATGTGAATATATTTTAAAATGTAATTTATTTCTGTGATCAAAGATCACATTTTCAGCATCATTACTCCAGTCTTCAGTGTCACATGATCCTTCAGAAATCATTCTAATATGATGATTTGCTGCTCAACAAACATTTATTATCAATGTTAAAAACAATTTTTCCAGGATTTTTTGATGAATAGAAAGTTGAAAAGAACAGCATTTATTTGAAATAGTATTTTTTGTAACATTATAAATGTCTTCACAGTCACTTTTGATCAATTTAATGCATCATTACTGAATAAAAGTATTTATTTCTTTAATTTTTTTTAAAAGAAGGGGGGGGGGTTGTTTTGTTTTGTTTTTTTACTTTCTATTCATCAAAAAAATCTTTAAAAAAAATTGTGCACAACTATTTTCAACATTGATAATAATAATAAATGTAATGATGCTGAAAATTCAGCTTTGCATCATAGGAATAAATTACATTTTAACATATATTCAAAGTTATTTTAAATCGTAATAATATTTCACAATATTCGTTTTTTTGTATTTTTAATCAAATAAATGCAGCCTTGGTGAGCAGAAGAGACTTCTTTAAACATTAAAAATCTTACTGATCCCAAATTTTTGAACGGCAGTGTAGATATAAAAGTGAACGGGCAGACAATAAGCAGGATGGAGAGACTAATTAAAGGCAATGAGGGAGAGAAGGAAAGGGGAGAGGCTGATAAGCCAGTTTCACCTCTCTTTATCTCGTTCTCCACCTGTGAGGTGGAGTCATGGGCGAATAACCTGTTCTGCTCTTCCTGTAAGCCCTGCTAAAGCGCTGCGTCACTTAGATGTCCCCCTGACCCAATCATGAGGCAGCGTTCATCTTCACGGTGACCATGACCTGTAACTGCCGGATGATTCACTGGTGTCAGGCGCTGAGATCAGCCAGTGCACACACACGCCCTCATTTGACTCAGTGAGATGGAAAATGATTTAAAAACACTCTATCCAGCAACATTAAAATTACCTTAAGGAAGTAAATTATAACATAAAAGGCATTTTTAAAAAGTCAGTATATATGTAAAAGATTATTGAAAGGTCAAAGTATTGACTAAAGCCAGAAAAATACTCTGTGCAAGTAAGCAAATGTTTTGCCAATGCACAAGTTTACAGAGAAAACTGACCATAAAACGCAACACCACATGAAATAGATAATAAAAAGAGAACTGTTTTTGTTCATGTACTTATGTTGCAGCTCTTAGTTTCACAATTTAAAAGCCATGTAAACAACCACATTTAAATGAAGGTTGAAATCCCCTAAATTATTCTTCTGTCTGCAGACAGAAGTCAACAAGTCAAAAGATTTAGTCAGAATACCTCTAAAAGAGATTGATTTCACTGCATTTACAATTAGTTGTTTAGTTCAATTTCATACACAATTTAGTGCAAATTTAATTTTGAGAAACGCTGGTAACCGTCAGACTTTTTCCAAAAGAATATTTGACAGTATAATTTAATTCTAACTTCTGTAAAAATAACCTGTGTGTACAGAGCAAGATTAAAGTCATAATAAAACGGAAAGAAATACATCAGAGAGAAATGGATTAAAGAGTGCAACATTCAGGTTCTGGAAGTAAAAACATTCGTTTTCTCCATAAGGATATTGATTTTGAACAATAACTTATAAACCTTTTAAAGACAGCCCTACTGTGAGCTACGAGGTTGTTAACCGATGGTATTTGCTTCTGCTGACAGCATTATTTCAGCTTCATTTTTAAAATAATCCTTTAACATTGGAATTCCTGGTGAAAAACTACATTACCCATGATGCTGTACAGAAATTACACCAATCAGAGAGTCGAAACAAGCAACACTCTCCAAAACAGCTTGTTTGCTCCGCCCACTCCCATGATGCACTGCGAATGATGTAATCGCTCTCAAAATACTAAAATGTTTGTATGTATACGCATATTTTGCAATAAACTTAAAATATATTGTTTTTATGCATATATTCAACGTTCTTAAATGAGTAGTTTTATATTTCTCCACCGTTTTTAATTTCATTATGCTGTTCGCAATGCTTCATGGGATTGTAGTTCTTTCCCTCATTAAAGCCACTATAAGTACACAGTCTTGTACCTTTGCTTTTTTGTCCGATTTTCACAAACCTTTTTGCTTCAAATCAGTTTGTAGTGTTGTGATTCACCTCGTAGCTGATTCAAGAAAAAAAAAACTTCCGGAACCAGCGCCTCTGAAAAAGCGGGCGGGGACTGTTGCATGTGAGGCGGAGACTTGGTTCTATCTGGTTGTTGATTGGATGGAGGCAGATCTGAGTACGACCTTGCAGCCAATAGTATGAAAGGGGTGGGGTTTAGGCCGACTAAATTATGGGATAAGTATTTTGATTCAATTTTATGTCAAAAGTTCATACATGAATCATTCACAAGAAGATCACTAACTATAATAGATGGGGTGAATTTTAATTACATGCAGACTTTAATGACTGAGAACAGCGACAAGCATATTTAACTGCTGTGTGTAAGGTCAATTCAGGTTGATTGGGACAATTTTTGCCATTGAGATGCCTGGGAAAAAGTGTCCCATTCAACCTGAATTCACCCTACATGACCAAATTGATTCGATTTTCGACTTCGGTTTAACTTAGGCCATTCTCGTTACCCAGCACTTCTGCAAAACAGGGGAACTCGAGCCCAGCTGGCACACTAAAACACTATACAGTTCTGCTTTTCCAAAAGCTAAATCACGATTTTGCTGATTTCACCAGCTCTAAACGCACACACTCAGGGTATCGAAGAGAAACCGTGCTAAAAGGGTCAACGCTAGGGGAGGGAGGCGGCTGAAAGAGCGAGCCAGAGAAAGGGAACGCATAAAGTGTGAAGGATTAGCAGCCTTTAAAAACCTTGTGCGCCACTGAGCATGCCCGAACCCAAAGTCTGCGTCAGGACTGGCATGTTCCACATACAACCACTTCTGAGAGACACGCTCCAATGATTAGCCTCTAACCTCTCCTGGCACATATGCTCCGAACGCCAGTAAAAAGGCACCTCTGGGCCAGCTGTGGTTTGCTGTGTCAGACGGTCGACTGGGGAAACAAAGCAGACCAGATCCAAGAGAGAGACATTTCATATTTCCACGCTCTACTGCCCCTCATTCCAAAGCACCAAAACACAGTGTGTTTTTCCAACCTTCTTAATCCCATAAAGGTAAAAGAGCTCATTTTTACGTGCTCAGCTTGAGCAGCCCGCATGCCAGCATTATTCACACCCAGCACGAGCGTCACAGTCTGAGAAGAATTAAACAAACACGCACACTCACGTATGCACCTGATCACACACTACCTACCCTGAGATAAGGCAGTCACCTCTGCGGGTGGTAAACTCAGCAATGAGACACACTCAGCAAACAGATACAAAACACACACACAATGACACGCAGGGCAGCTGCAGAAGTCATATCAGTAACGTGCAAACTCCTTTTAAGGTTACGTGATATATAATTAAACATTTACACACCGAAACAGACAAAACGTTTGACTGTGTTGCTATTAAAGGGATGGACATTCTGTCATCATGTACACACCCTCATGTTGTCCCGAGTTTTGGACATTCTTCATGTTTTGGACCCCATTGACTTTCATTGTACGGACATAAAAAAAAACACTAAGACATTTATGTTCCGCAGAAGAAAGAAAGGTTTGAAACAACATGAGGGTGAATGAGCTTCCAATCGCCATATTTGATGTGCTCTATGCATGCGTGTTGATCAATGTTTATGTGAATAAAAGCCTAAATGAAATAATGTCTCTTCAGAGGCCTTGGATTAAACGGCTCGATTCGTATGCATTTCTTTCACGATCACTTTTTGAAGCACCAAAGTTTTGGTGTTTTAAAGGAAGGACAGAAATATATTCAAAATATCTTGTGTTTCAAAGATGAAAAAAATTTAATTTCTGGGTGAACTGTCCTTTTAAATGAATACCAGCAATGGTTAAAGGTTCAACCAGGTGACTTTGGGACAATTTATAGCTTACATTGGCTTATGATTAAGCATTTTAATCCCACAACGCACAGACTGCAGACTGCAGCCAAGAAAAGCTATTCAACAGATGACTGATTCCTATCACAAATATGTCTAACACTTGAAGTTGAACAGCTTAATCCGACCGAAATACATCACTTCTGAATTTATCAATGAAGCTGTCTATGCTATCTAGTTTTATTGCGTTATGGAAGAATGTACCTGTCACTGAGCTAAAATAATCAGGTGCGAATAGACATTTCTGGCTCACGCGGATTGAGTAAAGACGTACAAGCTTCCATGACACAGGTCCAAAAAACAAGCGCTATCATTTAGTAATAACGTGATATCTACATGGAAACTCTGCCGTAATAAAGTCTCTGACTGACAGCCGATTATGAAGCGCAAAGGGCTTTCCATTCTTCCTCTTCAAGATGTTTAAGGGAATAAATCAACCTCAATCAACACTCAACTTCTCATTTTTTGTTTCCATTCACGGAGGACACGCTACAGAAGAGCTGAGGGCAAATAAAAACTCTCGTTTCCCTCTTGCACTCATGTGTAGGAGAAGAAAAAGTCTCCAAAAAATCTCAGGATGTTCTGGAGGCCAGGGACTGACGGGACGTGCCCTACTGGTGCACTATGCGGGACTACGACGGAACTGTTTGTTCAGACAATCCAGACGCTATTTGGCTCTTTTTCTTTGTCTTTGTCCCTCTCAGCAAGAGAGAAACGCATAAACATACTTCAGCTGCAAAGTTTGGCAGCTTTTGTTTATGTTAGAAAGCAAATTTGAAAGAGAGAACAGAGCTCTTTATCATCACACACACACACAACACTTTGATAATTGAATGAAAGAGGAAAAATATACCCAGTCTGAATGCTGTTACAAAGGTAAAATGATGGTACTACCATTGTACTTTAAAATATATACAATCCCCCTCGGCAGAATTATGGTATAATATGATAATACTATCAAATATATCATGGAAATAATTTATATTGGGTAATTCCAAAAATACAACGGTAAAGTGTCAGATGACACTTCAATGTATACCATGGTACTGAAATTCATGTATCATGGTATTTACTGCAAGAATACCATGCCCATTTTTGTAAGTGAAAGTACTTTTCATGAGTGGGCGATATGCCGGCAGACACGATTAAACGGTGGAGATTTTGAACTATCGTCTCCACCACGATTAATTCAAAAGCTTATTATTTGAATGCGTTTTTAAGCCTTGCAGTTTAAAAACAAGTGATTTAAACCGCTCAAGTGCAATACGCAGCGAAAGAGGATTTATTTAGGTTTCTAAGCACGCACACCTGAAGCACGCACATATAAAGCTGCTGCTCATACAGCGTGCGAGTACTGAACTGATTTCTTTTTGCCGCCGTATTGGGCTTGAACAGTCAAATACACACGCTTATGTGTCAAAATGGCCGAGTATCCTCATAAACACAGTTGTTTATGTCGTAATTAAATGTAAACGAATGAAAAAGTAAGCGCATGTGTATCAGTATATTAGATCAGTGCATATATCTTAATATATCTGCTGCTGTCTGTGTTATCAATCTCACTGCTCTTGACTGAACCACTGTTGTAACTTTAATTTGAATAAATGTATATTTAATTTACATGCAGTGATTTTGTACATTTAATTACTTTATACAGTTTATGCAGTAGCCTATTTCTATGCCTGTCTAGCGCTTGATGTTTTTCAGGTAGGTCTATTTCATTTGTGTCTTTGTTCTGTTGTAATTAGTTTCTTTGTTCCTGTTTTATCACTGACTGTTTACTTGCCTTCAGTGAGCGTGAGAGGGTTTTTTTTTATGTCAGTTAGGCTAGTATTCATTTTTTTTGATACTGAAATTGATATCAGCAAAAATAACTATATCGTTATTGTGAAATAGAATTAATCATTTCGTGATATAAGAGTTTGATCGTATCACGCACCCCAACGACTGTACCGTGTTCATTAACATGCTTCATTACCACAGCACATTCTTAAAGGTGCAAGAGAGAAAGAATCCAGGAAGAACAAATTTTATGAGTCAAAGTGACGTCGAAGAGTGAAAAGTCAAGAGACCTCACCCATGTGAATAATTTCATGGCCCGTCTAAGGCGTTATCTCCTTTCTCACACACGCAAACACACATGCAAACACCTTGGTTTCAGGTCACCGTGCCCTTGGTGCACACTGAGATTGTGTGACAAACACACTCATCTCACCCTCAGCTGCTCCCATGGAGACCAAACCGTCAGGTCAAGGGTCACAGCTCTCACGCATTGCAGCACAATGACACAAAAATGAAAAACTATTTATCAGACAACGTCTCATCCGTTTGTTAGGATATATACAAGAGAAGAAAGCCCTTACTGAGAACCAATGTAAACAGTGTGATCTTTTAAAAAACAGAGCCAAAGCATTTGGACAAAAATGATTAGCATTGCATTTAAAAACAAAACATCAAATCAAGATCTAAGAAGCCATTTCTGTACCTGTTTGTCTTTTGTCTGGTAACCAGAAATACTGTATCATAATTCAAACTGTACATCAAATGATTTTTCTTAAATGTTTTACTTGAAAATTCCTCACATGCTATTTTTCTTTCAAAATAATGCCAGTACGTTTGATATTGTGTCTTGGCATTCAAAAATACAGTCGCCCAAAGCATTTAGACACTCTATTGATAAAATGTCAAACCAAGATATGAGAAGCAATTTTTGTCTTTTGTTTGACAACCAGAAAGTGTCCAAATACTGTATCCTAATTCTAAAACTGATTTTTCATTTAAAACCCTTGCCTTTTTCTAACATATTTCACTTGAAAAGTCCTTGTCTGCTATTTCACTTTCAAATAAATGCTATTAAGTTTAACATTGAGTCTGAATATTTGAAGATTTAGGAAGCCATTTTGGACATCTCTGTCTTTATTCGACCTTAATTCTGAACTGTTGGAGTATATGTGTTAACAACCCTTTCACTTGAAAAGTCCTTGCTATTTTTCTTTCAAATAAATGCCGCTTAGCTTGATATGTTTTAATCTAAAGCAATTGCATTCAGTGCCCAATGGCGTCTGTCACATAAACCCTCTCATTTCTGCTCTGTAACATTACACAATGACTTCTTCTAGAGAGAGAAAAAAATCCCCCACACAAACAAAAAAGATGGGGGTCAGCAGAAAAGGGTGTGGTTTACAGGCTCTGCGGGTCTCACTTTACCCCTGAACCAGCAGGAGGTTAATGGTCGGCTTTAGCTATTAACATGAAACAGGTCACCGGGAGCCGCGGTTCTGAAAGCGCATGGGCTAATCGAGCCAACAGAGACAGATACAGTTCAACTCTGCAGACAAAGACACCCTAAATAGTCGGCTGTCCCGCAGGAGAATTTCCATGACAAATCGACAATGCTATGTTCAAGAAGGAAGCAGCCAGGAGCTGCGTCACGGTGAGCATTAAAATCACTGTCTCTTTTGCTTTGTCACGACCAAGTGCACTTCCTTTCACGAACCGCTTTTGCATACAGATCAGGCTTGGGACCTAAACAAGACTCGCGCAAACAAAAGGGCCCCTTTGTTTAGGGAGAATAAAAAATCTTGCTGGGTCGAAGCCACTACGATTTCAGCTCAGAGGCAAAAACAGTGCCAACGATGATCGGGAAGTCTAAGGCTGTTTGTGTGCATGTGTGAGTAAATGATCAATAAAATAAAACACAGGCATTTACTGAGACGAAATGTGTGTGTGTGCATGAAAAAAGCTAACGTGGGTGGGTGAGCGTGCGCATAATCACACGCGTCTCTAAAGTTCGTTTATTTGCGTGATTGAGAGCAAGTCTGCGTGTGAGCCCTTCTCTGTCTGAGCGACGAGTGCGTGTGACCGCCCGAGCGCAAGCCGCAGCGAGTGGGAGCGTGCGCGTGTATGTGTGTGCGAACTAAGCAGAGGCGGGTCGTGCAAGTTCACGGCTTACAGCTGTCAGTACGCTTCCACATGACAGGCAAGCCAACGGAAGGCTTATAGGAAAGATGCAATCTCTTAGTCGCGTATACCTCATCCACAACACACACAAGGCGACTTCCTGTCACGCACTGCACTCTTTCGCTCTCCTTCAATACACATCAGTGAAAAACAACAGCCTCGGTTGGTTTGCTGGTCTCTCTGGTTGGTTTCAGAATGGTTTTGGCCAGATAAGACCAGTCAACCAGACTGGTTTAGGTGGGTTTTTCCAGCAGGGACTCATACCAGTGCACCAATTTAGTCTGAACTACATGCTTAGCTTTGCTCTACTTACTCGTCTTTATCGGGTAAAGCATAAATGATTGAAGTTGCTCAAGAGCTTTCAATGAAAACCACAAGCACTTACAGAAACTTAAGTCTGACATGTTCGTTGTCAGGGTTGCAATAAAGCCTCTCCAGTTGTTCTTGAGAGTCGTCCGCTATGCTCTGCCAGATCTGCGTCTCTGCTCTGCGGATTTGCCAGTGGTAAGGTAAAACGGTGTGATGATGGGCACAGTCACTGCCGTAGATGCAAACGCCCTGGAGGAAATCCACACAGATCGATACAGCATCCCCTTGATGCGTGTGATACTGGAGCTGGGTCAGGAGTTCAAACACTAGATCCAAAGAGGCCTCCTCGCTTTTATCCTGAAAGATCTCGCCCTCTTTGATGGCGAGGCAATTTGCACCCTGCAAAGTCTCAGCGGTGTAGATGTCATTTAACTTCGACCCCGAAGCATCAGAGGAGGGCACCGCCTCGACGCGCTCCTGGGGTGGGAAGCGACGCTCATTAGCGTCTATTGACACCCGCTGAATATCCGTCACCTTCTGTTCCACCGCGAGCTCGCTCGCGGCCACGACGGCGTCCGCGCTCTCCTCCTCCTCCTCCTCCTCCTCCTCATCCTCCTCCTTCAGGCACACCTGACTAATCCTCGACTGCTTCTCCACGGCAGCGGTGCATATATTCCGCTGAGGCCGAGGCAGGTTACGTGGAACAAACACTCCGTCCCCTGATACTAGAGCATTAGAGTTTAATAACGTGCTCAAAATAGGGTCCTCTAAAGCGCGTAAGCATTTTGCGTCCAGTTTCCTCTGTGCGTGTTTCTTTTTGAAGTAGGGCTTCACTAACGGGATCTTGTCGGGGAGTCCCATCTGCTGCTCGGCGAACTCTCCGGTCTCCATGGGGAGAGCTAAAGCGGGCTCGGCCGTGTCGACTGCCTCCTGCATGGTGCAAAAAAGTCTCCACGACACCTGTACAAAAAAAACAGAGCGACAAGAGTAAATTGTCTGTGAGCAGGGTGTGAAAACAAAATGGATGGGGGTTCTCAAATATGCATTGTTTTAAAAAATGATTGTGCAACCACTACTACACTATTAAACTTGTCTTGTCAGTGCAGCTAAACAGATGCTATATATTGAATAAAAGTGGCGTTCACCTACTATAGCAACTTTACTCTGCTGGAGCGCTTCCCATGTAGATAAGTATCTGACATCGTATAATCAAAACATTAGCATTAGCCATTATTTAGATTTAAAGGCACACTATGTAGTTTTTCGCCACTAGAGGTCGCCTAAACGAAACAAAGGCGTAGCTTGATAACGCCGAGATTGAGCGCGGATTCTAGGGAGACGTCGTCTTTACCTCACAGCCGGTGGAAAAGAATCAGGACGGGAGATTATTAAAGTTACAGCACTGTTTATCATATTAGATACATTTGAGTGTGCTGAAAATGATGTTAGTTACTCTGCGTTCACTCGGCGGCTGCTATGAAACTGCAGTATGCTAGATCGATATTAGTCATGGTAAAACATGGTACTCAAGAAAACAAGATTCAAACAATAAGAACTGTTGATTAGTAATAATTAGTTTTCTGTCTATAAATGTATCCAAACAGTTGTTCCCTTGTCTAATAAAACATAATATATTAAAGCGTCTCTGGTGTTTCCATGGTTTCTACAAAATAAAACCGAAAATCGAGGGTAACGCAGGTATGATGTCATCGATAGGTGACGCTATGTAAAAATGACTTATTTTGATTCTTGGAAACATCTGGGATAATGTAAGCAGCCTACACAAGTCAACAAAATAACAATGTACTAGTGGTTTTGGATATTTTAATCCAAAAATCGTACATATTGTGCCTTTAAACGTTTTGTTTCACATGTATTTATTCTACTTAACTAACTAGAGATGTCAAAAGACACTTTTGGATTGCACAAGATTAAAATGACTAACTATTTATTTTAAAACCCGACTCCCCGGAAAGTCATTGAATAATTCACACACTGCCTAATTTTATCCAATTGTTGTAATGCATACTATGTATGTCGCGTGACTTGCGCGCACCAGTGTTAAAAATGACACATTATAACCACCATTACATCGCATTAGTCATGTCTTTATTAGGCGTGATGGCTTGCGCTATCAGCTCGTTTCGTGACGGGCATTAAGGTGACTGATAAATACTCCTTATTGGGCGTAAGCTGAAACCTTTCTTTTCTCGAGAAGAGAGGAGGTGGCATTAGAGAACAGAAAGTTTCTTTCAAGACCCCCCTTCCCCCATCACACTGTAAAACAATGTTTATTATTATGATAACAACATCGTTCTTTCCATCCATTTAATCTGTAACAACCGGTCATTTTACGCGCTTTAACGCGTTTTAGTCGTTACTTTCTTTAACCATAATAAAATTCAAAGTGAACGAAAAGATGTATCTTAATGCAGCTTATATCTTTAAATTTAATTATACATTAAAGCAGCAATCAAATGTAAGCTTTCAACACCAACCAAAAGCAGCGCGATTGTGATTTAATGCATCCAAGGTTATAAACAAATCGCATAAATACCAATATTCGTCTTGTTTTATCCTTTGCGAGCGTTTAATTACGCTTCTCCTCGCGATAAAAATCAGTCAAACGCAAGCCAAACGATCTCTCGGGAGTATTTTGATGGCTTGATCTAGATACATGGAGTTGGGAGCGTACGTGCCAGTTGCCAATAGCTGCTCGTTCGAGTTCGCACGTACTGCCTGTGTTAAAGCGATCACTGCCCACTGCGGCGCCTGGCCCCCATTCTTCCACAAGCACACGAGTGCGCTACATTACGGCCAGATCTACCACTACACAACGATCGGGTTGAATTCAACGATTTCTTAGAGCCTTTTACCCGTGCGCAATGCAGACGCAGCGCTCCGTTTCCACTCAGTGGACTAGACTCGGTTAAACGCTATATATATATTCCAAATCCTTTCCAAATGTACCTGTAAAACTTCCCGACTCCTTTGATGCTACTGTCGAAGCCAGTAGCCCGTCCCGGTGAATGCGCACTCCTCTCTCATATAGGACAGACAAAGCGTTAATCCACAAAGCGAAGCGTCCGCGTCCGTCTCCAGTAGCGTCTGAGCGGCTCGCAGCTGTTGCAGAACACAAGCGCGATAAGACTCGCTCATCCAATCACAGTGCGAATGGGCGGAGCTTTGGCTTGCTGGAACGGAGGAAAAAAATCAGGAAGTTGTCCGATGCGTGCATGTGTTTTGACTCACCCCACTAGTTTGCTTATGCCAGAATTCGTCAGGTGTTGTGATTATATATGGCTTGAGCTAGTTCGTGTTTTTTTTTTTTTTTTCACGTACTTTTAATAGAGAAGTGTTGGGTTGAGTCTAACCCTACACGCTCTTAATTAACATTACTGACTATACATATTTGTGTAATTACACTGTAACAAGGAAACCATAAATAAATGTTGCCAAATATTGTCCTGGGATATGACCCACCATTTGGAAGCTCCTGCCATAGATCATCACTGTAATGAGGTGAAAGGTTATTCGCTGCATTATGACACAACCTGTTTTCAGAGCAAATGCCATGCTACTTTACACCCTCACTCAAACAAACTGCATATGAATTCTGAAACAAGCACCCCTGCACACAATTTAGGACAATAAGCAGATACACACTTGACCACAGTACAGAGGGTGTCGTCATTCCCAAAATTTGCAAAATTATATATGCCTTTAAAAGGAGTAAAAAGACACAATTGCATGGCTACGCCTCTGTGACCAAGTTCACATTGTACCTCGCCCAAAACACGTTCTGTGTCTTGTGAATAGACATGTCGGTACGAGCCCTCCCTCACAGCGGAATCCACAGTGAAATGGAGTGACGTCTGTGCGTTCCCATGAGAGCAGCTCTGCTCTTTACACTCTTAATAATCGTCATTTGCCCTCTTGGGTTATAAAATCTGCTAACCTGGCATAAAAAAAATCCAACAACTCCGAAACTAGTACAGATTATGAGAACAATACATATTAAAAGTTTCATAATAACACCACATACAATGGAACTTCGTCCATCACAGTGTGTTCCATTACGGAATGGTGACTTTGCTAATGATACATAATTGCTACACATTAAAAAGGAACTGGTGCTTATTAATTTGGAACTCAAATCTACTTTATGTGTCACTGAACCTCTGAAGTAGGTCATCTTTGAATGCTAATAATAAAGGCATTAACTTGCAATAACGAACAACTGTTGTAACAAATCATTCACACAGAATGCGGTTTTGCCTTCCACTGCACTGCGTTTCAGTGTGAACATGTGAACATTTTAAAATGCAAAACACATTCAATGTGAACAGCCCCAGGGGATCATGCTAACCGTCTGCATTTTTAGAAATGCGCTGTGTCATGAAGGTCACACTTGATTTTAAGGTGATGTTTGTAGTAACTACTAATTAATAACTACATGTTCTTACTTTAGAGTTTGGTTTAGGGTTAGTTAGTAATAAGTTACGGTTATTACTATAGTAAGTGCACGTATCGTGTAACTATAAACCGACACGAGTCGCAAAAGTCAAACACGTCCGTCTAGTGTGTGTTTATACATAAAATAATGGAAAAGCAGCACTGTGGAATGCAAAAATGCATACAGCCGATGCATTCTAAAAAGTGGGGGGTTAAAAATAACCCAAGTTGGGTTAAATATGGACAAACCCAGTGATAGGGTTAAATGTTTGCCCAACCTGCTGGGTAGTTTTATTTAACTCAAAAATTACTATATGGCTGGCTTAAAATGAACCCAAAATATGTTGTTAATATGTTTAATAAATGAACATTTATTAATACGTTTAATACATAATAGTCAAATAATAAACATTTATTAAATTGCTTATTAATATATGTTCAGCTTTTGATTATTATTGTTGCCTCTAGTAATTATGTGTCTGATTTTTAATTTTAATTTTGGATTCATTTTAAGCCAGCCATATTGTAATTTTTAATCAATAGTTGGGTTAAATAAAACTACCCATCAGGTTGGGTCAAACATTTAACCCAGTCGCTGGGTTTGTCCATTTTCAACCCAACTTGTGTTGTTTTTAACCCCAAATTTTTTAGAGTGCAATATGCTTAAAAATAAATATTAAGAGAAATACTTATTTGTAAGCACTTTTTTTTTGGAATTGAATGAAAGAAATTAAGTAAAATGAACATTATTCTTGCATTCTCCGTCATCTTGAATATTCACTCTTGGTTAAAAACAACCCAACTTGGGTTGAAAATGGACAAATCCAGTGGTTGGGTTAAATGTTTGACCCAACCTGCTGGGTAGTTTTATTTAACCCTACTATTGTTTAAAAAATGACTATATGGTTGACTTAAAATGAACCCAAAATATGTTGGAAATTAAAAATCAGACACATAATTACTAGAGGCTACAATAATGAACATTTATTAATAAGCAATTTATTGTTTATTGTTTAAATATTATTAATTAAACATAAATAAATGTGCATTTATTAAACATATTAATACTTTGGGTTCATTTTAAGCAAGCAATACAGTCATTTTTAAACAATAGTTGAGTTAAATAAAACTACCCAGCAGGTTGGGTCAAACATTTAACCCATTTTCAACCCAACATTGTTTAGAGTGTTTCCCTAAAATCTGTTCTTAAACTTCATAAACAACCTACTCATGTCTGCTTGAAGGATGTCTGAGATTTTGACCTCGTGACCTCGTCCTTGTTGAAGGCATGTGCGTGAATGGCTGCTTGAGGTTTCTTTACAGAGAGATTTTCTTCAGGCCTGTGAGCTCCTGGGATTTCAGTGGGGGGTTTATGAAAAGAGGTGGAGATTGAGAGGCAGGTGGCGGTGGCAGAGCTGACCAAAACAAAAAAAGCTTCCGTAGTGATTTAGCCCGGAGAGGACAGGAAGGAGGGAACAATACCCTGTTCTTGAGTTGCAGCTCTGCCTCCCTCCCTTTCTCTGCCCTCTTCTCTCATCTGCACATGACCAGGTCACCCAGTGTGCACTCACAATGTGCTGATCAAAGCCCTGGGTTTGATCTGGCAGGCTCTTGTTGGGGCCACCAGGGATGCAGGAAAATTGAGGCTAAAGGTCGCCTGAAACATCTTCAGAGCCAAAGTCATGTATCTGTTTCTCCCTTGAATGAGGTTCACCTCCCTTTAGGGCTTTTACCTCTGAAGGTTTCTGTTACGCCCTGATCTAAGAACGGTTTCTGCCGCTAACGTTCTTATCTATATTTTAGCAAGTGAAAGAGCAAAAGTCTCAGATCAGTGCAAAAGGGCACATTTTTCCAGCACCAATGAAGGGAGATGGACATGAGCCAACATGTAGCTTTAAGTAGCAGAGGAAAGAACAGGAATTTTAATGACCCTACAAAAACCCGCCCAGCAGGTTGTCATCTCACAAATGCCACAGATGTCTCTAAAGAGACAGCAGAGAGAAGTGTAAAAGAAGCTGAAAACTAGCTCTGGGTGGTTTTAAATCAGTTAGGAATATGAAACCGAACTTGGCATTCTCTTAATACTTTGTCTAATTCTTCAAATAATCATAGCTTGTATATGTTTTATATCAGGAACTCTGTTTTGTAACAGTTGACATTGATGCCACTGGAATGAACCATAAAGAAACAAGCATGGAAAAAAAGAATGCTAAAAGGGCATTTTCTTGACACATGATCTGAACTAACGCCTAATGACACACGCAACCCATGCAATTGATGACAAACCTTCTGTTACCTCAAAATATTTACACCAGAGGTGTTATACTTCCATAGAAACCTACACTCTAAAAACCACCAAGTTGGGCTGAAAACGGACAAACCCAGCGGTTGGGTTAAATATTTGCCTAATGTGCTGGGTAGTTTTATTTAACCCAACTATTGTTTAAAAATGACTATATGGCTGACTTAAAATGAACCCAAAATAGGTTGGAAATTAAAAATCAGACACAAAATTACTAAAGGCAACAATAATAGGTGTACATTTATTAATAAGCAATTTTATAAATGTTTATTCATTCAGGCCCGTTCACACCAAGAACAATAACTATAACGATAATTATATATTCGCATCCACATCAACAAACGATAACGGTCTGTTTATTCTAAGCTCACAAGCTGCAGTTTTAAAGTGTGTACAACATGTTTTTGCTGTTCTTGTTGCACTCTAAAAACTAATTCAGGGGATCTTTAGTCATTACTTAAATATATATATTGTTGTGAAATAAAAAATCAAGTTCTGAAATGCTGTTAGACTTTTTACTTGTTATTGTTATTTTATTGAGCTTGGATGACACACAAATTATGCCTATTATTGATTCGATATACTATCATGACTCGTCATAGTTTAACATTTTCAGTTAATCAAAAATGTGTTTAATTTTAAGTTCAGTTAATGTAAAATACAATCTGATGACGTGTAAACGTGTTTCATTGTTTTGAGTTGTATGAACACTTCTTTTAATTTAGACGAACTTAAGTTAAGTGAAACTGAGCTGGGATTTATATTTCCCATCATGCTTTGCCCATGGCACTTGAAATGGAGAGTAAATGCTAAAATTAAGTGTTATATAATGTTTTTTGCACAAGATTAATGGTAAGGGAGATTTAGCAGTAATTAGTGTTTTGTTATGCTAATTTAGAAGAGTTTCTGTTAATGTGTTTTATTGTGTCCAAAAAGCATCTTCACCTTACTTAAAACATTATGTTGGATCAATTTAAATAGTTGCATTCATGTTGACAATTATTAAGTTCATGTTACTTAGAAATGTGTTTTTATTGTGGCAAAAAAAACGTCTTCACCTTACTTAAAACATTATGTTGGATCAACTCAAAATATTGCTTTGAATTAATGTAATTCTCCCAATTGGCTTAAGTTAAAAATTCTAGTGGAAAACGTTAACATTTTTTTTTTTGTTGAACCAATGTTTTATTTTTTAGAGTGTGCATTTACATGGCTTTAACCAGCAGATGTCCTCAGCATGCTATGTTTCGAGTGAATAGCTAGTGTAATCGATCTAATCTAAGTGAATTAAGATGATGAAGTCAATATAGTGGAATGAAAACAACACCTAGTCTTTATCATTGCAACTTCAAAGGAAGCAACTAACGTTGGATATCTGAGGTAATTTTATATTTTACTGTTTGCTAGCCTGGCATAATGATCTCATCATTAACTTCTTACCATTTATTCAGACGGTATGACTGATTGTTTTCAATATATCCATTTTCTTTAAAGGATCCTTGAAAAGAGGGATTGACTTGTCAAACAGTGGTGGCTTTTTCTGGACCTCGGCGATTAACTTCTCCACAATGTCGTCTGCCATTTTAAAAGCACCAGGCCTTGAATTAAAATGGATTCTGATTGGCTTGTCAGTGTTTTAGCGTTCAAAAACTGGGAAAAAAACGTTCTGAAAGTGATCCCAATGACATGGTTTCTCTATAGTGTTATCGTTATAGTTGTGGTGTGGACACTGCTACTCTTTCATATTTAGAAAGATTTTTAGAACTATATCTTTATTGTTATCTTTATTGTTATCGTTCTTGGTGTGAACGGGCCTTTAAACTTATTAATAAATCTTAATTCTCAACATAATTTGGGTTTATTTTAAGCAAGCAATACAGTAATCTTTAAACAATAGTTAAAGAGTTAAATAAAACTACCCAGTGGTTGGGCAAACATTTAACCCAACCACTGGGTTAAAACAACCCATTTACTGAGTTAAAACAACACAATTGCTGGGTTTGTCCATTTTCAACCCAACTTGGGTTCTTTTTAACCCTGTTTTTTTTAGAGTGTACAGAGAGGAAAAAATATACACATTTATAAGTCTAGACGTATGATCAGATCATTTAATGACCAGTCACCATCTAGGTGGCATTAGTGTTTGTTTAGGGAAATGCCACAACACCTTGACTTTCATTTCTCCATATGTACCTTCATAAACTGTTCATAGGAAAGTTTACAAGACACTCTATGACTACAAGCATTGATATAATCATGAGTCCGCTATTTTCCTTTCTCTGTAATGCAGTGAGGCTGTAGGGGTCTTAAGTTTCCTTTCTGTCCACCAAGTGAATAAGTGTGCCCTATGTTCTACTTTCCGTTCATGACTAGTCCTCCTGTGACAGGGGTTGAAGTACGTGGATCGCTTTTCCCGTCATCTACAAGGAATGTTTCTCTTACACCACTCGGAGCTCAACTGATTGTGAAGTGTACACAAACTATGAGTAACTCAGTCAACAAACACATATACAGGGTTTGCTTGTCAGCCTGATGGTGTGGTTTGAGGGCACCTCCAAGGCCAACTTCATATTTAGAAAATCACTGAAATAATCTTCTCGTCCAGACAATGTCCTGTTGTCCCTGGAGATAAGGTTGCATTTACCTGTCTGGGCTTCCCTGAAATGGAATTGACAGATCCGGTGCTATTCAGGGACTAAAATGTCTCCTGTTTTAGACATCTGAGGCATCTCTTTCTGACTCTGAATATCCTCCTGGACCCCTGCGGGACGCTCCAAGACGCTGAGCTCTTCAGATCCGCAACAAGCTCTTTCTGACAGAAGCACTGAAACGGGATAGGAAGACAAGCCTAAAAGAAACTATATTTCTGTATTTCCTGGAAAGGAAACAGATTCATGAAATGCAGGGAAATTAAATTAAAAATCACGTAATTACTAGAGGCAACAGTAATAATCAAAAGGTGAATATTTATTGCACTATAAAAAGTGCTGGGTTGAAAATGGACAAACCCAGCGATTGGGTTAAATGTTTGCCCAACCACAGGGTTTAATTCAACCCAAATATTGTTTAAAAATTACTGTATTGCTTGCTTAAAATGAACCCAAAATATGTTGGAAATTAACATGTTTTAATATGTTTAATAAATGAACATTTATTAATAAGTTTAATGAATAAGAATTAAACAATAAACATTTCTTAAATTGCTAATTTGATTATTATTGTTGCCTCTACACTCTAAAAAATAAAATATTGGTTCAACAACAACAAAAAAAAAATATGTTAACGTTTTCCACTAGAATTTTTAACTTAAGCCAATTGGGAGAATTACATGAATTCAAAGCAATATTTTGAGTTGATCCAACATAATGTTTTAAGTAAGGTAAAGACGGTTTTTTGCCACAATAAAACGCATTTCAAAACTAACATGAACTTAATAATTGTCAACATGAATGCAACTATTTAAGTTGATCCAACATAATGTTTTAAGTAAGGTGAATATGCTTTTTGGACACAATAAAACGCATTTCTAACTAACTTACCAAGCAACCGCTTGTCACCATGATGGTAAATCTCCAAAAACCCACATTAACACATTAACTCTTCTAAATTAGCATAACAAAACACTAATTACTGCTAAATCTCCCTTACCATTAATCTTGTGCAAAAAAAAAACATTATATAACACTTAATTTTAGCATTTACTCTCCCTTTCAAGTGCCATGGTCATGATGGGAAATATAAATCCCAGCTCAGTTTCACTTAACTTAAGTTCGTCTAAATTAAAAGAAGTGTTCATACAACTCAAAACAATGAAACACGTTTACACGTCATCAGATTGTATTTTACATTAACAGAACTTAAAATTAAACACATTTTTGATTAACTGAAAATGTTAAACTATGACGAGTCATGATAGTATATCGAATCAATAGGCATAATCATCCAAGTCAATAAAATAACAATTACAAGTAAAAAGTCTAACAGCATTTCAGAACTTGATTTTTTATTTCACAACAATATATATAAGTAATGACTAAAGATCCCCTGAATTAGTTTTTAGAATGTACACTGTAAAAAAATATTTTCATAATTTGTTATCATAACATTTTTTCTTTTGTCAAATCAACTTAGATCATTTATGTAGTTCAGAAAACATAATATTTTGAGTTTGTGTTGATTAAACCAATAACTTTCATTGTATTAACTCAAATTTTTAATTTAAATTAACTCAAAATTTCAAGACAACCAGATAACTTACTTTTTTTAAGTTAAACCAACAATTCTTTTTTACAGTGTTTTAATTATGTGTCTAATTTTTTAATTTCCAACCTATTTTCAGTTAATTTTAAGCCAGCCATATAATAATTTTTAATAATAGTTGGGTTAAATAAAACTACCCAGCACGTTGGGCAAACATTTAACCCAACCACTGGGTTAAAACAACCCAATCGCCATTTTTTAACCCAACTCGGATTATTTTTAATAGAGCATTTTTTAGAGTGAACAAATAAATAACGGACACAGACGACAAAGAAGTACCAAAAGATGATAGAAGGATGACTTAGGTTGATACAATTTTTTTTTGGACAAAACAAAGAAACTATATTCCTGTATTTCCTGGAAAGGAAACGGATTCATGAAATGCAGGGTGTAAAGGAAACTGAATGAACCCCAGATGGACAACATGCTTGCGATTTGCGCAAAAATGGGCTGTTGCCATAGCAAAGTTTTCTGGTTGCTTCCTCTTCATTATGGTGCACACTGACCGCAAGTTTCATTTGATTCAGGAAAATGTTGTGTCCCCTCAACCCCTTCAGGAGTGGGGATTATTCTGACCTGTTTTCAAAGGGCTGACACACTTTGAGCCATGTTATGATTTAACAGGATAAATGTAATGATCACAGGATGAGACCAACATAATCAGTGCCTGATGCATCCTGTGACCTCTTATGAAACGCTTTGCCTCCATCACATGGCTTTATATACAGAACTAATTAGAGCAAACCGTCAGGTCAGGAGAGGAGTAATTTAATAACACAGGACATCTGACAACATACACCTCTTGCGTCCTGAAGGATTACATCACACAAAGCATGATCAAGATTTGCAAGTGAGATCAACATGTTCCAGGAAACCAGATGGAGAAAACAATCCTGCCATCTATTGGTGACTCGGGGTCATGTGAGGGGGAGAAAACAAGCAATAATGTGAGCTTTCTAAATGTTTCATATCCTGCTCTAACCCATCTAACCACATCCAGAAAACATGTATTAGCTGGTTATAAATCCTTATTTAGTTATAAAAAGGCAATTTCAGTTGGATTCAGCAATGCATTGCTTGCTGCACAGTATTTCATGACTCTTGAGCAACCTATATTGATGTACAAGCAACCTGTTAGTGGATAAAAGGGAATGTCTGAGCGTAATTCCAAGAAAGCGTTAACACGATAAAGATGCTCCAGCTACTGGCACGTAAAGAAAGCGTACGACATGCAGCTGCTTATGGCTCGCCTAACAGACACTGAGCCATCTGGCGTGCAGATGTAAGCCTGGGCGTGTCATTTCGCCTCTTCGTGCTCAAAAGATTCTCAGAGGTGCTAGAGCCAAACTGAAGAAAAAACATTTTTAATAATAATAATAATAATAAAAAAACTTGTTTCTGGAACATCATCAGTCCGCCAAGTTGTCTTATAAACGATTGATTCACAAATTAAAAATTTGCTCATAAAAGGTCAGTCAACCTAATCATTTTTTAGCCAAGGAAGAGGTCAGCCATTATATGGCTAACGTGCACTGTGAATGTGCAAATAACCACATCTCTTTTGCATCTAACATCTCATGCTTTTGGGATATTTTATGTGGAACGCTTTCCCCAAGTGGTACTTCACCCCCCTCTTTCCACATCCCACGTTATCTGGCTCCCAGGTTTCCTCTCTGCATACATGGAAACACACCCACACATGCACTACTCACTTCCTATTCCCTAATCTCACTTACACGCACCAGCACTGAATTAGAACAACTAATGGAAACTGTTGCCCAACTCAAAACTGTCCCATAACTCATTTTAAACCTGTTTCCATAATGAGATCATCTTATAATAACTAATAATAAGATCTCTTTATATGACATATTATTATAAGAGCCTGTGTGACCTGAATCAGCATAACACCACCCTAGATGAAACAAAAGAGGCCGTTAGTGACCCATTTCAAATATGGGAGAGATTCTGAGGTCAGATGAGACCTAGACAGCAGCTTTTGGACAAACTATAAAAATACGTATGGTGATAGTAGCCACACTAAAATTTAAAGTCAATAATTTTATCCCTTAAAGGTGCTAAAGAGGATGTTTTGTTTTATACATTTTTGCAATATTACTTGAAACTGTCTTTACTAACTGAAAAAAGACTATTTATTAGGTGCACTGAAAGGAATAATATTAATATACATCATCTGTGCACGAGGTAGAGCCTTAAAAACATCAGCCAATCGCGATCATCGCGTAAACGATTGGCCCTCTGGCTTGTCAATCACTGCCGTGACGTTCCTTGTGAGAGATGAGCGCGGCTGCGCGCTCCAGTAACTTTCCACACTCCACAGGCGCCGCATACAATAGTTTTTGTCAGGAGACAGGAATAACAACTGCAGATTATGAGTTACCTGCGGTGAGTCCGACATAATGAATCCAAAAAACACGACACAGCGAATGCCGGTGGTAAACTGTAACTGTAAACGGTGGTAAAAGCTGTGAAGGAGGGGGTTGTTCTTACGCATGCGCTCATTTCAAAAACTCAGTAACAGTCTTTGGATTCTCAGTCGACGAAAAAATCCTCTCTATCACCTTTAAAACTCATCTTTGATCACCAAAATGACATATTTGAACATTTTTCCTGTGAAAACAAATTCTTCATGCCTTAAAATAGTTAGAATGTAATTTAATTTATCTATGAATATTCAAATTAGCCCCGCCTCCACTCACTCACACCAGCTCAGAGACCCAACTTTTATTCAAGTTACTGTAGTAAACGCTGCACAGAGGTATCACTATTTATACATAATGGTAATGAATATGATTAGCCTTTTGCTAGACTACATTATTAAACAGCTAATGTTACACAAATCATTATCCTGTTCGCCATCTCAGTCTGCCTTCTAAAAATCAGTATCCTTATGAATGCTTTGAACAACTTCAGTGGAGAATAGTTCATCATAACATTATAGCCTACATCATATACATACTGTAATTCATCTGCTATACTGCTAAAAGTACCTGATTTTTCATATCAACAGTAAAATATACCGGGATAACCTGGCTTCTCTTGAAACTTCTCGACTCTCCTGCTTTAGAGCAGAGTTAATGATATGCTGAAGCCCTGCCCGCACTTTGAAGTGATTGGATAACAAGGTAGTTTTTGGCCTAAAAACACCATCTGAGACTGTCTTTGGTTCACTGCAGTTTTAAGGAGAAAATACTCAGCAATGGTGTTGATATATGAATTTGTTTGAAAGCATATTAAAAACATTATATAGACATAATTCACCACAGGGGGTCTTTGACATTGCCTCTGTAATGTAGAGATAATCATCTAAAATTATCTATTTTGACCCACATTTGTGTAGGTGTATTACTGCAATCCATTATAGCAATGGTTTTAAAAATGGTTAACTAAATATGAAAACAATTCGTCCACATGATTCATGGATTCATGGAATGGCAGATGAATATTCCAATGACACCCACATATATTTTAGGATTAAAAAAGTAGGACTGTATATACTGTATGAAAACCTTGTTTTGAATTTCTTTTTAAATAGCTTTTATACGCAAGCTTGTTTAGAATTAGAATTAGAATATACTTTATTGTCCCATTGCTGGGAAATTCATCTTGGACAGCCATGACAAAGCCAGTACAACATTAACACACATAAACAGTACAAACATAAAAAATTGCTAAAACCACAAGCCAGATAAAACAACAACATACCCTACCTATTCTTTCATTTTAGCAATTCCCTATTAAATAATTTGACTGCAGTTGGCACAAAAGAATTTTTGTAGCGATTTGATTTGCACTTCAAAATCGTCTCCCAGAGGGCAACATCTACCACTAAATAAAAAAGGTATGCGACTTTTTATCTCACTTTTTTCTCGCAATTGAGTTTACATCTCACAATTCTGACTTTTTTTCTCAGAAATGTCAGACATATTCACAATTGCGAGAAATAAAGTCAGAATTGCGAGTTATAAACTCACAATTGAGAAATAAACTCGCAATTCTGACTTTTTTCTTGCAATTCTGAAATTTTTCTTGCAACTGCGAGTTTATATCTCACAATTCTAACTTTATAACTTAACTCGCAATTGCGAGTTATAATGTCAGAATTGTGAGAAATAAAGTCAGAATAGCGAGTTATAAACTCACAATTCTGACTTTTTTCTCTCACAATTCTGACACTATAACTGACTTTATACCAAAATTGCAAAAAAAATTACTTTATATCATGCAATTCTGACTTTATAACTTGCAATTGCGACTTTATAACACAATTCTGACTTTATAACTCACAATTGTGAGTTTATATCATGCAAAAAAGTTAGAATGGCAAGATGTAAACAGTTGTGAGAAAAAAGTAAGAATTATGAGATAAAAAGTCGCAGTTACCTTTTTTTTTTTTTTTTTTTTTTAGAAGTGGAAACAAGCTCCCATACTTTTAAATAAAATATCTTATTGTAGTAATTAATTTTTACTGCATAATAAAAGAGTTAGAGAGCAAAATCTGTAGTTGACAATTTATGATTCTGAGATCCTATACACACATTTCTCTCTTAACTGGTCAGATTTAATTGTGTAATCACAGGGAGTTTCCAAGTTGATTTCAAATAAAGTAAATAGACATCAACCACTCCAGAGTTCAGAAGGAGGGCGAGGATCTGTGAGTGCAAGTTCATAATGAAGTTTGGGAGGAGAACCTTGAGAGCATGTGCAAGGTCAATACATGCATGACACACATTGATACAGTTCAAAGCACATCAAATACATCTCCCCAACAGAAGGTCTTTCCCCTCAATGCAGCAGATAATGAACAGAACTCTCATTCATCTCGTTCATTGTGCACATGCCAGGCTGCATTCATGTAGTGTACTTAACAGTCTACAGCAATCGAGAGGGAGTGGTGCTTCATTACAATCCTTGGTGTTGATTCACTGAGAGCAAATGTGACATGCAAGCTCTGTCGCCGTTGGCATGGTCACACCAGTAAAGGAAATCTTTCAAATGTGGAGTGGGGATTTTCCTACCTTTGAATGCTGGGTGAGTAAAATTGTAAATATACC
This sequence comes from Ancherythroculter nigrocauda, assembly GCA_036281575.1. Classification (NCBI taxonomy): domain Eukaryota; kingdom Metazoa; phylum Chordata; class Actinopteri; order Cypriniformes; family Xenocyprididae; genus Ancherythroculter; species Ancherythroculter nigrocauda. The sequence goes on along the minus strand of VTFQ01000005.1, from coordinate 5,351,753 downwards.
ACATCTGGACATACAAAGGTTTTCTATGCAATGACTAAATTAGGGTACTACATTAAAGAGAGTAGACAAAATGAGAAGATTGTTGACTGCTGTACTGGCATCATTTACATGATGTAGCAAGATGTAGAATACGCATCCTTATTGATCCTGGAACAACATTCCTGTCTGAAAATTTAATCCTAACCCTATCCCTACCCCTAAACCTAACCCTACCCATAAGTTATTCCTAAAATCAGAAGGAAATGATAGGAGAATAACACCAAAGACTACAGAATAATACAAGACGTGTCACTCGTATTGTTTTGAACGGGAGAAAGTAGGTGTGTTCGACATCGGCTGCGGCTGGATGCAACCGATCGGCGAGAGTAGCCGCGTGCAGGCGGGGAGGAGCTGAAAACGGAGACGTGAAGTCGGACACTTTCTGCTTCCCGTAATGACGCTCGCGCTGCGTTTGCATACTTTATCACAGCTGAAGTGAAATAAATGCAATATTTGACTAATACACTGATGTTTCAGAGACCTTTTCATTCAAAACTTTATGTACTGCTTACAGCGTCTGTTTTTACAAGAATAAAGTTCAACATAAGCATATGTTATTTAAATAACAATGTAGTGGGGTCTTTTTTTTATCCGTTTTATTTTGATAAACATGACACGATACAACATCGCGACTACATGAAAAGAGCTTTAACTGTTATAAAAACACAGATTTTTGAGCATTAGTGGAGCTGAAGGCGTGACAATAAACACGAAACACACGTGATCGGTGTCATGCGGTGAATCCGGCCAATCATGAAACAGCTGTGTCGTCATCAGAGCTCGTGCAGCTCCTCTTGAGAAACTGCGCTGGCTGCCTCAGGCGGCTGATCTCGAATCGCTCTCGCGGTACTTTGAAGCCATACGTCACAGTCACATGGCGTCGGCGCTGTCTCAAGTCGGACAAAATTTCTAACCGGCATGCACTGCTTCAAGTCAGCCGCCGATCGGTCTGTGCGGCGCTGCATCAAGTCGAACAAGCCTAGTGTAACGCGCAATATGGCGGAATAAGTCCCGCCTTCTAAATAAGAGCCAATCACCGACTGGTAAAGTCATCGCGTCACTTCAGCGGCCGTTAGAATCACCGGTTTCTATAGAAACAGTCAGACGCGCGCCTCCAAAGAGACGCGCATTTAGGTCTGCGCATGCGCATTAGCTTGATCCAGCCTGAAAAATAGTTTTTTTTTTTTGTCATGATTTGAGCGTTTAGAAACTAAATTTATGTTGTTGTTAGATTTCATTGGTGATTTCAAATATGAAATTTAATCGTAAGGTTGGCGAACAGTTTTGGAGAATTTGATGTTTCCCCATTCAAAGAGATTGCATGATGCCCAGGATGCCCGAGAGGCGTTTCAAAGATGGCCGCCGAGTGAAATGACTTGTCTTAAAGGGACTTTGATAACACTGATGTAAAGCACCTAACCCTGCTTGTAAGCATAAACTTGACAAAAACTGTAAACTTGTCCCTCAAATCTGATTGGTTTATTGGAATCTTGTTCCAGGAGGATCAACAATGTTGATTCAGTCACATGTTGTACTTAGTGAAATCAGGTTCTGCAAATATGGCAAAGAAAAAATCCATGATAGACTTTCCACGACTTTCCAAAAGAGACATTGAGTATGTTGGTCTCCTTTTTAGTTAGGAGAAAGAACAATATTCATCCGCACAGTCAAGCAGAGCCGAAGCACAACCGAAACAATGTTCTTCCACAAAATGCATGCAATTTTGTTTTTAACCACTATCAGGACTGTATCGCAAATCTATGTATTGTCCCAGCCCTAATGTTTAATACAATTTTGTATTTTGCCATCTTTCCATTACCTGTAACTGTGATAATTATAGAAATCTATCTTTATGTTCAGAGGTACTCATTTATGCTGTGTACAAACAGGCCAGTATCCTGTAGCCTTCCTCTCGTTTCTTTTCTTTCTCTCTCGCTCTCTCTTTTTCACACGTTTATTTGTTCATGATGGAGTATTTTGGGTGTTAACCAAACCCTTAATCTGGAAGACTCAAACGAACACCAAACCAGGGCTCTTGCCAAATGAAGTTCTGTATGAGAAATGTGTCTGTTTATGCACAATATGTGTTTGTTCAGCATATTGGCCACATAATTATAGCTCACACAAAACCATGTGTTCTTCTTTCCTCTGGTGTCTTCAAAGATGCACAAACGGTGAAGTCATACTGGGCACACAGACTTTGATGGCCATAATGTCAGGCTAACTCAGCAGCCATTATTTCCTCCTCATTCTGTCTCTTCTTCAGTCTTTTCTTAGATGAAAAGGTCGGTTTTAAAGTCAAAGAGCGGCTGAGTTTTTATTTTTTATTTAGCTCTCCACCTCCGCTCTTTGCTGGAGTTCCTGCTGTGCTGTTTTTGCTTTTTGAGTGGTCACACCAAGTTTGTTTTTCCATCTCCCGTGTTCTTCACACGCAGGGTTGACGCTACACAAAATGCAGTGACCTTTCAGATGCAGATGGACGAATGAGCTTTCCTCTCCTGCCAAAATGTCAACGTCTTGAGTTTTTCTTTCCCTCTCTATTCGCTGTTTGCTTTTGCAAGCAGCCTTGGCAGGTCGCTGTGACCCTCGAGCCTTTGGCCTCAGGCTAAACATGTGCTCTGTGCTTCTGAAGAACATTATGACCCCCATTACAAACAAAAAAGCCTTTTCAGACTCTTATTTAGAATAGACTTCTATTACAGGACACATTACATTGACTAACATCATTCCTAATAATTGCTTTTTAGTAGTATTGCAAGCATCTGTTACTATTGTTCATACTGAGATAGGGATTTGAACAAACACCTCTTAGCTAAATATTAAACTTCATAACTCACACTGTTTGTGCTACAGACATGCATGATACCTTAAAATGTGCCGTTTCTTGAGAACAGGTGTGCTTTATTACAGGCAATTAGGCATTTTCGAACTCGATGATAAAACAGGCGAACCACCTTGATAAAACAGTTACCACCTTCAACAACCTGCATAGCTACGCACAAACAATCACTTACAACACCTTAGCAACTTATTAAACAATCTTGTTTAATAATGTATTGCATGTATTGTAAAACCCAATGAGTAACCATAACTGATATAAACTGAGGATTACCTCAGTTCAGTTTAGTTTAGAAACCAACAGCTTTCTGTTATATATAGGCAAACAGACACAGAACAGCACTATTCTCAGATATCGTCTCTCAAAGTATAAACATATGTTTGGCAAGGAGGGATACTAACGTCCTTCCTTGTCATATTTCATCTATAGAAAAGAAATGAAAAGGCTTAAAGGGATAGTTCACCCAAAAATGAAAATTCTGTCATCATTTACTCACCCTCAAGTTCTTCCAAATCTGTAGAAATGTCTTTGTTCTGCTGAACACAAGTAAGATATTTTGAATGTTTGTTACCAAACAGTTGTGGGACACCATTGACTTTCATAGTATAGTAGTCAATGGTGCTCCACAACTGTTTGTCTTGCTTTGGCAATGTCAAAAAGGCAACTGTAAAAAAAAAAAAAAATCTAAAATATTTAGATGCATCTTAATATAAACCTGTACTTGAGCATGATGATTAGTGATTTATAGGGACAGTTCACCCCAAAATGTAAATTGTCATTATTTACTCAGTCATATCGTTCCAAACCTGTATGACTCTCTTTTTTTCTGTGAAACATGAATATATAAATATATTCTCATATGTTCCACAGAAGAAAGAAAGTCATACACGTTTTGGAACAACATGAGTGTGAGTAAATTGATAACAGAATTGTCATTTTTGAATAAACTATCCCTTGAAAGGTGCAGTACGCGATTTCTGAAAAAACGCTGTTGAATCAGCGATAAGGGGCGTGTCCTCTCATGATGGGGAGGTGAGAGAGTGAGCCAATCATCAGTAGGGGGCGTGTCCTCTCATGATGGGGGAGGAGAGTGAGCCAATCATCAGTAGGGGGCGTGTCCTCTCATGATGGGGGAGGAGAGAGAGTGAGCCAATCATCAGTAGGGGGCGTGTCCTCTCATGATGGGCGAGGAGAGTGAGCCAATCATCAATAGGGGGCGTGTCCTCTCATGATGGGGAGGAGAGAGAGTGAGCCAATCATCAGTAGGGGGCGTATCCTCTCATGATGGGGGAGGAGAGAGAGTGAGCCAATCATCAGTAGGGGGCGTGTCCTCTCATGATGGGGGAGGAGAGAGAGTGAGCCAATCATCAGTAGGGGGCGTGTCCTCTCATGATGGGGGAGGAGAGAGAGTGAGCCAGTCATCAGTAGGGGGCGTTTTGGGGTAATTTTTCCAGGATTTTGGGTAGCTTTTGTGTTACCCAGCTCCTGGGTCAGAGGTGATAACCCAGGGGTTATTTATCGTGGGTTTTTTGTGACCTCTTCAGGAGAGAGCAGTGCAGCTCTGTCAAACTGGTGCAAACAGGTTTTTGTACATTTTATTTGATATAAAAAAAATTAGTTATTGTGCTGTATATGGTTTAATTGTATGCAAAGCAACATACAGGGGCGGAATGTGAGTCACCTAAACGAGTCTCGCGTCTGTTTTTGCGCAGGATGAAAACACCTGATGCCTTGCATAAAAAATTTATTCAAAAAGATACAGGATTTAAATACTTAGGATGTTAAAATATGTTCTCAGAATTGTACGCTGATTATTTATGGACAGGTTATGGAGTCAGTCACACAGGCAGTGGTCTGAAGTTAGCAGTTCCCCCGCCAAACACAAGCCATCTCCGGCACGAGATCCAGCACCGTTACGGTGGAAACAGGACAACAGAGACTGGTCGATTACATTTGAATCACTTCTAAATGTTTAATTTTTACTTCTAATATTTGTTAAATGAGCTTAAATGTATAGGTAATGTATTAAAAACAAGATAAAATATGCTATACTATAAAATATGATCGAAAATAAAGGAATTATCATGCAAACCAGTGGTTGTGAGGAGTATTTAGAGGATTTAAGTTAATCTGTAACATTAATTCATGTATGAAGTAAAAAACTTTATACTGGGTTAAATAAACAAAATTAACCCAACATGAGTTCTGTCCTATATTTACACAGCCCTTGGGTTGTTTTTAACCCAGCGTTTTCTAGAGTGTGTAGAAAGAAAGATGGCTGAGAGACATTACAAAAGAGAAAAGTTCAGAGGAATATCACTGGAAAAAGAAGGTAATTAGGCAAGAGATTTAGGACGCGCGTTAATATTAGAATATTAGCGCTGGAAAGTTTAGTTTCTGCTTGAGAGTAACATTAGTTTTTCTATGTTTCAGAGAGCCAAGATATGCTGTTGTAATGCTGTAGTAACAGGACAGTTTTGAGTGTTTTGACTGTGATAAAAAGATGCCCACTCTTGAATTGCGTGTTCATGCATTTTGGGGATGGAGCAATGAAGGGAAGGGTATGTTTGTTTGGGTTGATTTCAAATATCAACAGTGTTTCTCAGAAATCGCTTACTGCACCTTTAACAGGTAAGAGAATACAAAAGGAAACCGCTGACACAAACAAGCATGTTCTTTGGACTCTTCTTTGCTTTCTGCATTGCTTTTGTAATCTGTTTGCATCATTGAATCATTATTTTCCTGTTTATCCATGTAAAGCTGCTTTGAAACAATCAGTATTATAAAGTGCTATAAAGATGACTTGACATAGTCATGATGTTTTCACCTGTCTTTCTATATAGTTTAACCTGCCCATCCCAAATCTTTTTTTTTTTTTTTTTTTTTTTTAATGTTGCATTTGGCACTAGCTTTTAAAAATCCTGCAGTGAGTTTTAAACACACACCCATATCTAAAAATGGCAAGAGGAACAAAAAGCAAATCCTGATGACAAAATGCACAACATTGTCATCAGTCATCATACACAACCTCGTAAAGTCGGGTGCTTTCGGATCAAAGCACCGTCACATGCATATCTGCCGTTGAACGGATCCACCCATTCTCCAGAATGAGGTGTAAATGTGATCAAACCAGCTGCCATGACTGGGCTGCCAGTCATTCTGATGCCAAATAAAGCAACAAACCCTGAGGTCTACACCCATGTCATTACTGCCCTTTGTTGACCCGGGAAACCCAGGATGAGTTTACCTGAACTTTGCTCTGGTGCTTTCTGCTTTCCTTTATCATCTTCAACCATTGTGCAATGTCAGCTAATTCTCCATTCACTTTCATTCTCATTTCTTTCTCTCCGGTATGACCATGTCTTCCAGATCACAGTTAATGTTTTATCATCTTCTGTGCTTCCGCCTTTCCACAAGCGGCTCAAAGGGTTAATGAGGTAAAGAGTAGTTATCAAAAGTGGTAGAAAAGTGTAATTTATTCTCCCAAGCAGAGTACAATGAAAAAGGGCACCTAAAATCTTTGTTCAATGCCCATAAAAATTGCCCCAAACTGTGCTTCAGAGAGGTATGATGTCTCAGACATGGAAACAATCTGCTTTTCTCAAACATTTAATGCTGGTTGGACGCAGTGTTGGGGAAAGTTACTTTTACAGTAATAACACACATCAAGCCTCAGGCTGAAGGAAATGCAAATTAGATAGATACTTTTATAGCCAAAAGTATTTCCACCATTTCCAAACATTTTAATAGGCTACTTGTCTCCATCTAGTGGTGCACAAATATTTATGCATTTCAAATATATATTTTTATATATACTTTCATTTTCAACATTTCAGAAATCATAATATATGCATTATCATGTAATAGGCTAATTACAATATACTCAGGTTGTTTTTGTTGTCTTTTTGGGGTGGGGGTCACTATGAACTGTTGTTATTATAGCAAGATGCATATAACACCAAAAAATATCAATATACATGTTTGAAACAACATGAGAGTTGGTGCGAAAATAATGACATAAATTTAAAGGATTAGTTCACTTTCAAAATTAAAATTTCCTGATTTACTCACCCCCATGTCATCCAAGATGTCCATGTCCTTCTTTCTTCAGTCGAAAAGAAATGAAGGTTTTTGATGAAAACATTCCAGGATTTTTCTCCATATAGTGGACTTCAATGGCCTCCAAACGGTTGAAGGTCAAAATTAGTTTCAGTGCAGCTTCAAAGCGTTCGACACAATCCCAGATGAGGAATAAGGTTCTTATCTAGAGAAACAGTCGCTCATTTTCTAAAAAAAACAAACAAATTTTATAAGTTTTAACCATAAATGCTCATCTTGAACTAGCTCTCTTGTTCTTCTCTATTTGAATTCCAGCAGTGTAGACACTGCTAAGTGTATTACTGCCCTCCACAGGTCAAAGTTTGAACTAAATTGTCATATACAATATGCTAGTGCAAGCTGTTAGTTCAAACTTTGACCTGTGGAGGGCAGTAATACACTTAGCAGTGTCTACACTGCTGGAATTCAAATAGAGAAGCTGTGTTCCATTTGACAGGGTCCCTACGCAGTGTTCACTGCTCCCTACTCCCTGAGCACAGTGTATCCGTTGAAGTGGACTTCGCTGACAATAATCGCTTATTTGGAACGCCCTGCAAACGTCATCAAAGAAAGTCAACGACAGTGTCGCGCAGATTATGATATAACATAAATAAATACATATTATAATATACTTTCGAATTTAAAATTGACAGATTTTGATGCCATATGAAAATAAATTCTCATTTGGTTAACTGTATAAATGTATTCTTAATCCATGGTCTGGTTCTCATCTCGTGCGCCTTTTTTTTTTCCATGCGCAGCCGCATAAACACTTCTGAGGTAAATTAGTAAAATAAAAAATGACAGAGCCTCTTTTCAACACTTTTACTTTGCCATGCCTCTTCATACAATAAAATATGCAAATGTAACACTCATCACCATAACCATTCATACTTTCAATCGTATAAGAATAACAAAATGTATGAATACTCAAAATGCATGCGTTTTGACTGGTGACGCGGTGTGCAATGACAGTTTTTACCTCTGTGAAGTGATGTATCAATGTTCCCTTATTCCCTATGCCGTTTGCAGTGCCCTTCGAACTGAACATGTTCACTCCCTTCGGAATGGAATCCCACTTAAGATGGCAAAATACCCTGTGAAGTCCACTTCACAGTCCACTTACGGTCGAATGGAACGCACCTCTAGTTCAAGATGAGCATTTATGGTTAAAACGTATAATTTTTTTTTTTTTTAGAAAATGAGCGATCGTTTCACTAGATAAGACTCTTATTCCTCGTCTGGTATTATTTAAAACCCTTTAAAGCTGCACTGAAACTGTAATTTTGACCTTTAACCGTTTGGGGTTCATTGAAGTCCACTATATGGAGAAAAATCCTGGAATGTTTTCATCAAAAACCTTAATTTCTTTTCGACTGAAGAAAGAAAGACATGGACATCTTGGATGACATGAGGGTGAGTAAATTATCAGGAAATTTTAATTTGAAAGTGAACTAATCCTTTAATGTTTTTAGCGAACTGTCTCTTTAAATGCGCGTGACCCTCCCGGACACAAGTTGGCAGCAGCTCCGCGAGCTCTGCGCGCATGATTTCTACGTCACTGTTTGTGCTGACGCGGCGTAAGCGCTTCATCCCTTCGGATCACATACGTGTCTGTCTCTTTTCACCCAAACCAAGGACCGGAGCGCAGGACAGACTGGAGACATGGCACCTAAAAGCGGCAGCAAACAGCAGTCAGAGGAGGATCTTCTCCTGCAGGACTTCAGCAGGAACCTGTCGGCGAAATCTACCGCGCTATTCTACGGCAATGCGCTGATCGTGTCCGCAATTCCCATCTGTAAGTTCCGCATCTGTTCCTGCTGATGAGATTCCTTTGCTTCTGACATTTAGCTTGTTTCTAAACATTGAGCTGCTTTACTTAGACAGTAAACTTTTATGTTTTACATGATCTGCGGTCTCTGCTGAGACTGTTATTGTCTTACTATATTATTGTGATGCATGCATAATCTTCTGTTTTGTTCTTACCTGGTTCTTGCATGTGTGATTTTGTGTCAGGGCTGTTCTGGAGGATCTGGCACATGGATCTGGTCCAGTCTGCAGTGCTGTATGCAGTCATGACTCTAGTCAGTACTTACCTGGTTGCCTTTGCTTACAAGAATGTCAAATTCGTCCTCAAACACAAGTAAGAATACCATCTCTTTTCTCTCTGTCTCCTAAGACTTTTGTCAGCTTTACTAAGTCAGAAGACTGTATTGATCAACTGCTACTCCTTTCAGGGTTGCTCAGAAACGTGAAGATGCCGTGTCCAAAGAAGTGACTCGGAAGCTCTCTGAGGCTGACAACCGCAAAATGTCCCGCAAAGAGAAGGACGAGAGGTATTAGTCTTAATTATGATACATTCTGACTGGCTTGTCTTCTGTTATCATTGTTATTTTAGTATTATTTATAATGTATACTGTGTATGCACACTATATAGGGTGAATTCAGGTTGATTGGGACACTTTTTCAAATTCATCTCAATGGCAAAAAGTGTCCGCAAATTCACCCTACTTTTTAGTTTTTTATATTTTTTGTTGTGCTTTTGTCATTTTGTATTAGTTTTATATATTTCTATATAGCTTTAAAGGGTTAGTTCACCCAAAAATTAAAATAATGTCATTTATTACTCACCCTCAAGCTGTTCCACACCCGTAAGACCTTCATTCATCTTCAGAACACAAATTAAGATATTTTTGATGAAATCCAATGGCTCAGTGAGGCCTGCATAGCCAGCAATGACATTTCCTCTCTCAAGATCCATTAATGTACTAAAAACATATTTAAATCAGTTCATGTGAGTACAGTGGTTCAATATTAATATTATAAAGCGATGAGAATATTTTTGGTGCAAAAAAACAAAATAACGACTTATATAGTGATGGCCGATTTCAAAACACTGCTTCATGAAGCTCGAATCTTTTGTGTCGAATCATGATTCAGATCACGTGTCAAACCGCCAAACTGCTGAAATCACGTGACTTTGGCGCTCCGAATCATGATTCGACACGCTGATCCATAACGCTCCGAAGCTTCCTGAAGCAGTGTTTTGAAATCGGCCATCACTATATAAGTCGTTACTTTGTTTTTTTGGCACACCAAAAATATTCTCGTCGCTTTATAATATTAATATTGAACCACTGTACTCACATGAACTGTTTTAAATATGTTTTTAGTACCTTTATGGATCTTGAGAGAGGAAATGTCATTGCTCCCTATGCAGGCCTCACGGAACAAAAATATCTTAATTTGTGTTCCGAAGATTAACGGAGGTCTTACAGGTGTGGAACGGCATGATGGTGAGTAATAAATGACATTATTTTCATTTTTGGGTGAACTAACCCTTTTAATTTAGTTTTATTTTAGTACTTAAATTATTTCAGTTAGCTAGTAAGGCAACATTTCTAATTCTATGTAATATTTGTACTTAAGTAGTTTTTTCATGTTATATTTGTATTTTGTTTAAGTATATTTATTTAAGTACCCGAAAGCGAATACTATTTTTAATAGTATTCAATAGAGCTGCACGATTCTGGGTAAATTGAGGATCACGATTTATTGTTTCAAACCGAGATGTAATTTTGTAAATTGCTGCAGTCTATTTAAAAATGTTTAATTTAATATGAATAAATAATTTTTAAAAATCGGTTTGAGTGAATGATTCAATGACTCATTCATTTAATTACTGGTTGAATCAAGGTTTTTTTTTTTAACTTATCTCTTGAATATGATTCAGTAAATACATTTTTTTAACAGTCACTTGTCGCCATCTACTGGTGTAATGATGTAATCAATAGAATCGTTATTTGAAGCGCCAAGTTACTTTCAAAAGGTGACTTGCTCTAATTTGACCGTTACCGTAGACATCAGTGTTTATATCTGAACTATAAACTTTTATCCCAGTACTTTTGTGATAATTTGAATATTTGCAACACAGAAACAACAATACTGTGTGATTGAAAAGATTGTTTGTGAAGCTGTTTCACATCTTTACATGACAACGGCTCTCTCTGGCTCAGCAGAATGCAGATTTGAATGTTCCACTGTGATTTTATTAAAGGTTTAATAGACAACGGTGAATCTTTGTCATTTCGGCATGAAATCGCTTGGGTGTTTGAATCGCGATTATGATCTTTTAATGATTAATCACTCAGCTCTAGTATTTAATTTAGTTACCAATAACACTGGCTATTATTGAAGACAGAAATTAAATGAACCTCTTTAGATGAATCCTGTTGATCCGATGTTTTAAATATGGCACAGGACATGCCATCTCTTTGAAGTACTATGTTGCTAACAGTGATTCTTTTCCGCAGGATTCTTTGGAAGAAGAATGAGGTCGCCGATTACGAGGCCACAACTTTCTCCATCTTTTACAACAACACTCTCTTCCTCTTGCTCGTCATCGTCGCTTCTTTCTTCCTGCTGAAGAACTTCAATCCAACAGTGTAAGTTTACTGCAGTGTTTACTCTTGAAGTGTGATGATTGGTTCAGATGTCTAACATTTTTGTGTTGGTCACAGGAACTACATTCTGTCCATCAGTGCCTCTTCAGGTCTGATCGCCCTGCTGTCCACTGGGTCCAAATAAAAGACTGATTGCATCAGGAGGAGAAGATTGAGGAACAAACAAATGAGAGGATTATGGGATTGGGGGGAGGGTGGCATGGCAATGTGTTAAAGGAGGTTTGTTATGTTTTGGGAGGGCGTTTATCATTTCATCTGTTAAAGTTTCATGAAATTCATGATCAGTTAAGGCCTGTATGGTCTTCTCTTGTTTTTGTTTTGTACCAATAAAAGACTGTTTACTCATGTATCTCGTCATATTTTATTTTAAGGAATAGGGATGTGGAATATGACCAAAATGTTACATCACACTATGAGTAATTTTATTTCACAATAAGTATATATATATATATATGTATAAAGAGTCCCAAAATTAAAATAAAACTGAACACTTCAATGTTGCAATAAATCAAGGTCAACACTCATTATCACTTATTTTCTAGCAGACATAAACTGTTGCAGAAAAAGGGAGGTGCCATGAAAAATATGTAATTGCATTATTCAACACAAATGTATTGTACGTTTCTGAAAATACTCTGAACAAACTTAATCTTCTGACTGACTTGATCTGAGACTCATTTAAAAAGAAACCATCTACTTTCTCCTGATGCTCACAAATCCTACAACATCCAAACGAGCCATTTTTGAAGGACATTTAAAGCTATGAATCTGCCAAAAGACCAAGACAAATTTGATTTCTCATGATCCCTTTAACATTTGCGACTTCCACTCAAAATAATAATAAAACAAATCATTTCAAATAATAGGGTTGCTTTAAAAATATTCTTTATCTGTCATTTTGACTGAATGAGCTGTACATTTTCTGTCATGCTCTATTTTTATCCATCAGGAAAATGAGACACTTGGTATTTTTAATGCAACAACTTGTTTGTGACAAAAGCTCTTTTCAGTTCTGTTTCTCCTGAATATTTTCATTTTTCTTTGTATTAATATGAAAAAAAGTTTATTGTGTCTACCGATATGTCGCCCAACCATAATAAGCAAACACACACACATGGGTTTACTGGCCGTATGTGTTTTTATTTCAAGCATATATTCTACCTCTATGTACTGTTTACATATTTATATTTACAGAAGTCACTGCTGCCATACAGGGAGAGAGATGCATGATATGATAAAAGACCCTGATGCAGAGATTCAGAACAGCCTCTGTATCCAACAACTCCTCTTTTCTCAGAAACAACGTTACAAACGTTAGAAAACAATAGTCACCACATGGTGTGATTTCTTCGTTTTTGTAAAAGACTTTACAATTGAGAAAAGCTCACAGTATTACACTCATGGACCCATGGGAGAATGGGCAAGCCCTAATGTTCATGCAGGTGAGAATCAAGGCACTCCGCAGGGAGACTAAAGGTACACTATGTACACACTGTGTTCTTCTGAACACTATTGAAGTTTTTCTGTACAGAGCAAACTTGTTTCCTCAAGCCAAAATCCACCAGGTTTCAAATGATTCTAAAAGCTCTGAGAAGGTAAATACTACAGGGTAAAGCAGCTTGTCAGTCTTTATAATATCTAGGGCATGATAAAGTATGGCTTTCAAGTAGGGCAAGCAAGAGCAAGAATCAAACATGAGGCACCCGCAAACGGTCAATCAAATTCGCTCCCATTATATCGCAATGCTGCCATGCAGATTGGGAGCTTGATCCTTAAAGGGACAGTCCACCCCAAACTGAAAACTATCATTCACTGACCCTTCATGTTGATTCAAACCTATACGAGTTTTTTTCTTTTTAAACCTCTCTTTTTTTCCCATCCTACAGAGGAATAAAGTAATTCAGGTTTGAACCAAAATGAGGGTAAATAAATGATGTAAGGATTTTCATTTTTGGGTGAACTATCCCTTGTGAAAAAGAAGTACACTTAAGCATACTATTAAAAAGAGTACTTATCATGGAGATAATATACACTCTAAAAAAAGCAGTTGGGTTAAATGTTTGCCCAACCTGCTGGGTAGTTTTATTTAACCCAACTATTGTTTAAAAATGACTGTAAAATGAACACAAAATATGTTGGAAATTAAAAATCAGACACATTATTACTAGAGGCAACAATAATAATCAAAAGGTGAACATTTAATAAGAAGTTATTTAATAAATGTTTATTGTTTAATTATTATTCATTAAACTTATTAATAGATGTTAATTTCCAACATACTTTGGGTTCATTTTAAGCAAGCAATACAGTAATTTTTAAACAATAGTTGAGTTAAATGAAACTACCCAGCAGGTTGGGCAAACATTTAACCCAACCGCTGGGTTAAAAAAAAACCAATCATTGGGATAAAATAACCCAAATGCCAGGTTTGTCCATTTTCAACCCAACTTTGGTTATTTATAACCCAGCATTTTTTAGAGTGTACTTTAAAGGAATATACTTAAGTAATATTTATGGTAAGTTAATTGCATGTTAATTAAATAAAAAAAATGCATTATTAAATAAATTTATTAAATTTACATTAAATGCATATAGCTGAACTTTAGAGTATATGTTGACCCACTTAAGTAGGACTTAAGTACATCTTTTATATTATATTATATTATTGCCTTTGAAATATAGTTAAAGCGTACTGCTGAATGTACCGGCAAGCATTTATAGTAAGCTAAAAATATACTTTAATACAATTTCTATTCAAACTTGTATGTCATGAGTTTAAATATATTTTTAATTACACATTTGTAAAGGATGAAGTATAGTAACTTAAAATGTAACAATTATAATCAAGTACTTTAGATGTGCTTTAGTATGTTAGTCAACACATCAAAAGAAGTGTACTTCTTTAAAACATGACAAAAGATCATTAAAACCTATTTAAAATATACTTCAAAGTTATATTAAAAGTCCAATTAAGTGTTAAGAAACATGAAAGGGTACTCTCTTTAAGTACACGTAAGCGGCCTTTTATTTCATTGAAATTAGAAGTAGTTTTTTACTTTTAAGATTTGAAGTACTCTACAAGTGCACATTCAATACACATAAGCACACTTCTTTTTCACAAGGGAATCCCTTTAATTCGTGTTCCACTAAATTTCAAGTCACTCATGTATAATCAAACATTACCATAAATGCATTAGGCTGCTGGCATTATATACTCTATGCATGTCAGATCAACCTTAATACTGTATAGTATACTGCAGTGTGGATTGAGGTCGGTTTATAATACAGTTGCATGTTCAATAATCACATATGCTACCCTCATTCAAGTAATTTCCTAGGTCAGAGGTGTGCATTGAGTTATTTTTCCACCACATGTACCTGTGGCTCACATTATGAAGCAAACACACATATACCCCTCATAAAATATCATTCCTGCACAGGCAAAACATCTCAAATCTTTACGAATGCACATGGTTCCACTGAGTCAGCGCTCTACAGTCTGTGAAACAGGTTTGCAGTTGCTGTGTTCGAACACAAGAGGGCGACATGCTCCGTTCCTCCACTCTGTGTGCTAATACCGCCAGACATCCCAGTGGCTGATGATTTTGAGAGCAGAGGTCAAGCAGGGGTCATGATAGGTGTTTATAAGGTTCATTAGCGAGTGAAGCTCTCCTGCAAGGTGCCGTGACAAGTTGACACCTGGACACCTGTCGTGGGTGTGAAGGCACACCAGCAGAAACTGAGGGGATGCAGGTACAGGTTATGGAGGACAGCACTCTAAGGCTTCAGAGAGAGGTCAGACCGACGATGGAAACAGATTTGGAGCAGGAACCACTAGGGCACGAACACTGCTACACACACATCTCCCTTCACCCCGAGCGTGTGTCCGGAGCCCCTAGGACCGGTAGTCCTTCTTACTGTATGGCTTGTTCCCAAGTATATGATCAATGTCTGAGACTACATGGGATGTCATCTTTGGAAGTACCTGAATGTGCAAATAAATTAGTTAGGAATGTTCTGGAAGTTAATAGATGTGTTGAAAGTCACTCGATCTCACCTGTATGGCTCCCAGGTTTTCAGTCAGCTGCTCTGCATTTGAGGTTCCTAATAGTACTGAACTCACTCCCTCGTTTCGCAGACACCAGGCTGGAGAGACGAAAAAAGGCTTCAAAACGATGTTCTTGGCAGATTACAATTTGTGGATATTGTGGACATTTGGTTGGTTAGCATGAGCAGGTATTCTCTGCTGGTAGATGCATCATTGTGTGGTCAAAAATCATCTTTCTTTCATTCAGAAGTACTTCAATCTACACTACTGTTTAAAAGTTTGGGGTCAGTATGATTTTTTTCATGTTTTTGAAAAAAGTCTCTTTTGCTTACCAGTGCTGATACAAAAATATAGTAAAAACACTGAAATATTATTGCAATTTAAAATAACTGTTTTCTATTTTAATATATTTTAAACTGTCATTTATTCCTGTGATCAAAGCTGAATTTTCAGCATCATTACTCCAGTCTTCAGTGTCACATGATCCTTCAGAAATCATTCTAATATGATGATTTGCTGCTCAAGAAACTACTACTTCAGATTTTTGTTGAAACCATGACTTTTTTCAGGATTCTTTGAATATAAAGAATCAATAGAACAGCATTTATTTGAAAAAAGGAGAACTCTTTTGTTACATTGTAAATGTTTTTACTGTCACTTTGATAAATTTACGTTATCCTGCCTGAATAAAAGTATATACACAGATCAGGCATAACATTATGACCACCTTCCTGATATTGTGTTGGTTCTTATTTAGCTGCTAAAACAGCCCTGACCCATCGAGGCATGGACTCCTCTAGACCCCTGAAGGTGTGCTGTGGTATCTGCACCAAGATGTTAGCAGCAGATCCTTTAAGTCCTGTAAGTTGTGAGGTGGAGCCTCCATGGATCGGACTTGTTTGTTCAGCACATCCCACAGATGCTCGATTGGATTGAGATCTGGGGAATTTGGAGGTCAAGTCAACACCTCAAACTCATTGTTGTGCTCCTCAAACCATTCCTGAACCATTTTTGCTTTGTGGCAGGAGCATTATCCTGCTGAAAGAGGCCACAGCCACCAGGGAATACCGTTTCCATGAAAGGGTGAAAATGGTCTGCAGCAATGCTTAGGTAGGTGGTACGTGTCAAAGTAACATCCACATGGATGGCAGGACCCAAGGTTTCCCAGCAGAACATTGCCCAAAGCATCACACTGCCTCCGCCGGCTTGCCTTCTTCCCATAGTGCATCCTGGTGCCATGTGTTCCCCAGGTAAGTGACGCACACGCACCCGGCTATCCACGTGATGTAAAAGAAAACGTGATTCATCAGACCAGGCCACCTTCTTCCATTGCTCCGTGGTCCAGTTCTGATGCTCACGTGTCCACTGTTGGCACTTTCAGCGGTGGACAGGGGTCAGCATGGACACCCTGACTGGTCTGCAGCTATGCAGCTCCATATGCAACAAACTGTGATGCACTGTGTATTCTGACACCTTTCTATCAGAACCAGGATTAACTTCTTGAGCAATTTGAGCTACAGGAGCTCGTCTGTTGGATCGAACCACATGGGCCAGCCTTCAGTGAGTCTTGGCTGCCCATGATCCTGTCGCCGGTTCACCACTGTTCCTTCCTTGGAGCACTTTTGATATATCCTGACCACTGCAGACCAAGAACACCCCACAAGAGCTGCAGTTTTGGAGATGCTCTGACCCATAATTTGGTCCTTGTCAAACTCGCTCAAATCCTTATGCTTGCCCATTTTTCCTGCTTCTAACAAATCAACTTTGAGGACAAAATGTTCACTTGCTGCCTAATATATCCACCCACTAACAGGTGCCGTGATGAAGAGATAATTAGTGTTATTCATTCATTCGCTCATAATGTTATGCCTGATCGGTGTATACAATTTAATTATATTATAGGAGATTTTACCAAAAATGCATGAAATAAACATGTTTTACCCATTGCCATCAAGAATGTAACAGATAATGGAATGAGAATGCTAACAAATATCTATTTTTTTCTTGATTGTCTTTACTATACCTCTTCATCAATAATTTAAGAACAAAAACCAATAACTGCACAAAAGCTTAAAAGCTCCACTGGTTAGACGTCTCTTTGTCTTAGAAGTGTCGAGGAAGCAGTCTTACCTACGGCGAGCTGAGGTAAGGTGCAGCCAAGCTTCTCAGCGATATGACCGAGTTCTTTCAGCTTCGCCTGCTGCTTTCGTCCATCCTCACTGACTATCTTGTCTTTCAGCCACTGGTACGACTTCAAGACAAGAGAAGTAGAGTCATGTAGGAAAAAATAAATATTTGACTTGTCAAGTATCTAGCAAATTATGATTAAATTGGTACCTTCATAGCTGCCCTAGAGGATTCTGGGATACCATTTTCATACTTTCCAGTGATGATCCCACAGGCCAAAGGAGACCATGTCATAGCGCCCACACCTACAGTCACACACAGAATCAAGGTGAGCTGCTGCATGCAATCACTGATGAATTCTTTAAGCTTGAAAGTCTCATGATTGATTGATGAATGATGATTGATTGACACCTGCCTATCTTATGGTAGAGCTCAGGCAGCTGCACCTCGACCTTCTCCCTCTGGAAGAGATGATACTCAGCCTGCTCACACACTGGAGGAATCAGGTTAAACTGCCGCGCTACAGAGTACGCCTCCTAGAAAGAGAGAATAATATTTACACTTTTGTATTCAAATATACACAGGCTGTATCTCTGTAGCAACAATTAAAATTTTTAATTTCCAACTGCTTTTATAATGTTATTACTGGACTATCAGAAGAAGCAGACATTGCAGTTATTACTTCTGAATTGATTTAAAATACTTATTATATAGGGATGCCTGAGGATAGTCAGTCACAAGTTTTTGTAATCACAGTAACAAAAATGCCTGTTTTCTCAAATCATGGTTTAGGTGTTGGTTTAACACCTGTTTCTATCATTAAGTCTAAAATTTAATGTAAAAGTTCAGCTTCTGGGTAACAAGTTAACGATAAAATCACACTAACATGCATTCAAACAAGACGTAACTGTATAATAATATAATATAATATAATATAATATAATATAATATAATATAATATAATATAATATAATATAATATAATATAATATAATATAATATAATGTGATATGTTTGGGTATATATTATATTATATTATATTATATTATATTATATTATATTATATTATGAAAACATTTTAATCTTATAATATAATATATTATAATATAATATGTTTGGGTATATTATATTATATTATATTATATTATGAAAACATTTTAATCTTATAATATAATATAATATAATATAATATGTTTGGGTATATTATATTATATTATATTATATTATATTAATTATATTATATTATATTATATTATATTATATTATATTATATTATATTATATTATGAAAACATTTTAATCTTATAATATAATATATTATAATATAATATAATATTATATATAATATAATATGTTTGGGTATTTTATATTATATTATATTATATTATATTATATTATATTATATTATATTATATTATATTATATTATATTATATTATGAAAACATTTTAATCTTATAATATAATATAATATAATATAATATAATATAATATAATATAATATAATATAATATAATATAATATAATATGTTTGGGTATTTTATATTATATTATATTATATTATGAAAACATTTTAATCTTATAATATAATATAATATAATATAATATAATATAATATAATATAATATAATATAATATAATATAATATAATAATCAAGTTCAAGTTCACATTTATTTATAAAGCATATTTAAAAACAATGTGTGTTGTACCAAAGTGCTATACAATTTTACACAAAAGATAATAAAACTAATACATAAGATAACATATAAAGCATGCCAGATAGACATAATATCTTTTCTTTAGTCAGGTCTTTAAAGTAGAAGCTAACTTTCAAAAGTAAACTAACACCGAGAAATATTTACTGTGGTAAAAAGTGTGACAACTAGTTCTGGTCTCCAATATATACTGTATATATACTGTATGTATAGTGTATAGTAATATCACATAACTTATTAGCTCCTTTGTATCATTTCAGGCTATGAACACATGTTCTAGTTGTGGGGTGTGTTTACGTGGGATAGATCTGGCATGACAGCAGAACATGGTATTATCACAGTCACACAAATTACAGGTCATCAGTGTGTGTCCTCTCTGTAAAAACCCTGATCAAGCCTCCATTTATCACCCATGAATTAATAATGTCACTGCTTAATTACAACATATCAGTTTGTGCCAACTTGCTTTGTGCTACACTGCAATTACAGCAACATACAGTACTGACAGTCAAAGGGCTAAAAATATGTGATATGTGGCCAGTATACACTAGAGGAGCTGAGATACAAGAGAGTGTTTTGTTGCTCCAGCAAATACGGTTTGCTCCTGAATTCAAGCCTATAGAAAGTCAGTGATCAGTGATCAGTAATACTGTCATCACATGTAAGTGATACACTTGAATTCTGTTGAAATGGTTTCTCATGACAACTGAAGAAAAAATGTTACCATTATTTCCATAGCTGTCCATCGTGAGGTCCCCCAGTACATGGACATGCCCTGGTTTATCACGTAGGTCATGGCTCTGACAATCTCTGTGGAGACAAAAATTCACAAATTCTGTTAGCACCCTTTTGGAAAAAATGTAAAGATGGAACTATTTATGCAAAAAGCTCAGCTAAATGCATAAATGTAAACTATAATACATTTTCAATTAATTGCAATTAACATGCAACTAAGTGTCCAAAAAAATTGGACCAGCATTCAGTTCCCACTTAAGTATATTCTTTTCTTAATAAGCACTCTTTTTAAAGTATGCTAAAGTGTACCTCTTTTTCACAAGAGCAGAAATGCTGAAATCACTGCATTATGAGAATTTAATCTTTCATTTTCTTTCAATTTATGTTGAAAAGCCAGAACAAGTAAAAAAAAAAATTGTCGATTATTAAAATAAAACAAACTACAATAGTTCAGCTGGTCATCAGTGATAAATGTAAGATTTGGTGGAAATTAGCTAAATTATGAAATTTTCTAAAGCTGTGTGTGATTAGTATTTCAGCGACTCTTTCTCTACTTTCAAAAATGTTTTTATTAGACACTCAATGATTCACAGTTACTTCAGCTGGAGCTGAACTCGAAGTCTGATAAGTTCTGATAACAGTTTTTGCTGCTATTTTCAGACCTTATCTGCTATATTCAGTAGCTTAATCTGGTATTGTGCAATATATTTTCATTCACTGTATATCTGTTTGGGTTGATTAAGTTCAGCTTGACGTATTTTTGTGTGGTTTCACTAAATTCAATAAGTCAATAAGAATTCAATAAGAATAAATGAATGTTAAAGTACAGTGTAACTTTATATCCCTATCAACTTTTACCCTTCATGCTGATGAAATGGTAATCAGGTAAGAAACAAAAGGCGAGATAGCAGGGGACTGCAGAGCCCCTGAGGAACTTTAATATGCACTGCACACAGTGAGGAGTACAAAACTCTGGACACTTTATGCATCAATGCAGCAGAAAAGCACTGCATAGCGGTCTGCCTGCCCAGACAGTGTGAGAGAGGTGTCAAATCCCATGTTTAAAGATAAGAAGCATAGATGATTAAGCAACCCAGACTCACTGGAAAAACGTGCCCATGGTGACATTGCTGCAAAGTGATATTACAGTGCTTTTTGTGAAACCCTCGCTCTGAGTGGGATTCGAACCACGGCCATTTCTGGCATGGGAGGTGCGCGGGCTCACTAACATTGACATAGCCTTTAGTGTCAGTCACTAGTGCACCTCTTGAGGCTAGGAGAGTGAGGTTTTACTAGCTGGCCTCTGTTACACTCACCCCCCTAAACTGTCCCCTCCGGGTCATGGCACCAATGTAACCCCTCTGGTTCTTCTTCGAGTGGGTTTCGAACCGGCGTTTCTGGCATGGAAGGTGAGCACACTAACAAGGACACAGTCACTAGTGCACTTTTTGAGGCCAGGGGAGTGAAGTTTTACCCGCACAGCTCTTTACCAGCTGCCATTACACTCATCCCCCTAAACCTCACTCCCATCCGGGTCACGGCACCAACATAACTCCTCAGGTTCTACTTTGAGCGGGATTCGAACTTATGTTTCCGTCATGGAAGGCAGGTGCTATAAGAAGGACACAGCCTTTAGCATCAGTCATTAGTGAGCCTCTTGAGGCCAGGGGAGTGAGGTTTTACCCACACAGCTCTTTACCAGCTGCCATTACACTCATCCCCCTAAACCTCACTCCCATCCGGGTCACGGCACCAACGTAACTCCTCAGGTTCTACTTTGAGCGGGATTCGAACTGTTTCCGTCATGGAAGGCAGGTGCTATAGCAAGGACACAGCCTTTAGCATCAGTCATTAGTGAGCCTCTTGAGGCCAGGGGAGTGAGGTTTTACCCGCACAGCTCTTTACTAGCTGGCCTCTGTTATACTCACCCCCTAAACCTCACTCCAATCCGGGTCATGGCACCAATAGCCGTGTTTCCACGGTCGGGCCTAAAGCGGGCATGCTAGTGCGTGCCAGGGCCAGTCGCGTTTCCACTGACACTTCCGGGGCTTGATCGTGCCTCATCGGGGCTTCCTCAGGGCCAACAGCCCGGGTTTTTCGGCCCGCCGAATACCTTGGTCCAAAGCGGGCCAGCTCGGGCTTAAGGGAGTGGTTACGAACAAAGGCGGAGTTTATTTGTGTGTGGAGACGGAGGCGCCATGGGTGATTACATGTAGGTTACCAGCTAACATCAGCATTAAAGACTTTTAAAATCATTTTAGCTCAAAACTCACTTTCAGACAGCAGCAAGTGTTTGAAATAACTTCTGTTTGTGATCCGATGTGGATTCTGATCACCAAGACTATGCGCGCTATTACCATAGTAAACATGGTAAATATGACGGCTTGAAGAAATCAGACAAATATACGTAGGCTATCACAATCATGTAATTATTTTATCTGTCAGCACGTCTCGTCTCTCAACGGACTGATATCCATATTTAGCTCCGCATATTTCATAAAATAAAGCACCTCCATGTTTTCGGGATTGTTTCTCTGTCACTGGAGAGAGTGCTAAAGCTCCTCAGGTCGTATTTGTGGTGGAAAATTTGTAGAAATTATAATTTTTTGTAAATGTGATATAAACATACTGTCCTATGACTACAAATAAACAGAAACAGACGCGACTGAATAAGTAGGCTACGTGTGTCCTCTTTCTTTTGTAAAATAACAGTAAATACCACTTTATTTCTGTGACTAATGTTTAATCTTGACACAAATTAATTCATTATGATTAATTTGTTTGGTAAAACATCGATGCTTGGGTTTTTAAATTAAGTAAACAACAAAATACCAACAACGCCTGCTTTTATCATGTTCACTTTACGATCTCGCTAGTTTCCAGTAATTTCTTTCTGATTATTTTTCTGATAAAACTTCCATTTGTTTGTGAAATGACGGGTTTGTGTTCCAGAGAGGCGTGTTACGGGCGGGTTTTAGTGAAGCGCTACGGAGCTTCTGGCCCGACGGTGGAAATGCAGCGTGATTTTAGGCTCGGTGCTACAAGTCCGGGGCTATTAGCCTAGCCTGGCCCGCTGAAAGCCCTGGCTCGCACTGGCCCGACAGTGGAAAAGCGGCTAATGTAACCCCTCCAGTTCTACTTTGAGCGGGATTCGAACCGGCGTTTCCAGTATGGGAGATGGGCACACTAACAAGCCTTTAGTGTCAGTTGCTAGTGTGCTTCTTGAGGTCAGGAAGTGAAGTTTTATAAGCAAAGATCTTTACTAGCTGGCCTCTGTTACACTCACCCCCCTAAACCTCACTCCAATCCGGGTCACGGCACCAATGTAACCCCTCCGGTTCTAATTCGAGTGGGATCTGAAGTGGCATTTCCGGCATGGGAGGTGGGTGCACTAACAAGGACACTAAAGACCGCAGCCTCTAGCTTCAGTCACTAGTGCGCCCCTTGAGGCCAGGGGAGTAGGTTTTACCAGCACAGCTCTTTCCTAACTGGCCTCCGTTACACTTGCACATTTCGCGTCACAGTTTCAAAATGAAATGCCCAGTGAGTGGTATACCCACCCACACAGCAAAAGAACTCCGCGGCGGATCGGCCGCGGAGGTATCGCGGCTTCCGGAACGTATCCGCGAACGGACCCGTATTGGTATCCACTTGCTCACAGTGACGGATCCGCAACGAAGGCGGATCGCGGACCCGCCGTGGCTCCGCACTGCCTTCGCTCTGCCTCCGCGCTTAAAACCTTACCTCCGCGGCGGGTCCGTTTGGGACCCGCAAATTGATACAACCGTTATAGTAAAGGCGCGTGCGCGTCCACGGATACGACATGGGTCCGCTCAGGATCCGCTGATTGACAGTAGAATTTACAGCGCCGCCCGGAGGCGGACCTGATCCTCTGGGCGGCGCCAAAACGAATGTGACAGTCACGCGGGTTTGGCGACTTGAATGCGGATCCACCTAGGAGTCTCCTGCTGTGTGGGCACTGATGAACCTGAATCTGCCAATATTTTATTACGGTGATTGTTGTATGTATTGTAATAATTATCTATCATTTGAAAATAATATACTACCTGCACTAAACCTAACAAAAGCAAATGTGAGATAAAAACACACTTGCTGAAGCATCCATCCAAGTGCATTGTTGTACCAGATGAGCTACCAAGCAAGTTTACTATGGCCCCGTTTACACGTACATGGTTATTTTGAAAAACGGAGACATTTCCCTTCGTTTGTGCCCTTCGTTTACACGCAAACGGAGAATTCGCCTCTGAAAATGAGTCTTTCTAAAAAAACTCCGGCCAGAGTGGAGATTCTGAAAATCTTCGTTTGCACGTTTGCATGTAAACTGAGACAAACGGGTGTTTAGGCAGCCAACGTCACAGTATGCGCCAGAACTCGCACCTACGTCAAAAGTGCGACCTATGTTTACATGTGATCATGGAAGCGTTTAGAGTAGCAGTCGCATTTATGTTTATGTTATTCGTTGCTATTTATGTTGTTATTCGTTGCTATTTATGCATTTATGTTGGTGCAAACTCTTATGTGTTATTCGTTGCTATTTTCGGGATTCTGATTGGCTTACGTGGGCTTGAGCTTCTCGTTACACCGCCACCTACAGGTTTGGCATGCTCTTGACGGCATATATACACAGGTACGTGTAAATGAACATTTTTCTGAAAACTGACATGTGTGCACAATGTTATTTTTGAAACCGGAGAGATTGAAATGTCCGTTTATGAAAATAGCCGCCCACGTGTAAACGTAGCCTATGTCAGAAAAGCCATACATATGGAGCTGGTTATGTGATGCAAACATCAAAATGAATTAGTTAACAAATCATCCACTATGGTAAAACTGTTTTGAGGGCATAACACTGCATGAAAATAAGTTATGAATGGATAACCTCCCCTTGTAATCATAATTTGTGGGTTTTGTTGCCTCTAGTGTTCATTTCATTCAACAACCATAAGACTGTTCTTTGATGTGTCATGTCTTCAGTTTCTTTTTTAGAGTGGTTTGCCAGGTCAAACAAAAATGTATAATGCATATAAAAACATGTATACATTTGCAGGTAAGCTAGCAGGCTAATGGGCTAGCATTGTAAGCTAGTACATGAAGAGGTTTGTTCACAAAACATAAATAACTACAAATGTTTAATTTCAAGATCTACAGATTCTTCAATTCTATTATATATAATAAAATATTTCAGTTGTCAGTTATCATAAAGTGATTTTGTAGGATTTCTAATCAGGCACTGAATAGAGCACTTTTTAAAAGTCCTTTCAGTCAATGGAATCAATTTGGGGTCCTAGACAGCCTCAACTGCATTAGTAAGGTAATGACATTTATCATAAATTGACTGTGATTTTGTAACAAATAAACTTTGGATGATGTAAAAACAGTAAAGGGAAGTAAAATCAACATCACTCAAGGGTAGCAGACTGGCAGGCTGTGTTAGAGTCTATGAGTGAGAGCTGAAAAGCCTGTTAAAGTAGAGAAGTCTGGAACAAATGGCTGAGTCAGGGTGACCTTGGCATCTGGTGCAGAGCTTTGAAATATTACTAAGCCCTAAACGCTACACAACAGAACAGCTCTAAGCAGTACAAACATTACCAGAAGGGCATACTGATCTCCCCCCACATCCCCCAACAAGAAAATATTGATTAGAGGATATAAAAAAAATCTCCCCTTTTCTACCTCTATTTTGCTAACTTTGCAAAATAGCTTAACTTAGCTCACTTACTTTTAATTTGCTTTTCCTCTGCAGTTTAGTACCATTTCAAAGTGGGTGGGATTATAGACTGATCGTTATAGTTGCACCACCTTTACTGCCGTGGATCCGTTCCTCGGCTACCAACAAGTCTGCACCTCGTCTTCTGACCACGATACAGCCATTTCTTTTTTCAAGTTGCGTGTGATGGTCGTTTAAAGCAAGTTGTTTAAAAAAGTTGCGCAAACAAATGATACTGCGGTGGCTGTTACTGACTATTTAAATCTAGCAGGTTTGGTGTCTCGTGTTTTAAATCCAATGACACTGGTAGTGACGATTCTCTCTGACCAATCAGTGATCTACAGTTTACACGTCACATTTAGTATCGGTACGACATGCTTGGAACCTCCACCGAGGTGTTGCTATTTAAGTGAACCGTACCGTTCCATACCTAGCTGTCCCATGCAGTGGAAAAGTGCCAAAAAGTGAGCTGCACTGAGCCGTACCGAACCGTAGAAAAACCGTAGCAGTAGAAAAGCACAGATAGACTTGTGATATCTGCCAGAGAGCAGAGACATTTTATGCAAAGGGCTAAAAAAGGCTTACAGCTTGTCTAGTATTTTAGCATGCTTTATACTAATTAGCATCACCCTGAGAGATTATAAATTGGCTTGCATCCCTCCATGATTGTCTCTATGGCCTGAAACTTTCTGAAATTTAGAAGACAGCATTCTCACTGCAATTATATGCGCTGTGCTTTAGCACTGCCACTAGGGGTGCTGTAGGCAGGTTAGTTTCTTCTATTTTTTCAATCAGTTTTCTCTTTAGTTAGTAAAAATGATTAATCTGATAAAAAGAATGCACATCAAGTATGCATTTGCAATGCATTCGCATCTGTTTCTAGCCTTACTCTTTGTTATTAATCAGAAGAAAAACTACTTTGAAGCCGATCACTCTCCTTCAGTCTTTAATGTTCTCCTTCTTCGTCTACTACTATCTGTTCTTCTCTCTTCTCTTCTCTGCATGTGTTAAAACACATGTCTGGAGATAATAGGATGGATACACAAAAGAGAGAATCAGCTGGTAGTGGAGGTCAAAGAGTCTGGAACAACTAACTTCTCTTCAATTTAGCTCTTCTGAGAACAAAACACTCCGTTTTAAAAACAGCATTGCCAGCAGATACTTATTTTAATGAATCCATCCTCACATGTTCTTCAGATCACTCTTGGTGCAGTTGTTTCTTTCTGTATGCCTCATATTTTGTAACTGGTTTATTCTGTTCAAGAGACTTTGCTATTCTGTGGTTTTTACCAAAAGCACATTATTACACAGTAGATTCAATTTTCAGGCTGACTGCACTTGAAGCTTTGGGCAGCTCAGAGTTTTAACAGCAGTTTGGAAGCTTGCTGGCTGCA
Organism: Ancherythroculter nigrocauda; assembly: GCA_036281575.1. Lineage (NCBI taxonomy): Eukaryota > Metazoa > Chordata > Actinopteri > Cypriniformes > Xenocyprididae > Ancherythroculter > Ancherythroculter nigrocauda. The sequence goes on along the minus strand of VTFQ01000005.1, from coordinate 5,324,570 downwards.
TTGTGTACATCGGGTACAAGTAATAAGTCTGGTTATTCAGAATGGCACCCTGAGGAATGCACTTAATCGTAACCCTGTTTTCATAAGTACATCTTTCAGAGCACTTAGACCTCAGATGGATGTGCCTGCAGGACACCAACACTTTTAGTCTGACAATCTCATTCTTTTGTACATCTCTGGCTTTTGATGCAGTATTGTCATTCGCAGCACTTTTCTAGAGAGTATCGCAAAGTGCTTTGGTTAAGGTCAAAAATAGTTTTATGAATTACCAAACCTACCAAAGTCTACTAAAGTCTTCGAGATGTACCCCAAACAAGTAAATAAATGCAATGATTTTCATGCACTGCCATTCAAAAGTTTGGGGTCAGTAAGATTTTTTTTAAATTAATACTCGCTCCGTTCCCACGGCTCTTGGCCCCGCCCTGCTTGCCACACTTACCAACCCCAAACTTGTGAACGGTAGTGTATATTTGGCCAAACTCACCCTCCATCGGTGTGTTGCTGTCGGGCCGGTTGGCGAAGACCACGTCTACATATTCCAGCTGCATTCTCTGCAAGGAGCCCTTGAGACCTGAAAGAGGAGACGGTTATTGTGAGCACGTTTGAGCAGATGTATGACTTCCTTTTCAAAAAGTCTGGCAGTGTTTACCTAACAATAGTGTGATTAGTTGTACATGGGAAACTGCTAATTGAAAAGTTGCATGCTATGACAGATCACATTTTTCGGACGACTCTTATTTAAGCCCTCATAACATCAGGACAAACTTTGCCAACTTAAATCAAGCTCCACAGACGAGGGACCCTCAGCTGCGTGACTCTGGTAGACTCTGCAGTAATCAAACTCTTTCTGTACAGGGCCCCAGGGCTCATTCACTCTTTGTGTCTCTGTTTTTAATGCGGCAGAGTGCTGGATCGATTGTCAAGCGTAATGAAGAGAGTTTGGAACTGGATTCCCTCCTGTGCCCATCTCTAGAGGCTCACTCTGACAGGGTCAGCATCATGAGGTCAGATGAAGCTTTACTGTCAAGAAATGATGGTGTTTGTCAGCAGTGTGAGACACAGTGAGAGATATGCGATTGATCAATAGTGGAAAGTAGCACAACCAGAGCTGTCTTTCCATCCAAAGCTGCGAATTTAACTTGTGCGCAAAATTGGAATATCGCATAAAACATCTGCGAATGAAGTAGCGTTTCCATCCCATATATTCAAGAGAACAGAATTGTCACTTCCTGGGAAATTGGCGCAAAATATCTGTAATAAAAATGGAAGTTGCTCTTTTTTCCTCCATCATAAATGAGTTTGTCTCAGAGCAAGCAGATGAAATATAATAAACGCTGTTGTTATCTTGCATTCGGATGCTGGTGTTTGGGAACACAATCGTGTGAGACGCTTCTGGGAGGGAATTAAACCAAATCATTCTGATGACCGACTTTGGCTCAGGCAATTCAGAATGATTAAACCAACAACTGAGATGCTCTGCGATTGGTCCGCTGGTTAGTCCAGTTATACACCCTCCGTTTAGTTTTTTGTTGTGCATCAAGGGATTTATTTGGTAAGTGCGTTTCCATCTTTGTTTATGCGCACCTTTTTAAAAAAGTTTTTATGCACATTTTTAGAATTTATGTGCATCTTGGTGTTTCCATTCCATCTTAATCATTATCATTATTTAAATATATTTTTCAAATGTCAATTTTTTGTATGTTTTACTTAACATCAAAAATCAAACATGCTCAACACAGAAGAGTGTTCAAGTTGTTGTATGCATGAATTACATTCTAAGTGTATTTTTTAAATAACTTAAACCAGACTGTCATATTGTAATATAAGTTGACATGGTCAAGGGGAAGGGCTGTCATTTAATTTCACAGGACCACACATATAATATCTGTGTATTTACACAATATTTCACAATATCTGTGTATACTGAGAGACAGACTGTGTGTCTGAACCTATGTGCCAAAATTGTATTTCAGCCCACATTTATGTGTGTGTGTGTGTGTGTGTGTGTGTGTATGTGGTTCAGGTAAACCCAACATTATGGGGACAAAATGTCCCCAAAAAAGATGGCAATATCCGAAATCCTTGTCCTTGTGGGAAAATCTTTTGGTCCCCATGAGGAAAATACCAAATAAATCATACTATAAAAATGCAGAAAGTTTTCTGAAATTAGGTTTAGGAGATAGAATATACAGTTTGCGCAGTATAAAAATGATTATGTCTATGGAAAGTCTCCTTAAAACATGAAAGCATGTGTGTGTGTGTGTGTGTGTGTGTGTGTATGTGTGTGCACGCTTTGCAGCCTGACCAGACCAATAACTGTACAAACTAAAGTGATGTAAATATAATATGGCCGGTGTGTTCACAGACATGCTCCAAATGCAGGGCGCTGCAGGTGGGTTAGAGCAGTGTGCATCATCCTAAGCTCTATGTTTGTAAAATAGGTGTCTGGCCCCGAACTTGCTGGCATGGAAGAAAAATAAGAGCCAGTGCAGAACAGCGCACACAACCAATCATTCATCGTCCATGTAACCCTGAATATCTAGGCCAGGGTGTGTATTATTTCCGTACTCTCACACCAAAGGTAATTTTGAACCTACTGATAACATCTACTGTATGAATTACAACATAACTCATTTTTCAGGGCAGTAGTTAATACTGTAACATTAAAAGAATATTTCACCCACAAATGAAAATGATGTCAGTATTTCCTAGATTTTAATTTTTTGGTGCATGACTTTAAATGGGACCTATAATGCCCCTTTTACAAGACAAAATATAAATTCCTGGTGTCCCCAGAATGTGTCTGTGAGGTTTCAGCTCAAAATACCCCACAGATCATTTATTATAGCTTGTCAAATTTGCCCCTATTGTCCCTTTAAATGCAAATGAGCTGCTGCTCCCAGCCCCCTTTCCAGAAGAGGGCGGAGCTTTAACAGCTCAACAACAACAAAGCCGGAGAATCTCACGCAGCCAAAATGAGGATTGTCAGTAACGGTGTTCTTACATTGTTCAAACCGGAGTCGACACTGATGGAGAGACTCAGGAAGAAGTTACAACTTTTAGAATGAAACTGGATAAATTCAAGGTATTTAATATTTATGTCAAAATTAAATTCTTGGCTTGATTCTGTGCAAAGTGTGTTCAGCATTTGGCAAGTCACTCATATGTGTTTCTGGCTACGTCCTTGCTCTTTAGTCCTGCTATCTGTTAGTTCTGCCTGCCAGAGTGAGTCACACTAACACTAAATCCACTCAATCAATGCCCAGCGAGGAGCCAAACACACACACACACACACACACACACACACACACACACACACACACACACACACACACACACACCTACACACACACACACACACACACACACACACACACACACACACACACACACACACACACACACAAAAGCTGTGATCACAGAGTGAGAAAGTTTAGAAAGAGAATGTTCACCTTCAATAATGTGTTTCCTAGAAAGGCCTCGTTCAGTCTCGGCTCTGCGGCAAAAAAGGAGACACACAGACATACATCAAAATTTCAGACAGAGCTAAGTCTAAATACATGAGACCAGACTGGCCCTTTTGCAAATGTTCACTTTTCAACTTCAAATAAAACCCTGACATATTTAAATGCTGATTATTATTCATGAGAGAGGATTTGTGGGGAAATGGGACAGGCCTTTTCTTTAGTCTTATCGAACTCCGCAGCTGCTTTTACTCCCAGAATACTTACTCATGGAGAAAACGCTGGGTCAGCGCTTGCCCTGAACTGAGCTCTATAATTGCATTTATGAAATGTGGGAATCCACGGATGTCAGCGTTAAGTGCGCTGCCCTTTAGAATGTGCAACAGTGTGAGAGTTATGAAGTAAAAGTTCTCATGACAGGAAGTGACATACTGTACATGCACAATCAGAGAATGACAGATTACTCACTTTCCACCCCAGTAGAGCTTTGTGGTAATAACCAGACTGGATCGCCTTAAGAAAAGGAGGGAGGAGAGAAAGGAAAAAGTGAGTTAAAATGTGCACACACTGTAAATGTTTCAAAATAACTTTCACTCAAGGGAAAGTTTAAACAGTTAAACAAAGATTAAACAATAAAAGCATTTGTGAGTAAGTTTAATTCTGCAGGTATAAGATAACTACTATATGCCAGGTTTTTGTGAAGTCGCTCTCCAGGTACACTGCCATTCAGAAGTTAGGTACGATTTTTTTCCCCCTACAGAAATGAATACCAGAGGTGTATTTGAGTAAATGTAATTAGTTACTGTACTTAAGTATCTTTTTGGCTACTTTGTAGTTGTACTGAGTATCAAAGATATCGGCAACTTTTACTCTCTACTTGACTCAATTTTTAGCAAGTAAATCCACTACATTTGTGATGAGTAATTCAATTACAGATTTTTCATGACACCTAACTTTTTCTGCAGCAGTTTGTTTCTGATATAAAGAAGCGATATCGGCATCTAAGTGCATTGAAGGTATTATATCTTGTGCGTTTTGCCTTTACTCACCCAAACCTGTCAACAATAATACTTTACGTGAATGTGAGTGCATTAGCAGGTAGTTGCTGATCGCATGTGTTTGATTTATTAGATGAGGAAATGACTGCAGCTGGTGATGAGCCTCAAACCAGCACATATAGACTTTGACTATTTAATTTTACTTAACATTATTTTATTTTGACATATATTGGTTTACGTATGGCCTTTACGTGCACTTGAGCTCAACTGAGACTTGAGAGTTTGTAGACGTTTAAAAGGTTGTTGTGTCGACCTTGATTTATTTCAATATTGAGGTGTTCAGTTTTATTTTGATTTTAGAAAATAAACTTGATTTCTCATCTTACAAATCAACTGTTTATTTTCACTGGCGTGTCTCTCAGGTGTTGAGGACTAGTGCATCTCCGAGCCTATATTCAGCACGAGTAAAATACTATACTGTTAAAATCAGATACTAAGACTTTGACTCAAGTCGTATTGGAATTGGTGACTTGTAACTTGTAATGGAGTCATTTTCACTCTAAGGTATCTGTACTTTTACTCAAGTATGTTTTTCAGGTACTCTTTACACCTCTGATGAATACTTATATTAAGCAAGGAGAGATTAAATTGGGATTAAATTGATCAAAAGTGACAGTAAAGACATTTAAAATATTACAAAAGCTTTCTATTTCAAAAAGCTGTTTTTTTAGAATCCTGAAAAAATATGTATCACGGTTTCCACAAAAATAAAAATTAAAAGTTGCTCTGGCTAATTATGCGACTGAGAAGATCTGATTCAAGCATTTACATGCTTATTTTTTTCCTATTGATTGAGTGTTTATATGAAGCCTTTTCAATCTGATTATTTGGGTGCATGTAAATGTAGCTATTGATAATAATGAGAAATGGTTCCTGAGCACCAGCATATTAGAATGATTTCTGAATGATAAAATGACACTGGAATAAAGACTGGAATAATGATGCTGAAAATTCAGATTTGCATCACAAAAATAAATTACATTTTAAAATATAATCAAATAGAAAACAGTTATTTTAAATGGTAAAAAATGTTCAAGTTTTTACTGTATTATTGATCAAATAAATGCAGCCTTGGTGAGCAGAAGAGACAAAAACCTTAAACAATCTTACAAACCCCAAACTTTTGAACGGCAGTGTATAGTTATGCAAATGTTGGAAAGATTAAATTCACAAGCAAATGCACAATGGCAAGGCCAATTGGAGCCTGACTGACATGTTTATCACTATATTGACATTATCATCTAGATCTGTTTGCAAAAATCAGACTGCTATGATTTCAGTCAGACTAAACAGTTTAGTTTACATTTTAAAAAGGCAAATTATGGTTTTATAGTTATAGTCTGACTATAATTGAAAGGCTTTCTATCTGCGTTGGCCAGCTGTTCACTCATTCATTAGTCTCATGAGTTCATCGAACAGGAAACAGACCGTTGAGTCAGAACTGCAGAGATAGTGATGGCATTTCTCAGTGATGATGATACATGTGTAACCTTCGCCTCTAGCCATATTGGCAATAATCTGCAGGTCTCTCCGAGTCGTTCTGCATTGTAAATTGTGTAAATGAGCTTTCACTGGTGAACTCTTGCTGTGTCCTACATTCTCAGCTCACACAAACTGAGAGCTGCCCTCTAAATTGTGGCCTTACAAAATAATTAAGCTGTGAAATTTAAGACATAGGCTATATTATGTTGTATTATAAGTGAATTCAGTGACTTTGCATTTCACACCCAATTATCACACTGTGTAGCAAACAAACAGCTGGTGTAAAAACACATGAACTTCACACCATCATCTCTATGGAAGATTAAAGGAAAGAGAATGAAAGAAAAGGAGGGGAATGGGGAAGGAATTAGAATATGGGAGAGAGGAAGATCCAGGCAGGAAAGTAAACTGATGAAAGACAGAAGAGAGGGCAACTGGTTTCACTCTGTTCATTAAAACTGTGGATCCCAGAGGTCACTTCATCTTTATTGTACATCCATTAAACATTTACAGACACGATCAATCCGGATGTGTTCGTGAATTTTGATCATTTTAGGGTTCATGGATTTTCAGATACTGCTGATGCTGTGCATGTATGTTCACTGCGGTGGGATGAGGACATTTATTAGCGTAACAGCATGGCATGTAATACAGATCTTGGATCTGTGAAGATTCTGAAGCTTATAAAAGGGGCCAGATTAAATTAGTTTTGGGACAGAGTGGATCTGAACACTACAAATCAGTCTGATGAGATATGTATCAGAGAGAGAGAGAGAGAGAGAGAGATCTTGGGAATAACATTTTAATACACTGTTAAAAATAAATGTAATTTTACAGGTAATGGTCTGTATTTTCTCGCTTTGTCATTATACAATGAAATTCCTGTTGTTTTACAGACATTCCACTATTACATTTACATAGAATTGCTTGTATTTTGGTATTACATCAAATGACTGTTTTTAAAAAAGACATTCTCTGTATTTTAACAGAATAATGTGTAATTTTACATTAAATGTTGATTAATATTTTACATTTTTTTTTTTTCTGTAGAAAATGGAAAAAAGGAAACAAATAAATTTGCAACAAATAAATTTGCAGTCATTCAGCATGTTTTCTTACCATTTAAGATAATGTGTTGGTTAAAGTGAGATTTTTTTAAGGTTAAATAATAATATTTGTACATACAATGTAAAAAATGATCGTGATTTTAATGGTGAAAGACTGTAAAACTGCTATGGTAAAAAACTGTTAATTTGTTAGCAGAAAGTTTCCGTACTATATACAGCAAATAACTGTAATAGATTACATTTAAAAACATTGTAATGCAAAACTGGATTAAAAAAATGCAAAATAACTTTTAAGTACAAAATAACTACTGTTCAAAAGTTTGGGGTCAGTAAGATTTTTATATATTGTTGAAAGAAGTCTCTTCTGCTCACAAAGGCTTAATTTATCAAAAATACAGTAAAAAAACAGCAATATTGTGATATATTATTACAATTTAAAATAACTGTTTTCTATTTAAATTTATTTTAAGGGGATATGTTTATTTCAGAATTATTTGATAAGTAAAAAAAAAATCAAATGAACAGCATTTATTTGAAATTGAAATCCTTTGTAATATTGTAAAAGTCTTCACTGTCACTTTTGATCAATTTAATGTCATTGCTGAAATTATTAATCACATTGGAAAGGTCACGCATGATGAAAGCGGAAGTACTGCGGTAGGGCGAAAGACGAGCATTTGTGGTTAAAAAGCATATAAATTTGTATTTTTTTTTTAAATGACCAATAGTTTTACTAGATAAGACTCTTATTCCTCGTCTGGGATCATGTAGAGCTCTTTGAAGCTGCACTGAAACTGACATTTGGACCTTCAACCCGTTGAACCCCAGTGAAGTCCACTATATGGAGAAAAATCCTGGAATGTTTTCATCAAAAACCTTCATTTATTTTCGACTGAAGAAGGAAAGACATAAACATCTTGGATGACATGCGGGTGAGTAAATTATCAGGAAATTTTAATTCTGAAGTGAACTAATCCTTTAAATACACAGCCAATATGGAAAGTGCAGCAAATAATGAATCTCACTTAAAGTGACAAATCAGTCATTTTTCAAAGTCAGCAAAAGCACTGTCATCGAAGTCATGGTGATCATAGTGGGTTGTCATCTGATGCCATGGCAACAACCCTCACCTAGATGCTCTCGTCTGCTGGCATTAAGTGAAACTGAGCAGCATCCTAGAGATCAAAGTCCCCATCAAAAGTATGTGTGAGTAATGAGACGTAACCAATGCCAGATCCAGCAGGAACACAACAACAACAAAGCTCCAGTTCCACTTGCTTTTTCGTTTGTACCTCCTTTATCTTGTATTACAGCTACACAGATGTGCTTGACATACATACAAATCAACCGTACCTCCAGCCCTTCTTTTTGATGATGTTTCCCAGTATGACTTCAGCTCTGTAACAGACAGAGATGTTAATAATGGACTCATGGAGTAAAGTGAATTATGGGTAATCTTGTTGATGCCGAGTCATACTCACTTTCCAGCAGCATACACCTCTGCGGTGTCAAAAAGGTTCACCCCACTCTCATACGCTATAGTCATCAGCTGCTCCGCCACCTGGAAGTCACACACACACATTGAATTAGAGATATAAGCGTCAACCTGTCTGAACCATCACTGTAAGTGTATAATGATTTTATTGCCAGAGACAAAAAAAAAGAAACTGACATGTCCTTTTCAAAACTTTTGTGTCACTTGGACATTTTGAGTCGTTTAAGTGTGACTAGACAATTCAGCAGGTTCTTGAGTGTTTTTGGTAAGTCTCACAGTGGCTGCAGGAGCATGTCAGTCTCATTCATTCATTCATCAATAACATTGTGTTTTGTTGTGCAGTGGACTACAAGTGAATCTGCAGCAAAATCTGAAGGGTGAGAGTGTGTTTGCAGGTGATTAAGTTTGTATGAATATGTGCATAAGTATGGGTGTATATGGGGGCTTATTTGATTGTTCTCCTGCCTTCTGAATCTCTCATGCTCTCCCTCAGGCCTAAATCACATAAATTAATCAGCATAAAAATGAAACAAAGCAGACCACTGGATAAGGCAATGAAAGCATAGAAGATAGGAGAGTATGAGGTTTTAAATATTCACCTCAATCATCAGTGCACGTGTTAATATAACATTTGAGAGCACTAATGTAAATAGATTTGGCTTGCATGGTTAATAATATGCTAAAACTATTCTGAGAGTTGTCATAATTAAAGGGGACATATCATGAAAATCTGACTTCTTCTGTGTTTAAGTTCTATAATCGGGTCCCCGGTGCATCTACCACCCAGAAAACATGAAAAAGTACAACCCAGTAACTTTGTTTTGGCAAGCTTTTCTCTGCATGCATGTGAAAAAACAAGCCGCTTCCCCTAGTGATATTACCACCCCTTAATCTGCACATTTCCACCCACTGCACCGCCATTTTGTTTTTGCAAGCGAGGCAAAGCTGCAGATGAAGAAAATGTATTTTTAAGTAATGCAATGTGTTTCTTTGGTTCAGGCAGCTCCACTTTCCATGTGTTTCCCTTAGCCTCCATACACTCTATTACTTTATGCTAGCACAAACAAAGTTGCGTTTGACAGAAATGTATTACTTGTGACTCGCCCACAAAACAGCTTAGACTACTAATGTGATGTCATTTTATAAAAGACTGCTTCACAGCAGACTTTCTAGACTTTCAAACTTTATATTCAAACTCCTGCCACAACAATGTAATGTTTTGAATTATCTGTGGCATTCCTTATTTTCAGTTTTGAGATAATCAAATTAAGCTAACTATATTAATCTGTACAAGAGGAACTGAAAGAAGAGCAACTTTCACACTCTGTAGCCTCACATTTCATACAACGTCAACTCTAGTTCATCTCTTAACACTTCCTTTAATCCTCCTGCAACTACTTCCACACACTCCGAGACTGTTACTCACACAAAGTGCTACCATAAAGTTCTGATTCAGACGTTGCCCTCTGACACCCCAGTGCCTCAGAGAAAGCAAATCCCTTACGACGGCAGAGAAACAAACTACCCTGTCACTCTACGCTGGGAGTCCAGTCAGATCGACTCAGCTGACAGGACGCTGAGTCATTCCACTGCCAAAGGGGAGGCGAAAACTGTGTGTGTGAGCTTGTTTAGGACGGGGTGACGATTCCAACATTTCATGCTTTATCTCTTGACAACCAGCACAGAAAGGAAGGGGCTGTTTGACCGCAGAGACTGAGGACATTTTAACCCTTCCGTTGAGGCAGAAGGATGTTTTATATAAACTTGCATGCCCTCAGAAACAAATTATCATCCTCACTTGTCCTCTAGGTTGACACGAATGTCCCTTCCATCACATCTGCGTCTGTGTGCTTGTATGTTTTACACAACTTCTAGAACAAAATGTCAGGGTTTTTTGCATCATGTGTGCTCACAAACAGTATTTGCCATCTGCAGGCTTTTCTTGTCACTCTTGCTGTTATTTTCACTATGCTCTGACTGTAATAGTTTCATACTTTCATTGCTTCAGGTAAATGTCAGTAAAGAAAATAGAACAATTCTCACTTACTTCATCTGAAATCTGCCCTCCAAATGTCACCCAAGTGCCTGTAAAGGAAAAGGAAAAAAAATGTTGAGGACGAATTCTGATATTTCTAGCAAAAGCACTTCATTCTCATTTAATGACTGTTTGATTATCACATGGAGGGCAAAAAGGTCCAGGGGAACAGAGAAAACCTGCTCATCTGTGTTTTCTGTAATGGTAGGTAGGTACTTTATTGATCCCACATGGGAAATTGTCAGAATTGTCCTCCACAATATTCTACTAACTATGCAATTAAGCAGCCAATTCTTTTTCGACCGTTAAGATTTTCATGTGCAGTGCTGCTGAACCAATACAAATTATTGGTTGCCACGTGTGAACAAAATAATGCTGCAAATAACCACACAGTTGTACCATATTTAGCTCAAACAAAGGGCAATTTTGGCATTAATAGAAATTATGGCATGCCACAAGACACTGTCAATTTCACAGCTAATACATGCTAACAATTTCAAATTTAAGTTAAATTATTATTAAATATTCATAAATTCATTATTAATAAATGTCTACATCTCCATCTTAAATTCAAATAAATTCAATTCATTTTTATGTAGTAAGCAAATTGGTGATGCTTAGACCACTGTCAACTATTAATAAAAGACCAAAGCAATACAACAGAGCTTGTTGAAAAACATACATATTTCAGAGTTCACAAGTGATCACACTAGTGTGTTTGCTCTTAATGCTAAGATTTTGCTCCTCTCGATTTCCCAGGTGCTAAAAGTAAGTGACCCTAATACGGTTAAAGTGGTTTGGATAATGGATGAATGGATAAAGGTCACATGCATAGTAACGTTCTCAGTTCCTGTGATGCGGCATCTACCTGTAACCGGTTGGGTGTGCTAATAAGGACGCTAAAGACAACAGCTTCTAGCATTAGTTGCTAGTGCCCATCTTGTGGCCAGGGGAGTGAGGTCTACCTGCACAGCTCTTTACTAGCTGGCCTCCGGTACACTCACTCCCATCCGGGTCACGGCACCAATGTAATCCCTCCAGCTCAAGAGGAATTTGAGCTGGTGTCTGTATCATGGGAGGCATGTGCACTAACAAGGAAAGCTAAAGGCCGTAGCCTCTAGCATCAGTCACTAGTGCGCCTCTTGAAGCTAGAGGAGTGAGGTTTACTTGCACAGCTCTTTACTAGCTGGCCTCCGGTACACTCACTCCCATCCGGGTCACCGCACTAATGTAACCCCTCCAGTTCTACTCGTATCCCTCCGAGCAGGATTTGAACCAGCGTTTTTGGCATGGGAGGCAGGTGTGCTAATAAGGATGCTAAAGACAACAGCTTCTAATGTTAGTTGCTAGTGCACCTCTTGTGGCCAGGAGTGTGAGGTTTATCTGCACAGCTCTTTACTAGCTGACCTCCGGTACACTCACTCCCATCCGGGTCACGGCACCAATGTAATCCCTCCAGTACTTGCATTGCTCCAAGCAGGATTCGAACCGATATCTCTGGCATGGGAGGTGGCTGCACTAACAAGGATGCTAAAGACCCTAGCCTCTAGCATCAGTCTCTAGAGCACCCCTTGCGACCACAGGTGTGAGGTTTACCTGGACAGCTGTTTACTAGCTGGCCTCTGGTACACTCATTCCCATCCGGGTCACGGCACCAATGTATCCGTTTCAATTCTACTCACATCCCTTCGAGTGGAATTCGAACGCCTTTTCCAGCACGAGAGGCAGGTGTGCTAATAAGGATGCTAAAGACAACAGCTTCTAACGTTAGTTGCTAGTGCGCCTCTTATGGCCAGGGGAGTAAGGTTTACCTGAACAGCTCTTTACTAGCTGACCTCTGGTACACTCACTCCCATCCGGGTCACGGCACCAATGTAATCCCTCCAGCTCAAGAGGAATTCGAGCTGGTGTCTGTATCATGGGAGGCGTGTGTGCTAACAAGCAACGCTAAAGGCCGTAGCCTCTAGCATCAGTCGCTAGTGCGCCACTTGAAGCCAGAGGAGTGAGGTTTACTTGCACAGCTCTTTACTAGCTGACCTCAAGTACACTCACTCCCATCCGGGTCACGGCACCAATGTAATCCCTCCAGTTCTACTCGCATTGCTCCGAGCGGGATTCGAACCGACATCTCCGGCATGGGAGGTGGCTGCGCTAACAAGGACACTAAAGACCGTAGCCTCTAGTGTCAGTCGCCAGAGCACCCCTCGAGGCCAGAGGTGTGAGGTTTACCTGCACAGCTGTTTACTAGCTGGCCTCTGGTTCACTCATTCCCATCCGGGTCACGGCACCAATGTAACAGATGTCCCCAGCATGGGAGGCGTGTGCACTAACAAGAAACGCTAAAAGGCCGTAACCTCTAGCATCAGTCGCTAGAGCACCCCTTGAGGCCAGAGGTGTGAGGTTTACCTGCACAGCTGTTTACTAGCTGGCCTCTGGTTCACTCATTCCCATCCGGGTCACGGCACCAATGTAACAGATGTCCCCAGCATGGGAGGCGTGTGCACTAACAAGAAACGCTAAAAGGCCATAACCTCTAGCATCAGTCGCTAGAGCACCCCTTGAGGCCAGAGGTGTGAGGTTTACCTGCACAGCTGTTTACTAGCTGGCCTCCGGTACACTCACTCCCATCCGGGTCACGGCACCAATGTAACCCCTTCAGTTCTACTCGCATCCCTTTGAATGGAATTCGAACGCTGTTACCAGCATGAGAGGCAGGTGTGCTAATAAGGACGCTAAAGACATCAGATTGTAGCGTTAGTTGCTAGTGCGCCTCTTGTGGCCAGGAGAGTGAGGTTTATCTGCACAGCTCTTTACTAGCTGGCCTCCGGTACACTCACTCCCATCCGGGTCACAGCACCAATGTAACCCCTTCAATTCTACTCACATCCCTTCGAGTGGAATTCGAACACCTTTTCCAGCACGAGAGGCAGGTGTGCAAATAAGGACGCTAAAGACAACAGCTTCTAACGTTAGTTGCTAGTGTGCCTCTTGTGGCCAGGGGAGTAAGGTTTACCTGAACAGCTCTTTACTAGCTGACCTCTGGTACACTCACTTCCATCCGGGTCACGGCACCAATGTAACCGATGTCTCCAGCATGGGAGACGTGTGCGCTAACAAGGACACTAAAGACCGTAGCCTCTAACGTCAGTCGCTAGAGCACCCCTTGAGGCCAGAGGTGTAAGGTTTACCTGCACAGCTCTTTACTAGCTGGCCTCCGGTACACTCACTCCCATCCAGATCACGGCACCAATGTAACCCCTTCAGTTCTACTCGCATCCCTTTGAACGGAATTCAAACGCTGTTACCAGCATGAGAGGCAGGTGTGCTAATAAGGACGCTAAAGACAACAGATTCTAGCGTTAGTTGCTAGTGCGCCTCTTGTGGCCAGGAGAGTGAGGTTTATCTGCACAGCTCTTTACTAGCTGGTCTCCGGTACACTCATTCCCATCCGGGTCACGGCACCAATGTAACCTCTCCAGTTCTACTCTCATTGTTCTGAGGGGGATTCGAACTGGTGTTTCCCTCATGGGAGGTGGGCATGCTAACAAAGACACTAAAGACCGTAGCCTCTAGCAGTATAGTCGCTAGTGCACCTCTTGAGGCTAGAGGAATGAGGTATACTTGCACAGCTCTTTACTAGCTGGCCTCCATTACATACCGTCTACAAAACTGTATCCACTTTTACATTTAACATTTACATTTCATTACATTGGAACATTTCAATTTATTATTTAAGATTTATATTCAAAAATCACCTCACCATCAAAATATTTACTCAATCCCAAATGTAATAAAAAGTGTGACATTTGAAAAATGCACAATATCTCCTAAAGTGTGATCAGGCTAATTATGTCACTCCAGCTAAATTATGGATCTGCTGTTTTTATCCAGTTACTCGCTCCAGCAGTGGGAACCTGCAGCGGAGAAGCTTTACCTACATCTAACAGCTGCAGATTCAGAGAAAATACTCCAAAGAGTTGTAAATCCAGGCCAGCAGAACAGAAGTTACAAGCTCAGCCAACAGAGCTTATAAATAGCAGCTGCTGTCTGACTCAGAGATGTAATGCTGCTGTGGCCGTACAGTGGAGAAGACCCTGAATTTACGGCACATTGCTTATGTAGCACCGGGATATTGGGAAACGTTCTCCGCCTCTGAGGCTGTTACGCTATGAGTTTTAATGAGGCATGGAGATCTATTTTAGCGCAGGGAATTATCATAACTTTAATCCTGCCCACTCACTCAGTGCTGCAGTGGGGTCAAGATGTCCTATATTTAATCGCACTCTTCTACAAAATGCTGCTGACATCAGCAACCACTTTCCCATTTCTAGATATCCCAATAGGAGGATTTAAAAAAGCAAAGCAGTAATATATAACATTTGTACTCCAGTGAAAACACTATGGCTTTTCAAACCCATGTGACTTACTTTTTTCCATCGAACACAAAAGGAAATAACAGTTACTCATTTTAACACAATTACAGATACAAGTATGCAGAAGCACCATAAAAGTATCATATAAGCATCACAACTGTAATCCAAATGACTTGTTTGCTATATTCTGATGACATTAGCTTTGGGTGATGAATAGATCCAAATTTAAGTCGTTTTTCATTCACTGATAATACTGCTCTCCAGCGAGCTGAACTTAAGATCTAGATCAGTCTGATTCATGAACGAAATGTTTCAGACCAGTTTTGTGAACTGAATCAACTGATTCATTAAAAAGATGAAGAATGAATCTTTCATGAACTGACATCGCTACTTCTCTCATTAACTGACCTGGACTTCTTACACAAAGCTATTGTATGACTTGGACATCGTATGGATCACTTATGGTACTTTATGGTGTTTGTTTGTTTTATTTATTTTTTTTATTTTACATTCTGGAAGTTGACTCCCCCATTCACTGTCATTATACTGAGTATTTGACAGAATTTTCATCATGTGAGTTAATCTTTCCTTTAATTTTAATTTTTTTTTTTTTTTGGTCTCTACAGTATGGAAGCTTGTTTCTGTCATGAAATAAAAAATAAAAAAGGTAATTGCAACTCTTTATCTCACAATTCTGACTTTATTGCAATTGTGAGTTTATATCTCGCAATTCTGACTTTTTTTCTCAGAATTGTGAGACAAACTCACAATTGCGTGTTATAATGTCCAATTGTGAGGGGAAAAAGACTGACATTTTTTGACTTTTCTCAGAATTGCGAGTTATAAAGTCAGAATTTTGTGAGTAAAAACACACAATTCTGACTTCATATCATGCAATTCTGACTTTATAACTCGCAACTGCAAGTTTAAATCTCGCAATTCTGAGAAAAAAGTCAGAATTGTGAGATGCAAACTCATAATTGTGAGGAAAAAGTCGCAATTACCTTTTTTATTTTTTTATTTAGTTGCGGAAACAAGCTTCCATACTACAGAAGTCTAAACTCAAAGTAAAAGTAATTTTGGTAACACTTTAGGTGTTAACTAGTTGCTTATTAACATGCATATTAGTAGGATATTGGCTGTTTATTAGTACTTATAAAGCACTTAATAATGCCTTATTCTGCATGACCATATTCTACATCCCTTAATCCTACCCAATACCTAAACTTAACAACTACCTTACTAACTATTAATAAGCAGAAATTAGAAGTTTATTGAGGCAAAAGTCATAGTTAATAGTTAATACTGAGAATTTGACCCTAAACTAAAGTGTGACCATAACAGGATAAGAATTATTACTTCCACTTATTGAGAACAAAACCAGTCATTTCCACCTAGGATTTCTTAATCATAACTTTCATTATCAGTAAATACATTCATATGTTACATATGTGGCCTTTGTTTCTACTTTGTGTTTAACTTCAGCTGAGGATAGAGATGTCAGATGCGGATAAGAGGCAAGGTCATTTTAAGAAGGACAGAGGTCCAGCGGGTCAGTGACATGCAGGCACTGTGCTGATGGCAAGAGTGAAATTGTGAAAACAAGGGAGCAAATGAACTCCCACAAGAAATCAGATATATGACGTGCGAAGCATGCATGTCACTTATGGGAAGGACTGACAGCGCTTTAAGCAATAAGAGTCCTCCACACACAGACAAACTCAACATTTCACAAGCAGAGGCTGACAGGCGGATGAATGTAAACACATTCTGCACTTATTTTTCAGAGTGCAGAAACATTTGATTAGAATTCATTGTACCTCTGCCTGAGAAGTTCGATTTCACATCCCTGACCTTAAACTTAAACAGCATTTATAATTAAACAGGCTAGTTCAGCAGATCATCCGTGTGATTGACATCACAGCTTTGGGCAGCATGTATAAGGTCAGTATGACTGTGCAGAAATTCATTGTTAATTCTAAGTGTCCTCTTGCTCTCTCTCACTCTTCCTCTCCTGGTGCATTAGTATTTTGCTCCAGCACCCCGGATGTGTCAGATTTAAAATGCTAATAGTCCAGTTTTAACCTTCTCTGTGTGAATTTTCTCTCCGTGTAGAATAATTTTGATGGATTTTCAGAAGAAGACTTTCTTGAGAGTTCCTTCAAACCAGGGTCAGAAATGAACTTCTCCCTTGACTTGACTTTGACTTAAATTTAACTAATTAGAATACTATAAACTCTTACCAATAAAAATACCAACACCAACACAAAATGCAAAGGTGGAACAGAAGCTACATAATGGAATAGCCTAATAAAATTAAATATAATAATTATTAATATAATAAAATTAAAAACAGGAACTCATTACAGGGTAGGACTGCAATGATAAGAAATATTGCTGATTAGTGCTCTTGATATTGTAACTAATAATGATTGATTAATAGAATACATAAAGAAAATGTTTTCGTGTTTGGCAGCACATCACATTCTGGCTACACAGACAAAACTAGCCATGAATTAGTTTATAGCTTTTTACGCATTAGAAAATGAAGACTTAACAATGGTTATTTTAAACTTTTTCATTTTTTATGTACAGAAAACAATGTGGTCAAAAAAAATCTCCTTTCACACAGATCACGAAAAAACGACTAAAAACACTGCATTCTGCTACCAGGCCAGTAGTTAAACATGACGTCACCGTTTACACAAATTAGTGTTTTTGTAGTTTATCTGGAGACGATAACACTATTGTTTTCAAAAACTTGCACTTTGAAATGTTTTCAAATGTTTGTGTTTTCAGGCCCCCAAAACGCTGTTGTCTTGTAAATGAACGGCTAAAACGCATTAAAAATGTTCTGGTGTCGTGTAAACAGCCCCTTAATGCCTTTGACTGGCCATTGCATTCATAAGCTCAACAGAAACATTTGTGAATGATTAAAATGGTACAAAAAAACAATGTGAGCAGATCTAAATGTAGATCAGTTTTTATTAATTTTCACATTTCACTTTGCAACAGCCGTAATAGATTTAATTTATTGTGCAGGGGCATTTTTTGCCCCCTCATCTTGAATCTGGGGGCATTTTAGTTCTTTTGCTGACATTTTTACCCCAAGCCCGCATTAATCTCTGGCCCTGCTTCAAACTGACCCTTGGGAAATGAGGAGAGTGAACTAAAGTGAAAACAGTCCAGAGTTAAATACTGAGTCCTCATATTCACTGAAGTTGCGGTCACAGTGACATTTCAAGGTAATTTTGCAGACAAATTATGTTCATTGTCAAAAGTGTAGAAGTAGCAGACGTAACTTTCAAATCAAGAAGTTTTCTGTTGTCAGCAGCACATAAAGGAGTGACCAACATGAGCACAAGTGAAATATGAGTGGGGAACGTTTTCGCCCTCACACAAAACGTCTCGGGTTACGAGTGTAACCCCTGTTCCCTGAGTAAGGGAACGAGACGCTACGTCGAATGACGTGATGGGAACCCTCTGTGTTTTGTGTTCGTGAAGCACCTCTGTATCCAACCAATGAGAAAGACGTGACGTCAGAGGCGGGTGACGTCACGGATCAGGAAGCTATAAAGCATACCCGGAACAAAGCACGCTAGCTTCTGTAATATGTCTGAAGCAAGCGCTCCAGGTATGTAGGAGGTACGGCAACGTGACGTAGCATCTCGTTCCCTTACTCAGGGAACAGGGGTTACACTCGTAACCCGAGACGTTCCCTTTCGTGGGAACTATCGACGCTACGCCGAATGACGTGATGGGAACGCTATCCCAACTACGCCGTGTCTCCGAATGCCTGGCTGTTGTCTTGTAGAACTCTGGCACCCGGAGTAACATTTAGGTTGAGATTATAAAATCTAATGAAGGTGTGCTGGGATGACCATCCAGCCGCACCACATATGTCGTCCAGAGAGACTCCGGACAAGAGAGCTTTAGATGCAGCCATACCTCTCGTGGAATGAGCACGCACGACTAAGGGACATGGGAGTCCCACTGTTTCATACGCCAGTGAGATGGCCTCAACCACCCACTTACTCATCCTCTGCTTGGATGCTGGGCCCCCTTTCTTAGGGGACCCATAACACACAAATAACTGATCTGTTTTTCTCCACAGGGCAGCTCTGTGGACGTAAGCATCCAGTGCCCTCACAGGGCAAAGCAGATTTTTCTTCTCCTGATCTGGATTTGTGAATGGAGGCGGGCAGAACGCCTCAAGTGTGATGGGACCTGGGACCCTCGATGGCACCTTCGGAACATAGCCCGGTCTAGTGTGTAGAAAGGCCTTAACCATGCCCGGTGCAAATTCTAGACATGATGGAGCGACTGACAGCGCTTGTAGATCGCCGATCCTTTTTAGTGAAGAAACGGCCAGTAGGAAGATGGTTTTTAATGTCAGGAATTTATCTGACACTTCTTCTATTGGCTCAAAGGGAGCCTCGGCTAACCCTTGAAGCACAATAGTCAGATCCCAGGTCGGGGTTTTTGTGCGCACCACAGGTCTCAACCTGAGTGCGCCACGGAGGAAGCGTATAACTAGGGGGTCTCGGCCCACCGAAGAACCCCCTACAGGATTATGATAAGCCGAAATGGCTGCAATATAAACCTTCAGTGTTGAAGGGGTTAAGCCTTCTGAAAACTTTTCTTGAAGGAACTGTAGCACATAGCTGATAGGAGACTGGACAGGGTCCAAATTACGTTGTTCGCACCATGTAGCGAACAATTTCCATTTATATGAATACAACTTCCTCGTGGAGGGAGCTCTGGAGTGAAGTATGGTCTCCACAACCTCGGTTGGGAGACCAGATTCTATGAGCCTTGCCCCCTCAGAGGCCAGGCGCACAGTTTCCACATTTCCGGACGGGGATGGAGAATCGTACCGCCCGCTTGAGACAAGAGGTCCTGTCTGAGAGGAAGCTCTAGGGGAGAGCCGCTTAGTAGTGACATTATGTCTGAAAACCATATCCTGGTCGGCCAGTAAGGGGCCACCAATATTAGGTCGACCCTCTCCTGGCGGACCTTCTCCAGAACTCCCGGGAGCAGTGAGACTGGGGGAAATGCATACAGACGCGGCCTCGGCCACGTCTGTAGCATAGCGTCCAGCCCTAGAGGTGCTGGGTGCTGTAGGGAATACCACAGAGGGCACTGAGCTGATTCCTCTGTGGCAAATAGATCGACTTGAGCTCGACCAAAAGTTTTCCATATCAACTCCACCACCTCGGTGTGGAGTTTCCATTCCCCCGGTCTCGCGCCCTGCCTCGACAGGGCGTCCGCTCCCACATTCAACCGCCCGGGGATGTAAGCTGCTCTCAGCGAGAGGAGCTTTCCCTGGGACCAGAGGAGGATGCGACTGGCCAACTTTGATAACAGGCGAGACCGCAAACCCCCCTGATGGTTGATGTACGAGACCACCGCAGTGTTGTCCGTGCGGACCAACACATGGTGATCTCTCAGGTCTGGGAGGAAGTGTTTCAATGCAAGAAACACCGCCATCATCTCCAGCCGATTTATGTGCCAGGACCGCTGATGGTCCTCCCAGAGACCCTGAGCCGAGCGACCACTCATGATCGCCCCCCAGCCCGTGAGGGAAGCATCTGTCGTAAGCATTACACGACGACCAGAAGTCCCCAGCACGGGTCCCTGGGATAGGAACCAAGGCTTCTTCCACATGACCAGAGCACGAAGGCATCGCCGCGTGACTTTGATCATGCGAAAAGGATTTCCCCTCGGAGAAAACCCCTTGGTCCTGAGCCACCACTGTAAGGGTCTCATGTGCAGGAGGCCAAAAGTAATAACGTTGGACGTGGCTGCCATCAGACCCAACAGTCTCTGAAACTGTTTTACAGTGAGTGACTGGCCTAATTTCACCCCATTCACAGCCCCGAGAATGGAACTCACACGAGCAGGGGACAACTGCGCCTGCATCGTGGTGGAATCCCAGATTACTCCTAGATAGTTTACAACCTGACTCGGGACCAGCACACTCTTTTTGGCGTTGAGCCTCAGCCCAAGCCTTTTCATGTGTGACAGGACAACATCTCGATGTTGAACTGCTAATTGTTCTGTTTGAGCTAGTATCAACCAATCGTCGATATAGTTCAGTACGCGGATGCCCTGGAGTCTCAGCGGAGCCAGTGCTGCATCCACGCACTTTGTGAACGTGCGGGGTGAGAGGGATAGGCCGAAGGGAAGAACCCTGTATTGGTAAGCTTCGCCCCCGAAAGCAAACCTGAGGAACTTCCTGTGAGAAGGATGGATGGATACATGGAAGTATGCGTCTTTCAGATCTATCGCTACAAACCAGTCCTCGGACCTGATCTGAGGGATGATCTGTCTGAGTGTAAGCATTTTGAACTTCAGCTTCTTTACGGATCGATTTAGCACACGTAAATCTATGATCGGACGCAACCCTCCATCCTTCTTCGGAACAATGAAGTAGCGGCTGTAAAAGCCCGACATTTTGCTGGGAGGGGGAACCCTTTCTATAGCCCCTTTTTGCAAAAGCGTCGTAACCTCCTGTTCCATCACCAGAGACTGCTCTGGGGTTACCACTGTGGGAAGCACCCCTTTGAACTTGGGTGGTCGAGAACCAAATTGAATTCTGTATCCCTGTTCTATCATGAGCAGCACCCACTTCGAAATGTTCGGGAGACTTTTCCATTCTTCCAAATATTCTACTAAGGGAACCAGTCTCTCGAGACTGGTCTCTGGTGTTTTTTGAGCACTTGGCTCGTCTATCTGACGCGGCGCACCGGCAGACAAACAAATTACATGCTGACCGACCCTCCTCGGAGGATCGGCGGAGACCGCTGTGCCCTGACGCACACTGGGTGGCAGGGTTGACAGGACGGTCCCCTGAGGGCACCGGGGAGGACCCGATATCCGAATCCCCCCAGAGGGGGCTGCCCTCGAGAGATCCTGCATCATAGATGTCAGGACCTCTTCTTTGAAGCCTTCCGAGAGATAATGACGGTCCTCAGATCCGTCCTACCTCCGGAAGGCTTCGCCTGTGCCGCCCGACCTGGTCCCCAAGATTTTTGTGGGGGAGCACGGGAGGCGACACTGGCCTTCTGTTGCGCCCTGTGCGCTGAGGAGCTGGCTGTCGGCCGAGGCTGCTCCCGCCCAGCAGCCTCGGGGGGATGAGAGCGGCGGGGAATAATTTTTGAGAAAGCCGCTGTTTGTTTCCGTGTCTCCTGAAACCTGTGGACGACGGTTGACATCGCGTCGCCGAACAGGCCAGCAGGAGACAGCGGCGCGTCCATGAGCGTGTTCTTATCTCTTTCTTTAATATCAGAGAGGTTGAGCCAAAGATGCCTCTCCGTGGCCACCAGGGCTGCCATAGAGCGGCCGATGGACTTGGCCGTCTCCTTGGTGGCCCGGAGAGCTAGATCTGTTGCCTTTCTTAGCTCATGAATTGCCTCAAAGGACGCCTCCCCACTCTCATCAATTTCCCCCAGCAGATCGGCTTGATATGCCTGTAAGATTGACATAGTATGAAGGCATGCAGCCGCCTGACCTGCTGCCGAATAAGCCTTGCCCACCAAGCTGGAAGTTGTCTTTAGGGGCTTGGTGGGCAACGTCGGGGTCTTAAGGGACGATGCCGACTCGGGCGAGAGATGGCTCGCGAGCGTCTCTTCGATCCGAGGCATCGCCCCATAGCCATGATGTTTTAGGCCAACAATATTACTATACAGAGATGTCTGTGGACTGTATAGTCGATACTGAACCGGTCTCTTCCACGACCTCGACACCTCGGTGTGGAGGTCAGGAAAAAACGGCAGACCCCGACGCTGGGGTAGTGACCGTGCAGGGAGAAACCTTTCGTCTAGCTTGCTTTTTGGTTTACTATCAGGTCTCTCCGCGGGCCAGTCAATATTTAATTTTTCTACTGCCCTGGTCACCACCTCCAAAAGCTCCTCATATGCAGGGGATGAGGCTGGCGGTTCCTCATCGACGCTCTCCACATCAACCTCCTCGGAGGAAGATATGTTGAGCATCGGTGTCTCCCTTCGGGGGGAAGAAACCGCTACGCGTGCTTCCGCCACCAAAGTAGAGACACTGGGTCTAGCAGGTAAGGGAAGCGATAGGGCAGCGCCCGTCTCTTCCCCCTCTGCTAGATCCATCTGTGAACCCCACGAGTGCAGCCTTCGCTGTGCCTCAGCAGCAGCGGGACCAGACCCGCGAGGAACACTCGCCCCAGCGCCCTCCTCAAAGAGCGCCCGGCGCGATCGCAGCACTCTGAGGGTGAGCCGTTCGCAGTGTACACAGACAGCTCCCTCGAGAGCCGCCTGTGCATGCTCAACCCCCAGGCATCTAACGCACATCTCGTGTGTGTCTCCTTCCACAATGAAACGCGGGCAAGGAGGAGCACACTTCCTAAACTGCTGCTTTTCCGCCATTCTTATATATATATATATATATGTGTCTTATTTGTGCTTGGGAACTCTTGTCCTCGGACAAAGAGACCACAGTGTGTATGATAGACAATACAACAATAAATAAGACAGACAGATACAGATAGCGCTTGCTGAAGACAACTGAAGCTAGCGTGCTTTGTTCCGGGTATGCTTTATAGCTTCCTGATCCGTGACGTCACCCGCCTCTGACGTCACGTCTTTCTCATTGGTTGGATACAGAGGTGCTTCACGAACACAAAACACAGAGGGTTCCCATCACGTCATTCGACGTAGCGTCGATAGTTCCCACGAAAGGGAACTCTCAATCACATGATTCCAGTTGAAATGACGGGATTTCTCACACAAAAACAACATGGTAAATACATGGTTGCATTTGGTACTTTATTGTTAGTGCATGCCAACAAAATATTTTGTCTTTAAATTGCAGGGTAAAATATATTGTCTTTTATGGATTGTTGTCTAAATGAAATGAATGTCATTGGAGTGTCATGCATTTGGCTAAATGAAATATTTAGTGTATTCTGATTTTGTAGGCTGGACTTCATGCCTATGTGTGTTACGCTACATCACATTCAAATCCCCTGCAGCTAAGCAGATCCATACGCAGAAAATGTAGACTATTTGGATTACTTTTCGAGAATATATATATTACAAACAAACAGAAGGTTGGAAAGAATTATGCATTTATTTAAAAAAAACTCTTTGACAACTTTATATAGCGTATATCTGCAGGACAGGTTACATTATGAGGGCATACTTAACTGATTTGTTAAATAACTTCAAATAAATTGAAAGTTATAACTTTAACTGTAATGTGTATATTCTGTTTTGATTTTAGTTTTCATTGTGTGTTGTTCTGTTTGTCTGTTTGACCTAGAGCCCGTCCACATGAAGACGCATTTAGCTGTATTCGTAAAAATTTTGCATTGTATTGACGTTTCGTCCAGACGGATCTGCCGTTTTGGGATCCTGAGCCTGAAACCAGAGTGGATAAATCTGAAAAAGTCACCGTTGTGTTTTCATGTGTACAGCCAATCCGTATATTTTGTGAAACGATGATATCATCATCCCACGCCTTGACACTAGTCAGACGACGCTACGTCATGTAACAACAACAACATCAATAGAGGACTACAAAGTAAAGCTTTATTTCTAAGATTTACTAAAGTTTGTATACAGCGCGCAAGGATTATGCGCATGCTCCAAGTGTTCTTCTCCGTTTTTAGTGCATCTCTGTGGCAGAATTACAGCGCCACATACTGATCTGGCATGTATACTACATCGTTTTGTGTCGGTTTCAGTGGTTTCATGTGTACGCAGATATTTCTTGAGATGACACCGTGTTTACAGATTTTTTTTTTAGAACGAGGAAAAAAAAGATCAGATAGGGAAAGCTCTGGCTTTGTGTGGATGTGGCCCTAGTTTCCCGGTTTTTGAATTATTTTTTAATTAACTCATTAGCTCTTTTGGTTTCTCTGTGTAATTACGTTTCCTTCAGTTTGAGTTTGTTCTCTGTCCGATATTCTTTGGTTAACGTGGTTGTGTTTCTTCACTGTTCTCCCTTAGATTTATTATTAAGGACTGTTTATTCTTTTGAATTTTCTTCGTTTGTGTGCTCATTACAACCTAAGCGTGACATTAACTTTATATATTTTTAAAGGTGCCCAAGAATGCTTTTTCACAAGATGTAATATAAGTCTAAGGTGTCCCCTGAATGTGTCTGTGAAGTTGCAGCTCAAAATATCCCATAGATTTTTTTTTATTAATTTTTTTAACTGCCTATTTTGGGGCATCATTAACTATACACTGATTTTGGCAGCGCGCCGCCCCTTTAATTCGCCTGCTCTCTGCCACACGAGCTCTCGACTATATTACAGTGCATTTACAAAGTTCACACAGCTAATATAACCCTCAAATGGATCTTTACAAGATGTTCGTCATGCATGCTGTATGCATGCTTCAAATTATGTGAGTAAAGTATTTATTTTGATGTTTACGTTTGATTCTGTATGAGTTTGAGGCTATATGCTCTGTGGCTAACGGCTAATGCTACACTGTTGGAGAGATTTATAAAGAATGAAGTTGTGTTTATGAATTATACAGACTGCACGCATTTAAAAATGAAAATAGTGACGGCTCTTGTCTCCGTGAATACAGTAAGAAACGATGGTAACTTTAACCACATTTAACAGTACATTAGCAACATGCTAATGAAACATTTAGAAAGACAATTTACAAATATCACTAAAAATATCATGCTATCATGGATCATGTCAGTTATTATTGCTCCATCTGCCATTTTTCGCTGTTGTTCTTGCATGCTTACCTTGTCTGTGCACAGATCCAGACGTTAATACTGCCTTTCCTTGTCTAATGCCTTGAACATGAGCTGGCATATGCAAATATGTATGTATGTTACGTAACAGTCGGTGTTATGTTGAGATCCGCGTGTTTTCTGGAAGTCTTTTAAACAAATAAGATTTACATAAGAAGGAGGAAGCAATGGGGTTTGAAACTCAATGTATGTCTTTTCCATGTACTGAACTCTTGTTATTCAACTATGCCGGGGGCACCTTTAAACTAACTTACTATTAAAAACTATATTTGTTTTATATGTTTTAAAGATGCATTCATATCCATATTTAAATCAACTCCACGCTCCATCCTGTGATGACTTTACTCAAAATCAAATCAAATTCACCAGAAAAACCCTTTAAACCGGTGAGGATTGCACTCTCCACTGGATTTTATCCCAATTCCCCAAATCATTTCATGTTGAACCTGACAATCAGGCAGGACCAGTGCCCACTGTTCGTGAAATCACTACATACCTCAAGAAACCGGCAAAGGGATCAAACTCTTCCCTCCCTAAACCACAAAAAAAGATTGTTGAACTGCACTTTAAGTCTGTCTGTTTAACCTCAGCCTGAGGGATGTGATTACAAGAGCTTCAGAACAAAAGAACTTTTACCATGATGAAATTCTGAGGTGTTTACAGAAATAAAAATTTCTGAGCATCTGAAACTTTTTCATGATTGACGTTTTGAGGTGAGTAGGATTCCTCCTCAGGGTGTGGGAAATGAACCAAAGGCCAATGTACGAAATAATCAAAAGATTCATTTTTGTGTGTACATTAGAGGCATTTAGAGGCAGACCTAGAATTTAATTTACAAACTATTCACTTTACAACTACAACCAGCTGGCAGAATCTCTCCGATTCAATCAATGAGCAGATGGCAACAAGTAACAAATAACCTGGGAAAAGAAAAAAGAGAAGGACTGAAAGAAATATGGAGAATTCAATAACTTTGCTTTCATTTCCACCCATCTCATTAGCCTTGATCGCACTACATTAGGGAATTGCCAATATCCCCATGTCAGTTTTGTGCTCAAACAGACCATTGCTACAGTAAATCCCACATATCTAAACATTCTCAGTAATAGGCTCACACTGGCAACCTAGGGAGCCTGTATGGCGACATAACTTGCTGCTTAACCACTGTGCATCGTTAGAGAAATTAACTATGACTGTGCAAGTACTTTTTCACCACAAATGCTCATCTTGCACTGCAAGTACTGTGATAGGGTGAAAAACTCTCCTCCAACTTCAAAATCATCTGACATTGTTGTTTTACCTTTTTTGTAAAGGCTGTTTGACTTAGCCTTTGCACATTCGCGTGACCTTTTCAACATGATTACGCAATACGTGGCACATCACAGAGCAGTGCAAGACGAGCATTTGTGGTTAAAAAGTATATAAATTTTATTTTTAGAAAATGACTGATCATTTCGCTAGATAAGACTCTTATTCCTCGTCTGGGATCATGTAGAGCTCTTTGAAGATGCACTGAAACTGACATTTGGACCTTCAACCCATTGAACCCCAGTGAAGTCCACTATATGGAGAAAAATCCTGAATGTTTTCATCAAAAACCTTAACTTCATTTCGACAAGAAAGACATGAACATCTTGCATGACATGGGGGTGAGTAAAGTAAAGCTAACTTGCTGTAGATCATTAAACATTGCGCTGCAATCAGATTCGTAAGGTGCCTTGGTGCGCAAACGCTGCCTGCAAAGCCATTGCCTGATAGGGCAGCGAGACAACAAGTCAGCTGCCTAAGTTTTCTGATGCAGGAAAACACAGAATCAGCATAATTACGAGATGACAACACGTGACACTCCACTCTGAGATGTTAACACTGGTAACGCTATCAGTGCATAAATGAATCTGTGGTACAGCGGTCACATGGTACAAGTCAGCGCTCTCAGAAAATTCAGAGCTTACAAGTTGTAATTACGAGTTCTACAAGGCTTTTTACAAGCTGGAATCCCATAATTATGGTAATTCTGCCCATGAGAAAGCTTTTCCAGGGGATATAAGAGACTACTGAACCTTTCAATCCAATGTCAATTACTCACATTTTCTGTTGATAAAGAGAAATGACTAAAGAGCTTATATTTAAAGGAGTTTGTATTTAATAACATACTAGCTTGTCTGACCTGCTCTGCAGTGTCATGGAGAATTGTGTGAAGATGTCGGTGAACTCCTGCTTTCCCTAATGCAGTCTGGCAGGGTCCGCGGCAGGCAGCCGTGTCTGAGCGTGCTCCCTGCCTAAACATTGGTGTAGCACCACCCGTTCTGTGCACTTGTGGCATTATGGGAGATAGCCAGTTGGCAGCATGCTGACCTTTGCATGAGACGGCTTCCTGCGTGGCTTCTCTCAATTTTGCTCGTACAAAAATCCTCCTGGACAACTACACCTCCACCAACTCCAACTATCATCTTCACTCAAAGAATCTTTTTCTGTTTTTCTTTTGGCTTATGACAATTAATCAAATTTTTAAAGTAGAAGTGTGACAAACTAATGAAACATTTATTTCTGTCACCTTTAAAGAAGCACTGTGAATTTCTAATATTTATATTAGTCTAAAGTCTTTCGTTGAGCAAGGCTGTGAGGTAAGTCTGTTCTTTTTCCTCTTATATTCTCCGAACAAACCCACACAGTCTCTCTGCTGCACACTTAACCTGCCTCTATATTTAACTCATTCTGTTCCTTCTCTGCAAGAGAGTCAGATATCCTTTCACTCTCTAGGGTTTGATTTGAGAAATCAGAGTTACATAAAAGATTCTTAACTTGTTGTGGAGGCGGACATGACCTCACTCTCACCTCGACCTGTCTGCTGTGCTCTGCTGGAAATACAGACGTGACACAGCACATGAGCCATCCATTTGTCTCACAGAGTCATGACTAACACACACTTTATCTTCCTGAAAATGATATTCAGAGATTTTAGTAGTGAAAAACTTGTGCTGTTCTCAGTCAAATACAAGCTGCATGCTTCCACTGTTCACATTTGAATTGAGCTATTTTCTGTCACTCTTAAACGACACAAAATAGCTTCATTAAAAGGACTGCAATTATGTAAGTTCTGAATCGTTTTTAAGAATGATTCAAAATCATTCTTACCCTGTAGTAGATGGTACAGAAAGTTTTAGACCTGTGGTTTTCAACTGGTTTACTTCAGGCATCATGTTTTATGAGCAGTAGGATAATCTTTCTCTCTCTTTTTAGTTATGAGAAAGAACCATATTCATCTGCACAGTCACACAGAGTCAAAGCACAAAAAAAAACAATGTTCTTCCACAAAGTGTACGCAATTTTTTTTTGTATGTACCTTTAATATGGTCTGGGTCATATTTTATTTTACTTTGCATATTTCATGGTGTTTGAGGACAAAGACAAACCAAGCAATCTGCTGGAATCTGCCTAATTTGGCTAGTTTCCACCAAGTGACAGATTAAATCTTTTTAGTGGGTTCTTCTTAAAGGTGCCCTAGAACCAGTTTTTACAAGATGTAATATAAGTCTAAGGTGTCCCCTGAATGTGTCTGTGTAGTTTCAGCTCAAAATACCAAAAGATTGTTTTAAATTAATTTTTTTAACTGCCTATTTTGGGGCATCATTAACTATGCACCGATTCAGCGCGCGGCCCCTTTAAATCCTCGTGCTCCCTGCCCCCCGAGCTCTCGACTATAATACAGTGCATTTACAAAGTTCACACAGCTAATATAACCCTTAAATGGATCTTTACAAGATGTTCGTCATGCATGCTGCATGCATGCTTCGGATCATGTGAGTATAGTATTTATTTGGATGTTTACATTTGATTCTGAATGAGTTTGATAGTGCTCCGTGGCTAAAGCTAACATTACACACTGTTGGAGAGATTTATAAAGAATGAAGTTGTGTTTATGAATTATACAGACTGCAAGTGTTTAAAAATGAAAATAGCGACGGCTCTTGTCTCCGTGAATAGAGTAAGAAACAATGGTAACTTTAACCACATTTAACAGTACATTAGCAACATGCTAACAAAACATTTAGAAAGACAATTCACAAATATCACTAAAAATATCATGATATCATGGATCATGTCAGTTATTATTGCTCCATCTGCCATTTTTCACTATTGTTCTTGCTTGCTTACCTAGTCTGATGATTCAGCTGTGCACAGATCCAGATGTCCTGCCCTTGTCTAATGCCTTGAACATGAGCTGGCATATGCAAATATTGGGGTCATACATATTAATGATCCTGACTGTTACATAACAGTCGGTGTTATGTTGAGATTCACCTGTTTTTCGGAGGTCTTTTGAGATTTACATAAGAAGGAGGAAACAATGGAGATTGAAACTCAGTGTATGTCTTTTCCATGTACTGAACTCTTGTTATTCAACTATGCCAAAGTAAATTCAATTTTTGATTCTAGGGCACCTTTAATGATTCTTTTGAGTTGGTTCTTCTCAATGACTCTTTTGAATCTGCTTAACACAGTGATTAGTTCAGGGGTGTGTTTCCCAAAAGCATCATTAGCCAACTAAGTTCCGTCATTACTAACATAGTTCAATGATTTGGAGTTTCCCGAAACCATCGTTCAAATGAACATTCGCAAACTGCATCGCAAACTTGTGTGGTTGGAACGACAGCTCTCGAGCTGTAGTTAGAAGCATAGTTTCTTGTTTTTATGACATGTGGACTTAATAAATCATTATCTTGAGCAAAATAAGCAAGCTGACATTAAGTACAATGTATATCTTTTATTTTGAATATATACAAATGGCATTTACATATTTTAGTTTGTCAAGAGATTTTAAGCACCGTTTTTGAAGAGTGTGCATGTGCGTACGTGCTCTGATACATAAGAACAAGCATTTGATTTAATCTGGAAATAAAGCAAAATAACTGAGAAAAACGAGAATTAGTCCTCAGATGCTATGTCCGTAATTTATAGCAAAAAATCTAGCATTAATTGGATTTCAAACGGATTCATTTAAAGAAGTTATTACTCCACAACCTGCGTGACATCATTAACCAACGTGTCTGAACGAAAGGTTTGCGACAATACAGTTTCGGGAACTAGTTTCGTGACTAGCTAGTTTATCTGTTCAATGATTCATCGTACTATGGTAGTGAAGCAGCGAGTTACATCGTTGTATGGGAAACGCACCCTGGATTTGTTCACTGATTCATTGAGTGACCCTTTCTAGTGAGTCAGTGATTCATTTACTCAAACGATTCATTAAAAAACAGATTCATGAACAAAAATATATTTTATTCTCAGTGAATCCTTTGAATCACTTCTCACCAAAATGACCAGTTCAGATTTGTACACAGATTCATTCGGTGACCCGGTCTGCAGGATAGGTTACATCATGAGCGAGTCACTGATTTATTTACTGATTTATTAAAAACTAGAGAGTTGTACAAAACAACTGTTTATTATCAAACGATCTTATGAATCTGTTCACCGAAATGAGTCGTTCAGTGACCGTTTTTGGAGGAAAGGTTGAATTATGAGCGACTCACTGATTCATCAAGCAATTCGAGTTATTCATGAACAAAACATTCCTTTATTTTCAATGAATCTGTTCTGGAGGACAGGTTAAATTATGAGCACTGATTCATTTACTGATGCAACAATGCATTAAAAAACAGTCGTTTTAAATTTTCATTAAAATCTAGTTAGTGATCTACTAGACTTTATAATTTGCATTTAGCAATGTTTTTCCCTTTGTCTTGTCCGTGACGGTATCAAAACAGCCCTGCCGCCCACCTGTTGCACACATATATGATAGATTTATTCTGGGCTCAATCACTTTTTATTGACAGTAAGATGGAAATCATTGGTGGGAGAAAGAGAGGAATGGGATCATGACCAGACAAAGGCCGGATTCAAACATGTGCCTCCTACTCGAGCCTCGCATTCAGAGCTATTTATCTTCCTGGATAATTTTATATTTAGTAACACACATACACCGTAGTGCTCATATTTTAAAAGACACACACGCACAGGCATACGGAGTCCCTGTAGCATTGGCCTGTTTCACTCTGAAAGCTGAGTCTGCCTTTTTTCCGTCTCTGAGGTATGGATGCTGACTGGCCCACTCCGGTTACAGAAGTTCAGCTTTTGTAATTGCTTTCATATATCCCACTGTTCAAGTCCCAGTCCTCCTATCCCAGACATCAAGAGCCAGATTGTGTGTGTGTGTGTGTGTGTTTGTGAAATCGAGAAAGTCAGCGTGGTGTCATGATTAATGAACTGTTAAACCGAACCCTGCAAAAACTGTGTCTGCTGATACTGCACCAAACACATACAGCATGTGGAAATATCTTCTATGATTTAATGTAAGACTCACCCAGACCAAGGCATGATACTCTCAATCCAGATTTCCCAAGGTTCCTAGACAGACAGAAACAGAGAGAGTAATATTAGACTGAACATTGGTGTCTTTCTGACTTCATGGAGCTAAACACAATTCTCAATGTAAACTTTGGCTGAAACATACAATGCACATAAACGCAAAAGAGTGAATAAAACAGAATGCAGTTCATAACACAATGCGAACAGAAAAATGTCTTCTATGCTCAGTTTTCTCTTTCAGGTCAACTACTGTTGTCTTGCGGAGAAAGATTGTTTTAACCAGTTTTAACCAGTCTACAGCTGGCTATTTTCATTTAATTGAGATACTATTATAGTTTTTATTTATACTTTGAATTAGTTTTTATTTTTATATTTTCCACTTTCAATTTTAAAGTTCAGATCAATCAGAAACATAGTATTATACTTAAAAATGCACAATGTACAAGTGAATATGAACTTTTTACTCGCTAGTAATGTTAGAAGTTACGTCTTCTTTCAGTAACAATGCACTAAAACAAGGAAACTTATAATATTATTACAGCACAACAAAGACAGTTTGTCAAATATATATTATATATATATATATATATATATATATATATATATATATATATATATATATATATATATATATATTAGTACAGTCCAAAAGTTTGGAACCACTAAGATTTTTAATGTTTTTAAAAGAAGTTTCGTCTGCTCACAAAGGCTACATTTATTTAATTAAAAATACAGTAAAAAACAGTAATATTGTGAAATATTATTACAATTTAAAATAACTGTGTACTATTTAAATATATTTGACAAAGTAATTTATTCCTGTGATGCAAAGCTGAATTTTCAGCATCATTACTCCAGTCTTCAGTGTCACATGATCCTTCAGAAATCATTCTAATATGCTGATTTGCTGCTGGGTTAAAATGGACAAACCCAGCAGTTGGGTTAAATGTCTTATTTATTTAGTTTTATTTAACCCAACTATTGTTTAAAAATTACTATATGACTGGCTTAAAATTAACCCAAAATAGGTTGGAAATTAAAAATCAGACACATAATTACTAGAGGAAACAAAAATAATCAAAAGGTGAACATTTATTAATAAGCAATTTAATAAATGTTTATTGTTTAATTATTATTCATTAAACTTATTAATAAATGTTCATTTATTAAACATATTAAAATGTTAATTTCCAACATATTTTGGATTCATTTTAAGCAAGCAATACAATATTTTTTAAACAATAGTTAAATAAAGTTAAATAAAACTACCCAGCAGGTCGGGCAAACATTTAACCCAACCGCTGGGTTTGTGCATTTTCAACCCAACTTGGGTTGTTTTTAACCCAGCTTTTTTTAGAGTGTAGTTAAAATGATTACAATGAATTATCAAAGGATATTTTTTATCAAAGGCCGAAAAAAAAGAATGTTTTTAACATTTATCAAACGCCTATGCTATCTGAACAATCAACGATGTACTAAAAATGGAAAATATTTTCACATGGATCCGTGAAAATGACTAAAAACACTGTATTCTGCTGCCAGGCCAGTAGTTGGCGATGTCACTTTGTAAAGAAACACTACGCGCCTATAGTCTGAACATGTAATACACATACGCATGACATCACCGTTTTCACAAATTTGCATTTTCGTAGTTTACATGGAGACGATAACAGTATAGTTTTCAAAAACGTGCACTTTGAAACTCGTTTGCTTTTTCAGGCACCAAAAACGCTGTTGTCTTGTAAATGAGCAAAATGCATAAAACGTTTCCCAATCTTAGTTGAAAATGGTGTCATGTAAACTGACCCTTATATGAATGTGAATGCTAAGCTATCTGTTAGCATACACTCAGTGCTTTCACATTTCAAAATTCCATAACAAGGCCATTTCTGAATGGCTTTCAACTAAGAAAAAGACATTTGTGTCTAGATGGTGTACAGTAGTTTCAGAAATCTACCA
Source organism: Ancherythroculter nigrocauda (assembly GCA_036281575.1). NCBI lineage: Eukaryota > Metazoa > Chordata > Actinopteri > Cypriniformes > Xenocyprididae > Ancherythroculter > Ancherythroculter nigrocauda. Next base: position 5,290,519 of record VTFQ01000005.1, on the reverse strand, counting down.
GCAGAGGTTAACTGGCTCATGCTAGTCATTCAAACTCAGTTTGCAAAGGCATTACCAGGCATATGAGGAGGTTATTAACACCACAGAAACACAAAAGCACACTTGCAATGTGATGTTTAAGTATATGTTTCTGGTTGTAGTCTAGCACAACGCCACTTAGCTTCAGTAATGTAGTGTGCTAAATCTTACAAACAGTTTAAAACAGAGATTTTGTGACTCCACAGCAAGTGTAAAGACTGTAATGACAGCTGTGTGCACACCATTAACCAGATAAAAAGGAAATCAATGTTTTTAAATGAGACTTATTGATAGTGTGTTGAGATTAGTGACAAACTTTGCAGGGAACACAGAAAAGTGCTGACAGAGAGAGAAAATGAGGATGAGCAAGAGAGAGAAAATGCAAGCGGGTGCATTCTGCAGCGAGAGTCTATTACCTCTGTGCTACTATCAGTATTCATTTATTTCTCTGTATCAAGGCCAGAGAATGAAGGTACAGGAATATAACAGATACACCGTGCTGCAGATACTAAAGCTGCATCTGTGACAGATTACACGCGGCTAATGTACAGCACCAGACAACTTACATAGCACCTCCTGTTATATACAGCCTGACGTTACCATTAGTTTCCATGGATCCATCTGTCAACTTTTGACACTTCATAACAACATTAAGTTGAAGAGTGTGACTGAGGAAATAGTACAATCCCGTTTCAAGACCCAGACAGTGGGGGAAAGAAGCAGAAACAATGACATGACTAAAGGCTTATACAATATTTGTTGTGGACATTTGTTGCAAACAAAACTTTTTAAATAAACTATGAATTCATAAAGACCTATATAGAGAGAGAAAGAGAGTACTGGCATACATACAGCTCTGGAAAAATTATGAGACCACTGCAAAATCAGGTTCTCTGGATTTACTATTTATTGTGTATGTGTTTGAATAAAATGAACATTTTTGCTTCAGTCTATTAAGTATTGATAACATTTCTTCCAAATTTCAAAAAAAAATATTGTCATTTAGTGCTTTATTTTTAACACTGATAATAATAAGAACCATTATAAATAATTGAGCACATGCATAAAAAGGTATTATGTTTTAATTAGCAAGTCTGTAACCATCTCGATCCGTATGCAGCAAATACAGGCAATTTACCATAGGGAATCTATAGTTTCTAAAACAGTTATCGTGGTTGAACCTAAAACCTAGTACTTAGTTTGTCAAAGATAATTTTTAAAATAATCTCCAATATTTAACGAACGATTCGATGGACAGTGGCGGTCCTAGAGGCAAAGTTGCTCAGAATGAGTTGTTCTACCATGTGGTATGAATGTCGTGGGCACGCGTGAAAAATTGTGCGATGCACAATCGTGAAAAACGCGAAGGCGCCCCCCAGTGGTCAATTACTTTTGAATTTCAAACAGGCCCGGTGAGTTTCGTTCCGATCGCCCTCCGTTAACCTTGTCTGGATGCTCAAATTCATTGGCCGATGGTGGACATGTTTTTTAAGATACGTCAATGTCCTCATAGACAGTCATGGCACCTCGGCACTGCAAGGCCATTTGGCGCCACCAAATGGCCAGTTGCCGGGTCCTTTTTCATGCAACCACAGATTGAGCTCTTACATAGGTGTGCCAAGTTTGGTGAAAATATCTCATTCTGTTCACGAGTTATAGCCATTTTAGTAAAAGTGGCTCCGCCCACTTCAAACGTTTTGGGACAGTGAATCGAGATTTCAACTTTTTTTGTTGTTTTTTATAACTATTAACAATCAGACTCTGGAGAATCTTGCTGCACTGGTTTGGTAGGACTAGGACTAGTTCGCAAAAGTAGTTTTTTCAAAAAAAATTATGAAAATTAAAAAAATACCTGACAATTTCCCCTAAAGATTTAGGAGTTATGAGCCATTTCATACTTTTGACCACTGTAGCGCCCCCGTCAGGCCAATCGGGGCAAGCCTTTGTGACGTTGTAGACCTCAAAGTTTCAATCTCTATGACTTACAGTTTGGTCTGCCCGATCACTTTTAGGGGAGAATGCTGATCCTTGGAAAATTTAACAGTTATAATAGGGTTTCAGCACTACACACTTAAGCCCCTAAAAATTATATCCCAAACTTTTGACCGGTAGAGAGTGTGTGTGTGCGTGTGGTTGTATATATGCATGTGGTTGTGCAGTCTGTGAGCCTCTGGATGAATTTGTATTTTGTAACTGACAGCACTGCAGAAAAAGCTATCATTTAAACAGCAAGAGGACAAAAAATGACTGGGCTCCAGTCAGGTTGAGAAATCTGTTTAAGATTACATTAAAGACAAATGAAGCATTGCGCAGAACACAGAGGAGCATGACCACAACAATGACATAGCTCAAGTTCAAGTGATGTAGGGGACGGCCTGTAATGTATAATTCTGTGTGTACATCTACAATGTGACTGTCAGTCAATCTACACAGACAATATCAAAGCCTCCAGAGGCCGAATGTAGCTCTTAACACATACACAACACATGAGTTTGTCTCATGGTTAAAGTGAGGATGCTTCATGTTTAAACCTGCGAAGTGAAAGAGAGGTGCTAAAATCAGTAGAGTGAGTTTAAGGGATGAAATAATGATGCTCATTAAAGGCACTCCTGCAGGCCATCTGGTCAGCGGCTCTGAGGACATCGAAGGAGTTACTGCACCAGCAGCTCTTTTCAGCAGTCTTGCTTCACATGTTTCACAATGAATAATGAATGGAGTAAAGCAGCTGTATTGTTCTGATACCAAACAGCATCAGAAAGTATTGTATAGCGCAGCGATTCAAACTAAAGAACAGCGACTGATCAATTAGGAGTGTTTTCTCAGAAGACTGCTCATGTGAGATCAAGGGCACCCAACTCCTCAGATTACAACAACTTAGATTGTAGTACAAAACACACACATTCAGATACACATTCTACTTTCTGGATGCATACATGAGAGCGATGTGGTCAGACAAATACCACAATTTTATCTTGCTGTCTACTAGGACTATATGGGAAAAAATTTGGCATGAAATGGAAACATACATGTATTTTTTAAATGCATGTTATAGCTCTTTTTGTGAATGATCATCAATGTATATGTTTCATTTTTATACATTTTAATTGGGTTTTTCTCAAATTATTAAAGGGATAGTTCACCCAAAAATGAAAATTATCCCATAATTTACTCAACTTCAAGCCATCCTACACCATGTGAGGAAACCGATTGCCTTAAAACATTTAAGTTTTAAAACTATTACGAATGAGTAAACTCATATAAGTTAAATTCACCTATATTTTAGTGTTGGTTTAGTCAATCATTAGAGTAAACTTTAAAGATTTTAAGTTTATTCCACACATTCAGTTCGAATTCAGGTAACAAATCTAACTAAGTTTTAACAACTATATAGCTACTTAAATGATTTGAGGAAAATGATTACCTTAAATGGTTTAAGTTAACCAAACTCAAAGTAGTAAAGTTACATAAGACTAAGCAAAAACTAACATTGGTACAAAGCAATGATGACAGTGCAGCATATGACTTTCTTCTTTCAGCCAAACACAATCTTAGTTATATTAAATAATATCCTGGTTCTTCCCAGCTTTGTAATGTCACTGAACAGTGCCCGAGTTTTTGAAGCTCCAAAAAGTGCATCCATCCATCATAAAAGTAATCCATACGACTTAATAAATGCCTTCTGAACAAAGCAATGGGTTTTTGTAAGACAAATATCTATATATTTAAATATCCATATACTCGCGTTCAGAGAGTCGAGCTTTGGTGGAAGGGTGACCTCTGACCTGATGTATGACGTAGCGTAAGCTCAGGTACGAATTGACAAACGCTGAAGCGCAGAAGATTGAGCAAAACAAAACACCAATCACGAATTAGAAGTCTAAAATGAGATTTTTTAAAGAAAATTGTCAGAGGATTTCGATATAAGAGTAGAGGAGCTACGTCATAGATCAGAGGTCACACTTCTGCAGGAACTCGACTCTCCTAAACACGTGTACAGCTGTTGCCGGAAGCCAGTGATTATAGTTTATTAAATAAACATGGTTATTTTTCTCACAAAAACCCGTCAAAAGGCATTTATTAACCCACTGGAGTTGTATGGATTACTTTTATGATGGATGGATGTGCTTTTTGTAGCTTCAAAAACTCAGGCACCATTTAATGCCATGATAAAGCTGGGAAGAACCAGGATATTATTTAATATAACTCCAACTGTGTGAAGGAATGAAGGAAGATAGTCATATACACCTAGGATGGCTTGAGGGTGAGTAAATTATGGGATAATAATGTTCATTTTTGGTTGACTTTTGACACTTTAAGTCCGCTCAGACCCTTTCACTATCGCGTATCAGTTTTGAGCATAACAGCTGCATTTCAAAATCCAATCAACAAATGATGAATAGAACCGAACTTTGCCCGGAAAGGTCACGCCTCTTACCATAACGTGGAGATGCACGCGCTCAGTGTTATTGTAAACATGTCTTTAATTTTACCCCATCAATTTGAGTCGGAATCAGACCCGGTGATTGGACTGCGGGATGAAAATAACAGCGTTTCAACGACATGGTGACAAACACACTCTACAAACGCAACTCTTGTGTATTCCTGTGGGCGGAGGTTAGTCAAAAAACTGTTTTAGTGACGTCATTAAAGAAGGAAGTAGAGGGCTATAGTCCAAACTGGCCGTTCGATGTAGGCGACTTCTGTTAAATAAAATATCTCGCTTGGAATTGAACTTTGAGCTTTAAAATTTTACAGATTTTATTTATACTCTAACAACATTACACACTAACTAAAGTTTGAAACATGGGATCACGAAGAACGGGACCTTTAAATATGCGACGATTTAGGCTGTGGCCCCTTTAAATGCTCGCGCTCCCCGCCCCCAAACTCTTGACTCTATATACATTGCATAAACAAAGTTCACACAGCTAATATAACCCTCAAAATGGATCTTTACAAAATGTTCGTCATTCATGCTGCATGCATGCATCATATCATGTGAGTACAGTATTTATTTGGATGTTTACATTTGATTCTGAATGAGTTTGAGGCTGTGCTCCGTGGCTAAAGCTAACATTACACACTGTTGGAGAGATTTATAAAGAATGAAGTTGTTTATGAATTATACAGACTGCAAGTGTTTAAAAATGAAAATAGCAACGGCTCTTGTCTCCGTGAATACAGTAAGAAACGATGGTAACTTTAACCACATTTAACAGTACATTAGCAACATGCTAACAAAACATTTAGAAAGACAATTTACAAATATCACTAAAAATATCATGTAATCATGGATCATGTCAGTTATTATCGCTCCATCTGCCATTTTTCACTATTGTTCTTGCTTGCTTACCTAGTCTGATGATTCAGCTGTGCACAGATCCAGACGTTAATACTGCCTGCCCTTGTCTAATGCCTCGATCATGGGCTGGCATATGCAAATATTGGGGGCGTACATATTAATGATCCCGACTGTTACGTAACAGTCGGTGTTATGTTGAGATTCGCCTGTTCTTCGGAGGTCTTTTAAACAAATGAGATTTATATAAGAAGGAGGAAACAATGGTGTTTGAGACTCACTGTATGTCATTTCCATGTACTGAACTCTTGTTATGCAACTATGCCCAGGTAAATTTAATTTTCCATTCTATGGCACCTTTAAATTTGATTTTGATATGGTATAAAGCTGAAATATCTGAGTGCGGATCACGCACAAAACCAACAGGTGGGCTTTATCATGTGAACAGCATAATAGGCCAATCATAACACAATGGAGGCATTGGCTCCTCTCAAGTGATTTTTCTCCATTCATTCTCAATTACCTCCTAACAAACCCACGGCATGCAGACCCAGTCTATTAAAACTCAATGGGCTCACAGGAGGCAATTGAGACTCAGCTTACCGCTGTAACTTTAACCGCTGATATAGCTGATGGACACGGTCTGTTTAGAAAAATGATTTATACAATTTTAATGCCATATTTTGTAATTTTGCATTGTTTTATCTTTGTACTGTGGATTATTTATTACAATTGGCACTGCTCAGAGAAATGCCACCAAAACCCAAAGAATCAAAGAATATTACTGCAAGCAGAGACCCCGATACACTCATTACCATGACCTCAGTCAATCCAACGAGTTTACTGTAACCTGTCCTCCCTGCTGCTTTACTGATGAGGGAGTGTGTGTGTGTGTGTCTGTGTCTGTGTGTATGTGTGCGCATACAAGCGCCGTAAAATTAAGTTGCAAGCTGAACTGTCATGATTACATTAGAGAACATAACCTATAATCTGAGAAGAACAGAATGAATCAGACTCATGCAGTATTCATGGAGCAATCAGAGAACGTTTCTCACACCCATTGTCTCTATACCCTCTGTCATAATAAAGTAATGCGGGATAATATGATGGTGTAAAGTGGGGATGTGATTTAGGTCAATGTGATCCTGACCTCTGGTGATTCTGAGAATGCAGGTGCATCATCTGGAAGCAGTTTGAGTGCACATGTGCATGTAAGTGTGCTGTTTGCTAATATGTGCCTCAGCATCTGTTTGTATGTGTGAATATGAGTGTGTGTGTGTGTGTGTGTGTGTGTGTGTGTGTGTGTGTGTGTGTGTGTGTGTGTGTGTGCGCGCACACTGGCTCTCTCCAGAACAACACACCTGAGCCCTAGTTTGGTTTATGATGTTTATCATTGAGTTTTCTGGGTAAACCTCAGTCCCTTGTACATTGTTTGTCTCATCTCTGTATTCTTTGATTGTCAAACCATCCATTTCATTCTGTCTCTCTCAACTCTTTTCCAATGTTAAAAGTCATTCTGGTGTGTTGGATCCATGTGCCGTAGTGTTATACAGTACATGAACTGTATGTGCCAGAGGAATTGTAACTAGTACTTCATGAATGTTACAGTATGTCACTGAATGCTATACTTAGAGAATCACTGTCTCTTCAGACATGCATCTCTGACCAGTACTGGCCTAATTAGTAAGAAGTCCCAGTGCACATGAAACATTATTTCACGTTTCATTGCAAAGAGATGCAATATGTATGGCGACATGAGAGACCGGCTGGTGAAATGCAACAAGATATATTACTGCATATAAGTGACAAAGACAGAGGAGAGGAATGAATTTGATGAAATAAAGTGAATGATAGAATAGAATGAGAAAAGATTCAGAAAGAAAATTAGATCTTTACAGTAGGGTTTGCAGGTTTGACTCTGCCAGTATTGTGATGTGTCAGGGGAGACCTCATCTGTCATCACTACAAAAACCTGTCTGCATGTGGTCTTCTTACTAAAGGTGCCCCAATCAGGATTTTTTGGGGCTGATCACCATTCACTGTTCACTGAAATCTAGGGCTGGGACAATAAATCAATGCATCGTGAATCGAGAACTGATTCTGGATCGATTCTGAGATTTTCCGAATGCATCGCGATTCTCTCTCTAATCTATTCTGAGTGTAGTTTTTAACAGCAGAGGCCACTGCATGCTTTAGAAACAGCCGTACTCTACTTGCTTCCAATTCCTTACACACACCACTTGAATCTTCTATAAAATAATCATTCATAAAGTTCGAAAAGGTGTGTTTGCAGGGGGCTGTTAACATTAATCTCGAGTCATAAAAGCATTCTGAGGTCCAAGTACATTCTCAAACTCAGCTGAACACACGAGTGCTCTTCAGCACTTTTCTTCTTGAGCATTTGACTGTGCGGTTAAAAACTAGCCTAGAGCGCCATCTGCTGTTAAAAACTAAAGTAAAAAAATCGATTCCAGAGAGAATCGTGATGCATTCAGAAAATCTCAAAATCGAGTGATGCATCGATTTATTGTCCCAGCCCTACTGGAAACAGTATTGACCAATACAGATCACCGATACTGATCACCCCAGTGGGTCTATTTGAGTTCTTCTATTTATCATGCAGTATTTATTTATTTAGTTAAGAGCACACACAGAAAGCCGCTTGGAAAACAGTATTTCTTTCATGGAATAATGCCGTTTTAAAGTCACTGAGTTCAAATTACTCAGATAACTTAAAGGGTTAGTTCACCCAAAAATTAAAATTCTGTCATTAATTACTCACCCTCATGTCGTTCCACACCTGTAAGACCTTTGTTCATCTTCGGAACACAAATGAAGATATTTTTCATAAAATCCGATGGTTAGTGGTGAACCATTGTGAACCATTGAAATTTTGAAAAACACTTAAGATGTAACAAAGCCTCATTTACTGAAATCACATGACTTTGACATGCTCCGAACCACTGATTCGAAACCACAGATTCGTTAAGCTTCAAAGCTTCATGGAGCAGAATATCAGATATTGTTGAATAAAGTCGTTATTTGTTTTTTTGGCACACAAAAAAGTATTCTCGTCGCTCTATAACATTAAGGTTGAACCACTGTAGTCACATGAACAGTTTTAAATATGTCTTTAGTAGCTTTCTGGGCACTGAAAGTGTTAATTGACTTGCTGTCAATGCAGACCTCTCTGAGCCATCAGATTATAATATAGGACATGCTGTCGATGAGCTCTACCAAATTTTGTGCCAATATGTCAAATCGTTTAAAAGATATCGCAATTTATGACAAATCCCAAAATGGCGGACAGTCGATTTGTCCAGACCTGCCAAAATCAGTACAGACTGATTTGGCATGACCCAAGGAATCCACAGACAATAATTTGATGGAGTAGGGGGGAAAAAATGGGGACTACTGCATCTTAATGTATATATTAAACATGATCAGCATGAAGACAGGAATCAGGTGTATTTTGTTTCTATGACAAAAGGGTTAAAAAGCTATAACCATTTGAAAAGTGAATATTTGAGTTTGTGGTGGTGCTATAAAGTTGGTCCTAGAGACTCTAATGTTGGTCAGAATACTATTCAGGAACACCACTGTAAATGTGCCAATTTTCATCATTTTCATAAGTAGACTCCTATTGGGGAGGAAGAATAATAAGAAAACCAACAGATACAATAGCCTCTAAATAGCAAAATATATGGGTCAGCAGATGTTTAGATATTTTATGCTACTACTACCATCACCATCATCTTCAGTAGTACATCTATTGTTTAATTTTTAAACCTAAGTAACTTCTTTTCTTAAATTATTTGTTTGAAAAGTGTTTATATTAAGTTTCTTTCAAACAAATGCCACTTTATTTGTTGTTGTTTTTTTTGTTAGAAAATAACGTATACAATGTAAGTGTAGCTTAAGTGTTTAAATTTGATTTTGAGCCACTGTACACTTACAGAAAAACAAAATACAACACTAAGAATTTGGTCTCCTGATTTAATAAAGTCCATCCAAACATCTAAGGTCAGCTGTCATGATCAATTTCAGAAAAAGATGACGCACAATACACGTCTATGCCTTCATAAGCACAGCACATATTTCAGTATTCTTTCATTGACTGTGCTTCCTGTCAAAATAAAGCAATGAAAAATGTAATCTTAAGTTATAAATAAGCCATAGGATGTCACTCTACTTAATAAAGTCTGGCACTGGGGTTATTTAAAACAGAGCTTTAATTCATTTCTTCAGAAGCTTCAGTAAACAAAAATGATTTGAGTGTCATGGGGCAATCAAAATGCCATTATACAAGGACTCAATGAACCTCCAACCAACCACAGTGTACACTACAAAATTAAACTTTTAATATTTGGATGTGTTTACTCTGCGGCAGATGAGAAAGAAATATCAGCTGCCAGATGCTCAATAGGGCAGATCCTAAGGATGCAGCGCTTCTGTGCCAGGCCTGCACACATAAATCAATCTGACTGACAGCAGGCCTTTTCCTTCTTACTCTTTGCCAGATAAAAGTCTGAGATGTTAGGCTGCATGTTAAATGGGAAACTAAATGCAGAGAGGTATAATAAGATGCATGAGACATTGCAGATGATCCAGCCAGCAGTAAGAAAAGAGAGTCATCTCATGGGGAAAGAATATTAAATGTGATGTTGATATCTGGAGTTATGTTAAACCATGTTTGACTCACCAGCAATCCTTAGAATGGACTGAATGGATATATATGCAGAGAGAAATGCAGTAAATAAAGTGTTGGAAATGAACAGTTCTGCTTCCCTGCCACATTGAGGAATGCTTGTGCTCTGCTCAAAAGAAGAAGGAGCAATCTGCATAAATCAGGAGCAAATCATCTACTTCCACAGCTTGAGCTGAATGCACTGGAAACTGTCGCTGTGGACTCCTGGAGTCAAAGGATCTGACTGATGTAATCTGATATATTAAAGGTCAGCTGAAGAATAAATAAGCTTGAAGTTTTGTTGAGAAAAATTGCTTTGTTAAATGTGAGCTAAAAGGTTAACAAGAAATCCAAGAGTGTTTTCAGGGTGATCTCATTTGTATTCATACTGGAGGTGCATCAAGTTTTGGTAATATTGTTGTAATAGACCCTGTAAAGTACATGAATATATTAACAGACTCTAAAACGTAAATTCTATCTATCTATCTATCTATCTATCTATCTATCTATCTATCTATCTATCTATCTATCTATCTATCTATCTATCTATCTATCTATCTATCTATCTATCCATCTATCTATCCATCTATCCATCTATCCATCCATCTTTCAGTGTTGTCCCTGATACCACGGGGAAAACTGCCATATATACCATAATACAGAGAATGTGTTGTCATCTCACACACAGAACGGGGAGACTTTATTTGAATTGTTGAACTAAATTTACAAAATAAATAAATAAATAAATAAAAAGACAAGTAAACAGTCAGTAATAAAATAAGAACAAATAAACAAATTGCAAATGATAGCACAAATAAATACTATAGATTAGAATAAAGAGAAAAATGAAATAAACAGCTTTAAGTTTTTCAGGTGGGTTTAACAGTAGTATTCAGGTATGAAATACTACAGAAATTAAAGTAATATAATGTAAAATAACACTGGATAGTCTTCGTTGTAAAAATTAAATACAGATTAACCCTCTGGAGTCTGAGGCTGATTTGGGGCCTGGAGAAGTTTTGACATGCCCTGACATTTGTGCTTGTTCATAAACATATTAATGACACAAGTGTCATTACACTGTATTCAGCACAAACTAGGCTACCATAATATGTGAGGAACATGTATGTACATGTTTGTGTTTTTGAAGGAATAATGTTTATGCGTGGTTATTGAAAAAACAAAAAACTTAAGTCACTGAAATAAGACCAAAAAAAGTATATTAAATCTGTATTGACAAGACTTCTGGGTATTGGAGGTTGTAGACTAGAGTTTTTGCTTCAAAATTATGTAAAAATCATGCTGCCTACTCCTTCATATAAAACAATATATTGATTTAGTTTTTGTAAGACACTTTTTTGTCAAGAAACACAGTATGCGTGGAGGCGTGAATCATCATGAATAATGGGTCATTTACACACTGAGAAGACAAAAGAATCGCATAATAATGACCTGAAATGACTTGCATATTAATGAGGCCTTTCAGTCAGTTAGGCTGTGAAAAAACCCTCTGTGATCATGTCTCAGCTCAATTTAAAATAATGGTATTCTATTATATTATTTAAAATTGCATCACAGAAATACATGATAAGTATCTGAACAATTATGCTACCTCTGTGGCATTTCATATAGCCTTTTAGCTTAAAAGCATGCACATTTGGAGAAATATTGATGGATTCTTATATGTTTATGTCAATTTTCTATACAGAGGAGTAATATTTATTCAGTATTGTCATCACTATGAGTGCTGGATACTGTGTTTTCAATTCATACTTGCAGCCGGAGGGCGCTCTGTGCACCTTTAGTCCACAAATTATTCTAAAGAAGAAGAGGACATTTCAGGAATGGTGTTTTCAATTCATACTTGCAGCCAGAGGGCGCTCTCTGTACACCTATAGGCCACAAATTCATATAAAGAGGAAAAGGAACCAGGAACTAACGGCATGTCTTCTAGAGATCGCTAACCATGGCTTTAACATCCAGATACACACTTTTCAGGACAATAAATACACGATTGAGACGCATAGAAGTATTGCCTCTGAATTTGCCTCTGAATAGCGCTGGCTCCGTGGGCGTGGCCACATTAGCGGATAATGAGCTGAATCACAGTCTTCTGACATGGCTCTCTTTTCATACAGATTACATAAACACAGAATGTTTGTTTTTGATTTGACTTGCACGATTTAAAACCTGACATCTTAACGTTTCTTTAGACATATGTGTCATTTTTTTGTCATTAGTATTCATAAGTTACAGTTCATTTTCTGAGAACTATCAGATTGGACTTCGTTCAGAGGCAGACGAGAGATCACGCTTCATGTTAGTTTTCTTTATTTTACAAAAAGCACAACATTGTGTTTTTACTCTGAGTGTACACAAATAAAAGAAGATATTCTATAGTTTTAATTGATATATTACTTATGTCTCTATGACAAGAAATGACAGAGTATTTTAAGTCTGTTTTGCTGCAATGTGAAAAAAATCCTGCAAAACGCGCCGGTGCGTTAACGGACTCCAGAAAGTTAATGCTTACAAGTAAAGTTACAAAAGTTATTCAGTCAACAAAACTTGTCTTTTGTTCTTTGATTAACATGACAGACACCAGCAGGAATATTAGGCTGCTGTCACTTTAAGAGCTGATGCACTGATGCAACATACTGTTACACAATATGCGAATGCGATTTCTTTTTCAACTATCAACTGACTGTGTTCACCTGAATACTTACCAAGATGGGCATTTTGACATATTTGTGTATGTATTTTACCATTTAAGAGCAATAAGCCACAAAAAAGAAGTCAATTTGGTTCTCGCGAGCTATTTGAGAGGTGCAAATTATGTGCAATACAAGCACTATTCAACAAGATTGAATGAGACGAGTCAGTGTATCAATACTGCAGAAAAGGAGTATTGGAACTGTTTCAGATATTTCAATATTGATACATATCGCAATATCAATATTTTTGACAATGCTACTATCAATCTATCCATCTGTCCATCAGTCCGTTCATCCTATCTATCCATCCATTCATCCGTCTGTCTGTCTGTCTGTCTGTCTATCCATCTATCTATCCATCTGTCTATCTATCCATCCATCCATCCATCCATCCATCCATCTATCTTTCAGCGTTGTCCCCGATACCACAGGAAAAACTGCCATATATACCATAATACAGAGAATGTGTTGTCATCTCATAATTTTTTTGATAATTTGGCTAATTTAGTTGCAATAGCTTACACACAGAACGGGGAGACTTTCTATCTATCAACTTTAATTCTACTTCTTTACTTTGAAATTTAATTGCATATCTGCATCCTGATCAACAACTGCTGAAATACACCATTTATGGTTCAATACTTGCATGGTTTGAATGTACAACTTTTCAGTTACCAGCCCAGATATTTGAGCACGAGGCTGCATCTGTCTAGGATCTCCTCGAAGAGCTGTAATTGAGCAGAAGAACAGCTGTACTGCAGTCCTTTAGTATGTACTCACTCACAGAAGAAAAGCGTTGGCATGCATTAATCTGTAAGAGGGGTGTTATTTCTCTCGGGTCTCATTTACACCTTCACATGTTGAGCTGTGCCGTTTCTCTCCCCATGATGCCAGGATGCAGCTACCCTGTGATTACTCTTTCTCCTTCTGTGAGTCCCAAGTTCAACCTCACACTCACATACAAACACATACGCACATCAAATTCTCACATAATTTCAGTACAGGCACACTAATATGAGCTTACAATCATAATTGCACTCTGAACAGGACAGAGCAAGAGAGAGATAGAAGGTCGCCAAGCAATGTTGGTAAGAGTGGGCAGAGGGGGAAAAAAAACTTCACTTGCATTAGCATGGATTCAAGCATCTGCTTAGCGCTGGCTTCCGGCAAGACTTCAGGACCTTATGTGGGCGTCTGAGTGAGTGATTGTTTAAAACATCACACACTGGTCATTTCATGAATGTACAAGAACTCCAAAAAGAGAGTTTGCTAAGAAATGAGTCTGACTCATCCGCATGTCTGGGAATGCTTGAGATTAAATTTCTCATTTCCCTTCTCATCCTCCTTGCAAATAAACTCAAATATGTGTGTTTTCTTTAAATGATCAGCATCTATTTTCATGGTATTAATGATGATATGAAAACAGGAATTTTTCGATTTATTCGTTTTTCCCAGTTGCACAAGTGAAATTCTCAAAACTGCTTGATTATCCTCCACATCTCTTGTGCACATCATAAAAGCAATTTCTCATTCTATTAAACAAATTGCCAATGCTTTGGTACATACATGTAATTGATTATGTACAATTGTCTGCCGTTCCCTACATTATCAATTGCTTATGTCATATCGATCAAAATATATGCATTAGATAATTGTATAAATGGTTAAACCAGTTGTCATAATCTGTCAAGCCAAGTGTATTTTCTTTTCATTTCTATTGGACATTTTGGTAAATTGATGAATTGGTCTCAGGGGGAATGTGGCTGATAAGACATTCCAAACGATTCTCTCCACGCTGCATTGCAAGGGAAGATATCCATCGTGAGGTGGATGAGAATTTGTGGCCTGACAGACCGGGACATCAGGAGGTGTAGAAAGACTGCACTCCCATTCCCAATACAGTGCTGCATGTACAGTTCTGCCTAAGAGGTGTTTCCTATGCTTACTTTTCGATTCATTTTCCCTTTGTGCTGTAAAATAGTCTTTTTCAAATTTGACATTGTACAGTAATTTGTTGACAGACCAAAAGCGTAAATGTGAATAATAATCTCTTGCAATCAATATCCCACATACTGTAATGTATAACTTTGTTGAAACTGATATATGCCACACAGAAAAACTGCAGCCATGAAAATAGACATACATTAATCGGAGTGTCTATTTACACTAAGTGCAAATACCATTCCTTGTTGGCATATGCAATTTACACTAGCTCCACCCACCAATGTCTGATTCCATACAGAAATCAACATCTTCAGTGGTGCAGCAGTAGCAAGTAAGGCTTGCAGAACTGGCTTTTAACACGATTGATGCAGGTTTGAATCCGCCTTTCTCCATTTTTCCATTACACATCACATCAGAAAGGCATTTAATTTCAATAAAAATAAAAAATAAAGTCCTAAAACTGCCTAACCAGTGTTTAATTGTATTAAAAGTATTTATTAGATAGGGTTAGAGGTGCAAATAGCCACTGACTACATTAATCCCATACCAGATCTAGGCAGGTGGAGCTGGGGAGGTGGAGGGTATCAGAGGAACTCTAGCTTACAGCAAACACTGAACCAGCCTATTTAAATGTTGAGCAAGCAATCTCATTGGCTGCAGGATAAGCAGAGTCTTGTGCCATATGATAATGATGTGATTGCTTGTTGATTGCACATAAAAGACCAATCAGAATGCGCCATCTAGAGTTTCATGACTGAACTAAATGTACAAAATACAGTTTACGTAATTTGTATGTTGATTCCCTGAAACAAAATGTAAACACTGAGACTGTGCTGTGTTTTCGCAGCAACACTGGTTCACCTGATGCCATGAGTTTGGGGTAAATAATTGAATTTCATTGCATTTATCACATCCAAATTTAGTTCATTAGTAGTACTACTAGAAGTAGTATGAAATTGCACCTTATGAAGATAAATTGCCAAAAGGGTAAATCATCTACACACCCTGACACACTCAATGTTGTGTCTTTCCTATAGTATACCAAGTGAGCAATAACAAAAATGACAAGATGCCCCATCCCATTAGATAAAGTTAACTGCAGCTCTCTGCAGGATAATGAGTTCAGTTTTCTTTAAAACTGTGATTGATGATGCCCTCCTGCAGATACAAAGCTCTGTCGGGATTCTGCTATGGTCCAATTTACCCAGCAAGTCAACAGTTCAAAAGCGATCCTAAAGTGAAGTCCAAGCTATAGCAGGAGTGTTTCATCGTAGGGAGAGCTGCATGTGGCATGAAACCATTTATCATTAGTCTGGTATGGTAATTATTCAAATGAAATGACAAATGCTCATCTGGGCTGGTAGCATCTCCAAGAAAACCACATGTGATTCGTAGTGAAAATCTGGTCTTAGTGATAATCACTCACTCCCTCTGTAAAACACACAAATAGATCATAAAGCCCATACAACATGGCATAACAGTACTCACAATTTATTGTTCCAACATGGTTTGCCTCAAAAAGATATTTTTTTTAATGAAGGAATACTGTGATATGTAAATATCTGGGAAGGTTCTGTTCAAGAATCTCGGAAAATAAACAATGCCTGGCTTTTGAAAAACAGATTATGTAAATCTTTCCCCAACAAAGGAATGCTGCATGTTGCAGCAGCAGTTGCTCTCTCCCCATTTCTTCCTGAAACCCTTTCAGACCACAACAACACGTGAAGTTAATTTGAAAGAAAGGCAATGTGAGAAGATTTACTGGATATAAGTATAATCTAAAGATGTGGGAGCATTGGATATCCGTTCCTTTGAGTGAAGAGAGTCTTTTGTTCTGCTAAGCCAAGCCATTCTTTAATTAAAGGCCATGTCATTATTATGTTGTGAAAAGGCTAATTTGATGACCCATTCTGCTGGTATATGCTATAAGATGACTGAAAGAAACCAAAGAGATATAAAAAAAGCCAGATCAAAATGAAAAATGACAATATTTTTATCTTAAGAATGCATGTAAACAGATTAAGTTGGAGAGCAAGAGGCAAAAACAGGGCTGTGGAGACAGAAGAGTATAGAAAGGTCCGATTCAGCAACATTTGTCAGCTCTTTTGAGTCAAAAGCAGAGACTATAAGGTAGCCTATCCTTTTTTTCCCTGATTCAGATGATTTTTCCATTTTTCTGATGGGTATAAACTGTAACTGTAATCAAAAGACATGCAACAAATATTTTATTTCTGAAAAGTTTTAGTTGGACATTCATCTAACATTTTTTAAAAATGTTACTACTTGTTTCAGAACGTTCTGAGAACATTCAAAAGTAACATTCCCATAATGTTTGAAGAATGATAAAATGGAATGCTCCTTTAACATTTGCATATAAGAAATCTTTATAAAACATTTTAAAAATGAACGCTTGGAACGTTCAGAGAACATTCAGAAAAAAATGTTTTCATAACTTAAAGGGATAGTTCACCCAAAAATGAAAATTCTATCATCATTTACACACCCTTAAGTTGTTCCAAATCTGTATAATTTTCTTTGTTCTGTTGAACACAAAGGAAGATATTTTGAAGAATGTGTTACACTGAACAGTTTTGGGGCACCATTGACATCTATAGTATTTTTTTTTCCTACTATGGAAGTCAGTGGTGCCCCAAAGTGGCCTGGTTACAAACTTTCTTCAAAATATCTTCCTTTGTGTTCAGCAGAACAAAGACATTTATACAGATTTGGAACATCTTGAGGGTGAGTAAATGATGATAGAATTTTCATTTTTGGGTGAACTCTCTCTTTAATGGCAACGTTAGCAAAATGTTCAGTGTTGAACACTGTCTCATCTGATCATTTCTGAACAAAACTATCATGTTTGCATGTTGTCAGCCGGTCTGACACAGCTCTGTCTTTTGTCGAGTCTGCTTTACGTGAAGCTGAGAGAAAAAAGCTGAGATGGCAGTAAATCATTGCAATGCTGATGGCAAAGCTTGCTGATACTAATTTTTCCCATGTCATTGCTTGTGTAAGTGGTTTGTTATGCAACTGTTCAAGTTTTGTCTGAGGAAGCAATAAGCCCCTGTGCAGCACAAGAAGTCTCTTGATGAGAGAGTGAACCTGATCACCTGTATCATGTTGGACTGACTCATAATCCTTCAGTTCCTGACGATCCATATGTAAGATTTCTTGCCATAACCCATTTTTCCAATTTATGCTGCTCATTACTTTACAAATGGAAAAGAAATATTTTATTGGAGCATTACTTATGAAAAAGACCTTATTATGAACATGTCACATGCAAATGATCTTAGAGGAATAATCTGTTTTAAAGGTGAAGTGGCATTTTTATGTAAAATATATTCTATATTTTAATCCATATCCATAGAAATATATAATTATTCTTGTATATAATAAATAAATCCAATGAATAATTGATTATTATAATACAATAATTCATTATGCACTATACACTATATTGTTACCCGTTTTTGTTGTTGTTGTTTTTGCTATTTGGACTTTTATTTTGAAGTGTATTTTCTGTTCCCATCATTCTCAGTGATCACATCCTTTGTTTCTATAGTTACCATTGATTTAGTGATTGATTTCCCTCACCTGTTCCTAGTTAACCTCTCTGTGGATTTGGATTTACTTGTTTTTTGGATTTACTCTGTTTTTGTCTACATCTCCCTGTGCATGGTAGTGTTCATGGTAGTGATCATGATAGTGACCATGATAGTGGTCAATTACATCAGTCAATTAGTCAATTAATTGTCACTGTTTCAACCCCTGCTGGTCAGAACACGTCACATTTAACATGGTTATTGGTTTTGTTAAACTCTTTTTCAGTCAATACAAATGCATTTTCCTACTGGCTCCAGGGGAATTCCAGTTGTTTGCCATAGCATTTAGGATGCAAGTGTGAGAATGTGCATGTATCCACAACAGGAGAGAGAAATCTATAAGAATTCAAGCTATTCATCTTGCAACATCTACTCTTCAGTATTCCCATTTGAGTTGCTTTTCACTTCAGGCAAAGAAATCCATAAAAATACCATTTGATAGCCTGTTAGATCTGTGGGAAAGCCAATTCTAGTGTGACAGGCGTGCACAGCTGCCAAAGTACAATATCCACAAACACACACACACACACATACAATGATTCATCTAGGGGAGGAAGGGCGAAATAATGAGAACTAGCGGAATTTCTGAGCTTTTATTATTTTTGTGCTTGGTGAGTATGATGGGGAATGGAAGGGGTGAGGGGAAAAACCTCAATAAATCAGCGGCAAGAGTGAGAAGGGAAGTTGATGAACCCTCTGAATCTCACTTTAATAGATTCTTTCAACCTTGGACACTAGACCGCCCGTCGCAGGAACAGACCGCATGATAAACACTCCACAATGCTAAATGTTAAGAGATAAGATCCCTATAAGTAAACGACGTTCATCATTTCTTACATGCAGAGGTTGATTTCTTATGTTAAGATCATTTATCATAATAATCAGAGTAATTACTACTCACATTAAGTGCAAGTCAAATAGATTTATAGACCATATAAAATCTCTTTTAAGAACTTCTAAGCTCTGAATGATGATGGCATTTAGTCATGAACGTCCAAAGTCGTTCTTCAGAAAAAGAAAAATATTTTATTTTGACTTACACAGAAGAAATAAAGTCAGGTTTATAAATGAGGATAGAAATGTTATTTTTATTTTAAATGGGTGTTTTTATTTTTGCCAGAATAAGCTGCAATTGGGATCACAGGGTGCACAGAAAATCTGACAAAAGAATTTGCCCATTTGAATCAACATTTGCTGTAATTATTGAAAGAAACAAACATACAGTATTCTGATTTTGTCATTTAGTCTGCATGTGAAATGGATCAGCTTGTATGCATGTTGCTTGTGTCAAACATGCTTTTGTTGGGCACAACAAAGCCTGAAGCCCAACGGCTTGACAAAACCCATTTGTCTTGGTGGTGTTTGACAGAAAAAATAAATAAATAAACTGATAAATAAAGAGAAAAATGAAATTCCCCCTCCGGAACCTACATTATTTACCAGCGTGCTGTTTCTGTGTGTTGAAATTAACAAAGTGATGCAGACACTTAGACCTGATATCAGCAAACACTCACAACTGAAAGTAATATCATTCATTATTCACCAGCCCCGTAGCACGACAACAGCGTTCCAGAGGTTTATTAACAGAAACATGACGAGAGACAAAAGAAGCTTTCCCTTTTTCAACAGATTCAGCATGTTTTAGTACAGCAAAAAAGTTTTCTTATTGTATTAAAGCCATATGGTCCCCAATAGGGTGCTGGAAATAGTCTATAATAAATGAGGTGGAGTGTAAACCGCTTGAATAAGGAGATCTGGGACATACAGGTTAGCCATATTCAGCGATATTCATTGCTCATTACTGTGAAGCAGGTACATCAGGGATAACATCAATCACTGCAATCAACAGTTTTCAAGCAGTAATTTTTTACTTTTAAAGCATATCTCCAATCAAATGATGTTGTACATCAGTAACTGTGGTGTGTTTGGTTGCATTTTATTTTGTGATACAACTGGAACAGAGACACATTTCTTATGAGAGACAGAGAAATGTCTGTGACAGTTGAATTATATCGCCCATGACAGCACCGCCACATACTAGAGGGAAAGATAATTATGTAAGAAATTTAAAAGTTTGTAAGGGGATGATTCAGGGTGAAATAACCTCAGATAGCTTACTGCAGTTGCTGTTTTTAGAAAATGTGAACTCACAATCACAGATTTTTATAAATGATAAGAGGAAGGACAAGAGCTTTTTATATAACATATAACACACATATATACATACACATATATACATACACATATTATATATATTATATATATATATATATATATATATATATATATATATATATATTTATTTTTTTTATTTTTTTTAGGGCTGTACCAATATGAAAATTTTTGCCGATAACGATAACCTATAATTCTTTATATTTTAAAGCCGATAACCAATAAATTGGCCGATAAATCTAAATCCAAATTTTTATATAATTTTTGAGAGCCTGATTACAAAAACAAAAGTCTTACCATAAAACGTCATGTCCCAAGCACACAATTATATTGATGTTCTCATTATAATATTATGTAGCCTATATGACAGACTTGTGCTGCACATGTTGACCTTAACTGTGTTTTCCTTTTAGAAGTGATTCCAATCATATTTCAAGCAATGGCAAAACCATCATGGCGAACAGTGAGCATTCTGAAGTGTCTCATCTGAAGGAAATAATCCATTATTTATTGGCTTTAAGATATCGGTCAAATTTTCGGCCAACAAGAACGTTTTGAGTAGGTCACGGAGTGTGCCATCGAAGAAACAACAACAAAGGTAATTATATGTTTTTCTGATTTGAGACTTTTATTTTAAAATACGTGCATGAAAGCTGTTGACAGACGCATTGCCTGAGAAAAACGAGTTGTCCTGATACAGTATCTGCGGTCAGATGGGATGTCAGGCTATATGTCATTGTCATTATTTTAATGTCATTTTCATAAAAGTCCCTTACCTCAGAAAAACTAACTTTCCTGTCCTGTCAGCCGTTATACTGTGCTCATAGCGTGCACTCTTCAATTACATGCGCGAATGCAGTGACGTGCCCTGTATATCGCTTCAGTATAAATAAAAAGCACAAAAGAAATTATGTTTATTATATATATATTTATATTCGAGAATAAGGTCAAATTCCTACAAAAATTGGGTTGCGGTTTAATGACCATAGAAAAATGTGGGTCCCATGGCCAAACCAGAGTCCAATCTGGCACAAGCTGATTGGCTTCTGCTGATCCTGCAGCCAATGAGATTGCTTGCTCAACATTTAAATAGGCTGGTTCAGTGTTTGCTGTAGGGTAGGACTGCAGCGCACTATCAGAGCTCCGCTGAAACCCTCCACCTCCCCAGCTCCACCTGTCTAAATCTGCTACATTGGGATTAATGTATGTTTATTTACAATAAGAAGTTTACAGTAAAAAGTTACATTTAAGTTAATAAGTTCCACCAAGTTCAAAGTTCCACAATATCTTTGAAAGCAAAACTCCCCAGCTGTTCAGATGAGTAATATTCAGTTATAGATGGCAGACTGTACATGGCCGGTGAATTATTTCCATTGTCGTGTCATATACACAGTCCTCTCAGCAGTCTCGTAAAACAGGTGGGCGAAAGAGGGATGGTATGGATGATTAGTGCATGAGTCAGATGCATTTAATGACAGTATGTATGTACATATGCTTTTAATGGTAGACTGAGCAAAAATAAAAGGGAGACAAAGAATTTGTGCAAAGTATAATCTTAGTTCACTTTCAGTTACTGATTGCTTAACTATCACAGAGATTAAATCAGTTTATCTCCATCCTCTATAATCTACTTCTTACCAATGGAGCATCTCACATTGATGCATGTACGAATTCATTTGTTTTTACCATTCACGTTGTTATCAGATGTCTTTGAAGCGATTGGCTGAACTTAAAGCATTCATTTTCTGCATGCTGGTTCTAGAGTTTGGGTTTTGTGTATGTGTTCTCAGAGGTAATTAACACCCTAACCTCAGACCTGCTAATGCTGGAGAGAGTAATGTGTGGTATCTGTCAGACAGGCAGGAGTCTAAAAACACAAAGCTTTTGTTCACCTTTCACACCGGCTCGGCTGTTTAATGCGTAATTACTTACGTAATTACAATTTTTCAATTTCAGTGTTCAAACTGTCATGTAGCCTGTTGCGTCAATGGCTAAAAAAATTTAATAATCTAATTTGTCATCTCATTTATTTACTCAGTACTAGCATTCATACAGGTTTGCAATAGAAAGAAATCAGACAATTTTTGCTGCAGCCTCATTCACTCTCTGCATATTCATGCCTACTACAGTACATCTGACACTATAATGGTCGTTACAAATCAAGTAGTCTCAGACAACCCTAAGCCCATTAAGTTTTAAAGAGGAGATATTAAGCTGATTTACATGTTCATCTTTCTTTAGTGTGTAAAGTTTGAGTATGAAAAAGATCTGCAAATTTCCTCCAGTGGGAGATATTCTCTATATCAGTGTCACTGTTTCTGAACTCCCTGAAACGCCTCCAATTGGGTTTTCTTCCGTGAACGAACACGTCACAATATTCCTCATTTAAATAATTCCATCCCAAGACATCCGCAGAATAAAGGGGCGGGGCCTGGTTGAGTTAGTAGTTTGTTGAAACTCACTGTTATGGTAAGAGGCGGGACATTTCACAAACATGCTCTAAGCGGCTGAACAATCACAGCACACTGATGCATTTTAGTAAGCATTGTGTGGAAGAACAGTTTTGGTTGTTTTTCGGCTAGGCGTGACTGTGGATGAATATGTTTCTTTCTTATAACTAAAAAGAGAGATTATCCTACTGCTCGTAAAACATTCTTGGCTTAAGAGATGGAAAGGATCTCAAGCTGACTAGCTGAAGATGTTACTATAGCTACCCATTAATAGACACGGTGCTTCTTTGAAAATGAATTCCAGCACAGCTACAACAACCATAATGAAACAACCCTTCACAATTAATAATGCTTTATAATTGTAAGGAAGCTTCAGAGAAGTGAGGATCCATTTGCAGCTTTATTATAAACTTGGTCGTACAATCAAGGTCAATCACCAGTAAACACAACAGTAGAGATAAGGCAGCTTGTAATCCAGAAACAGGCATAAGGTCAGAGCAGGCAGCAAACAATCAAAAATCAGTCCACGATAGAAAACAGTCCAGGGCAGGCAGCAGAGAATCACAAAGATAATAAACGGTCCAAACGTAATCCACAGGAAGGCAAAACACAGGAAAAAATGCTCAGAGATGTTCGGCAGGGCAAAAGAAAACTTCGCAATAATAAGGTAGAGTCTGAGAGCAGCTTAAGGTGTGTTCACGCAGCCTCGTAATTCCTGTAGTTATGAGATTCTAGCTTGTAAAAAGCGTTCACGTCCTCATAGAGCTCGTAATTACAGCTTGTAAGCTGGGAGTTTTCTGAATGTTCCCACATGTATCACGTGGCTGCTGTACCACCTGACCGCTGTTGATTCATTTAGGCGTTGATAGTGGTGCCATGGATACGCATAATTCCCAGTCCAAGGACCAAAAGGACGTGAACAGCTCCGAATAAAACATCACGTGTTGTCATTTCAATATTTCGGTAAATACGAGGTGGCGTGAAAGCAGCATTAAATGCTCCACTGATGAGAGTCAGGTGCAAGGGTAAACAGTGACAGGTACGGGAAAGGGAAATGTAGTTCAAAGGGCTTAAATATTCGGGAGAGGGATCCCTCTGGTAGCGAGCAGAAGGAACTGCTGGAGTCTTGTTTGTGACAATAAAAAACTCTGTTAGAGGGCTAAGAAACATTCAAACCACTCCAGCCCTTTCTTTCGTACAAAATATGCGGTTCTAGTTCTGATTCCACCTGAGACATCTGAGCACAAGGCTGTTTCATTTTGGCTCCCTATAGGGTGAACAACACAGATACTGTATATATGTGACATTTTCCCCATTTCCTGTTTTTGGTGTATTCAGGCAATTCTTACATTTTTTTTTTTTTCTTGCTTAGAGCTTGTCCACTAAGGAGGAAGCATGTCTAAAGGATTTGATCGTTTTTCCTCTCTGAGGCTGAGCTCAGGTTGATCCACTCTTTGATCAGAGAAACGCGTATGTTTGAACAACATTATTACAACGGCATGAGGACGAATTAAGAGATGCTACTATAACTCAATGCTCGCTCTCTCTAGTTAGGCTATAGTTTTTACAAGTCTTTATAATCGACATCTTATTGTACCTAGTTTATCTAACTAAATGCTAAACTGACATGTTAAATAACAATATAAACAGATTTAAAATTATTAATAAACTAATGCAAGTGGAGGAGGTTTGCTATGGAAAACAATCAATTGCAGCTAAAGCAAAAAGCAAAACACATTCTGACTTTTGCAATTTTCTATCTGTTACCACTAAATGGTAGACTTAATTCATTTTTCTTTGAGTGTCAAGACGCTTTTCCTGAGGTTTCTCTAAATTAAGTATACATTCTTATGTTACGAAATGCAGTTATATGCCATCATCAAACAGAACTCATCCTGTGCCTCGAAAACACTCCATCATGCTTTTTCATTATAATACCAGCTGCTCATTTAAAGTAAAACCTCTTTACATGTCTCAGAAAAACAGAGGAAGAAGAATTGTGCCATGGCTATGATTGTTGAAGTCTACAAATGTCAGCTCATTATTCTCTCAGGAGAGCAGTGACGCTTTTAAGGAGTAAAATGAATTCTTGCCAGCCTGGGATTTAACAAAAGTATAGTGGCGCTAACAGACGGCTCACTGCAAGTTACAGAGAACAAAGTTGTTATGACAGAACTGTCTTTGCTCAAAATGAAGTTTGTCACTTTAAAATCTCTCAGTTGCCATCTAGTTTGGAGGTTTTACTGCCTGCTGTTCACTAGAAAAGTCTATGTATGGGATGACGTACAGTCAGACGGTCATTATCGCAAAATAAACCAAGACAGGGAGCAAAGGTCAAACAAACATTTTAGCGGTCATTAGACTGCAGAATGCTGTGACTGACCAACCAGAAGAGCTGTGCAATTAATCTTATTTTTCAGTTTTTCACACATCTCTCTTCTAGCATATGCCTTTGACAAAACATGTTTACAGAGACAAAGTCATTTGTCAAAAAGTAGCTTCATAAATCATTTTAATCAATCACTAGTGGGATTCCAAATTAAGGTGATGGAACAAAGCTTAGAAATGCTTGTTTAAGGACGACGACAGATAATGAAGAGAGGCAGGCAGTGCCATTAGGAGATGAACATGACAGCCCACCATCACCTCTCACAGGAGGTGTGAGAGACATGTCCATCAGACCCCGGGCTGCATTCTGTCACGATCCATAGCTTTAAATCCATTTCATTTCCTCATTTCTGGGCAGGCGATGGCAGCTGGCCATCCTACATGCTGTAAATGCTAGGGAATCAGGAATCAGAGAGAGCAGAGGACATAAGGACTAACCCTGACTGCTCTGATTACAACCAAACCATTGTAAACTCCTTAGACTCAAACACCCCCGAAGGATATCAAAAAGATTGTGGGGGTCTATATTTCATGTATGGCCTTGATTATTAGTATAAGGCTTAAGACAGATCATAACAACTAAGTATTTAGACAAGAAATATTCTCTTAAAATATGAGGCTTTTAATCTAATTCACTTGTATTCTATGATTATTAACCACTCTGTTAGGACTAGATCTGCTACACCGCTGCTTCAGATGCAACGGAAGCAAGCTAGTAAGAACTGTGCAAATAAACCTCACTCCCCTACCCTCAAAGGGCATTATAGTGACTGATGCTAGATGCTTAAGCGTCCTTGTTAACGCGCCTGCCTCCCATGCTGGAGATGGCGGTTTGAATGCTGCTCAAAGCGGGTGGAGTAGGACCGGTTGCATTTAGTGCCATGACCCGGATCGGAGTGAGGTTTAGGGGGCTATGTGTAACAGAAGCAAGCTAGTAAGAGCTGTGCATGAAAACCTCTCTCCCCCAGCCTCAAGAGGCTGCGGTCTTTAGTGTATTTGTTAGCACACCTGCCACCCATTCCGGAGATGCCGGTTCGAATACTGCTCAGAGCAGGTGGAGTAGGACCAGTTACATTTGGTGCCGTGACCCGGGTGGGAGTGAGGTTTAGGGGGGTGAGTGTAACAGAAGCAAACTAGTAAGAGCTGTGCATGTAAACCTCAGTCCCCCAGCCTCAAGAGACAGTGGTCTTAAGCTTCCTTGTTAACGCGCCTGCCTCCCATGCTGGAGATGGCGGTTTGAATGCTGCTCAAAGCGGGTGGAGTAGGACCGGTTGCATTTAGTGCCATGACCCGGATCGGAGTGAGGTTTAGGGGGCTATGTGTAACAGAAGCAAGCTAGTAAGAGCTGTGCATGAAAACCTCTCTCCCCCAGCCTCAAGAGGCTGCGGTCTTTAATGTATTTGTTAGCACACCTGCCACCCATTCCGGAGATGCCGGTTCGAATACTGCTTAGAGCAGGTGGAGTAGGACCAGTTACATTTGGTGCCGTGACCCGGGTGGGAGTGAGGTTTAGGGGGGTGAGTGTAACAGAAGCAAGCTAGTAAGAGCTGTGCATGAAAACCTCTCTCCACCAGCCTCAAGAGGCAGTGGACTTAAGCGTCCTTGTTAACGCACCTGCCTCCCATGCTGGAGATGGCGGTTTGAATGCTGCTCAGAGCGGGTCAAGTAGGACCAGTTACACAGACCAAGTATGGACTTTCTACTGCTAACAGATACACAGACACACTACTGTGAGCATGTAAGATATGCTGCTGCTGCATAAACAGAGGTACATAAATCCTGTAGAAGATCTAGGCAGGTGGAGCTGGGGAGTTGGAGGGTTTCAGAGGAAATCTTACAGTAAACGATGAACCAGACTATTTAAATGTTGCACAAGCAATCTCATTGGCTGCAGGATCAGCAGAGGCCAATCAGCTCGTGCCATGCTGTAATACTGTGACTGCTTGCAGATTGCATGTAAAGGACCAATCAGCCGGCCCCATCAAGAGTTTCATGACTGAACTAGATATTTGTTAAAGAAGCATTTATCTCCAGAATGTATAGAGCTGAAAATGATTATTAACACCAATAATCACAAAGGATAAATCTTAAATTAGTCAGACAATTGCAGATGCACAATACAAACCACCTGAAAATGAGAAAGCGATAGATATTTCTTTATTTAATGGATGAAAAAGTTCAAAAGAGCACAGGCTGAAACAGTGAAGCAATCACAAAATAGTTAAAACACTAATTTATTTTTAAATTTTGACTTTTTGGCAAATGGTAAAGTTCGGTCAAGAAAAAAAAAATCTTGCTGGAACTATAGTATTCATTCTCAACACACTAGCAGAAATGTTACATTAAAGTGATGGAAGATGATTTTAGAGTGTTTTTTGGTCCACACAATGGATGTCAATAGTAACAAAAGCTGAACATTCCTCACAAATTCCACAGAAGAAAAAAAGTCATACAGGTTGGGAATGTCATGAGGGTGAGTAAATGATGACAGAATTTTCATTTTTGGGTGAACTATCACTTTAAGACATATTTCTACTTTTTAAAGGATGCAATAATGTGCGACTAACCAGTTAAATTACAAAGCTAGACAACTCAAAGTCTAAATGTTGTCATGGAAACTATCCTGGCTAATTTAAGGTTTTAGCTGCAGGGCCACTGGAGGCCACAAGCAACAAGATGTTCTTCATTAACACTTTGTAAATAACAGTCAACAAATGATCCCTCAGCTTATGGGTCTTCCATTTATCTCCAGCCAGTTATTAGTGTAATGGATAAAGCGTGTATCTCTGTAGTACTGCAAGTGCTTGAGGACAAAAGAGTTTTGGGACTTTTATTAATGAAATTATAACCACACATAAGTCTGTGCTCATTTTTGTCTTTACACATGGTTAGGGTTCTCTTACAGCTTACGGGCATCATTCAGGTCTATGTATTGAATTAAAGTCTGAGAGCTGCTTTGTCATGGTGAAAAATGTCCTAAGGTTCTTGCAGCGATAGGCA
This sequence comes from Ancherythroculter nigrocauda, assembly GCA_036281575.1. Classification (NCBI taxonomy): domain Eukaryota; kingdom Metazoa; phylum Chordata; class Actinopteri; order Cypriniformes; family Xenocyprididae; genus Ancherythroculter; species Ancherythroculter nigrocauda. The sequence goes on along the minus strand of VTFQ01000005.1, from coordinate 5,262,239 downwards.
AGTTTAGACAGGATTAGCGTCTATCATTGAGCACCATCCTATTATCTGGCATCCATGTGTGCATACTTTTGAGTGACTGTGAGCGTGCATTCAATTATTTATTCATCAGTCGCTCTTGATGTGAGTATGGGTGCTTGTCTTGGCACCTCTTATTTTCTTCGCCTCAGTGCTGCAGTGGGAGGTCAGGTGACTCTGAGCTTTCATGCAGAAAATAAGACCCCAGTGACAAGCAGTTTGCACCAAAATACTGATAGACAAAGTCATGTTGACTAAATGAAAACTGCAGTTTTTTCTAAAAAAAAAAAAAAAAAAAATGCTGGGTTAAAAACAGGACAAGTTGGGTTGAAAAGCCAACAAATGGGTTATTACCCAGCGGTTGGGTTAAATGTTTGTCCAACCTGCTGGGTAGTTTTATTTAACTCAACTGTTATTTAAAAATTACTGTATTGCTTGCTTATAATGAACCCAAAATACGGTGGTATGTTTAAAACAACCCAATTGCTGGGTTTGTCCATTTTCAACCCAACTTAGGTTGTTTTAACCCAGCGGTTGAGTTAAATGTTTGCCCAACCTGCTGGGTAGTTTTATTTAACTCAACTATTGTGTAAAAATGACTGTATTGCTTGCTTAAAATGAACCCGAAATAGGTTGGAAATTAACATTTATTAATATGTTTAATAAATGGACATTTATTAATAAGTTTAATGAAGAATAATTAAACAATAAACATTTATTAAATTGCTTATTAATAAATGTTCACCTTTTGATTATTATTGTTTCCTCTAGTAATTATGTGTCTGATTTTTAATTTCCAACATATTTTAGGTTCATTTTAAGCCAGCCATATAGTCATTTTTAAACAATAGTTGGGTTAAATAAAATTACCCAGCAGGTTGGGGCAAACATTTAACCCAACCACTAGGTTAAAACAACCCAATCGCTGGGTTTGTCCATTTTAGGTTGATTTAAACCCATCATTTTTTAGTGTTGCTAACCCCAAATGCATAGATGTGACCATAATAAGATTAAAGGCATTTAATGATGAAACTTTTGGGTGAATCTTATCACTAGTGACCTTTCAGTCTGATATCCCGCTTTGAGATCTTCCAAGAGAAGTTCTTCATTCCCTCCATACAAATCCCTGTAAAGGTCAGCCATGACAAATGGAATATTCACACCAGAAGAATAATTTGTTTTTGTATTTACTACTCCTACATCTTTGTTTCCTCAGGGGCAATTCAGATTCAGAATGGATGAGGACTCTCTCCATCTCTGTTTGCCTGTTCTCTATTCATCCTACATTACAGGATCCTTTTCAAAGGTGCCATTGTTGCCTCAAAACCTATTAAAGCTTTGTGTCTGCTGACTTGTAAGTGGTTTCCAGAGAATTATTGGCTACGATTGTCTGCTTCCTCTAATTCTTCATTTACAATTTCAAATTGGTCACCATACAGACATCAAACTGATCCAGCACAACCCAGCTGAACTTGGTTTGGAGCTTGTTTAGCACCAGTTCAGCATCACTGAAAGGTGGGAATTGGAGTTGTTAGTCATCAGCAGCTGTTCATATGGGAGATTGGTGATGAACGGTTGAAAGCAGTTACTGTGAAGAAAAAATTACTCCATCTAATGGGTCTCCAGGGTTTCTATTGCAACACTAAATATAAAGACATAATGAAGCCCATTGGCCTCCGATGTTTACCATGAGTGAGCACGTATGAGTGTGTGTAATCAGAGCAGCAATAGAAAGCTTCCCCCAGAGCAGCTCCCTGTCAGACCTGTACAATGAAGTCATGATGGACGTGCAGAGCTATAAGTATAACTTCTAGAAACCCAATCCTCCTCTATCCGCTCCTCACTCATACACTGCATGTTGCATCAGTACGCTCTCCTGCACTTTTAATGCTCTCCTGACGGGCTGTCAACAACACAGATCACTATCAACGTGGACCGAGAAGAGAGAGAGAGGGGGGGGAAGGAAAGAGAGAGAAAGAGAGAAGCATTCATACGCTAATGCTTTGTTGCACCAGAGATCAAGGCGAACATTGGATCTGAGCAACAAAGATGTAGTTTTTACTGAAAACATGCTGTAATGATGGGAAGCTGATGGAGAGACTCAGGAAGAAGTTACAACTTTTAGACGTTTCTGAATGGTTAGTGGATAAATTTATGTAGCTGCTGTGGAGTTGATTCAACTCATCGACTAGCATGTGCCGTCATGTTAATCTTTTGTGCAAATCCAGCGTTGAATTGACCCTCGTTTGTGAAGCAGTCCGGCGTAAAATGACGGCATGATAACAACACTCTACTACAACAACTCTTCCTCTTCTCTGAAGCAGCCCAACATGGCCTCACCCCCGGCAAGAAGCTTGTTTTAGTCCCTACCAGCTGTTTGTTGTAGTCCTTAAAAGTGATTTCTGTAAAAGAAAATATCTCTCTTTGCATTGAATTTTGAGCGTCGTAACTTTGCAGATGTTGTTTATGCTCAAACAGCAACATTACACACTAACTAAAGTTAAAAAAGTGAAATCATAAATCAACCACCCCTTTAAGTTGAAGTACTAAAATTACTAAAACTAAAGGCTACACAGAAATAAAACTGATAATAATAATAATAATAAAAAAAAATCTTAAAAAGAAATAAATAAAACTAAAATTATTAATAAATACTGTAATTTAAAATAACACCATGCTCCCCTACTACGGATAGTTGAGTACTCAAGTACTTGGAAGTGACAGCAAACATGAAAAAAACTTTCATCATTTTTTACACTAACTGAAATGCAGAAATTCAAGTTGTGGTTGATTACAGTGTATTTTTTTGCTTGGTACTTGTGGTCAGATTCATCAGTCCGCAGTTTGTATCAACACTGTACACAGTGACTTTCAATTGAGAGGAGGAACAACTCAACACTGTGTCTGGAGAGGATTAGAGGGCGACACACAGGACGTGTTCTTCCTTTCAAACAGCTACACGGTGCGCAACCGAATGGAACAGAACACCGGGGTCTGGAAAGGTTTTTCTTTCTTTTTAAAGAACTGTTTGTGACTTGACCCACATCACACATCTTAAAAACTTGGTTTGCGACACTTGTCAGATTGAGACACTCATCTGATAAAGGTATATAGATTAAAAAAATGGTGAAAATGGACCCACTGCCCTCAAAGTACTTAGTTGATTTATCGGTTGAGTACTCAAGTAGACAAAATGATTAAAATATCCATCTGTAGAAATGACAGGGCTGGTCTGACGCCAGAAATCCCAGGGGAGCGAAAGATCAAAAGAGAAGACATTACAGCCTGTACGGCCAGATACACACCACCAAACTCACACACACACACACACACACACACATACATTTAAACTCATTACATCTGCTCCATTCAGACAGTCATCAAATTAAAAAAAATAACACTCAGAGTACGAGTACAGTATGATTATATGTCTGATTAGCTGTTCAGTGGCTGTTTGAACCAGAAAAAAATATTGTCATCTATACTGTAATACAAAGAGGATAGCTTCAAATCAAAACTGATCCGAATTTCTTACCAAATACATATTCTTGATCTTATTGCACATGGTTTTTTAAGATTTTTCTTCATCATTCTTTCATAAAAATGTAATAACTTGCCTGAGGTCCAAACCCCGTCCCGTCACTTCTCACATTCCAATAAATTCCTAATGGATAAAACCAAGTCATGCCCTTTTTTTTCTCAGTGTATATCCTGTTTCACTTGGAAACATTCACTTTCATTCATAAGACACGAAAGTTCAAGTCTGGTGAACAAAATTGTACATTTATGGGTTTGTCACACGGGCAGTACCCATATAAGGACAACTTTGTAACTTATCTACAGTGAAAATGTGCATATTAGTATTAGGGATGCACCGAAATGAAAACTCTGGGTCAGAACTTCAGGATGCACTTGGCCGAAAACCGAAACTGTAAATAAATAAATAATCAATTAATAATCAATTAATTATTCAAATGTATTTAATAATCAACACTCATATAGTTAAAAATGAGTTGTATTGTACAAACATTTAAATTGTACATTTTATATCAACTTTTCAATAACAGAATTGCTTCTACTCCAGTTTGTTGGTAAATCATAAAGATTTAAATGGCCATAAACTGTAATAATTATAAAATAATTATATGTTTATGACAGAATTATTCAAACACATTAAATAATAAAGACATCAAAACAGGTTAAATACAAATATAATGAACATGTAATACAGTGCAAATATTTAGAAAACTGCTCTTCTTTAGAGTTATTTTTCTAGCTAATTAATGAGTTTATGGACATTGAATAGCTTTCTTGAGGTAAACGTAACTTTAATTGGCATTGTATAGCCTATAAAATGTTTTATTACTGTCTTTCCAAGGTTGAAACACTGATTTAGTGATTACATCAGATAGGATTAATTTTGTTAAGTTGTATTGAATCTTTCAACATACCTTCTGATGTTCACCCATGTTTATTTTGTGCTATAACTTGTAGTAAAGAGGAGATAAGATGATCGGTTCACGTGCGCTTGAACTGTGCTACAGTGATCAGTCACGCCACATTAAAGAGCACCAAAACAACATTTATTAATTGAAATTCATGCAGCGCATGAACAAAAAACAGCAAAGACTAAACAGATGGAACCGAATGGAACAGAACACCGGGGTCTGGAAAGGTTTTTCTTTCTTTTTAAAGAACTGTTTGTGACTTGACCCACATCACACATCTTAAAAACTTGGTTTGCGACACTTGTCAGATTGAGACACTCATCTGATAAAGGTATATAGATTAAAAAAATGGTGCAAATGGACCCACCGCCCTCAAAGTACTTAGTTGATTTATCGGTTGAGTACTCAAGTAGACAAAATGATTAAAATATTCATCTGTAGAAATGACAGGGCTGGTCTGATGCCAGAAATCCCAGGGGAGCGAAAGATCAAATGAGAAGACATTACAGCCTGTAGGGCCCGATACACACCACCAAACTCACACACACACACACATACATTTATTAATTGAAATTCATGCAGCGCATCAACAAAAAACAGCAAAGACTAAAAGATTTAGATATAAGAAACCATATCATTACTGATTAAAATCAAGAATTTACTATTGTCAATTCAGAGCTTGTGTCCACATGTTTAACTGTTGAAGCTTATACACACTGTGCACAAAACAGATGCTGAACACAGTCAAAATGTGCCATCAGAGAAACGCTAACTAAACATCTGTTTCAGTCACTGATTTTGGCCCTCCAAAACTATTTCAGCCCAAAACCTTGTGGCTGAAAATTTTTGGTAGCCAAAATTTTGGTGCATCTCTAATTAGTGCCTTAGAGAGTACTCTCTAAAAAATTCTGGGTTAAAAACAACCCAAGTTGGGTTGAAAATTGACAAACCCAACAAATGGATAGTTTTAACTTAGCGGTTGGGTTAAATGTTTACCCAACCTGCTGGGTGGTTTTATTTAACTCAACTATTGTTTAAAAATTACTGTGTTTCTTGCTTAAAATGAACTCAAAATATGTTGAAAATTAACAATTATTATTATGTTTAATAAATAATCATTTATTAATAAGTTTAATGAATAATAATTAAACAATAAACGTGTTAAATTGTTCACCTTTTGATTGTTGCCTCTAGTAATTATGTGTCTGATTTTTAATTTCCAACATAATTTGGGTTCATTTTAAGTAAGCCATATTGTAATTTTTAAGCAATAGTTGGGTTAAATAAAACTGTCCACCACATCAGGCAAACATTTAACCCAACTGCTGGGTTAAAACAACCCAATTGCTGGGTTTGTTCGTTTTTAACCCACATTTTTTTGAGTGTAGTAATATGTACCATTCAGGTACTACTATCAGCCTTTTAGAGGTAAATAAGGTAAAAGATGTCACTTTAAGGATCCCACCCCAGTTACAAGCTGCTGTAACCCTAAAGGCAGAAGAGGGTAGCATAAAGCCAACAGAACAAACTGACCTCTTGATTCAATACAAAAAACCCAAACATCTAAGCTACAGTGTGTCTTTAGTCTATATCTAAAACCTAGTGTGACCACCCCTTTAAGGTAATATGTGTGATGTTCTGATTCAGGACATCAGGTAAAAGTGGTCCACATAAAATTTGCATTCAGAAACGTTCATGCTGCAATTAGGCGCACAACAGGCACCTGCGCACACTTAAACATGGGCACATTCCATCCCACCAGAAAATACCCTGAAAATATTGCATCAAATCAAGCAACAACTCCTACCAAAAATGATCAAGGATATCAAGATTTTCTTCAAAGAAAAAACACCAGCAAACATGCTCTACCAGAACAGGGAGAGAGGAAACACTCCAAAGAATCAATGCTCTGGATATTCACTGCACGTAATGAAGCGTCAGTCTGAGAACTGTGCTTCCTAGGGTGTAAATATGGAATAGCAAACAATTATGGCTTGTTTGTCCTGAGGAACTGAGTGAGCTCAGCTAACAAAGACATAACAGAGCTAGGAGATCAAGAGAGGGTCAAACCCACACTCATGCTGATCTCTGAAGAGCAGTAATATCCTGTATGTGCTGGACGGTGACAAATATGACCTGGACCACCACAATTCAACCCAAACATCACATCAAAGACTCTTGAGACTCTTCTTCAAACCATTCCAGCAAGATAGCCACAGGTGAAGGGATCCATAGAAAAGGAAATTAAGGAAAGTGGTTAAGTAGGGAGAAAGAGACGTACCGGTACTTCATGCCGGTGAGCTTGCCGGTGGACTCTTTGAGGGAGATGTGGTGGCGTGGGGTAAAAGAGCCAAAGCTCCGGGCGATGATGGCGACCGTGCGGAACTTCGCCCGTGCCGCGTTGACCACGTTGGGGCTGGTGGTGTTCGTTTTTCCGTGGTCCCCATTCCGACCCTTCAGATTGTGGTCTGTGCAAGCGATAGAGACCTGCATGCTGGATGAGGAGGAGGACGAAGAAGATGCAGTCTACAACACAGAGAGGACACAATGAGGGATCATGCGGGGGTCACAGTCCTGACTTTCCTTCCTGATCCAGTCCAAGCAGCAGCAGAGAAACAGCATCAATTATTGAGCACAAGGAAAAAGGAGACGTCCACACAGTTCAAAAGTTGAGTTGCTCCTTCTCCCTCGTGAAAAAGACAACCATCAAAGTCACGCTGGGGTCAACGAGCCACTGAGCGAGAGCTGCAGAACTGTCCGGAGGAGGAGAGGAGATTCCCGCAGCACTGAGAGGATCCTTGCATGGTCAGCCACAAAAATCCCGCCTGCTGAAGGGGGGGAGGAGAGGAGGAGGAGGAGGAGGAGGAAAGGAGGGATGTCAAGACTGGACAGCATAAATCCACTTCTTTTCTCTCTTCTGAGGTCTTCCTCTTTGCTTACACTCTCTCAAACACACACGCATTCACTCTGATAATGATTTCTCACTAATTAGCCTCTGTCCTGCTTTTCTCTCTCTTTAGATCTGTTTTTTGGTGAGCTCAGCAGTGATGCTTCATCTGCGCTACAGCTCTGAGGGGAATGAGCAGCAGGCAGCCGTCCACGTCTGTTTAAAGCGATCTCTCTCTCCCTTTATCTCCCTCGCTCTCTTTCTTTTCCAGCGTATCGCGCTCTTGCTCCACCTGCTGTGGAGCGTAACGTCTGTGGCACGTTTCGCGCACCTGTGCACACATGCGCTCAACACACTTTCAGTGCTAAACACAAAACCAACAAATGCTAAATTGAAAGCTGTTAAAAGATCTTTTGAAGGATATCAGAGGGGTTAAAAACATATTCAAGCTCTTTGAAGAAGTATGTAATTTTAGGTAAAACAGCTACAAGAAAGATGTTTATCTTTCTTGTAGACGCTATCAAAACATTGGTCTGTTTGAATATCCCGACCTGCAATACTGACTCAAAAGAGTTACATCTTGTTTTCAAAAGATGTAATATAAGTCTAAGGTGTCCCCTGAAAGTTTCAGCTCAAAATACCCCATAGATTTTTTTTAATTCATTTTTTTAACTGCCTATTTTGGGGCATCATTAAATATGCGCCGATTCAGGCTGCAGCCCCTTTAAATGCTTGGCTCCCCACCCATGGAGCTCGCGCTTGCCTTAAATCATAAACGAAGTTCACACAGCTAATATAACCCTTAAAATGGATCTTTCCAAAGTGTTCATCATGCAGCATGTCTAATCGCGTAAGTATGGTATTAATTTGGATGTTTACATTTGATTCTGAATGAGTTTGATGGTGCTCCGTGGCTAAAGCTAACATTACACACTGTTGGAGAGATTTATAAAGAATGAAGTTGTGTTTATGAATTATACAGACTGCAAGTTTTTAAAAAATGAAAATAACGACAGTCTTGTCTCTGTGAATACAGTAAGAAACGATGGTAACTTTAACCACATTTAACAGTACATTAGCAACATGCTAATGAAACATTTAGAAAGGCAATTTACAAATATCTCTAAAAATATCATGTTATCATGAATCATGTCAGTTATTATTGCTCCATCTGCCATTTTTTCGCTATTGTCCTTGCTTGCTTACCTAGTCTGTTGATTCAGCTGTGCACAGATCCAGACGTTAATACTGGCTGCCCTTGTCTAATGCCTTGAACATGAGCTGGCATATGCAAATATTGGGGGCGTACATATTAATGATCCCGATTGTTACGTAACAGTCGGTGTTATGTTGAGATTTGACTGTTTTTCAGAGGTTGTTTAAACAAATGAGATTTATATAAGAAGGAGGAAACAATGGAGTTTGAGACTCACTGTATGTCATTTCCATGTACTGAACTCTTGTTATTCAACTATGCCAAGGTAAATTCAATTTTTAATTCTAGGGCACCTTTAACAGTCAGTTTTATGCGGGCTATCTGTTTGTTCAACCAATGGCAGATGTGAGGTAAAAAAAAAAAAAACCTGACTGAAAAAATATCATCAAAATACCTACTATGTATAAAATGCGAAAAGCAGTATGTGAAATGAGTAGTATATTGAATTCGTCGTCCTCAGTATAGAGCTGCATGATTCTGGATAAATTGAGAAACATGATTTTTTGTGTTTTGTTTCAAACATCAGGATTTTCTCACAATTCTGAACAGACAACTATAAGTAATTTACTATAAGTTCTTACAAAAAGTTAATTGCTGCAGTCTATTTAAAAATGATTAATTAATTTTAAAGAATTATTGAATAAATGATTCAATGACTCACTCATAAATACTTCACTTGTATCATTACTGGGCTGCGTTCCACTCCAAATTTTTATGCCCTTCACTCGCTAATTTCTGTCCATCTCGTGGACTTGGATGTGTGTCATTGTTTATGATGCATGAGTGCCCACTACTGGTGGAACTCATGCATTAAGTTTAAATGAAACATCCTAAGCCCTTGATCACTTGGAATTCACTATGGAGCTGATTTATTATTTAAACCCCTTTTTTGCTTGTGAATTTGTTTTTTGCACCATTCTATATGCATATAAGTTGATAGAGAAAATATATAAAATCCTATTGGTATATGAGCTGTTGGAGAAAAAAAAAAAATCAATAGTATAGACTTTGAACATAAGTTAGCTACAAGTATAATATGATTAAATCTCAACATAATATATTATACACTATTATGCAATTATTTCTCAAAATAATTAATATAGCATACACTTCAGTTAAGCATGATCTGCTGTGGCATCATAATCAAGTTGAAATGTGGGATATAGGGCTGCTTGAAGTGTACATCAAAAAACTTCCCTCGTCCACTTCACGAAGTTGGAACGCACTTCAAAATGGCAGCGGGGATTGCCCCAAGGGGAAGTGTTTAGGGTTTGCGAGTGCATGTCTAAAAGTGGAGTTGAAAGCAGCCCTGGATGAATCAGCATTTTTGCATGAATCACTAGAGTGAATGATTCAATGACAAATATATTTTTTAACAGTCACTTGTCGCCACCTACTGGCATTATGATGCAATCGATACAATCATTATTTTAAAGGGCAAAGTTCCTTTCAAAGACATCAGTGTTTATATCCAAACTATAAACTTGAATATTTGCAACACAGAAATAATGATACCGTGTGGTTGAAAAGACCATACCTGTTTCATACCTATTCATGACAACTGCTCTCTCTGGCTCACAGAGATCTGAATGTTCTGGTGTGATTTTATCAAAGGTTTAATAGTCACAGGCGAATCGTTGTCATTTCGGAATAAGATTGCGTGGGTGTTTGAATTCGAGATTGTGATTTTTAACGATTAAGCATCTAGTATAATAGTAAAAATACCTTTTGCAAATTACCAGAATAGTTTGCGGAAAACACCTGGATGACGTACTACATCCACTGAGAATAAGTAGTTGATTGGAAATTATACGTAAATGGCGGGAAAGTGGTGGTGATCATGACAATGCCAACATGGTACATTTAATTTATTTGGGTTGTATTCATACTACACATGCATACAGTTGCGAAGCTCTTAATCAAATATTAATTATAAATAGTTATAATAATAAAAATAAACAATGCAAAATTCTATAATGCAAGGGAATTGTGGAATTTTCCTAAACCAAAAATAAAATGTTTCTCTTCTTTCAACTAGTCTAACCTGACCTTAAAACAGCAGATTTATGACTTCTGTATATATTTAGCACACCACAAATCTGAAGACCCAAGCACTTGTATACAATCAAACAAACAGCCAACATACTGTATAGGCCTACATATGAGACAAAGGAAAGGAGACGAAAGTCTCTGTTATTAATTCTAGTATATTAGCTACTCTGAGTCAAATGACACTATTCTGACCTCATTTAAATCCATTACAAATCAATTGACCTCTGCTCTAGTGCTGGAGTGCTAATTGAAGCTCCTGATCTGGAATTGCTCTAATATATGACTCCCCAGTGCCTGTACAGTATTCTTAGCATTAACTTTAGTTCTTTGGGGAAAATGTGTCCCTGTGAAGCTGAATGTTACAGTTTGTTAGCATCCTGACAGTATGGAAAGAAATTAGAGTGAAGGCAAAAAGGTTTTACAGAAGTTAAAGTACCACCTGCCAACACTCAATCCTCATCCACCTCTTATCACCAGAAACGGTGAGTTTACTGATCAATATGAGATCACACACACACGGAGCGCAGTGTCGGTCTCGAATCAATATTGATCGATGGAGCAGTGAAAATTTTTATGACTCTTACCATTTGCCCAAAGTTGCTCATTAAACCAGGAAGCTCTATGAGATTATGCCTTGAAACGAGGTACCCGGCCGTGTCTATGGAAACCACAGAAATTGGAATGTGTTTCCATTAAAATGTTTCCACAAAAGGCTCTTTTTTTCCTCAGTAGCAGACGGTTTATTGCTCTATAATAGTCAGCTAAGCTTCAAATTGTCTCTCGATTTCTCACCCTCCTGTTCTTCCTCAGGACCAAGCATCTTAAATGATAAAAACTTTTAGCATGTGAACGAACGGCATCGCAGCGCATCTAATTTCTCAGATCCGATTTTTTGCTGCCCACACGAATCACAGAACAATTACTGCACAGGCCAACGACCTCAACAGTGTCCCAGTTTTTATTTTTTCCCAGATAATTCAATACATACAAAACCTTTTTTAAAAACATTTTGGCACTCACATATGAGTATATGGGCGGCTCCAGTGTTTCTGCATAACAGGACATGCTTGAATTACAGATGAGGCACATTAACCACTTATACTGCAGACCGCTGTTTTCAACAATGCAGTTAAACATACCAGCTATACAATCCTGATAGGTCCACTCCTTTTGAGTGTTGTGGGGGTGTTTATTCTCTCTCGACCACTGAAAGATGTTCAACAATAGCGTTTGATTTGCATCAGTACCTGTATGACAATGATGATAATTATTATGCGAGGCAACAGAGACGGCCTTGAGTTACTTGCATGACGAGATCCCTCTATCCTCTCCCTGACCCCACATGGACTAGATTGACCTTCCTGGTAATGCAACAAAAGGAAAAACACTTTTTCACTGGAGAATTATATGCATGTTCACAAAATTAAATCATGGGAAAGATGTAGAAGAAATTTAAAGGAGGCAAGTTTAATGAAATTTTCCCACAGGAAAAAGCCAATTATTTGCCATGGGGCTTTTTTGGGCCTGTAATGTTTATAGTTTGGCAAATATACACTGGCTCTAAGATGTATTTTGAAACCATACTAAAAAAAAAAAAAAATGTTGCATTAGATAAAATATCAGACAAAGTGCAAATTCTTTTAAAGAAAGCGGGAACTACCGTTCAACAGATTTTTCAAAATTAAATTAATACTTTTATTCATCATGTTACAAAAAAAAAATCTTTTCAAACGTTTGAACAGTATTTACACACTTTCTGGCTGTAAAAATATGAATTTGTTAATCAAATAGTTAAAGGATTAGTTCACTTCAGAATTAAATTTTCCTGATAATTTACTCACCCCCATGTCATCCAAGATGTTTACGTCTTTCTTTCTTCAGTCGAAAAGAAATTAAGGTTTTTGAGGAAACATTCCAGGATTTTTCTCCATATAGTGTACTTCATCAGGGTTCAACGGGTTGAAGGTCCAAATGTCAGTTTCAGTGCAGCTTCAAAGAGCTCTACATGATCCCAGACGAGGAATAAGAGTCTCATCTAGAGAAATGATTGGTCATTTCAGAGTCCTGCACGGGTCCTATTTGAAAACCTGCACTCGCCCCGCACCCGCAGTTACTAACAGCAAACCCGACCCGATATCCGACAGAAACACTCATTTTAGCCCGTACCCGACCAAAACCCGCATTAAATCTCCTACATGAGGTAGACAAAAATTATTTTCTCATGTAGCCTAACACAAGCAATAAAACCAACATTAGGTATTCTATATCACTGCATTCAATTAAACATTGCATTAAACAACACAAGTAAAATAATAGAACAAAGACTGTTTTAACTAAGCTTAAAGCTAGTAAATATTTTAGCAGATTCACTTGGCATTTAAACGCAGATGTCTCTTCTGAAACTCAGCAGTGATTATCTGGCCGCTGGTCCTCTTTGTAGCAGCGCAAAAAATATTCTAAAACTTTTATTCACATTGTGAATAGTCTATATTAAATACTTTAATATAATCACTATAGCTTTCAATCAGAGATCAAAAAGAAATCCTGCTGTAATTAGAAGCCTTTAACGGTCTTCAGAGCATGAACACAAATATGGACGGGACCATTTGAAAGCAGCTGTCAAATGCATTGAATTGAGTTGGAATAGTCTTGTGGTATTTCCGCCTACGTCACACGTGACCTTTCCAACATGATTACGTAATGCGTGGTGCATCACAGAGCAGTGCAAGACGAGCATTTGTGGTTAAAAAGTATATAAATTGTTTTTTGTTTTTTTTTAGAAAATGGCAGATGGTTTCTCTAGATGAGACTCTTATTCCTCGTCTGGGATCATGTAGAACATTTTGAAGCTGCACTGAAACTGACATTTGGACCTTCAACCCGTTGAACCCCAGTGAAGTCCACTATATGGAGAAAAATCCTGGAATGTTTTTCTAAAAAACCTTAATTTCTTTTTGACTAAAGAAAGAAAGACATGAACATCTTGGATGACATGGGGGTGAGTAAATCTGAAGTGAACTAATCCTTTAAAAATAATAAAGAAATAAAAAATCTAATGCAACAACATTGATACACTTTTAAATGTGGCTCAAGTGTCCAAATATTTTTTTTAGGGCAGTGTATTTGACTGTGGATGCTTAAAACACACAAATTTTTCCACTCTGTCACTACCTGCTAGCATCCTTGGTTCTGGTCACCTTGATCTCATTTTTGAGAATGGATGAGAAAACCCAGTCAATTTCTTTCTCAAGGTTGTAACAGCCATGCAGTCAGGCCAAGACCTTAAACAGACACATTCACAGTCTGAAATGCCATCAAGGCCAGGGAAAACCTGCCCTCTTTCTTGTGCATTTAAAGTGAACATACAATCTAATATCTTTAATACATCAGGTTTGATGCATTAGATGAAAAGTTATATTATAGTAAACACTGCTACTTCACCGATACAATACGATGATATTTTGTCTATATGTATGTCTGTCTTAGGAGGACACCATTACATAACCCTGGATGCCGTCAGTCAGTGTCCCTGGCGTCTGAAAAGCCTATTTATTTCCAGACACCCATACCTCACTGCTTGACTAAACTAATGAGATTACTGAGTATATTTTAAAGCTTGAATAATTAAAAGCTCCTGGTGTAACCCCAAAGGCTGAGCCACTATTGACTTTTCTGCATTCGCAAATCAACAGAGATCACTGTGTACCCTGACTGCATAAACAGCAATTGATTGCGGCTAATATTGATCATGATGATCTTATAATGCGTACAGCAAATATGCTGTCCATAAACACGCTCTATATTGCCCACTAGAGGAATGGATTGTATTTGCTACAGTTTTGCCACATTAGATTCATCCACAAAAACTTTACAACAATGTAAACAAACATAAACATCAAGGCACAATGCCTTAGGCTTGTTTGCCTTTTGTGTGTACTATGCATGAGAAAGAGCACGTTTTGACCCTGTTGTGATGAAAATGAGGTGAAAAAGCCCGAAGGCCAGGCAGAATCTCTCTCAGCTCTCCGCAGTGTGGGAGGACAGATAGACGCTCACTCGACAGCACTCTATGAACACCTAACCCGTTTATGCACACACAAACACTGTGCCTAAGGACATGCATGAACATTACACTCCATGAAAAAAGATCAATTTCTATGCAATCTTACAGCAAAGGCAAATATTCTTCTTCAGCTCAATACAGATTAGCATTTCACTCAGACTCACAGAGCTTCAGATGTTTAAACTCCTGGCACCTCATTAAGCACTGAAACAAAGCTATAGCCTTACATGAATGTAAAATGCCTTGATGTCCTCATATGACACACAAGACTACCTACTAAAAATAAGTAAGAATATTTCTGAAAAAAATTAAATTAAATTAAATTCATACTAAAAAATGTATCATTTTTGTGGTGGGGCCAGAAAATATTCTTATAAAAATATAAAATAAAATATGATCAAATCAAATATTAAAAGACAAATATAAAGTATATTTATACAAAATTTAAAATTAAATGTATACATTTTAATAACAAAAATAAAAAAGTATAATTTTTGTGGTGGGGCCAGTGAAAAGAAAAGAAAAGAAAAGAAAAGAAAAGAAAAGAAAAGAAAAGAAAAGAAAAGAAAAGAAAAGAAAAGAAAAGAAAAGAAAAGAAAAGAAAAGAAAAGAAAAGAAAAAGAAAAGAAAAGAAAAAGACAAATATAAAGTATATTTATACAAAATTTAAAATTAAATGTATACATTTTATTAACAAAAATAAAAAAGTATAATTTTTGTAGTGGGGCCAGTGAAAAAAAAAAAAAATAATAAAATAAAATGACAAATATAAAGTATATTTATACAAAATTTAAAATTAAATGTATACATTTTAATAACAAAAATAAAAAAGTATAATTTTTGTGGTGGGGCCAGAAAATATTCTTATAAAAATATAAAATAAAATATGATCAAATCAAATATTAAAAGACAAATATAAAGTATATTTATACAAAATTTAAAATGAAATGTATACATTTTAATAACAAAAATAAAAAAGTATAATTTTTGTGGTGGGGCCAGTGAAAAGAAAAGAAAAGAAAAGAAAAGAAAAGAAAAGAAAAGAAAAGAAAAGAAAAGAAAAGAAAAGAAAAGAAAAGAAAAGAAAAGAAAAGAAAAGAAAAGAAAAGAAAAGAAAAGAAAAGAAAAGAAAAAGAAAAGAAAAAGACAAATATAAAGTATATTTATACAAAATTTAAAATTAAATGTATACATTTTATCAACAAAAATAAAAAAGTATAATTTTTGTAGTGGGGCCAGTGAAAAAAAAAAAAAAAATAAAATAATAAAATAAAATGACAAATATAAAGTATATTTATACAAAATTTAAAATTAAATGTATACATTTTAATAACAAAAATAAAAAAGTATAATTTTTGTGGTGGGGCCAGTGAAAATAAAATAAAATAAATAAATAAAATAATAAAATAAAATAAAATAAAATAAAATAAAATAAAATAAAATAAAATAAAATAAAATAAAATAAAATAAAATAAAATAAAATAAAAAGACAAATATAAAGTATATTTATACAAAATTTAAAATTTTATTAACAAAAATAAAAAAGTATAATTTTTGTAGTGGGGCCAGTGAAAAAAAATAAAAAAAATAAAATAAAATAAAATAAAATAAAATAAAATAAAATAAAATAAAATAAAATAAAATAAAATAAAATAAAAGACAATAAAAGACAATAAAAGACAAATATAAAGTATATTTATACAAAATTTAAAATTAAATGTATACATTTTAATAACAAAAATAAAAAAGTATAATTTTTGTGGTGGGGCCAGTGAAAATAAAATAAAATAAAATAAAATAAAATAAAATAAAATAAATAAAATAAAATAAAATAAAATAAAATAAAATAAAATAAAATAAAATAAAATAAAATAAATAAAATAAAATAAATAAAATAAAATAAAATAAAAAATAAAATAAAATGACAAATCTAAAATATATTTATACAAAATTTTAAATTAAATGTATACATATTAATACCAAAAATAAAAAGTATATTTTTTGTTGTGGGGCCAGTTGAAAAAATAAAATCAATAAATTATTTATATATATATATATAAATATATACACACGCACACAAAATTTCAAATGTATAGTTTTTTGTGGTGGAGCCAGAGAAAATATTGTCAGGGCAGAAAAAAAACAAAATCTTATCATCCTCAGTATACAATGTCAAAAAAAAAAAAAAGTCACTGGGCGGCACTCTTTCAAAAGGTACATGTTTGTACCTTTTTTTTACCCCTAAAGGGTGCATATTAATATCTTAAAGGTACATATTAGCACCTAAAGTATCCTTTGAAAGGTACTGCCACAACTTTTGTACAATTTTGTCCAAGAGTGTATTTATCTTAACCAAATCTATATTACTTATTTCTCAAACCCTTTCAATCAACACTGAGCAACAGAATCGGTTCCTTGGCAATACACACACACACACACACACACACACAAAAACTGCATTGAAAAATGTATAAAACTTGATCACACACAAACAGAAAGACCTGTAAAGACAGATAACACATCGCCTAGGGAGCTTCTTAAATTACCTGTTGTTTGACCTTGTGTAACATCATCATCTCTCCCCTGAGACCATTTCTCTCTTTATCTCTGTTTCTCACCCACTCACTCTATAATGTCATTGATTCTGCAAACACAATCCTTCTCTCTGACAGAGGACATCGGACTTTCACTAGCGACATACAGTGAACCCTCAGATGCTGCTGTCCACTTCACTGGACTCACCTTTAAGACTCATTTCCCCTCACTGAGGCTGTGATGTTACATTATAACCCCCATGACTATGGTGACCTTATCTTATAATCCTATATGAGAGCCTCTTTATATGCCATTATGTTTGTTATGACGACATAAATTTAAGTGACAGATGAAATCGTACCTCTAGCATATCTTCAATTCAAGGTGAAAAAAAATAGAAATAGAGTAAATAGAATATAGATATAAAAGACTTTTAAGTAGGTATTATTAATGTACATAATGAAGTTTACATTCCATATTTTTTTCATACTATGGAAGTCAATGGGGACTAATTTGGTTACTGACATTCTTAAAAATATCTTAATGCTTTATTTATTTGTGCTTCAAATTGATCAGTCATTTTCAAAAAAAATAAAATTTATATACTTTTTAACCACAAATGCTCATCTTGCACTGCTCTGCGATGCACCATGCATTACGTAATCATGTTGGAAAGGTCACGTGTGACATAGGTGGAAGTACCGAGCAAGTGTAAATCCTTTAATTTACCTATACTTGAACTACTTGAACAAATCAGCTTTTTACCTTAAACTATACTGATAATCGCCATAATAATAATTGAAAGCCACATGATGAATCAGAGTTCATTGTACGTGGCCTGATCAAAGAAGTTACACAGGGTCACACACACAGACAAAACACCATGATTGCACTAACTCTCCCTAAATGCACCATATTGGGGAGGGAAAAAAAATATTTAGGAATGATTAAATTTTGCTTTGGGTAGAACATTAAAAAAAAAGATTTTTTTTCCCCTTTGTGATTAATTTATGCATCAGAGGGTGAAACAGAGGTAGCCAACATGAAACGATTACTATTAATCAAAGTCTGAATCTCTGATATTCAAATAAAACACTCAATGCTCATTTCCTCTGAAAGTATTGTGCCTGTTTTGGCAAAACTAGAACTAGAACTTAAGATCACGGTTTCCTTAGGCAAGATTCAGTACTTCCACATGATTAAAAACAGACTGATGGGATTGCTGGAGGCTGCCATAAATAAATCTGACAACAGCAAAATACCAACACAAGTCAAATACACGCAAAATTGCTCCGTGACAACGGCTTGATATAAATTAATGTTATATTTGCCTTTCAGTTATATGATGTACAGGATGCATTCAATTGATCAAAAATTGCAGAAAAGACTTATATAATGTTACAAAATATTTATTTTTTGGGAGGAAAAATTCATAAATTTCCACTAAGCAGCACAACTGTTTTCAACATTGATTTATAAATAATAATCAAAAATGTTTCTTGAGCAGCAAATCATCATATTAGAATGATTTCTGAAGGATCATGTGACACTGAAGACTGGAGTAATGATGCTGAAAATTCAGCTTTGATCACAGCAATAAATTACATTTTAAAATATATTCAAATAGAAAGCTGTGATTGTGGTGCGAAGTGTTTTGTTTGCAAGCTAAAAAGGCAAAATAATGCATAATCATGTCCTGTGGCCTTGAAGTTTGAGCAATTATAAAAAAAGAGAGGAAAGAAAGTTTTGTGCTCTCCCTAACTGAATGCATAAAGAATTGCATTTCTCCACAGACCAAACGGACATAAGAGGACAGAGCTAACAGGCAGATGCTCCGAGAGCGTGACCTCTTCACACTGAATACTGGAGTGAATCACTCATCATGTCAGCATCCCACATAAACACAGCCTCATCATTTCTCTCATACACACATGCTTCAGTGATAATGAGCGAGAGGGACAGCGTAACGAGAGGTGTGTGATCTCACTGAGCAATCTCACGGGTGTAATTACTGCAAACGGAACACACTGTACTGGAGAACACAGAGAAAAGGAGAGACAGATGGGAGGGATTAAAACAAGACCTGCAGCAATACCGCCAGAACCATATAATGGGAGAAATGATTTCAATTGTTCAAAAGAGGTGGAGTTTTCACAACAGGTGTTTTTTGCTTTAAATAACACCAGAATCATGGGAAAACTTCAGAAAATGTGGTGGTTAATGCAAATAAATGCTTTTTATAGCATTACAAAAAAAGAAATTCTCATTAGTAAACCTAAGGACAGGTAACACTGAAATTTTTACTTTTATTCATGTTGCATTTTTCTTTTATTCGGGAAGGACATTAAATTGATCAAAAGTGACAGTAAAGAGTTTTTATTTTTAAAATAAATGATCCCAAGTCTTATTTCCACAAAATATGAAGCAGCACAACTGTTTTCAACATTGATAATAATAAGTTTCTTGAGCATCAATTCCTCATATTAGAATGATTTCTAGGGATCATGTGACACTGAAGACTGGAGTAATGATGCTGAAAATTCAGCTTTGATTACAGTAATAAGTTACATTTTACAATATAGAAAACATTTCTTTTAAATTGTAATATTTCATAATATTACTTTTTTGTATTGTAGTTTTGATCCACTCTGCACATAAAAGACTTCTTTCAAACAAAAAAAAAATGAAATCTTATTTATATTGTGAATCTGCAACTATCAAATAATGAACCCTGCACAGCAGATATTACAAGGAAAATATTCACATTCAGATGAAATAAGAGCAAGAGCAGACCGAGTGAACTCAGTCATTAACTGTCTGTGACGATGTACAAAACTACAGTGGCATTCTAGTGACCTTCATCTGTATGGAGTCTAAATGAGAGGAAGTCAGGAGGGGAAAGAACAGCATGGCAGTAATAATGATAGAGAGATTGTGTCTGAACAGAGAGAATAGGGTCTTATTAATGCAGACTCCCGCTCATAACTCAGGTACTTATTAAGAAATATAAATGAAAGCCTCAAATGACGAGTGTGTCTTTGAGAGTATATGTGCACGTTACACATGAAGAAGAGCCGTGTATCACCGGAGACAAAATTGTCATGTGTGTGTGTGTGTGTCTACTATTAAGTGCACAGTTGCTGACTTTGTCTTTCAATTTGCTGTTGTTGCATGAAATGTGTTGTACACACGTCAACAGAAATTCAACTATGCCTTTTTTTGTTTATTATTTGTAAAAAACAAAACACAGTAACACAAAAAACACACAGGTTGGAAACATTGATTTTCCACCCATATCGCTCACAACAAATCCCCATTCACCCAAAATAGAAAGTTAACACTTTCACTCCATCTACTTTCATCGTATGATGGTCAAACTTTGCAATTAATCCGAGAATCATGTGCGTTTTGAACAGTGGTATCTGGTCCACTCCGTAAGGATTAATGATCCCTATACTTGACATTGCACATCTGCGATGTGATTATTGCGGATGTGCACATTGCGATTTTCATGCTAAAACCATATATCATGCATATAATTTAGTGATGTCATATATATATACAGTGGCATGAAAAAGTATGTGAACCCCTTGCAGAATATGTGAAAATGAGAATTATTTTAATAAAATAAGAGGGATAATAAAAAATGCATGTTATTTTTTGTTTAGTACTGTCCTGAGTAAGATATTTTACATAAAAGATGTTTGCATTTAGTTCACAAGACAAAACAAATAGCTGAATTTATTAAAATAACCCCATTCATAAGTATGTGAAGCATTGATTGTCAATACTGTGTGTGGTTACCTGATGTAAACATGATGCATTAAGAGCCGGGGGGTGAAAACTTTTGAATTCAAATATCAAGGTAAATTGTACTTAATTTTTCTGCCGGGAAACATGCAATTATCTTCTGTTGGTTCTGAAGGGCAGTACTAAATGAAAAACAATGATATTTAAACAAAATAAGAAAAATTGTGACACTTTCATCCTGTTCAAAGGTTTTCACCCCCCGACTCTTAATGCATCGTTTCCTTCTGGAGCATCAGTGAATGTTTGAACCTTTTTTAATAGTTGAGTTTGAGTCCCTCAGTTGTCCTCAGTGTGAAAAGATGAATCTCAGAATCATACATTCACTGCTGGAAAGGGTTCAAATATGCAAAAATGCTTGAAAACTGATGAATCTGCAGGAGCTGGAGGATTTTTCTGAAGAACAGAGCTCAGTTTAACTGCTCAGGACAAACAAGGGACTCATGAACAACCATCACAAAACACAAAAACAGTCGTGGATCATCAGGTAACCACACACAGTATTGAGAATCAATGCTTCACATACTTATGAATGGGGTTATTTTAATAAATTCAGCTATTGTTTTGTCTTGTGAACTAAATGCAAACATCTTTTATGTAAAATATCTTACTCAGGACAGTACTAAACAAAAAATAACATGCATTTTTTATTATCCCTCTTATTTTATTAAAATAATTCTCATTTTCAAAGATTCTGCAAGGAGTTCACATACTTTTTCATGCCACTGTATATTATACTAAAAATTAAAATCAGTCATTTCAAATGCAACATAAAAAATGTAAATATTAAATTATTAGTGTTTTTAAGGATTAACCTTAAGTGAGCATTAGTTGACAGTAAAGGTATTGTAAATTATATCATTTCTAGTTAAAAGTAAAAACAAAGAAATCTTTTTAAGATAAAGTATTTAATGTAAAAATAAATATGCTAATGATGTATAATGTAATTAATATGCTAGAAATCTATAATATAGTCAACAGCCATTTGATACAAGGCAGCAATGTTCAATACATCCATATATTAATGTAATTATTCCACAACGTAATATGTTTAATTAGTCTAACTCTAGGCTGTTTACAGTTGCCAAGCAACATAGCAGTTTGGCACATAGTAACACAGAGAGTGATCACAGGTGTGTATATAATGGGTTAGTAATGGCTTCAAACATGGCTCTTCCAATCAGAATTTACATTATAAAAGTGTAATCTGAAATCAGAGAGCAGGACAAAATGTTTACACACACACAGATAATGCTATCTGAAGCACGTAATGGGTGGACATAAGTATTTCCAGCTCATATATTTACATGTTTAGTAGAGGAGATATCTGTAAGATAAGAGATCCAGCTGTTTGCCACAAACACCTGCGTTTGAATGAACCGACCACATACACATAACACTATTATATCAAACACACACACACATCTACAGATGTATGCATATGTATAGACACAGAATAACAAAGACATGTCCATGTTTGACAGACAGGAAAAGAGACGAGAGGAAAGAAAGAGAAAGAGTAAATGAGAGGAGAGTGGGTGAAACAGATTGTGCTGTCAAAGGGGATGGAAAGGGCTCAATGTGACGTTGCCACGGCAATGAAGAGTGGGACAGAATAAAGTAGCTCTGTGTGTGTGTGTGTGTGTGTGTGTGTGTGTGTGTGTGTGTGTGTGTGTGTGTGTGTGTGTGTGTGTGTGGGCGATACTTATTTCCCCTCGCTCCCTGCCTGACTCACAGCAGCATAAATACTGCAGGCGCTCTCAAAGGCAATGCTCTCATCTGTCCTCTGTCTTCCTCTTGTCCCTCAGGCTTGACAGCTAACAGTCACTGTCTCACACACACAAGCTGAGACATTTAATGGGACAGTAGGTTAAGTGTAGTACAAGGCTGATGAGACAGAGAGTCATGTGCTTGACGGGAAGTGCTACACAGTGTCTAGCTACATAAACAAGATGCATGAATTTGAGCATTATGGGATTTTGGTATTTAAAAGGTGCTGCAACCAATGCACTGATATACCTGGGGATCCCTTGTGTTTTGTCAAAAAGTGGCTCTTTAATCTCATATTTTATTGGTTTCAAACATCTGACTGAAAATCAGTGAGGTTGCAATAGTTACTGCATGACGTTTATCAACTGTAGACGACGCAGATAACTTTACATCCATATAAATTTCAGTACTGAGTGATAATAATTAACTTACTATAGGGTTAGAGTTTGGTTTAGAGTTAGTCACATGCATATAGTTATTACTACATGTACCATGTCTAACAAGGACACTAAAACAAAGTGTTATCAGAAATTAATACGTTTATTCAGCAAGGATGCATTAAAGGCACAATATGTAAGATTTTTGCACTAAAATAGCCAAGAACCACAAGAACAGTGTTATATATTTTGTTGACTTGTGCTCAACACAATAAGTCTTATTGTTTGAATCTCATTTTCTTGATTTACTGTGAGTACCATGATTTACCATGACTAATATTGATCTAGCTTATTGCAGTGTGCAACAAGTGTCTCAACTTTAACAACTTTAAACACACAAATGTATCTAATATGATAAACAGGGCTGCTTTACCCCATATATGATTGAGCGGAAGAAGCGGATGTATGGCATAATAAAAGCTTCACTGCTCTCAAGCGCTTGTCTCTCATTAGCAATCGCTCCAGCGGCCTTCATGCTATAGTAATGTTAATAAATCTTTAATATATTAGCTCATCCATGAATATGATTTCTACCCGAGTCCCAACGGATTCTTTTCCACCGGCTGTAGATGTGAAGACAACACCTCCCATGATTCTGTGAAATCAAGGCGTCATCAAGCTACACCTTTGTTTTGAATAAGGTGAAAAATTACATATTGTGCCTTTAAAACAATCATTTATAAAAACATTTAAAATCCTACAAAATAATAATCAGAAATGTAATGTTTTAAATTGTAATGTTGACATGCATTCTCTGTAAAGCTGCTTTGAAATAATATGTATCGTGAAAAGCGCTATACAAATAAATGTGAATTGAAATGTTTGTTGAGCAGAAAATCAGTATATTAGAATGATTTCTGAAGGATCATGTGACACTGAAGACTGGAGTAATGATGCTGAAAATTCAGCTTTGTCATTACATTTGGAAATAGTTCATTAAAAATAGTAATACATTTTACAATATTATTGTTTTTACACTCTAAAAAATGCTGGGTTAAAAACAACCCAAGTTGGGTTGAAAATGGACAAACCCAGCGATTGGGTTGTTTTAACCCAGTGGTTGGGTTAAATGTTTGCCCAACCTGCTGGGTAGTTTTATTTAACCCAACTACTGATTAAAAACGACTATATGGCTGGCTTAAAATGAATCCAAAATAGGTGAGAAATTAAAAATCAGACACATAATTACTAGAGGCAACAATAATAATCAAAAGGTGTACATTTATTAATAAGCAATTTATTATTCATTATCTTATTAATAAATGCTCATTTATTAAACATATTAATAAATGTTAATTTCCAGCATATTTTGGGTTCATTTTAAGCAAGCAATACAGTCATTTTTATACAACAGTTGAGTTAAATAAAACTACCCAGCAGGTTTGGTAAACACTTAACCCAACCACTGGGTTAAAACAACCCAATTGCTGGGTTTGTCCATTTTCAACCCAACTTGGGTTGTTTTTAACCCAGCATTTTTTAGAGTGTACTGTACTTTTTGATCAAATAAATGCAGCTTTGATGAGCAGAAGAGTCAGAAATATCTTACTGACCCCAAAATTTTGAATGGTGGGATGGGTGAAAAACTGCATTTAAAATGCATTTGTAACTGTACAACTCTTTACAAATCAATGAGAATCAAATCACAATAGTGATATAATGTCTATTTTGCTGTTGTACGTTATGCAGGGACCCTCCCAAAGTGACACATTACAAAAATGCAAATATAAACAAAGTCATTTCAAACAGTCTGATGAGATGTATTCCCAATTGTGAAAACTCAAATCACTAGTGTACACACAACCAAGTCAACCTAACAAGTAAGCCATGGCTACTAGGAGTTATATCGCCCCCTGTTGGTGAACAGTTACAACTGCACTCTTTTACAGTGTTTGCCATAACACATAACATCATCCTGTTACCGCCAATCCCTCCATCAGTATCCATCTGCTCGTTAAGACACCTTATAATGAGTCTCTATGAAGATTAATTGCTTTTTAGAGATGTTGAAAAGGGGTTGGGGGGGGGTTCTAGAATCTGTTTCTCTCAGTTTGTTCAAACCAAAGTCTGTTTCACTAATAAACCGTTGAATGCTGACGCCAGGTCTCTGAAGGCTCTGTCTTTGCCTGAGGTGAACCTGTCATGGGTGTGTGAACATCTCAATTACCATGAGATGGTCAGACGGTTTAGTTAATAATTAAAACGCACACCACACACATCATTGGTCTGACTGAGGTTTGAATGTCAAAACAGCGACAGAAAGCTTTAATAACTTTGCAATAGTAATGAGCTACAAAGCATGTGATTGTGAAATACCGTGAACACAGAGATCTTTAACAGGGAAACTCTAGCCTCAATATGCATTCAATCCTTGTTGAATTACATAATGTATGTGCATCTGCTTTGGTGTTTATGTGAAAGAGGTTATGTAAATAAGGGAAGGCACTATAAAGTCATGGAGCAGGAGAGAGAGTGTGAGAGAGGAAAGTCATAGAGAGGTGGAGAGAGAGACACAGAGAGATACGTGACCTGAAACTGATGGTTGCATTATTGATCGTGTTTAAAACCCGATGCCATGATCACATCACTGGCAGACATTCCTACTAAGTAACATCTAGTCAGCATTGTTAGTTGACAAACACAGCGCTATCTAATCACATTTAATAGTTCTTAATACGAGATCCTTCACTTTGCTTCATTCAGGCTAAACAGTGTGGATGTAAGAGTGAATACTCATACCTACATATACAGCACAATTCATTACTCCAGTCTTGTCACATGATTCTTCAGAAATCATTCTAATATGCTGATTTGATGCTCAATAAACATTTGTTGTTGTTGTTGTTATCAATGTTGAAAACAGTTGTGTTGCTTAATATTTTTTTGGGAAACACTGGATTAAAAACAAGCCAAGTTGGGTTGAAAATGGACAAACACAGCAATTAGGCTGTTTTGACCCAGCACTTGGGTTAAATGTTTGACAACCTGCTGGGTAGTTTTATTTAACCCAACTATTGTTTAAAAATGATTGTATTGCTTGCTTAAAATGAACCCAAAGTATGTTGGAAATTAACATTTATTAATATGTTTAATAAATGAACATTTATTATTAAGTTTAATGAATAATAATTAATCAATAAACATTTCTTAAATTGCTTATTAATAAATGTTCATCTTTTATTATTACTGTTGCCTCTAATAAGTATGTATCGGAACCTATTTTGGGTTCATTTTAAGCTAGCCATATAGTCATTTTTAAGCAATGGTTGAGTTAAATAAAACTGCTCGGCACGTTGGGAAACATTTAACCCAACTGCTGGGTCAAACCAATCGTCAATACACAATAACCGCTTGTCCATTTTCAACCCAACTTGGGTTGTTTTTAGCCCAACATTTTTTAGAGTGCATGATACACAATTTGTTTCTCGGATTCTTTGATAGAACAGCATTTATCTGAAATAGAAATCTTTTGTAATCATTACAAATGTCTTTACTGTCACTTTTAATCAATTTATGCATCCTTGCTTGATAAAAGTATTAATTTCTTTCAAAAAAAACTGACCTCAAACTTTTGAACAGTACACTCTAAAAAATGCTGGGTTAAAAACAACCCAAGTCGGGTTGAAAATGGACAAACCCAGCGATTGGGTTGTTTCAACCCAGCGGTTGGGTTAAATGTTTGCCCAACCTGCTGGGTAGTTTTATTTAACCCAACTATTGTTTAAAAATTGCTATATGGCTAGCTTAAAATGAACCCAAAATAGTTGGGAAATTAAAAACCAGATGCAATTAGAGGCAACAATAATAGACAAAAGGTGAATGTTTATTAATAAGCTTTAATATTTTATTAATATGAATTTAATAGTTTAATAGTTTATTAATATAAATTTATTAATAAGCAATTTAATAAATGTTTATTGTTTAATAATTATTCATTGAACATTAATAAATGTTCATTTCCAACATACTTTGGGTTAATTTTAATTAAGCAATACAGTCATTTTTAAACAACAGTTGAGTTAAATAAAACTACCCAGCAGGTTGGGCAAACATTTAACCCTACCGCTGGGTTAAAACAACCCAATTGCTGGGTTTGTCCATTTTCAACCCAACTTGGGTTGCTTTTAACCCAGCATTTTTTAGAGTGTAGTGTCATTTTCCATAGTTTAAGGGTTACTCATTTACAGTGCTGGGTATCAATTTACATTTCCCCATTAGATTTTATTCACAAGCTCTCAGAAACTTGATTTGATTCTGATTCTTTTATAGTGAATCAGAATCAAATCAAAATTGTGCTATAAATGTGCATTATACTTGCTGTAAATTATACAGAGAACCTACCAACTTGGTAAATTACAAAAATATTAATTAAAAAAAAAATAACATGACCCAAACTATGCAGTTCAATTGATGAGTTTGGCTACATTGGTTGCACCGTATTTCCACTGTAGCTTGGTTCGGCATGATTACAAACCGTTCTCGGCATGGAATTCTCAGCACAGTTGTCTACTGAACCATGTTTCTAGAATGCGTGTAGTGACGTCGATTGGTCATTTATTTGATACATTTGTATTACATTCCAAAGAGCTCCATTATCAGCCCCACAGTGGAAAAAGAAACCACATCCGTACCGGCTGGGCCGGATCAGCACGGAATGGTTAAGCAATGAGAACGGCTTGGCCCGATGGTGGAAAAGCAGCTTATGTTTAAAATTCACTAAAAAGAACCAGTTCATACACTCTAAAAAATAATGTGTCAGCTCAAAAAAAAAAAAAAAAAAAAAAATAAATAAATTGAACTAATAGTTTGCATCAATTGTTTTGAGTTATTACAACTTTGAGTGAATTTACGTTCAACCAACAAGCTACATTGAGCTAGAGGAACTTAATTTGTAGCATAAACACAAATTTAAGTTGATTACTCAAAAAAATGCATTCCAACTACCAGAGTTGTAGCTCTGGAACCAATTAATCTTATATATTTCTATTTAACATATATATTTAATGAACAAGTAAGACTGGCATAAGCACATAGAGTCAATGTAGTGTTTGCCTTCATGCATCTACTCTTCAGCACAATGGTAACCACAAAAACTTCAACATTACAGAAACTCTTTTAAATGTCAAACATAACAGCATTACACACTAACGGGTCTTTCCCTTCACTAAAAACAAATAAATTAACACTCAATTTCAACATTTATTCTCCTTATCCAGTCCTATGCAAAGCATATAGGAACAAGAAATCCACTGCCCAATTTCAAGTTATCAAGACAATTTTATTAAGTTACTACAACCTAATTTTTTAATTAATGCAGAAATTTGAGTTTAAATGCCAGACGATATTAAGTTGATGTAACGACCAACATTATTGAGTCAAGAGAACTCTACAAAATAATGTTTGCAACTTAAAAGGTTTAATTAAAACAATAAATTAGAATTTTTAACTTGCAACCATGCATTTATTTAAGTTGGGGTAACAGGTCCCCTGGAGTACTTTTTAGAGAAGACATTTGTTTGTGAATTGGACTACACTGGTTACGCACTTATTGTGTGCAGCCTGCGAGGACAACTTTATAGATGTATATTTTTTAGCATAAAATTTTTAATGTATAAATGTTACTTGATTTGTAAAAGCTACTAAATATATCAATTATATATTCTCTTATCATACTTTTATGTTTAGAGTCAACTGTATAGCTTTCTCATGCAATATACAGAGGAAGTCATTAAGCTACATTTAAATTCAATGAATCTGACTTTCTAGAGGGGAATAAGCACTGCAGTCATTAAATATTCACTTGGATAGTTCCAAAATTCACTTGAATTTGTTTTTGGATCTTTAGGGGTGACATTATGGTGGCTTGCGATTCGCAGTTTGAAATCAGTTCCCTTAAATGGAGCCTTCAAACGCTGCCAGTTAAGTAATTGACTGTCTGGGCAGTGAGGCAGCCGAACAGCTGCCTTCAGTTTCAAACACAACCCGTGTCTCTGTTTGCTTGAGCGGCCCAACAAGTAAACTTCTGGCCTAACCAATGGCATGAGTTTGGCCGTGACAATGGAAGACGTGCGGGGAGGGTTGGGGAAAAGTGTTTAGATTATTTTTACAATTCAGTTTGGTGCTGCTAGAGGCGCGTACATTGCAGACCTCACCTTTTAAGGCGAAATATTTCATTAAACATTAATTATGACAAAGCACTGCTAATCAGTAGGGTTGCAACCAGATCTCGTTCCACAAGATCTCTCAAGATTAAAATGTGACGAGATTTCTCGTCGAGATGAAAAGCTGTCTCACAATATTGCCATGACGGAGTGTGAGGGTGAAATTAGGATAGAATATGCCACTGCTCTGTTTACATTACGCCTCCACTGTCTTTTTGATTTTTATAGAAACCATTTAATTCATTTGGATAACGGTCACTTCAATCCCACCCAGTTCATCCAACACGAGTGCAGCAGGAATCAGAGTTCCTGATCACGTGACTAGAGTAAGTGACGAGATGACTGACAAGACCATGGCAGAGGGATTCGTTCCACAACAGAGCCTATGCGTCTGAGAAATGTCTTATAATGTGCACTCAGCATCGCCGTGCCCTATTCACAGAATGCGCACAATTGCAAAATTGAAAGTGAAAGTAAAACGCAAACGCGATTTCAATACCCTGCCTTTTGAAAGCGGCTCCCTGATGCATGCAAATATCTCTCAATATGAAAGCTATCTTAGGCTGGGCTGTGTAGTTGTAACCATCTCTTAGCTCTGTATCATGCTTGAAGAACAGTTTGGTCTCTCTTTGCACTTTGAATAATGAGAGAGTATTTTGATTATGGTTGATCTTATTGTTTGCACTTAAGACTAAGAGAAAACTGTAATTCATTGTTATTTATACTGTTTTTATTTCTATGATCAATCTGTGGAAAGGAGTTGAGTTAGGAGGTCAAAAGTTCTCAAATGAAATCATACAGGAAAGAATGTCAGTTGAGTTTGTGGCAAAACATTTCACAGTACTTGAGTATTGTTGTCTTTTGCTGCATATGATAATTCATACTCAGAAAGCAGAACTGAAATGACGTTCCTTACAAGATGATTAGTTAAAACATTTCAAATGCTCCTGCAGACAGGTACTTTCTTAAAAATACTGGTATTTCATTAAAAATGAAGATACTGTGTAAAAATCTTGTCTCGTCCTTGTGAACTCAGTCTTGTGTCTTGTCTTGTGAGCTAACCGTCTCGTCACACCCCTACCAATCAGTCAAAACTAGTAGTGTGTTTTGATCTGTCTTGTTTGAACGTGGTGGGACTGATACGGCTCTATCTACTTGACCCTGCCTCTCCCTTCAGGCCCGTATGAGACACGGGGGCACAGAGTGACGCAGTGTCACAGGTTTATCCCTTATCTAATTGCGAAGGCAATTAAGTATTTAATGGGGACACCTGGTGATGGTTCCTCAATCATTTATCAACTTTCCAGGATGAATAAATGATCAGTGACTGACACTTTCTTGGTGATTTCGAAACTGGCCCATTTAAAGCCGTTTGTGTTGAGGTCATGGTAAAGAATCTTAAAGGAATGTGCAAGACCAGGAGGAAATTTAACCTGTGGAGGAAGTGGAGAGAGGTTAAAATAAAGGCCATTTCTCTTGTTTCTGTACGTGTGAATGCACACGGCAAAGGCATTATGAGGAAAGACACAGTAAGACAAATAAAATCAAATCTCCAAACTCTAAAAGAGACAGAATAAGTCAAAGCATTGAGGACACTGAAAACAAAACAACTGAGAGTAGGTGTATTTGGCAGAGCCGATTTCTTGGTGAAAATAAAACCAGACAAGTTTACTTTATTTAATGACACAGTGTAGTAAAACTCAAAAACAACATCCCACCATATATGTCTTCTAGATTGACCCGTCAGAACAACAACAACAACCCAATGCCCTGAGCAGAATTCAGAGTCATAATTAAATGAACAAAGAACCTGATGACAGAAAATAGATCAAATAGATTATGCCCCAAAGTTCTTTCCAGTCAATATTATGCAATGCATTCCCTCAGCTGACAAACAGATATTAATCACCAGCATTACTTGTCCATAAAAGTGTATAACACACCACGCTGGCCCATAAATGTACAACATGTAGTAGATGTTATGGTTATGTCTTGTAAAAGTTTCCACAGGCATTTGGACATAAATCACTGCACTTGGCAGCCGCAAGGATTGTAAATGCTTCATTTTCTGTTAGTGTTGTGGATCTGAGATGCCTCAAAGCGCACTGTGACCTGCCTATGAAACTGTTTCCAGCCATTGACGTGCAATTTTTACAGTGCAACGGGATGAGGTCATTGGACTTATTGGGTTTGAGGTCAGTTGTTAACAACGGTGACTGACAGGCCATAATGTTCATGTGGCCTAGATGTAACCCTTGTTGTCACAAGCCACAAAATGGGACATGGCCGTCATTTTTTCTTTCCTTCCTATTAATTTATTCAAATATACATAAGAAATTCAATTCATATGTATTATAACTTGAATACAAATCTTGTATGATGAACACGTTTGTTCATTTCTGAATTAATGTCACACCAAAAATATCAAAAAGATTTAGTGCCAGATTTACTAAACAGGACAAATTAGCATGAGCACGCCATTCCACAAATGCACTGCACAGACGCAGTCAAATCATTTACATAATGACCAATGCAATCTAACAAGAGCAGCGCAAATTAGCGCTGGGTCGCAAACAGAGCTGATGCCTGATGCTCTCATCTCGTGAGGGTCGACACAGGTGCAACTTGTTACATGAATATTCTATAACACACACACACACACACACACACAAACCCGATTCCAAAAAAGTTGGGACACTGTACGAATTGTGAATAAAAACAGAATGCAATGACAAATTTTGATTCGTCTGACCACAGAACAGTTTTCCACTTTGCCACAGTCCATTTTAAATGAGCCTTGGCCCAGAGAAAACGCCTGCGCTTCTGGATCATGTTTAGATATGGCTTCTTTTTTGACCTATAGAGTTTTAGCCGGCAACGGCGAATGGCACGGTGGATTGTGTTCACGACAATGTTTTCTGGAAGTATTCCTGAGCCCATGTTGTGATTTCCATTACAGTAGCATTCCTGTATGTGATGCAGTGCCGTCTAAGGGCCCGAAGATCATGGGCATCCGGTATGGTTTTCCGGCCTTGACCCTTACGCACAGAGATTGTTCCAGATTCTCTGAATCTTTGGATGATATTATGCACTGTAGATGATGATAACTTCAAACTCTTTGCAATTTTTCTCTGAGAAACTCCTTTCTGATATTGCTCCACTATTTTTCGCGGGAGCATTGGGGGAATTGGTGATCCTCTGCCTATCTTGACTTCTGAGAGACACTGCCACTCTGAGAGGC
The DNA here is from genome assembly GCA_036281575.1 of Ancherythroculter nigrocauda. Lineage (NCBI taxonomy): Eukaryota > Metazoa > Chordata > Actinopteri > Cypriniformes > Xenocyprididae > Ancherythroculter > Ancherythroculter nigrocauda. The sequence goes on along the minus strand of VTFQ01000005.1, from coordinate 5,229,607 downwards.
TCTTTTTATACCCAATCATGTTGCCAATTGACCTAATAAGTTGCAAACTGGTCCTCCAGCTGTTCCTTATATGTACATTTAACTTTTCCAGCCTCTTATTGCTACCTGTCCCAACTTTTTTGGAATGTGTAGCTCTCATGAAATCCAAAATGAGCCAATATTTGGCATGATATTTCAAAATGTCTCACTTTCAACATTTGATATATTTTATTCACAATAGAATATAGATAACATAAGTTTATGAGATTTGTAAATTATTGCATTCCTTTTTTATTCACAGTTTGTACAGTGTCCCAACTTTTTTTTGGCCGTTAAATAATGGTGCAAATACCAGTAAATTTACGAGCGAAAAGATTAGTAAATCACGTAGCGTGATTCATTTAAATACTCTCCTCCCATAAATTTTGCATCTGAAAGGGAAACTCCTACAAATGCATATGCAATAAGGTCAGCTGCAAAAACAACTCAGTCCACACCTTTTCAGCGCTCATTTTGCACTGCATGTCTTTAGTAAATCTCGACAGTAGTTTTTAACATCAAAAGAGGGTTTGCGCTGGCACAAGCTGTTAGTAAATCTGGCCCTTTAAGTAAAAAGTGTCAAAGTGATGTAACTTTCCTGATATTGTAATGAAGATTCAAAAGAATTAAATTCTTGAAAATACAACTTAAGTAGTTTGGCATAATATTTTATTATTATTATTATTATTTCACAGCTTGTTAATATTTCTACCTTTTTATTTAAAATATATATATATATATATATATATATATATATACACACACACACACACACACACACAAACACACACACACACACACACACACACACGTATTTATATATATACATACATACATACATACATACATACATACATGTATTGAAGGTTTAAGGAAAATATTACATTTTACTTGATGCTTACACCAAAATAAATGTAAACATTTCTATGAAAGCAATATGAATGCAAAGAGTATTTTGGCAATTAAGCTAGATTTTTTTAATATTTTTCCTTTTCTTTATCATGGACACTTATATATATATATATATATATATATGTCATATGGTGCAACTACTAAAAAAAAGTAGTGATATTTATGAATTAATAATTAATATTTGTTTTGAAAAAATAAAAATTAAATACATTTGAAAGGTGTAAGGAAAAAAATTATTAATTTTTACTTGCTGGTTACACCACATGACACATCAAATGTAAACTTTTTTTATGAAGCCAACATGAATACAAAGAGTACATTCAAAGAACTTGTCAAATTTCTTTATTTGTAAAACTTTATGTAAAATGTCATATGGTGCAACTGCTAAACCTTAATGATATTTATGTATTTAAAACCATTTAAAAAAAATAATAATAATTAACATGCACACACATGTGTATTCAAGGTGTAAGGAATTTTTTATTATTAATTTTTACTTGCTGGTTACACCACATTACACTTTAAATGTAAACTTTTCTTTATAACCAACATGAATTCTAAGAATGCGCTCTTTACTGTGGACACTCTTATGTGGCCATGCTTATTTGTGTGTAGTAGAAAGAGCTGAAAGACATAAAGTGAGTTTCGATAAATGACCTTCATGTGGCTCAAGAGTGCAATAGACAGTTTAAAGTCCACTCCAGTAACACTGTTGCTGAACCTATACGCCCTCCAGCCCTGTTAAGACACCATATGTTATTTGAAACTAGAGCAGCCCTGTTATGTCAGAGTCTTGCTTGACAGCGACTCTGACCATATGTCCAATTCCAACCTAGAGTACCAACTTCAGTCTTTGAAGTCCAATACAAACCACCATGTTTTATATTGTCTGTTTGTTCGAAACACGTGTGTGACAAAACTGCTTCATGATGTCACTGGTTTTCCAGCACTGTGACCCATGGGGACCTCTTCCCCGAATACACCCCAGAGAGGACACATTGTGACAGACAGCCAAAACCACAAAGCAAACCACTAATAAATGAATAGACTAATAAAAGCTAGTGTAAATCCATTGTTATTGTCCATCCAGCTAGCTCTAACACCATCCAGGTCAGCCAGGAACATTTTGACGTTTGACAGGGACCACATTACAAAAAACAGTTGTTCACGCAGATTTGTGCAATACCACATCAGGGGAATTCAGACCTTTTATATCGGACCATGCCACACAAATCTCTAGAATGATCTACAGCAGGGCTTGACATTAACTTTTTTGCTCACCAGTTTTTCCAAAGTTACTAGCCACAATTTTGACATCAATACCATGGAGGAAAGTCCCCCTGTGGTGAAAATCAAGTTTTTAATGTTGATTATATGTCTGTGCTGTTTTCAATATGCTTTAAGACAAACCATGTGCAAATTCATCAGTCAAAACCATTGCTAAGTATCTTCTCTTTAAAACTGCAGTGAACCAAAGACAAAAGTTTGAAATCGCTGGTGTTTCTGATGTCACAAACTACCTTGTAACCAATCATGTCAACGTGTGATCGTCAACAAGTAGCTTGTGTGAGTAAGTGGAGGCGGGGCTAACTTGCATATTCAGAGAACTGCGTATACTTAATGAGGCATGGGTGTCGAGTTACATACAAGCTATTTTGAAGAAATTAAGACATTTAAATATGTCATTTTGCTGATCAAAGACGAGTTTCAAGGGATACAATTATTGACTACAGGGGGACTTTAATATTATCTAATTTGGCAGCCTGTATATTAGGCTGCTGTCACTTTAAGACCTGATGCACGTATCCATTATACTGTTACACATGCATTTTCTTTCTGAACTCAAAGCATAACTAACTCTGTTTGCATGAATACTCTCCAAGACCGGCATTTATTTTGACACACATTATTTTGTGTGTATTTGACTGTTTAAGCGCAAAGAGCAGAGAAAACAAAAGTTATTATTGAGAGGCAGCTTTGTGTGTGTGCACTTGGATGTGAGCACAAGATCTGCAGGAATGAGTAAAATAATGCGCAATACATGCAATCCCACGCCGAAATTCAAGCCCTGTAACACCAACAATATTCATTCAGAGCAAATGAAATGATTGAGTGAGGGGAGGCGGGTTTGTGTATCAACCCTCTGTACACGCAGCTGATATTGCATATTTAAACTCAAATGCTGGGTTTAGCCTGCTGGATAATTTTATTGGGTTATTTTTATAATTTTTACCCATGTGCTGGGTCACTCTGAAAATGCTGGGTTATTTTATTACCCAAATGCTGGGTTCAGCCTGCTGGGTAATTTTATTGGGTTATTTTTAACATTTTTACCCATGTGCTGGGTAGTTTTTCTTTATCTCAGCTGCTGGGTCATTTTTAATGTCAATGAACCCTCTCACATATCTACCCAGCGCTTGGTAAATGTAGCCCAGGGTTGGGTAGTCTGTGCCAAACTGGTTAAAACTGGAACTTAACGACCATTTTGTTTTCTGTTCTAAGAGAAAACTTCCTGCCGATAATATGTAACAAAGTTGCCGTGCGCTGCACTGACTATAATAGGAGCGCTGTTGATATAGTGCGCTAGCGTCACAGCTGTGGTCTCACCATGGTTGAAACTTAAATGCCTGACGGATGAGATGCCACAAGGTAACGCTGTTTTTTATGTAACTTTTCAAAAATGAATATTCATTTAATGAACTGGAACAGCCTAATGATACCAGTTTTCTTTCCACAGATTCCCATTGGCTGCTGTTTCTGCTCCTGTCACGTCATAAAAATGTTTACTAAATGTTTTGGAGTATGTAAAAGATTGATTTGCCATTGAATAAAAAAATATTGTAAATGAACTGTTCCTGTCCTATATGTATAGAGAGATTTTAGAGTGCATTTTTTATTATTTAAAATTAAAAACCAACATCAAATTGACTGACCCAGCACTGATTAAAAAACAACCCAGCAAATGGGTTAATGTATAAAACCCAGCATGCCAATATTTACCGAGCACTGGGTTGCCAAATAACCCAAATTGGGTTGTTCATAACCCAGCATTTTTTTAGAGTGTATTCTGTGGAAAATGAGTATTGGAAGCAATATTTCAGTATCAATATGTATCGAAAAATTAATATTTTTGTCAACACTACATTGCACTTAGTTTATTGGTTCAGATGCCTTTTTAAAAGACTACATTTGAAAAAAATTATGTATTTTATATAAAATTTAACCTGCCAAAGAGACTGCATTACACGCCACTGCTGAAATACACCCGCATTCGGCGGTTGTTAATGTCAAGCCCTGATCTACAGCAATGTTTGTAGTTTTCTGAGCAATTCTCTAACTTTATATTGCATATCTGAAGTTACTGTCTCCTAGGATGAATCGCTTTTGTTGCACCATTCTTCTTTTGTAAGTCACTTTGGATAAAAGACTCCGCTAAATGAATAAATTACCAGTAGAAATCAGAGCTTTTGACTTGGGGCAACCAGTGTTCCTGATTTCCCTGTGGATGATCACAAAAAAACGTGCAGAACGGTAATGAGCACAAATGAGAACAATGGAAACATCTTCCTCCTCCTTTGGTATCTGGCAACGTCACTCAGAAGAGAATACAATATATAACCACATGTGGGCGAAAAGAGGAATAGCACGTCACGGGAGTTTTAAAAGACACTTTCCTCCCACTCTCAGTACTTCTTTGCAAGTTCATTTACTTAGGGATCTTTAAAATGAATTCAGAAAACAAGTAACAAGTATTCCAAACACAAACACAGAATGAGAAAATCTATGAAATGGCATCAAATGAAATCAAATGAATGGATTTGGGGTGTATGTACAGGTCTCTTTGCGCTTTACTCAGTGTGTACCTGTAGGCCATGCCAGTCTTGGCTCGGACAGAATCCTGTAATGAGACTGTGTGTACGTTGAGGAACTCCTCCAGATGTTTTAGTTCTACCTGAGAGTTGGAACGCAGGCAGACGAGAGGAGGATAAAGTTTCCCTCCGGCGTTCTGCTTGCCGCAGCGGCTCTGACCCCTCTCCTTCTGCCCACTCTTCTGCTTTGGAGTGGGGATATCAGGACAAGTGGCTTTGTACAAGTACATCTCTCTCAGTCACGTCCATACACTGTCCAAGCAGGCCCTCGGGAAACAAACTTCTCCTGTTTCTTCAGTATTTAGCCCTTTAGAAGATACCGAACAACCTGGACGTCCTCTTCAGTCAAGTTTCCCAGAATCCTGTTGCTCGTTAGTAAATATCCTCTGATTGAATTTGTCTCTCTGTTCACCGTCTTGTCAGTTACACATCTGACTGCAAGTCGATCGACTCTTGGTTTCACTCTCTAATAAACACCATGGGAATCTGGGACATTTTCCCTGCCTGTATCTCTCCCTCCCTGCTCTCCCACCCTTTCCATCTCTGTCGCTCCACCTCTCTCTCCCTCCCTCACTCAATCTTTCATCCCCTACTATTTGCTTATCCTTCTTTCATGCCTCCACAGATACAGTAGACATAGTCTACAGTCGACCTTTGACCCTCGGCTAGTGCTGGAACTACAACTATGACATCATGTCTGTTCTAGAGGATTGTGGGAATGAGATGAAGACTTTCTTTCCCATATCTAGATATATCAGCATGCTTAATCATTCCAACCGGAATTCCATGGAGACGAGCCAACAAACACACACAGTAATCCATACACACTCATGTCATACACATATCACAAATTCAGGAGAGACAGAAAAGTACACAGCGAAGCATTGATGGATAGCTGTGTGCATTCAGGATTAGAGGGGTCATCTACAGAAGTGTAGTTGTCAGTTATGCTTTTGTTTAAGTTTATTTTTAGGAGACAGACAGAGTCCTATAAATATCCCAAATGAATTTTCACACTTGCAGGACTTTCCCAGGAGCACACAGAGTTCATGATTGAGAACAGATAACTTACTCTCAGCCATCGTAACACAAACCCAGACGTGTAAAGCAGGAATAATCCTTGATCACCCTGAATATGTTTATTATTGTTCAGTAATGACCGACTGGGGTGCACAATATATCATATACTGGCTTTTAACGTACTGGTTCTTAACTACGGGGGCTCAAAAAACTTTCAATGGGGCCAGAAGTATTTAAATTAATTAAATTATTATTAATATATTAAAATGCTTAAAAAAAGCTAAATGCTAAAAAAAACACAATCAATATCAATTTTTTTCAATATCATAATATTGTGAGATAGCAAATCATTGTGAACCCTTCTTTGTTTCCACTAAGAGATGTGGAAAATGTCTGAAAAATAAAATGATGGCTCACTCGCAGTCGCACATTAGTTTACATTTATTTACAGTAGGGTTGTCAAAAAAAAAGTCAGTACTGAAATTTAAAAAATGTGGCAATACCAGCATTTCAATCATAGCATTTTGAGCGCTGTTGAGTGGATTCTTAAACACCTCTGATTGGCCATTGTGTTCACGCCCTCAACAAATACACTATATTGCCAAAAGTATTGGGACACCCCTCCAAATCACTGAAATCAGGTGTTCCAATCACTTCCATGGCCACAGGTGTATAAAGTCAAGCACCTAGGCATGCAGACTGCTTCTACAATCATTTGTGAAAGAATGGTTCGCTCTCAGGAACTCAGTGAATTCAAGCATGATACTGTGATAGGTTGCCACCTGTGCAATAAGTCCATTCATGAAATTTCCTCACTACTAAATATTCCATGGTCAACTGTTAGTGGTATCATAAAAAAGTGGAAGCAATTGGGAACAACAGCAACTCAGCCACGAAGTGGTAGGCCACAGAGCGGGGTCAGCGCATACTGAGGCGCACAGTGCGCAGAAGTCGACAACTTTCTGCAGAGTCAATAGCTACACTTTTCTCTGGAGTGACCAATCACGCTTCGCTGTCTAAAGTAAAGTTTGGTGGAGGGGGATTATGGTGTGGGGTTGTTTTTCAGGGGTTGGGCTTGAACCCTTAGTTCCAGTGAAAGGAACTCTTAATGCTTCAGCATACCAAGACATTTTGGAGAATTTCATGATCCCAACTTGGTGGGAACAGTTTGGGGATGGTCCCTTCCTGTCGTCCAACATGACTGCGCACCAGTGCACAAAGCAAGGTCCATAAAGACATGGATGAGAGAGTTTGGTGTGGAGGAACTTGACTGACCTGCACAACCCGACAGAACACCTTTGGGATGAATTAGAGCGGAGACTGTGAGCCAGGCCTCCTCGTCCAACATCAGTGCCTGACCTCACAAATGCACTTCTAGAAGAATGGTCAAAAATTCCCATAAACACACTTCTAAACTTTGTGGAAAGCCTTCCCAGAAGAGTTGAAGCTGTTATAGCTGCAAAGGGTGGGCCAACTCCATATTAAACCCTACGGATTAAGAATGGGATGTCATTAAAGTTCATGTGCATGTAAAGGCAGGCGTCCCAAAACTTTTGGCAATATAGTGTATGTCTGTGATTGGCTACAATAATCAACACTTCAAAAACATGTTGTAAATAGAAACCTTTGACGCTCTTTACTGAGTGCTTACACAGATACACATGGGAGCGTTTGAAAGCAGGCATCTATCAGAGAATCCATCTATCAATGGATCCCTAATATATCCGCTGATAGACCGATCTTCTGATAGATGCCTGCTTTAAAACGCTCCTGTGTGCATCTGTGTTAAATTTCTATTTACAACAGGTTTTTGAAGTGTTGATCATTGTAGCCAATCACAGGCATATCTGTTGAGCGTGTGAACACAAAGGCCAATCAGAGTTGTTTAAGAATCCTCTCAACAATTTACAGTGCCAAAAAGAGTCTACATGTGAAGATATAAGTGCACAATCCAAAAAACACTGTATCAAAAGTATAAAGAAACACCAATATGGTAAAATCAAGATGACAAAATATACACAAAGAGTAACCAAACTATACACACAAAAAAAAATCACTGGAAAAAAAAATTGCTCACTGCACCACAGTAGCTTGTTCACAGGCTTGTCAATTAGAAAAGACTGGGCTGAGTTTAAGTCCAATTTTTATGTCCTTCCATCGCTAACTTCCCTCTGTCTTGTTCACTCGGACATATGTGATTGCTTATGTTGCAAGAGTGCCCACTACTGGTGGAACCTTTGCAATGGGTTTAAATGGAAAGGGGTCGAGGGTCTGTCCAAATAAAACTTCCCTAACCCACTTGACGAGGTTGAACGCACTTCAAAATGGCGGTGAGAATTCCCCGAAGGTTAATGCGAAATGATTAGATGATGTCATATATAATAAATAATCATAAATAATAAAATAAAAAAATATAAAAAGATATTTTCCCTACTCACTAGCTGTTGTTTTTAATTAAAGAATACAGTTCTTGAAACTTCCATTAAATATATCAATCATCAATTAAACATAATACTCCCAGTTTCTTTTAATGAAAACGTCTGAAAACAGACTTAAAATTGAACTGTTAGTTGAACTGTCATTATACGAACATCTGATCACAGAATCCCAACAATCAGAATAGAGTACTCCAGAGAGCTGTGCAATAAACTATATACAAGGAAACACCTAAGGCAATTCAGGACCCTCTTTTTATAAGTTAGCCATTCATTGTCCCTGTTTAAGCATCTGTTTCTGCTCCATTTCTAAAGCACAAATGATCAAGCGTCTGTGCTTGAGATGCATAGATGAGGGAGAGTTGTATCTAACAGACCTCACATAGTTATTTGCCATTAAAGATAATTATCTGCAATTGCATTGCTACATGGATTAAATGATCAAAACACCCCTGGGAGGGTAATAATTTTAGGAGTGAAGGCCGCTGGTGGTGTCATATGTGTCCTGCAACTCACAGCTTTTGTTGTTATTAAATCTGATCTGTGTGAGACTAATTATTACTGAACACTTGCAGCTTATTAGCGCTTTAATTTTAACAGCATGAGAAGAAAGAATTGTTCTGCTGATGGATGCTGCCATAAACATAAAACTATTAATAAAAGACTAAAAATTATCAGATCACTTTGGAAGAATTCCTCTGTAGTTTAAAAAAAAAAAAAAGAAAAAGTGAGGCATTAAAAATGTTAATTGGTAAGCTATAATCAGACATCCCGGCTCCAGGGTTTCTAGGTCACTGAAATCCAAACAAAAGATTAAAATAATTTATCAGCAGTGTTGGGTAGTAACTTGATTACATGTAATGTAATCTGGATTACGTAATCAGATTCCAAAAATGAATTTGTAATTAGATTATATTACATTTTAACAAACTCATAATCAGACTACAGTTACTTTTTTTATTGATTATATGTTATTCTCACAATGGCAGTAAATTATTCATAATTCATTGATTCTCCCTAGTACTACTTATCTTTTAAAATTTTTTTATTAAAAACACAAACCCCCTACAGTTCCTTCATGAACCCCAGTCTGAGAAACTCTGATATAATGTATTTAATACACTTAATGTTGTTGGTAACAAAGAATGGAATATACTGTATTTTCTTTCTCTTTGTATTTTCATATCAATATGGTACGAGATTATCATATTCACCATGTTCACTAATAATTGCATGGACTGTTTTGTACGTGCACATGAATTTTTTTTTTAACCTCGTTCTAATGTTAATTAATTTGGAGTATTCTAAAATCCAAAAGTATATTTTTTAAATTAGCAACCACTTGCCCGAGGATAGTCATTTGCATAAAACATAAAACATGCCCAAACCACCTCCAGATATTCATCTTATTATATTAACACAAAGGCCACTCAGAGAATGTGATTTTTGTGTATGCGTTATTTTTTCCCCCTAAATTTAGAATACATTATGGTACAAATGTCATTGGTGAATCATTTGTTCATGAAAACATTTGTGCGCAGATTTCACATGCAAATTTCTCACATGCACAGTTAATGAAACCCAGTGTTTCTAAAAATGTACTTTAAAAAGAATGTTTACTTAAGATAAGTGCGTCATCCACTTAATAAAAAAATAATTTTAAAGCAAGGCTATAATAACTGTGTCATTAAACTTGGCAGATCCAGTTTAATTTTCTCACTGCAACCACTTAATTATCCTTAATTGCTTTTTATTGATTTCTCCCTGCAGATATTAAAACTTAAGAATTAAGATCTGTAACAAAATGTCTCCTGAAGAATACAGATTTAATAACTGTGTGCCACGAAACATAATTCTTCATTTCCCCCTTTACTGGAAAACAGAGCAAACTGTGAATAAATGAACAATTTATATTACAAATAAAATTCTGAACATATGAGAAAAAGAACATTTTCATTGACTTATGCACTATACCATGCCAAAGTCTTATTTTGCTGCATATTTGCACTTTCATAAACCAGCCAGGAAAAGAAAAAAATATTTTTGTACAACAAAAAGGGTATTTGGCTTGATGTTTCAAAATAATATGTACTACAATTTTTCATCAATGAATGCAAAGTGAATATTCTAGTTCATTATAAAATGCTTGTTGTCAAAAGCTATATTAATTTAGCATGAAACATGATAAGACTAAATATACCATGCATCTTCATGTCTTGTTATATATATATACCATGTCTTGTTCTCCGTCTCTGTCTTGAGACCTATTTCAGCAGAGACATTTTCAGCTTTAAGAGAAATAGAATAAAAGACGACCAGTGTTCCAACATAATACAGCTGTGGGCCTCCGGCTTTCAACCCATTAGGCTTATCTGCATGCTTCATTTTCTTAAAGACATAAAAAGCTAAATCAGCTCAAGGACAGGCTGCCAGAAGAGGTAAAAGAGAGATGTACACAATGTATGAAAGGATTTGGGGTGGAACACTCACAATGGCAAACATCCGAAAAGAGAATTGGAAACAAAACTCCCTCAAACACTCGCAAAAATCTCAGTTTTGGCATTCATGTGGCAGGGGATATCTAATAAACCAACCACTGCTCTATCATGAACTTTCCAATTCCTTTGGAAAAAATAAAAATAGAATAAAATAAGACTAATGTTGATGTACAGTACAGCTATAAACTTAATGAAATGAATGTGAAGTGTATAGCTCAGATAATTTGGTCTTGAAAGAATTTGATGAGAAATGTTTGAATACATATTGAAATCTCGATTGCAGACTTTAATATGGAGAAGTCTCAAATGGCTCTCATTGCGCTCGATAAGAAATAACTGCAATGTTAAAGGGTTACCAAAAAATTTAAAAAAAAAAAAATATATATATATAATATAATAAAAATTACTCAACCTCACGATCAGCGAACATAAACAGAAGCTCAACCGTACTTGCTTGATGCGCGAGAACAAACATCATTGAACCTCATTGGTTCTTGCTGAAGCTCAAACGTGCTGCGTAACACAAGAATGAACATCACTGGTTCTTGCTGAAGCTCAAACGTGCTGCGTAACACAAGAATGAACCTTATTGGTTCTTGCTGAAGCTCAAACGTGCTGCGTAACACAAGAATGAACCTTATTGGTTCTTGCTGAAGCTCAAACGTGCTGCGTAACACGAGAATGAACATCATCGGTTCTTGAGGAAGCTCAAACGTGCTGCGTAACACAAGAATGAACATCATTGGTTCTTGCTGAAGCTCAAACGTGCTGCGTAACAAGAATGAACATCACTGGTTCTTGCTGAAGCTCAAACGTGCTGCGTAACACAAGAATGAACATCATTGGTTCTTGCTGAAGCTCAAACGTGCTGCGTAACAAGAATGAACATCATTGGTTCTTGCTGAAGCTCAAACGTGCTGCGTAACACGAGAATGAACATCATTGGTTCTTGCTGAAGCTCAAACGTGCTGCGTAACACGAGAATGAACCTCATTGGTTCTTGCTGAAGCTCAAACGTGCTGCGTAACATGAGAATGAACCTCATTGGTTCTTGCAGAAGCTCAATCGTGATGCGTAACACGAGAATGAACCTCATTGGTTCTTGCTGAAGCTCAATCGTGATGCGTAACACGAGAATGAACCTCATTGGTTCTTGCAGAAGCTCAATCGTGCTGCGTAACACGAGATTGAACCTCATTGGTTCTTGCAGAAGCTCAAACGTGCTGCGTAACAAGAACGAACCTCATTGGTTCTTGCAGAAGCTCAAACGTGCTGCGTAACAAGAACGAACCTCATTGGTTCTTGAAGAAGCGCAAACGTGCTGCGTAACACGAGAATGAACCTCATTGGTTCTTGCAGAAGCTCAAACGTGCTGCGTAACACAAGAATGAACATCACTGGTTCTTGCTGAAGCTCAAACGTGCTGCGTAACACAAGAATGAACATCACTGGTTCTTGCTGAAGCTCAAACGTGCTGCGTAACAAGAATGAACATCACTGGTTCTTGCTGAAGCTCAAACGTGCTGCGTAACACACGAGAATGAACCTCATTGGTTCTTGAAGAAGCTCAAACGTGCTGCGTAACACGAGAATGAACATCATTGGTTCTTGCTAAAGCTCAAACGTGCTGCGTAACACGAGAATGAACATCATCGGTTCTTGCTGAAGCTCAAACGTGCTGCGTAACACGAGAATGAACATCATCGGTTCTTGAGGAAGCTCAAACGTGCTGCGTAACACAAGAATGAACATCATTGGTTCTTGCTGAAGCTCAATCGTGATGCGTAACACGAGAATGAACCTCATTGGTTCTTGCTGAAGCTCAAACGTGCTGCGTAACACAAGAATAAACATCATTGGTTCTTGCAGAAGTTAAAAAGTGCTGCGTAACATGAGAATGAACCTCATTGGTTCTTGCAGAAGCTCAAATGTGCTGCGTAACAAGAATGAACCTCATTGGTTCTTGCAGAAGCTCAAACGTGCTGTGTAACACCAGAATGAACCTCATTGGTTCTTGAAGAAGCTCAAACGTGCTGCGTAACACGAGATTGAACCTCATTGGTTCTTGCAGAAGCTCAAACGTGCTGCGTAACAAGAATGCACCTCATTGGTTCTTGCAGAAGCTCAAACGTGCTGCGTAACACGAGATTGAACCTCATTGGTTCTTGAAGAAGCGCAAACGTGCTGCGCAGCACGACAATGAACCTCATTGGTTCTTGCAGAAGCTCAAACGTGCTGCGTAACACGAGAATGAACCTCATTGGTTCTTGCAGAAGCTCAAACGTGCTGCGTAACACAAGAATGAACATCACTGGTTCTTGCTGAAGCTCAAACGTGCTGCGTAACACAAGAATGAACATCACTGGTTCTTGCTGAAGCTCAAAAGTGCTGCGTAACAAGAATGATCATCACTGGTTCTTGCTGAAGCTCAAACGTGCTGCGTAACACAAGAATGAACATCACTGGTTCTTGCTGAAGCTCAAACGTGCTGCGTAACACGAGAATGAACCTCATTGGTTCTTGCTGAAGCTCAAACGTGCTGCGTAACATGAGAATGAACCTCATTGGTTCTTGCAGAAGCTTAATCGTGATGCATAACACGAGAATGAACCTCATTGGTTCTTGCTGAAGCTCAAACGTGCTGCGTAACACGAGAATGAACATCACTGGTTCTTGCTGAAGCTCAAACGTGCTGCGTAACACAAGAATGAACATCACTGGTTCTTGCTGAAGCTCAAACGTGCTGCGTAACACAAGAATGAACATCATTGGTTCTTGCTGAAGCTCAAACGTGCTGCGTAACAAGAATGAACCTCATTGGTTCTTGCAGAAGCTCAAACGTGCTGTGTAACACCAGAATGAACCTCATTGGTTCTTGCAGAAGCTCAAACGTGCTGCGTAACAAGAATGAACCTCATTGGTTCTTGCAGAAGCTCAAACGTGCTGCGTAACACGAGATTGAACCTCATTGGTTCTTGAAGAAGCGCAAACGTGCTGCGCAGCACGACAATGAACCTCATTGGTTCTTGCAGAAGCTCAAACGTGCTGCGTAACACGAGAATGAACCTCATTGGTTCTTGCAGAAGCTCAAACGTGCTGCGTAACACGAGAATGAACCTCATTGGTTCTTGCAGAAGCTCAAACGTGCTGCGTAACACCAGAATGAACCTCATTGGTTCTTGCTGAAGCTCAAACGTGCTGCGTAACACAAGAATGAACATCACTGGTTCTTGCTGAAGCTCAAACGTGCTGCGTAACACGAGAATGAACCTCATTGGTTCTTGCTGAAGCTCAAACGTGCTGCGTAACATGAGAATGAACCTCATTGGTTCTTGCAGAAGCTTAATCGTGATGCGTAACACGAGAATGAACCTCATTGGTTCTTGCTGAAGCTCAAACGTGCTGCGTAACACGAGAATGAACCTCATTGGTTCTTGCTGAAGCTCAAACGTGCTGCGTAACAAGAATGAACCTCATTGGTTCTTGAAGAAGCTCAAACGTGCTGCGTAACACGAGATTGAACCTCATTGGTTCTTGCAGAAGCTCAAACGTGCTGCGTAACAAGAATGAACCTCATTGGTTCTTGCAGAAGCTCAAACGTGCTGCGTAACACGAGATTGAACCTCATTGGTTCTTGAAGAAGCGCAAACGTGCTGCGCAGCACGACAATGAACCTCATTGGTTCTTGCAGAAGCTCAAACGTGCTGCGTAACACGAGAATGAACCTCATTGGTTCTTGCAGAAGCTCAAACGTGCTGCGTAACACAAGAATGAACATCACTGGTTCTTGCTGAAGCTCAAACGTGCTGCGTAACACAAGAATGAACATCACTGGTTCTTGCTGAAGCTCAAAAGTGCTGCGTAACAAGAATGATCATCACTGGTTCTTGCTGAAGCTCAAACGTGCTGCGTAACACAAGAATGAACATCACTGGTTCTTGCTGAAGCTCAAACGTGCTGCGTAACACAAGAATGAACATCACTGGTTCTTGCTGAAGCTCAAACGTGCTGCGTAACACGAGAATGAACCTCATTGGTTCTTGCTGAAGCTCAAACGTGCTGCGTAACATGAGAATGAACCTCATTGGTTCTTGCAGAAGCTTAATCGTGATGCGTAACACGAGAATGAACCTCATTGGTTCTTGCTGAAGCTCAAACGTGCTGCGTAACACGAGAATGAACATCACTGGTTCTTGCTGAAGCTCAAACGTGCTGCGTAACACAAGAATGAACATCACTGGTTCTTGCTGAAGCTCAAACGTGCTGCGTAACACAAGAATGAACATCATTGGTTCTTGCTGAAGCTCAAACGTGCTGCGTAACAAGAATGAACCTCATTGGTTCTTGCAGAAGCTCAAACGTGCTGCGTAACACGAGATTGAACCTCATTGGTTCTTGAAGAAGCGCAAACGTGCTGCGCAGGACAATGAACCTCATTGGTTCTTGCAGAAGCTCAAACGTGCTGCGTAACACGAGAATGAACCTCATTGGTTCTTGCAGAAGCTCAAACGTGCTGCGTAACACGAGAATGAACCTCATTGGTTCTTGCAGAAGCTCAAACGTGCTGCGTAACACCAGAATGAACCTCATTGGTTCTTGCTGAAGCTCAAACGTGCTGCGTAACACAAGAATGAACATCACTGGTTCTTGCTGAAGCTCAAACGTGCTGCGTAACACGAGAATGAACCTCATTGGTTCTTGCTGAAGCTCAAACGTGCTGCGTAACATGAGAATGAACCTCATTGGTTCTTGCAGAAGCTTAATCGTGATGCGTAACACGAGAATGAACCTCATTGGTTCTTGCTGAAGCTCAAACGTGCTGCGTAACACGAGAATGAACATCACTGGTTCTTGCTGAAGCTCAAACGTGCTGCGTAACATGAGAATGAACATCATTGGTTCTTGCTGAAGCTCAAACGTGCTGCGTAACACAAGAATGAACATCACTGGTTCTTGCTGAAGCTCAAACGTGCTGCGTAACACAAGAATGAACATCATTGGTTCTTGCTGAAGCTCAAACGTGCTGCGTAACAAGAATGAACCTCATTGGTTCTTGCAGAAGCTCAAACGTGCTGTGTAACACCAGAATGAACCTCATTGGTTCTTGCAGAAGCTCAAACGTGCTGCGTAACAAGAATGAACCTCATTGGTTCTTGCTGAAGCTCAAACGTGCTGCGTAACACGAGATTGAACCTCATTGGTTCTTGAAGAAGCGCAAACGTGCTGCGCAGCACGACAATGAACCTCATTGGTTCTTGCAGAAGCTCAAACGTGCTGCGTAACACGAGAATGAACCTCATTGGTTCTTGCAGAAGCTCAAACGTGCTGCGTAACACCAGAATGAACCTCATTGGTTCTTGCAGAAGCTCAAACGTGCTGCGTAACACGAGAATGAACCTCATTGGATCTTGAAGAAGCTCAAACGTGCTGCGTAACACGAGAATGAACCTCATTGGTTCTTGCAGAAGCTCAAACGTGCTGCGTAACACCAGAATGAACCTCATTGGTTCATGCAGAAGCTCAAACGTGCTGCGTAACACCAGAATGAACCTCACTGGTTCTTGCAGAAGCTCAAACGTTCTCATGCTTGAGCTTCCATTTACCAATGTTTATATGTGACTAAAAGCCAAAATGAAATCTGTTCATCATATGAAGCGATGTTTATTCAGAAAATTTGGACTAAACCACTCAATTCATATGGATTAGTTTTACAATCTCTGTATGAACTTTTTGAAGCATCAAAGTGTCAGTTGCATGTGTAGACTGTCAATGGAGGGACAGAAATCTCTCAGATTTCATTTAAAATATCTTCATTTGTGTTTCGAAGATGAACAAAAGTCTTACAGGTTTAGAACAACGTTAGGGTGAGTAATTACTGACAACTAACCTTTTAAAGAAAACTCATCTCTGGTGGGAAAAGTGTCATGTCAGCATGAGCACAGGTGAGAATGTCGGTTATTCGTGGAGCTTGAGGGTCAAACTGTAAGGACTGCTGTTGACTCTCGAGTTTCAACTTAACTCATTATCATTCAGAAAGTATGACAGAAAGACGACGTGCACCGAGAATAGAGATCATGTTTATACATACTTTCCTATAGAAGATCAAATTCTAATTCACACAAATATAAGACGGCTGAAAATAACTGCAGAAAAGATCAGGGGTCTTCAACCTTTTTCAGGTCAATGACCTCTTGGTTAGTAAAGAGACAGGGATGCCCTATTCCAAACAAATGTCAGTCAGCAACAGGCAGCCGCAAGACTGCATCAACATTTCCTCATTATTAAAATAAAATATACTAAAACATATTTTTCACTACTTTTCTTGTGCATCACTCACACACAACAGCAATAAAAAGCCCTCTGTGTTTGTTTCCTTACAATAAGAAACATGTGAAAAAGATCTCATACCTAAACAAACAAAACTGCACTGTGGGAAGGGTTTCTCAGACATCATATTCACCCTGCTGCCCTTCACTCTGCTTTCAGGACTCACCGGTAAGGCATGCCAGTCTCATAAGCAACACTATCTTCTCTGGCCCGGCCACACAGCTTCAAGTACCAGTTGGTCTCCATCTCCCTGATAAGAAACGCTCTCCTGGCCCGCAGCAGCGCCGCCTGCCGGTGCTGAGCATGGCTATCACGATTGCTCTCTTGAGAGCTGCGATGCCCACGGTGCCCTGCCAGAGAAGCAGCTGACTGTCTCCGGTGCCTGGAGGGCTCATCGGGGCCTCCTCGACCCACCGAACTACTGCGAGCTGCAATCATGGCCGGCAGGGCCCCCTCCCCCCTGTGGAGCCCGGGGGAGTCTGGGTACAATCACAATACAAAAAGATGAGTAGCTTCCTGTCTGAGACTCACTCACGGTCAGCTTTTCATCTCTCTGTCTTCTTTTCCTTCTCTTTCTGTGTGTGTGTGTGATCATCTTCTCCAGCCTCTCTTATAACCTCCCTGTGTGTTGAGGATGAAACCAGATCCGGCTGAGCTCTTGGGTCCGGCTGTAGGGCTGGGGAGTGCTGGGTTGGGTTGGGCATGGCAGAAGACATAGTCACCAAGCTAGGCTTGGGTGTAAGTTAATGCTAGTTAATGTTATTGAAGATCATATGAAATCAAAATTGGAATTTAGTGGCTATTAGTCCATTTGACTGACTGTACTGACACTATTGGATGAGCTGGATGATGACATCACTGTATTGAGCTGAATTGAACTCATTCCATATTTGATGAACTTTATGCAATTATTGAACAGAACTGAATAGACACTGAACTTATTTTATTGAATAATGACTGTGTATTATTGTCTTTTTAGAGTTGCTTTACAGCAGAATTGCATCATTTTCCTGTTTATCCCTGTAAAGCTGCTCTATAAATAAAGCTGAATTAAAAGGTGAGATTTACATTTAAGCGTCATCTATATGCAAGAGAAATAAAAGATGACTAAATGAACATTTAGCAGAGAAAAGGTACAGTCTGTCCAAATTTTATTATATTAGTGCATATAATACATTTTAATTTATTAGTGCTTAATTTGCATTTAACGACTAGAAATAATGTTGGGTCCTTTAGCTATAATTTATCAGCTTAATTATATTGGGTTATTTTTCAAATAACATTATATAGTCACATTTATTAACCAATACTGTTATGTTTGAAGTCAGTCTAATTTTTTTAACACTAATTAACACTTTTTTATCCAGCAAGGATGCATTAAATTGTTTAAAAATGCCAGTAAAAACATTTATAATGTTACAAAATGTTATATGTTAATATTATTTAGAATAAATGCTGTTCTTTTGAACTTTCAATTCATTAAAGTATCAAGGTTTCCACAAAAATCTGAAGCAGCACAACTGTTTTCAACATTGAAAATAATCAGAAATGTTTCTTGTGCAGCAAATCAACATATTATAATGATTTCTGAAGGATCATGTGACACTGAAGACTGGAGTAATGATGCTGAAAATTCAGCTTTGCATCACTGACATAAATTGCCTTTTATAATATATTAAAATAGAAAACAGTTATTTTAAATTCTATTTCATAATATTATAGTTTTTTACTGTATTTTTAATTAAATAAATGCAGCCTTGGTAAGAAGAAGAGATTTCCATCAAATAAATAAACTGCTTAGCATTCCTGTAAAATTTGCCTAAAAATCCTAAAAAAGGGCATACCCAAAGAAAATTGCATGCTGTTTTTGAACCATTTAAAGTATATGCATGGTTTTGGTCTCTTTTGAAAGGTATGTGGTACAGTGGAACGCTAACAGGTTAATCAAATCCAAACTTGTGTACGTCGGTAGTGTACATTGTGCACCCCCAATTTTTGTCCAATAAAATGGTCTACAATAAAGTCCCATCCTAATAATTTGACCCGCTTCTGATAAGCAATAGTAAGTAGCAAGAACGGCACAGCATAAACTGACTATAGGTCTAGCATGCCCTTCAATATGTCCCACAAGAATGTCCTGCTTCAACAGAGAATATGCCAACACAGACAGGAAAGAAAATTGCTATCATCAAGCCATTTCACGGACTTTACTTTCACAGGTCGGCACCCGGCAGGTCCCAACAATATCTCATAACTCCACTCAGGTGCTCAGATGAAGCTCACTGAAGCTTACACTCACCAAACTAACAGTTAAATCAACAATACGAATGGTAATCTTTTTAAACATTTACTTTCTATATTTATCCTTTGATGCGATAGTCTTTGGGTCTTTGCACCATATCAATCGTCATAAGACCAGCGGTTTTGCTGCTAAGATATAGGTTTGGTACTGTGACGAAGTAAGGATGAGCCTCCTAACACGTCTAAGACTGCTGTAACTTGCAACCTATTCACTTTCACACAGACACACACACACACCTGAACATCTGCTTCCTCCAGAAAAAAAAAATAAAATGTATCATTAGCATGTTTTTAAATGCTCAGTTTGAAGCAATTTTAGGCCCTTGGGTTGTTTATGATCTGCCTAATCAATCCACGCTTACCTCAAGGGTCCAGCTGAGATTAATATGGAAATCTTTCAGCAAATTACTTGCTTGCTTCCCCAGAAATTTGTCTTTCCCTGCCACCAAATTCAGCATGAAAATTAATCCTCCCTCTGATTGTCAGCAAAAAAAAAAAAAAAAGTTGCATGTTGTCAAAATTTCCTCTCAAGTACTTTAGAAGAGTATGAAACCTTATTTCATGCTTGAGTAGAGTTTGAAAGCAACTTGAAAGTCTCTCACCTGAAGGTTACAGAAAAGGACGTCCCAAGACAGGCTCTCTTAATCAATTTCAGCAATGTGCCAGCACACATGCCAATGGGTGAAAAACAGGAGTGATCGATGTTCTCTGAGTCCATCAAAGCTCCTGTCAGAGGTGTGCCAATGCTCAGATCAAATTCAACCAGAAAAACACAAAAACTACAGCAAATGAGGCGATGAGATGTGAGCAAGTGCCTAGCACAAACCCGTATGTGCACAAATATGATATTTACACACATTATTCGCAATAAGCTCCAGTATCACCTTGCTATATCACTTAGGAATTAATGGGTAATCAAATATGAATTTTAGAGTAACTCAATGCCGCTCTTTCAGATATTCTCCGCACCCCACAGGCCCTGATCTCACGGGTCACATTTCCAAAGATGAGTGCTATACTTAAGGCTTAATAATTGATAGAGGTAACGTCTATCTGGTCTGGCTCATGATTGGGGTTAAGAGTATATGCCTGTGGGTTTTTGGTTTGGGCAAAGTGGTTTGAGAGATGGAAAGTGAGAGCTAGCTGAAGGAGAAGCTGAAGAAACCAGAACCCCGTCGAGTGGACCTTGGATGTGACGTGGACAGGAAACCGGATCACAAATAGGTCAGTGTTTGGCCTTTTGACAAAGGTGAGAACGCTGTCATTCACGTCTGAAGCATATCGGAGTCCTCTCACGCTACGGGTGAGTGTGAAACAATATGCTGAAAATGTAAAGCTAAGACACTCGTGCACAGGAATAGGGCTGGGAAACGATTCTGGAATCGGATACTTAAAGGGTTAGTTCACCCAAAAATGAAAATTCTGTCATTTATTATTCACCCTCATCTCGTTCCACACCAGTAAGACCTTTGTTCATCTTCGGAACACAAATTAAGATATTTCTGATGAAATCCGATGGCTCAGTGAGGCCTTAGTGAAGACAATTAACACTTTCGATGTCCAGAAAGCTACTAAAGACTTATTTAAAACAGTTCATGTGACTACAGTGGTTCAACCTTAATGTTATGAAGCAACGAGAATAGTTTTTGTGCGCCAAAAAAACCCAAAATAATGACTTTATTCAACAATATCTAGTGATGGATGATTTCAAAACACTCAAGCCGCCTCGTGTATAGCGCGCGATACTGAACTGAGTTCTCTTCCGGGTCTTTTTGCACTTGAACGGACAAATGGTGCATTTAAGTCCGCCTGGGAAGTTCGTATTAGCCAGGTGGGAAGTTGTGTTTACGACATCGGGTGCATTAAAGTCACTTTTGTTGGAGCAAGATGGCAGTGTACCTTCTCTTAATTAACTACACAAAAATACAGCAAGTTTTTTAAACTCTACTTCCAGAAAATGAATAACAAAGGATATGCATCAGGTGTGTTTTGCTTTTTAATGTTTATAATTAATCTATGAAGCCACTGTAAACTTTAATGTTGGGTCAATGACGTGACGGGTAATTTTTTTGTCCAAGGCCTTAATAATGATAAAAATCAAAGATGTGACATCCAAAGTATGTGAGGTAGTACAAGAAAACCCAAAAGGTTTTAATTCTATTTTGCTATATTTAAAGGTATTTTAAAGATTTAATTGTCAAAATGTAATTCGGTTTAACCATTCAAAGGCCAATACAGCCATTTCATTTGTGATTAAAACATCTTAAAATGTAATAAATTATAATATATTTTTTTATTCTGGCATGATTTTATAACATCATATATCAACATAGTGCAACATGGTATTAAAATTATGTGTAGAAGTCGTTGCTTTGTTATGAGAAAGAATGTCTGAATTTCACTGATGTCATTCAGAGTAACCAATATAAAGAGACCATTTTGGATCAAGTCATGCGGTCAATATCATGTGACAGGATGTGACATCATTCAGACACCTGCAAAGGACCACATGCACATTATCATGAAGCAAAGTGATTTACTCTCTTTTAACTATTTGAAAAATAGTTTTCACTATGTTTTCACTTTCTCATACGCATGTCCCGAAACATCAGGTAATTCGGTACAACCGCCATAAAACATGGAAAATGTTGTAATATTTTAAAAACTTGTACTAAATACAAAATGTTTGATTGTCCTTTTACTAGCTAGATATCATCCTGTTAGCATTGTTTGAAAATATCGTCATATGGTATAACCAAAAGTGTTATTCGGTAAAACCGAAATTTTGGTAAAATCGAATGACATTTTGGTGACAAATTTTGTCCAATTTGTAAAAAAATGACAAAAGCAGTGTTAATTGATTATAAAAAACACATAATCTCATTGTTAGCACTTAATAAAACTTCAAAATTAATTACATCTCCATTATGTTTTTTTACACTTTTTAAAAACCTTATTCGTCAATGACTCTGTTACATAGAGTGTTACTTATCTCTTAATTATATTATATTACAATGCCATTATATTTTGTCCTGGGAATTAGCTTATTTGGTTGTAAATAAAAAAGCATCACAATGTCATTGCTAAATACCTATAAATATTGTGGTATCCCACCATGTTTCTCACAGACACACCCCTAACTCGTAAAGATCTGGAATTAAAGAAAATCACAAGCTTCCCACTCATACTTACGACTTTGTGGTGGCGTTCATGTGCAATCAACTTGTAAATATGATATTTTTGATATGACTTGAATGCACCAAAATACACAGAAAAATATGTCAAAATATCCCTGTAAACACAGTTGTTTATGTCTTAAGTGAACGTAAACAGACAAAGAAAATGCATGTGTAACAGTATACTGGATCCGTGGAGCTCTTAAAGTGACAGCAGCCTAATATTCCTGCTGCCGTCTCTATAATCAAATAACAAAAGACTGAATAAATTTTGTAACTATATTTGTAAGTGTTAGTGTTATTTTACATTTGATTACAGTTTCTGTACCTGAATACCTGAAAATCTTAAAACAGTGTTTATTTCAATCATATCTTTTGTTCAGTTGTTTGTAAGCTATTTGTGCGATTGTTAATTTGTTTATTTGTTCTTTTTTAATTACTGAGTGTTTACTTTAATAATGCATGAAATTTATAATATTTATTTAGGCTAGTTGTTTTCGCTATGGTATTTTTAAATCAGAGGCAAAAGTTCCTTGTGTAAGTGTTCTTTAGCCTGCTGATTTTTGTTCATGGTATTCACCTACAATGAAAGTTTTTTTTTTTATCTTATTGGAATCAAAATTAGGAATTGATCGGAATTAGGAATTTATATGAATCGGAATCAATAAGCAGAATCAGAATCTTTAAAATTCAAAGATACCCAACCCTACACAGCAACACTCATATATATGGGGGCAGAGGTGAAAGTATTTGTGACCATTTGAGCTACTTATTCCAGACAAGGAAACTAAACTCCACCTCCACTGGTGACCATTACGTCTCCATACATCCATCAACAGAGGTTACGACCTCTGCACCCGGTACTGCAGAGCTGACAGTGCTACAGTTGCTGTGCCATTGCTCAAATGCTATCACAAAGCCTGTTACTATGACAGCAAACATAACATAGATCACAATTACACTCACACATGCAAGAAAAAACCAAACAGACACACTGTAGCTCTGAAAATGGCCCTAGAGAAAAATCTACTACAGCTCCATTCATTTCCTCAATCACTTACACATCATTCTGGAAAATATATCTGTTACTTCTCATGAGGCTTTAAAAGTGGCCCTTGAAATAGAGAAATGAGATACGTGACTTAAAATGATACGCGAGTTAAAATCTCCCAGAGGAAGGGGTCTGAATTTAAAGCCTCTCTAGAGAATCATGGTTGGACAAATTGAGAATTTAAGAATCGGCTTCCCTTTAATTCATGAGTTGTAATTCAAATTGAATCATCATTATCTTAAAGGAGACCTATAATGCCCCTTTTACAAGATGTAATATAAGTCTCTGGTGTCTCCAGAATGTGTCTGTGAAGTTTCAGCTCAAAATCCCCCACAGATCATTTATTATAGCTTGTCAAATTTGCCCCTATTTGGGTGTGAGCAAAAACACGCCGTTTTTGTGTGTGTCCCTTTAAATGCAAATGAGCTGCTGCTCCTGCCCCTTTCCAGAAGAGGGCGGAGCTTTAACAGCTCAACAACAACAAAGATGGGGAATCTCACGCAGACAAAATGAGGATTGTCAGTAACGGTGTTCAGCCTTACATTGTTCAAACCGGAGTCGACACTGATGGAGAGACTCAGGAAGAAGTTACAACTTTTAGAATGAAACTGGACGTTTCTGAATGGTTAGTGGATAAATTTATGTAGTTGCTGTGGAGTTGATTCAACTCATCCACTAGCATGTGCCGTCATGTTAATCTTTTGTGCAAATCCAGTGTTGAATTGATCCTCGTTTGTGAAGCAGTCCGGTGTAAAATGACGGCATGATAACAACACTCTACTACAACAATTCTTCCTCTTCTCTAAAGCAGCCCAACATGACCTCAAACCCTTTGTTGCATGTTCTCGGGGGCGGGGCTTGTGTAAATTTTAGGGTTAGTGATGTCACCAACCCGGGAAAAAGCTTGTTGTAGTCCCTACCAGCCGTTTGTTGTAGTCCTTAAAAAGCAATTTCTGTAAATGAAAATACCTTCCTTTGCATTGAACTTTGAGTGTCATAACTTTGCAGATGTTGTTTATGATCAAACAGCAACATTACACTAAAGTTAAAAAAGTGAAATCATAATCATGGCCCCCTTTAAAGGGTACATGACATGGATTTTTTTAAATTATTTTAATATGTTCACTTAAAGTTTTGTGCACAAAAAAAAAAAAAAAAAAAAACATGTATATCCGGAAAAACTATTATTTTCAAACCTCATTCTGTCCCTCTGTCTGAAATGATAGATTTTTAAGGGGTGGCTTCTTTAAGGTTTGTCATTAAACAGTCACTGTTATGATATGTGCATATGAAACCATATCAACGCCCACTCACTATTGCAGACGAGTAAGGCTGCATCCGAAAATTGCATACTTCCATACTATACAGAAGGTGAAAAACAGTACATGACAAAAAAAGTATGTCTGAATTCACAGTACTCATAAAAGAGTAGGTGAAAAAGTGCCCAGATTACCTACTACTTCAGGTGAGATTCTCAAGTGCGCATACGATGGACACTTTACTATCCCATGAGGCCATGGGAGAGGATTTGTGAATGGCAGTGAAGCAACGCAACTGACGCTGGGAGGTCACATGATAATGACAACATGGCAAATGTAGTAAATCTGGATTACATTCATACTACACACTAATTCATTTGAATACTATAAAGAACATACTTTTTAGCGGTTGCAAAAATAACCTACTCGAGAGAATGTGATTTCAGACACAGCATAAATGTTTCGAAAACATTATCAATATTTACAGACAAAGCATCATGAAATCATTTACTTATGGTTTGTGATGCATCTGCTGTCAGATCCAATACAGTTGCTGCTTCATCTTTCAACAAAAGTTTCTTTGCAAACTCTTCACTACACTGTACCTCGTTTACAAAACATCTGCAGTCAAATGCTCCGAACAAACATAAAATCCTCCGACGCGATCCGGGACGCCATTAAAATAAACAATCCACTTTTTTCCGACACTGGGATCCTTCTGAAGTCTGTACAGAAATGAGCCGTTTAAACTGGTTGCTTCAAAGCGAATGTTTTATGGTCTCATATCCTGCTAAGTAGCTACTACATTAAAGATGTTTTTATCCTGAGAATAAAACTATGAATTGCTCAAACACTGTAATGAATGAGAGAGGAAATTAAGCAATGCTGAGAGAGAAGAGACAGAGAAATATAACAGGATAGAAGGAATGAAAGATAATGAGTGAGCAATAACTTGAGCCATGATTATGAAAAAAGATAAAGACTGAATCAGGAATTAGATGTTAGATCTTGACTGAAGTGTGAATAAAGTGATGCTAAATAGCAAATCTTTCAGATTGAAAATGGAAGTGTTGAAAACCATTTAACTTCTGTCATTTATCTGTGGTCTGTCCCTGGACTCAACACTTTTAGTTTTCACAGTTTGGCATTGAAATGACTGGTCGTGTTCACACAGACACTGTGTGAGTGGGGGTCAAATAGGTTAGTCAGTCTGATATAATTCATCAAGCCAAATAATATTGAGTCATAGCCAGGAGAGCTTCAAACATAATTGTCTTGGTCCCAAGGGCTCTCATTCAGCCGAGTGATTTTATTTCAGTTGTGAAGGGTGAAGATTAAAATGAACAAGGGGTTGGGGGGGGATAATGGAATGATGACTGCCTCTTATCTAAAAGAGCCAAGGGAACGGCTTTATCTCTAGTGGATAGGCAGAGCAGAAAAAAACACAGCAGTTTCCAAAATTAGTGCACATGAGGGGGCATCAGAGATGGTACGAGAAGAGAGAAAGAAAAGGAACAATAAATAAAGTGTGTGCGCAAATGCCCAAAGCCCTGAATGGTAAACAGATTCTTCTCAGCCACTGTGTAGCAAAGCTTTCCTGACAATCTGGTGTCTAATTACTCCAGTATGCCATTCTAACCAGACAGAACAGCTGTTCACAGGCTCCAGTTCTTTCCACGCACACTTTTAGATTTATTCTGCACCATTTCTCACCTTCACACAGGGTGCAAATCTAACAAGGATTTGAAGAGTAAATAAAACAGTGTTACTTAGCAGCTGGCCACTAACTTCATTAATTCCTGTATTAACATTACATGGGTTGATTCGTAAGAATGACTTGCTGATATGAATGAGTAATTAAAAAGGATAAAATCAGTCTACTAAAGACAATACCTGTCACGACTTGAAACATTTCAATCTTTTTAAATTTCTCAGTTCTAGATATTGTTACTATGAGGTACAGTGAACAGGCCAGTTCTTCCTTATTTGGCACCTACAAAACATAAGGTGCGTCCCAATTTGTGTACTTGCACACTATTCTATGCAGTATAAATGGTGTGAGTAGTGTGTTCACACTGAAAATCCCAAAAAGAAAAAGTGCACTTTAAAGGATTAGTTCACTTCAGAAATCAAATTTCCTGATAATTTACTCACCCACATGTCATGCAAGATGCTCATGTCTTTCTTCAGTCAAAATGAAATGAAGGTTTTTGAGGAAAACATTCCAGGATTTTTCTCCATATAGTGGACTTCACTGGGGTTCAACGGGTTGAAGGTCTAAATGTCCGTTTCAGTGCAGCTTCAAAGAGCTCTACATGATCCCAGACGAGGAATAAGAGTCTTATCTAGAGAAACCATCTGTCGTTTTTTTAAAAAACTAAAAATTGATATACTTTTTAACCACAAATGCTCGTCTTGCACTGCTCTGCGATGCGACACGCATTATGTTATCACGTTGGAAAGGTTGCGCGTAACTTTGTTTTAAAAAGTGGGTGGGACAAGAGTAATGTGTGTTTTGGTGTATTGTAATTGTATTATTACAATAAATGCAGAAAATTATTGACATAGACCTCATTTTTAATATGATAGGTTCATCCTTATATCTACTACATTGTTAGTCTCAAGAGTTTTACATTAGTCAATAAATACGTGCATCCGCGCCAAATTTTTAATTGTTCTGATGGACTAGCGGTAGAATTTTCATTCAGCGTGCTAGAGGTTCTGGGTTCTAATCTGCCCTTTTATAATTAATTTTATTTTTTTCTCATTAAAACCAAATATGTTCATCAGTGATTGTATATCAAGAGCAGGGACACGTTTATGTGCATTTTGTTTTGTGATTTCACTGGAACGAATAGAAAGTCTCTGCCAACAGCGTAGAAGCGCTCGTCCGTGTGAACACTGCGCAGTGCGCACGAGCATCAAGAGAACACTGTTGCGCCAATGATAACAGCGGCAATGAGCAACATGATTTCAAAAACAACACATCCCAGCGCCAGATCGCCTAATATTTAACACAAATGAATGAATTGCTAATCAACGTTTATTTTGTATTAGATACATCCGTACCGCAAGATGTTTCAAAAAGTGGTGGGGACATGTCCCACCCATCCCACCCGCATGCGCGTGACGTAGGCGGAAGTGCCGATCCAGTGTCCACAAAGTGAACGTGCAAAGACAAACAGCCTTTACAAACAAAAGGTAAAACAACAATGTTGAATGACTTTGAAGTTGGAGGAGAAAATGAGATGGAGTTTTTTGCCCTATCGTGTTACTTCGTCACACGTGACCTTTCCAACGTGATTACGCAA
Organism: Ancherythroculter nigrocauda; assembly: GCA_036281575.1. Taxonomy (NCBI): domain Eukaryota; kingdom Metazoa; phylum Chordata; class Actinopteri; order Cypriniformes; family Xenocyprididae; genus Ancherythroculter; species Ancherythroculter nigrocauda. The sequence continues at coordinate 5,201,430 of VTFQ01000005.1, read as the reverse complement.
CACGTGGTGCATCACAGAGCAGTGCAAGACGAGCATTTGAGGTTAAAAAGTATATTTATTTTTTTTTTAGAAAATGACCAATCATTTCTCTAGATAAGACTCTTATTCCTCGTCTGGGATCATGTAGAGCTCTTTGAAGCTGCACTGAAACTGACATTTGGACCTTCAACCCATTGAACCCCAGTGAAGTCCACTATATGGAGAAAAATCCTGGACTGTTTTCCTCAAAAACCTTAATTTCTTTTCGATTAGAAAAAGAAAGACATAAACATCTTGGATGACATGGGGGTGAGTAAATTATCAGGAAAATTTAATTCTGAAGTGAACTATTCCTTTAAATCACCAGGATGACCTATAGGCTGAATGAATAAACAAGAGACAAGAAACTTCAACAGAGACATTTATAGGCATATTATGCATATGATTAAGAGCGAATGTGTAATGTGTTGCAAATAGTTCATGTAATCTACAATAAATTCTTATTTTACCGTTTTTCTTTATTTATTTTTGTATTTAAGAAATGATTTCAGGATTAGTTTGCAAGTCAATATGTGATTCAAAAGCTGATGCTACAAGCTTACCAAGTGACAATATGTGCGTTTTACCCCTTTTTTCCCTTTTCAATATTTACCTTCCATTTATAATGTTGTCACTGTGTTCTACAGCTTCAGTAATTCAATATGATGTGTAACTGATTAACATAAAAGTCTTTGTTTTGTCAGTTTCTCTCAAAGAGAGAGAATGGAGTGAAATGACTGCCATCCAGCAGTCAAATCACATCACATCACTTCAGCAACAATGAGAGAAGAGCAAGTGAAAGTGAATGTCATTGGGCAGCTCCTCCTGCTGGACAAAGACAGACTCTTTTTAAACACTAAACTACCATGACAGCAGTTGAATGTAATTATCTCCAAAGTATCTCAAAATGAAAAATTTCCACATGGCAACATTTTAGGAATGCATATTGCTATAATGCATCTGAGCCTGACGCATCATAAAATGCTTGACTGGATGTCGCACTATGAGAGTTTGATCAACAATTTTAAATGCCTTCATTGCATCAGATGTTAGATGTGATCATGATTCATTGAAAGGCTTTTTAGTCACCTGTAGGGTAATTTTGAACCTCTGCGACATCTGTCAGTGTCATCTGTCATATCTCGTTCTGCCTCCATTTTATCTAGATATTTCACCCACCTGGAAAACATTAAAGTGAACATATCATGAAAAAAAAAAAACTGTCTTTTTTCATGTTTAAGTGTTATAATCGGGTCCCCAGTGCATATACCACCCCAGAAAATGTGGGAAAAAACCCTTTCTCTGCAAGCATGTGAAAAAATAAGCCGCTCAGATTTCGCTCCCCTTGTGACGTAGGAAGGGGATCTTATTATAATATTACCACCCCTTAATCTGCACTGAAACAAGCACTGAACACTATTTAGTGTCTCATTAGCTTGTATAGCCTGCATATTGACCTTGACAAGCTCGATTGCTAAAAAAGGAGCGTTTCTATCCAAGCGATATTTTGGAAAAATATTAGACCATTAACAGCATTTGATAGCAATCATAAACATTAGCCTGATGTGTATGGCTCGGTTTGGCAAACAGGTACACTATGTATAGTGGGCGTCCATACGGGTTTTGCACAAAAGATTAACATGACGGCACATGCTAGTGGATGAGTTGAATCAACTCCACAGCAACTACATAAATTTATCCACTAACCATTCAGAAACGTCTAAAAGTTGTAACTTCTTCCTGAGTCTCTCCATCAGTGTCGACTCCGGTTTGAACAATGTAAGGCTGAACACCGTTACTGACAATCCTCATTTTGGCTGCGTGAGATTCTCCAGCTTTGTTGTTGTTGAGCTGTTAAAGCTCCGCCCTCTTCTGGAAAGTGGGCCGGGAGCAGCAGCTCATTTGCATTTAAAGGGACACACACAAAAACGGTGTGTTTTTGCTCACAACCAAATAGGGGCAAATTTGACAAGCTATAATAAATTATCTGTGGGGTATTTTGAGCCGAAACTTCACAGACACATTCTGGAGACACCAGAGACTTATATTACATCTTGTGAAAAGGGGCATAATAGGTTCAATTTAAGATACAACACTTGATGATGATTATCTACTTAAAGTACTTGAGCCCAATGGATGGTTATTGAATTTATTTTTAACTGTCATTATAAAATAAAACAAAGGTGCCCTTGAGATTAGCTAGGGTTATTTATTCATTGACATCAGCTACAAAATAACATGCACATCTTAAAGGTGCCCTCGAATGAAAAATGTAATTTATCTTGGCATAGTCAAATAACAAGAGTTCAGTACATGGAAATGACAAACAGTGAGTCTCAAACTCCATTGCTTCCTCCTTCTTATATAAATCTCATTTGTTTAAAAGACCTCCGAAGAACAGGCGAATCTCAACATAACACCGACTGTTACATAACAGTCGGGATCATTAATATGTACACCCCCAATATTTGCATATGCCAGCCCATGTTCCCAACATTATGAAAGGCATTACACAAGGGCAGCCAGTATTAACGTCTGGATCTGTGCACAGCTGAATCATCAGACTAGGTAAGCAAGCAAGAACAATAGCGAAAAATGGCAGATGGAGCAATAATAACTGACATGATCCATGATATCATGATATTTTTAGTGATATTTGTAAATGTTTCGTTAGCATGTTGCTAATGTACTGTTAAATGTGGTTAAAGTTACCATCGTTTCTTACTGTATTCATGGAGACAAGAGAGCCGTCGCTATTTTCATTTTTAAACACTTGCAGTCTGTATAATGCATAAACACAACTTCATTCTTTATAAATCTCTCCAACAGTGTAGCATTAGCCGTTAGCCACGGATCACAGCCTCAAATTCATTCAGAATCAAATGTAAACAATATAACAGTATACAGTACTCACATAATCCGACGCATGCATGCCGAACACTTTGTAAAGATCCATTTGAGGGTTATATTAGCTGTGTAAACTTTGTTTATGCACTGTTCAAGGCAAGCGTGAGCTCTGTGGGCGTGGAACATGAGAATTAAAGGGCCAGTAGCCCTTAATCGGCTCATTTATAATGATGCCCCAAAATAAGCAGTTAAAAAAATTAATAAAAAAAAATCTATGGGGTATTTTGAGCTGAAACTTCACAGACACATTCCGGGGACACCTTAGACTTATATTACATCTTTTTAAAAAAAGTTCTAGGGCACCTTTACGTTTTTTTCATTTGTAAACTGTTCATCATATATAAAATATTTGATTAGCCAACCATTAAACGAGTGTGAAAAGGATTTAAAAAGGCTGTTACCTCGGCTTCAGAAATAAAGAGTTTAGTGCATTGTGCAAAAGAGTTTAGTGCAATGTGTGCAAAGAAACTGTTTAGTAAGTATGTTTTAAGATCCCCGACCACACAGTTCAACCGTTTAGTTTTGACCTCCTTTGGGAGGGTTCAAATCCCCCACACACCACCCTTACACACCCCTACAAACTCATAACCTGTATTTTTGACTCTGAGTTCATATATCATGCACTCCTGCCTGCACAGTGTTCAGGAACCTGACAGGTTGGAGAAGAAGAAACCCCACAGATTCACCGTGAACTGAAGCGCAACCCCTGACATGAATCCCACCCTCCAAAATCGTAGCATGCACATGCATCCCAACACCTCCCATTGGATTGCATCCATTATTAATCTCACCCCTTTAATGAGTTGTTCACAAAGACCTGATGAATTATTAAAATCATACCTTGACAGGCTGGTCGGTTTGCTTTTATCACTGCTCAGTGTTTTCAGTGGTCAGTCCAGAGTTGAATGACCATTTGGCCTTTCTGTCAAGACCATATTTAAGCATTTTGTTTACACCACAGCCAAAGTTACCCACATATACACACACACACGCACATGGACTACAAAAGTCTTCCTCAGGCACGCTGGGCTATTCCTCACTGAGGGTGTGTTGTTACATGTCCAATTATAGAATAATATCATCACTCCACAAGGCATCTAGAGTGGCATCAAGTGAACTACGCACACACATTCTCTCTGACACACCACTGTAAATACTGTTCATCCTTAGGATGCAACATTGGTCTTATTTAAAGGGTTAGTTCACCCAAAAATGAAAATTCTGTCATTTATTACTCACCCTCATGTCGTTTCACACCTGTAAGACCTTTGTTAATCTTCGGAACACAAATTAAGATATTTTAGTTGAAATCCGATGGCTCCGTGAGGCCTCCATAGCCAGCAATGACATTTCCTCTCTCAAGATCCATAAAGGTACTAAAAACATATTTAAATCAGTTCATGTGAGTACAGTGGCTCAATATTAATATTATAATGCGACGAGAATACTTTTGGTGCGGCAAAAAAACTAAATAATGACTTATTTAGTGATGGCCGATTTCAAAACACTGCTTCATGAAGCATCGGAGCATTGAACACATGAACTGATTTAAATATGTTTTTAGTACCTTTATGGATCTTGACAGAGGAAGTGACATTGCTCCCTATGGAGGCCTCACGGAGCCATCGGATTTCAACTAAAATATCTTAATTTGTGTTCCAAAGATTAACAAAGGTCTTACTGGTGTGAAACGACATGAGGGTAAGTAATAAATTACAGAATTTTCATTTTTGGGTGAACTAACCCTTTAAGTAGATACAGAGTGATCCAAAAGTCTGACTCTACTATGAAAAAGCTTATATTTAGCTAATTTTCTAAAAGTAAATAAAACTTATATTTGAGTCAAATGATTCATTGATATTTTTTAAGCATTCATAATTATATTGTATTCATATAGTATTTCAATTGATTTTTCTTAACATTTTTCAAAATGTTCAGTCAATTTTAGGAGACTTTTCATTCTGCTGTGTCTATGGCCCTCTAGCGGTTAAAAACAAAACTGCATGCATTTTGTGGAAGAACGTGTTTTGGTTTTGCTTCGGCTCTGCGTAACTGTGCGGATGAATATGATCCTTCACAAAAGATAACGCTTTACAATAAACTCTGTTACATGTGCCAATAAACTCTGTTACATGTGCCAATTTATCATGTTCAATAACATAACTTTTTCACCTGTTGAGTAATAAAAACCCCATCATCCCCGCACAGCGTTTAATATTACAACATTTCAAATACCTCAGGTCTCGCCATCTCCGAAAAGCCAAGCCAATGTTGATTCTTGTTTTATTACGAGCTTTGTCCCGTTCTCTTTTTGCCAGCAGACTCTCCTCTGTTCAGTGTTTGTTTAAAATGGGTGATTCTCGGGAGATTGGAGATTTAGCTGCTCCTTGTCAACCTTTCTCACTCGTTGTGACAACTAACCTCTGCCACTCTCACACCAGACAGCTTCAAAGCAACCAGAGCAACTTTTCTTTATTTACGGATATGACGAGAGCGCACGGGCGTGTGACGTATGTACGCAATTTCCCGCGAAAACCATCCCGACAGGTCTAAAATATAAACACTTATAACAGGCTTACCATAGTGAATCTAAGTAAGACAAAAACACGTTTTGGAAAAAGGATTGATGATGTATTGACTCATTATTTAAATTTTTATCATTATGAACAAAGAAAAGTTATAGTGAGTTAGCAGATCTAAAATAATGATAAAATACTTAATCACATATCACTAGTTTTATAGAGCATGAACTATTAAGAGTCTGTGGGAGGTTTTAATCACCAAATTATTGAAGTCACACTTTGTATGGTAAATGAAAAATAAATGTGTTATTAAATCAGGATATTGGTAGTTTGTTGCAACTTTATTTTATGAATAAGATAAAGACAAAGCAATACATAATTTATTAGTATTGTTTACAAGCATCACAGTGAAGACTTCAGCAGAGTCCTGTTCAAAATTAAGTGTAGCTCGAAACAGTTCTCATTAGATGCAATTTGTGTTTGAATCCATGATGCCTCCCATATATATCTAAAACACACCCAGTCTAATCTAAATTTGAAAATTCATTTTCAAATTCACAAATAAAGTAACAGCATAGTTTACAGAATGTTCACAAAAATATACTTCATTGTATGTTAGCAAAACTATTACAATAATTCTTTTATATAACAACTGAAAACAACTAGGACAGAATTTGTGTCATCTCCAGTGCACAGAGATCTCAGTTTATGAACGTTCACTGCTTCCACCTGCTGGCAGACATCAGTATTACATTTACCTCTTTGTTTTCATGACTAAAAATTGGCTTTGAAAAGATTAGTTTTATTTTTTTAAGATGTAGTAAATGCATTTTTTTCCCCCATGTAATTTTAACAGCTAAGCTACACTAGTCATAAAAACATCCCTGAGTGCAAATTCATGCTCATTTAAAGGGGTCATATCATGGGGAATCTTTTTTTTTTTCCAGTTTTCCCTTGATTTGCCCTTTTTCCCCCTCTTTTATAGGGTATCTGTTGTGTAAAAAAAAAAAAAAAGGAATAAAATTTTCCCTGACCATTTGAATATAATTAGTGTATATAGTATGAAAACTGTAACTCTCAAAATGCCCTCTCATTAACAGAATTAATTGATTCATTTATTATTAAATGTATGTATCATGTTTAACATGGATTCATTTATTTATTATGAGTGTTGGACCTTTCTTCTAAAGTTTGATATTTTGACTTTGTTTGCTCCGGCTCTACAGTTGGTTGAGCCCACTTAAGTGCCTTGGAATGTGCAGCTTTATTATATGTTGACAATGAATCAGGTGGACAGGGCGGGATATATCTAGAAGCCCCTCCCCTTTTTTCAAAGTAGCCAATAGCGTTTCGACTTCAATGCGTCAATGGAAAGCATATTTACACTGTCTGAATCATTCTCTATTCCTCTATATAGTGCACTATGTGCCATTTACCATATAGAAACAGGTAAATGTGTGAACAAATGACCAGCCGCAGATTGTCTGTTTATAGTGTAAGAGGGGGCGGGACTTAAGATTCTAGAGAGCATTTGATTGGACAGAAGATTTGATGAGAAACTGAAGTACGCATTGATGTCATCGATGATCCATTTTATCGGAAGTGAGAGACTAAGTTTGAATGCTTATATCTCCTAAATGTGAATTTTGTCATTGATTTAGAACACACCAGCTTATTCATAACCTTAAGGCTAACATATTCATACTAAAAGCTAAAAAACTTACATTTTGGTTTCAGAGGGACTAATTTTATTGAAACTTAGTTTCCTCCCTAGCTTTACGATGTCAGATGAAAACAGTGTGGAATGGGGCTGTTAAAAATGATATTGGACTTCACAGCAAACCCTGCAGTCAGATATTAAAAGTGCAGCAAAGCACTTTTCCTCATTTCACATGTAAATCCTTTTGCAGTTTTAGGTACAACAGCAAATCAATAAATAGATAAATAGCAGCCTGCTAGAGGTTAGAGATGGCCAAAAATGGTCATAAAAACTAAACTGTATTATATGTAGACATCATATAACATGGTAAGTATAATACAACCCCCTTAAAAGTCCTGTACTGTTATTCCTATTCTGTCTTAGGTCTAAATTTATATATAAAATCCTGGAAAAAGTCCAATATCATAAGCCTTCTACAGTAGATCATTTTCGGGAGTGGCTTCAGTCATCTAGAGACACAGTGGACACGGCGGTTGCATTAGCGGAGCTGCTGATGGTGGCGAGTGAAGCGGAGCTTCCGTTGGCGACCGCGTCACGTGATTTGGCTCGAGGAATCATCATCTCCTCTTTGTTCCTCTCCGGTTTGACGAGCAGCACGTAGCACTTGGGGATGAAGACGCACGCGAGGAGACCGAAGCTGGATGCCAAGATTGCGAAGATTTGTACCGCCACCATGAATTTCCCCCGCGTGCTCAGGTAGGCGGGCACGAAGGAGATCCAAACGATGAAAAACACCAGCATGCCAAAGGTCACGCTCTTGCCCTCGTTGAAGTGGTCTTCCAGCTTTCGTGCCACAAAAGCAAAAGCGAAAGTCAGCAGAGCCAAAAGAATGTCGTAAGCGAAGATGGAGCAGATGAAGATGATGTTTCCGGTGTCGCACTCCAGGATGATCTTGATGTTCTGGGCGGCTGTGTTCTTTACGGGGTGTGGAGGCATCAGAATCAGCCACACGGTGCAAGCTACTGCTTGGATCAAGGTGCACACTATCATTATCGCCCTCTGGTGTCTGGGATGTATGGGGTCCACGTCATTCTTCTGAGGAATAGCCGGGGCAATGACGGCAGTGTCGGGACTTTGCTCAGCGGCCGCCGCTGCTGCTTTGGCTGCCTTGGTAGCATTTTTGACAGCTTTTACGGCTCTGGCTCTCAGCATGAGCAGAGCAGATTTGCCCATTAGCGAAGAGAGGACCAGAGCAAAGCCCACGGCCAGCGCCACCTGGCTGGTCATGCACGACCACATCTGAGGCTCACCGAGGAACACAATGGAGCAGAGGAAGGTGATCACCAAACCCAGTAACAAGGAGAAGGTAAGCAGAGGGTCGTTGACTTTCAGCCAGAGGCGTGTTAAGGTTAATCAAGAAGATGATCGCGACTACAATCGTAGCCAGAGCCCCAAATGCAGCGATGGCGATCAGCGTGATCCCAAGAGGTTCGGTAAAGTCCAGGAACTCAATGGTCTTTGGCACACACTCGTCGTGATTGGCATTGGACCAGTAGTCCTCATCGCACTGGATACAGCCTCGTGCATCTGTTGGAAGAGTTGTTAAAATTGACTCAACAGTCAAAAACTATTAAAAGTAACCACTCTGATTGAACAAAGATCCTTATTCCCATGACCTGTCGTGTTCGAGACCTCGCCATCTGCACAGGGGATGCAGTCGAAGCAACAGACCGGTTCTCCCTGCCGGATACCCATCCTGGTGCCCGGCTGGCAGCGTTCACTGCACACTGAGCGCGGCGTCTGTAACACGAGAGAAACAACAGTTTCTTCAGTTTATCTTCTATACGATTCCACATGCAATAATGAGAGTCAGACTTTAGCCGGTTGATTATCTTAACACACTTTACTGTACATAATGCATAGATAGATAGATAGATAGATAGATAGATATGAAATACTTATGAAATATATAATAATATATTAAAATATTAAATGTTTCAATAGATAGATAGATAGATAGATAGATATGAAATACTTATGAAATGTATAATAAATATTAAAATATTAAATGTTTAGATAGATAGATAGATATGAAATACTTATGAAATTTATAATAATATATTAAAATATTAAATGTTTCAATCGATAGATAGATAGATATGAAATACTTATGAAATGTATAATAAATATTAAAATATTAAATGTTTAGATAGATAGATAGATATTAAATACTTATGAAATTTATAATAAATATTAAAACATTAAATGTTTAGATAGATAGATAGATAGATAGATAGATATCAAATACTTATGAAATTTATAATAAATATTAAAACATTAAATGTTTCAATAGATAGATAGATAGATAGATAGATAGATAGATAGATATGAAATACTTATGAAATTTGTAATAAATATTAAAATATGAAATGTTTCCATAGATAGATAGATATGAAATACTTATGAAATGTATAATAAATATTAAAATATTAAATGTTTAGATAGATAGATAGATAGATATGAAATACTTATGAAATTTATAATAAATATTAAAATATTAAATGTTTTGATAGATAGATATGAAATACTTATGAAATTTATAATAAATATTAAAACATTAAATGTTTCCATAGATAGATATGAAATACTTATGAAATTTATAATAAATATTAAAATATTACTTGTATAATTACTTATAATAATACTTAAAAATATATAATAAATATTTGATGATAGATAGATAGATAGATAGATAGATAGATAGATAGATAGATAGATAGATAGATAGATAGATAGATAGATATGAAGTACTTATGAAATTTGTAATAAATATTAAAATATTAAATGTTTCCATAGATAGATATGAAATACTTATGAAATTTATAATAAATATTAAAATATTACTTGTATAATTAGTTATAATAATACTTAAAAATATATAATAAATTTTTGATGATAGATAGATAGATAGATAGATAGATAGATAGATAGATAGATATGAAGTACTTATGAAATTTGTAATAAATATTAAAATATTAAATGTTTCCATAGATAGATATGAAATACTTATGAAATTTATAATAAATATTAAAATATTACTTGTATAATTACTTATAATAATACTTAAAAATATATAATAAATATTTGATGATAGATAGATAGATAGATAGATAGATAGATAGATAGATAGATAGATAGATAGATAGAGCAGAAACAAGCTTCCATACAAAATAGAGATCAATTGCAATTAAATATTTTGACAGCCCTGTCATTATTATATAATCTATTTTATGATCATACTAAATTACATGCATGACATCCTCACCTCCAGAATACCATTGTTCCATATGATGGAGGTATTATCTATAGTCAGCTTCTCATCAGGAGGTGCAGTGCTGTTATAGTAACCAATGTGTGTATATGTGATCCCTCCGTCTGAATCACTCTGCCAGTTTAAGATCTCATAAAAGCCATCCACGTCACCATTATTGAAGTATATCTCCTCTCCGGTGTGAGGGACGGTGAATCTCAGGTTCTTCAGGTAGTACATGAGCTAAAGGCAGAACACAAAGTTATAAATTAAACGATAAAACAAAAAGTACATCACGGTCTGTGTGTGTGTCATACCTGCCAAGGCTCAAATTTGTTAATGTCAGCGCATGTGTCATTCTCAAATGGGCCGCTGCCCTCTTCACAGTGCTCGAGGTTATGTAGGGCATGTGCCACGGCATATACAGCCTTGTACACGTTATACGTAATCCTTAACTGCGACACATCCGAGTATGTATTGTTCAACTTGTTTAACATCTCTTCTCCAGTGCATCTCCTCTTGCCTCTCAAAATTTGAGTGTAATTCATAGAACAGTTAAAGACTATCCCCCAAAACTCTTCTGTAAGCGTGTCGTTATATGGAGTAATGCTCAGCAGGTGCTCTTCCAGGCCGGGTATCTCCGCACGCTTGACCGCAAACCCTATAGTGCCTCCCAGGACAGGCAGTATGTCGGGGTGACGGGAGATGGCGGCCGACGTGACCCAGGCCTCGCTGGCGATCCAGGTGCGGTTGGTAACGTTGTTACGCAGCAGCTCCCCCACTAGTGGGCTCAGATCCACGTCAGAGGAGAACACCACGATGATCTTAGCCGTGGAATCCAGCACCGCCTGCACGATGCGCTCGATGGCCTCGGGGTTGGAGACCTTGGGGAGGGTTTCGGAGAAGGATATGCACACTCCTGCCTCCTCCACCACCTCCTTGAACCTCTTGATGCCGTATTTCCCGTAATCGTCCTCGGCCGCGATGGTACCCACCCAGGTCCAGCCGAAATGGAGCACTAGTTTTGCCATTGCAACAGACTGGTGCTCATCGCTGGGGATGGTGCGGAGGAAGGTGGGGTACTGAAACCGGCTTTCGAGAACTGAGCATGAGGACGCGTAACTCATCTAGAGAGATGGAAAGACAAATTCGGCTCAGTTTAAGCACTCACAGATGCATCTGTGGTTGGAATTCTTGCTAAAATAATTACTAAAAGGTGTAATAAATTAAACCTAAAAATACACAACATGAATTATTAAGTCGGTCAATGACAAATCATATTTTTAAATGTGTCAAGTTTTGAGAAATGTGCTCTTTCTATTCATGCTGCTTTCACACAGTTTTGAAAAGCTTTTATACCATTTTCAAGAAAAGGTTAAATTTATGATGTCTAGTTTTCAATGATTAAGATGTTAATAGATTTGGACCAAAAAATGAGGGTCATGTCATTGCCCAAATACAGTGATAGTTGAAAGGTACTTGTGGGAAATAGTAGAGGCCAAGAATCCTGGCTGTGGCTATGGACAGATCCGAGCCTCCGGCTCCCACCAAAGCAGAGAGAGGCGGTCCGTCCCCGCAGCGGTAGTTGGGCACGGCCTCGTCCTGCCCCGTCAGGAAGGTGAGCGTTCCCTCCACAGCTTTGGAAATGGTGAAACAGGAGTCATAGATGACGTAGCCCAGCTCAGTTAGGGGTAGCAGGTCCGTTCTGTTGTTGATCTCATTCAGGGCAAACAGCATGGTCTGAGCCCAGCGGAAAGTACGGAAGTTAAAGCTGAGGGGGAATTTACATGTTAGAATGGTGTTTCCCAGACATGAATCAAGACAGAATTATTATTTTCAGCTTATTCAGTCAAGTTCATCTGTGACTGAAATGTTTAGATTTATATTTAAGTTTAGATATAGACTCGCAATTGCAAGAAAGTCAGAATTCCGAGAAAAAGGTCCGAATTTTGAGATATAAAGTCGCAATTGCGAGAAAAAAGTGAGAATTGTTAGAAAAAGTGAGAATTTCGAGATATAAACTCGCAATTGTGAGAAAGTCAGAATTTCGAGAAAAAAGTCAGAATTTTGAGAAAAAGTCAGAATTTCGAGATATAAAGTCGCAATTGTGAGAAAGTCAGAATTGCAAGAAAAAAGTCAGAATTGCAAGAATTTCGAGATATAAAGTTGCTATTGTGAGGAAAAAATCTGAATTGCGAGATAAACTTGCAATTGTGAGAAAATAGTCAGTTGCGAGAAAAAGTCAGAATTTTTAGATATAAAGTCGCAATTGTGAGAAAAAGGTCAGAATTGCGAGATATAAAGTCACAATTGCAAGAAAAAAGTCAGAATTGTGAGAAAAAGTAAGAATTTTGAGATATAGTCGCAATTGCGAGAAAAAAGTCAGAATTATAAGAAAAAAAGTCAGAATTTTGAGATATAGTCGCAATTGCAAGAAAAAAGTCAGAATTGTGAGAAAAAGTAAGAATTTTGAGATATAGTCGCATTTGCGAGAAAAAAGTCAGAATTATAAGAAAAAAAGTCAGAATTTTGAGATATAGTCGCAATTGCGAGAAAAAAGTCAGAATTATAAGAAAAAAGTCAGAATTTTGAGATATAGTCGCAATTGTGAGAAAAAAGTCAGAATTGTGAGAAAAAGTAAGAATTTTGAGATATAGTCGCAATTGTGAGAAAAAAGTCAGAATTATAAGAAAAAAAGTCAGAATTTTGAGATATAGTTGCAATTGCTAGAAAAAAGTCCGAATTGTGAGGAAGTCAGAATTTCAAGAAAAATGACAGAATTTTGAGAAAAAGTGAGAATTTCGAGATATAAAGTCGCAATTGTGAGAAAGTCACAATTGCAAGAAAAAAGTCAGAATTTTGAGAAAAAAGTCAGAATTGCAAGATAAACTTGCAACTGTGAGAAAAAAGTCAGCTGAGAGAAAAAGTCAGAATTTTTAGATATAAAGTCGCAATTGCGAGAAAAAGGTCAGAATTGCGAGATATAAACTCGCAATTGCGAGAAAAAAGTCATCATTTCAAGAAAAAAGTCAATTTCGAGATATAAAGTCACAATTGCAAGAAAAAAGACAGAATTGTGAGAAAAAGTAAGAATTTGGAGATATAAAGTCGCAATTGTGAGAAAAAAGTCAGAATTATAAGAAAAAAGTCAGAATTTTGAGATATAGTCGAAATTGCGAGAAAAAAGTCAGAATTGTGAGAAAAAGTAAGAATTTTGAGATATAGTCGCAATTGCGAGAAAAAAGTCAGAATTATAAGAAAAAAGTCAGAATTTTGAGATATAGTCGCAATTGCGAGAAAAAAGTCAGAATTATAAGAAAAAAAGTCAGAATTTTGAGATATAGTTGCAGTTGCGAGAAAAAAGTCAGAATTGTGAGGAAAAGTAAGAATTTGGAGATATGAAGTCGCATTTGCGAGAAAAAGGTCAGAATTGCGAGATATAAAGTCGCAATTGCGAGAAAAAGGTCAAAATTGCGAGATATAAATTTGCAATTGCGAGAAAAAGGTCAAAATTGCGAGATATAAATTTGCAATTGTGAGAAAAAAAGTCAGAATTTAGAGAAAAAAATCATAATTTAGAGAAAAAAAGTCAGAATTTTGAGATATAGTCGCAATTGCGAGAAAAAAATCAGAATTGCGAGAAAAAGCAAGAATTTCAAGATTTAAATTCGGAATTGCGAGAAAAAAGTCAGAATTACGAGAAAAAGTCAGAATTTCGAGAAAAATTAAGAATTTCAAGAGATAAATCAGTAAAAAGTCAGTATTGTGAGATAAAAAGTTGCAATTTTCTTTTTGTTTTATTCAGTGGCGGAAGCTTCCATAGTTAGTAGAATGTCTAAAGTGAACCAAATAAAGCGTAACCACATGTAGGCTAATACCAACTGGTACCACTAGATGTCATTGTACCAGACAGGTTGATTGGCGTTGTACAAGTTATTTTCCATTGATTTTGCAACATAAAAGTGGTCTCTCGGGAGGACAAACTGTAATTATTCCTTAGACAACAGTTTAATTAATTTTGCATGATCAATGATGATTTGAAATGCAGTAGGCTAACCTATATAATTATGACAAATTAAGCGTTGGCAATTAAGCAATTCATCTTTTTTTCTGTAATAATATACATTTATCAAATAACGACAAGCAGTTAAAAAGTACGCACGTTTTGTTTAAGTGCAGTAATGTGACAAATATCGACAGATCTAATGACAGTCTGAAATAGGCAATCACGAGGCTGTTTTCGCTTGTAAAAGGTAAATGTCAAATCTATGATGTTACCCCTCGCAGTCCGAGGACTCTGGAGGGATCGTGGTGTTGCTGTCCGTCGAAACCAGGCGTTGATGAACTGGAAACATGCCGCCAATAACCACCGTCTTTTTCAGCACTTCTTTATAACCCCTCAGGTTGAACTTGGCCTTGAGTTTGCAGCTCCCCTCAGCATCGGTGGATGTGAAGAGGTAACAACTCACACACAAAACTAACAAAAGACATCCTTTGGAGCTCAATCCGGTTAAATCCATTTTTAGAGGAAGAACATGTAAAAGACAGGCTGCTTCGATGTGCTTGTGTTGGAGAGGCTCAACAGACAGCAGGAATTACCAACGCCTGAGTTACCATGATCTCTCCTGAGATCCCTGAAGATTGCATAAGACAACTGATCAAAGCTGAGATTCACATCAGGGCTAAATGCCACCGAAAGTGACAAATATGCCCAACTGTTTTGCTCTTTTTCAGCATACTGAATTTTAGGCCTATTTAGTACTGAGTTTAGACTGTAGAGAAATGAATAATCTAACATTATCTACTGCTACTTTATGTTAGCCTATTATTCTTATATGTATTTTAGTTTTTAAGGTAACGGTGCAAATTCATTTCAATTAATTGATTTTACATTCTAAAAAGTGCTGGGTTAAAAACAACCCAAGTTGGGTTGAAAATTAACAAACCCAGCGGTTGGGTTAAATGTTTGATCAACCTTCTGGACAGTTTTATTTAACTCAACTATTGTTAAAAATGACTATATGTCTGGCTTAAAATGAAACCAAAATAGGTTGAAATTAAAAATCAGACACATAATTACTAGATGCAACAATAATAATCATAGGGTGAACATTTATTAATAAGCAATTTAATAAATGTTTATTGTTTAATTATTATTTATTAAACATATTAATAAATGTTCATTTCCAACATATTTTGGGTTCATTTTAAGCGAGCAATACAGTCATTTTTAAACAATAGTTGAGTAAATAAAACTACCCAGCAGGTTGAGTCAAACATTTAACCCAACCACTGGGTTTGTCCATTTTCAACCCAACTTGTGTTATTTTTAACCTAGCATTTTTTTTTTTTTTTTTTTTTTACAGTGTATTGAAGTATTTGGCATACGCTACCTTTTAAAAAGTCTTTTTTGAAGACTTTTTTTTCCTTTGGAAGAAATTAATAGCTTACTTTTATTTAGCAAGGATGTAATAAATTGATCAAAAATAACAATAAAGACATAAAATGGAACAAAATTTTATTTTTCCAATAAATGCTGTTCTTTTGAACTTTCTATTCATCAAAAAATGCTGAATATTCAGCTGTGCCATCACAGGAATAAATTACATTTTAAAATATATTAAATATATTACAGTTATTTAAAATTGTAATGATATTTCACAGTATTATCATTTTTTCTTTTTCTTTTACTGTGCTTGTGTATATTAAAAAAATGCAACCTTGGCTTGATAAACATAAGACACTGCTTTCGAAACAAATAATAATTAAATTAAATTATCTTGCTGAGCTCAAACTTTGCAGTGTAAATGAACAAATGAGATAAAATGTTGCAGGGAAAATGCCTTCATAAAGATTACATTTTTTATATATATTTTTAGTCATTTTTAAGATATTTTTCAGGAACAAATAATTAATAAAATGATTGTTTAAAACATTATAATAACAATAATAAATCATAAAAAAATTCTGATAATCACATTATGAATTATGTTTGTGTATTCTGTGAAAATAATCTAGATTATCTAGTCAAAATATATGCAAAATATAGACAAATTGAATATATTTTGTTTGCTTTTGAACAGTATGTGGGCATGGTGTTTGCTGCATCATTAATATTTTATGTAACTCTCTCACACTCTTTAGACTTATTTGGCTCTCCAAGAACATCAAAGTGAAACAGTGAAAAAATAACAGTGAAAACAGTCTGGGACGGTTACTGTAGAGACGGATGAAGATGTGGGGCTTGATTTAATTGTGATCAGCATGCTTCAGCTTGTTTGGTGACAGCTCTGGAGCTTGAACCTCCCCTGTCGTTTAGCTCTGTAACAGGCTTCATACTGTATCCTTACTTTCCTCTGGGATCTTGCTGTTTGTGGATGTGCTTGTCACTACATGTCTTTCAATCAGCACAGCGACACACACCTGAACCCTCTTCCCAAGTGAAAGGGAGAAACACACACAAGCACGCTGTAGTTCACAAACAAGAGCCTCACGTTACACAATATCTGCTCTTCACGCTTCAATGAAATGTCAGTCGAAGGTATAACTACTAAACAGGGATTAATATTTCCTGATAATTTATTAACCCCATGTCATGCAAGATGTGTGTCATTCTTTCTTCAGTCGAAATGAAATGAAGGTTTTTGAGGAAAACATTCCAGGATTTTTCTCCATATAGTGGACTTCACTGGGGTTCAACGGGTTGAAGGTCCAAATGTCAGTTTCAGTGCAGCTTCAAAGAGCTCTACATGATCCCAGATGAGGAATAAGAGTCTTATCTAGAGAAATGATTGGTCATTTTCTAAAAAAAAAAAAAAAATTATATTTTTTTTAACCACAAATGCTCATCTTGCACTGCTCTGTGATGTGCATTACGTAATCATGTGCATTACGTAATCAAAATCATCCGACATCGTTGTTTTACCTTTTTTTTGTAAAGGTCGTTAGACTTAGTCTTTGCACGTTCACTTTGTAGACACTTGCTCGGTACTTCTGCCTACGTCATGTGTGACCTTTCCAACATGATTACGTAATGCGTAGCACATCACAGAGCAGTGCAAGACGAGCATTTGTGGTTAAAAAGTAATATATATATATATATATATATATATATTTTTTTTTTTTTTTTTTTTTTAGAAAATGGCCGATCGTTTCACTAGATAAGACTCTTATTCCTCGTCTGGGATCATGTAGAGCTCTTTGAAGCTGCACTGAAACTGACATTTGGACCTTCAACCTGTTGAATTTCTTTTGACTGAATAAAGAATGACAAACATCTTGGATGACATGAAGGTGAGTAAATTATCAGGAAATTTTCATTCTGAAGTGAACTAATCCTATAATATAAACAGGGCCCAAATTTCCTAATAGATTTGAACTTATTACATTAGATTACACTAGCGGCCAGAGTAGATGACAAATATTTACAAGACATTTCTTTACTGTGTGAAATGCTGAATATAAAAACCCCAGAAATAAAAACTGATGCTGTGAGATTTTTATTCAGTGAATTGCAATAAAAATACAAGCAAAAACAGCTAAATAATATATGTAAAATATCTTTGGATTAGATTTATTAAGCATAATATGGGCTTCAGTAGTGACTTTGTCCACTAGTGGGCGCATTTGTCCTCTTGATCTTGTGCTTAAACGTCTATATTGAGAGAAATGGCTAATTTGCCATACATAAACAGCCAATGAATGACCACATTTCCTTAATGCCAGAGAGGACAAAAATGTTTTTTTGTGACCTGAAATAAAGCTAAAATAAAATATAATAGATGAAAAACTTAAAAAGCCTTGGAAGCTATTCAAAAATATTACTAACAACTAATAGTATATAAAAATAATAAACACTGATCTGTGATTTCTGATGGCTGGGAACATGACAATGAATATTGGGTCATTTTGGAAAAAAAAAAAATTAATATTTCTTCTGAAGAAAGACAAACATTAATAGTGATGAAAGCCAAAATATTTATTTATAAATTAAATTTGGAGCCAAATTATAGGGGAGCAAAATTAATTTTAGAACAATGGCAGAATCATTATTTATAAACACAGATAAGCATGTCTATTTGTAATGTAATTTGCCCCAAATGTATATTTTATAGTATTTTAGCAGTTTGTGAATCAAATGCAACTTAAATATAATCAAATAATGAAAGATCTTGTGATGAGAGAAATCTGAACACAGAGTTCTTTATTAAAGCTCAGTTTGCATTATACAAATATCAGTTTCAAACTGCATGCGGTGGCTTGGTCTGAGGCACAATACTAAGGTAAAACAGCATTGTTCATGTTTAGACAAAAAAAAAAAAAAGAGGGGGGTCAACATAGAATTGCATAAATTAAACTGAATATCATGTAATATTGCAGTTTACCCACTAGGAATTTAAACTTGTTAGTTGTATTTTTAATAGACAAGTAAAATATACACATGATAAATGTGACACTGAGAAAAAGACATTAAGAGCAATTAAGACAAGGGAGTAAGTTCATCTTGCATTGAGTTTTTTTGCTATCGTGACAACAGAAGGTTTTGAAATGAAATCCTTAAAGACAATAAATACCGAGCATGTAATTCATATCACAACAATTCTCTACATCATAAATTAGACGGAGGGCCGGACACCGATCTCCATTTGAGCCCAATCAAAGCCCCCGTCTCTCTATACATACAAGATCACGCTTCTGTTAAAGGAGTGGAATATTAAAAACGAGGCCACACACACACAGGAGGACTCCAACATTGACAGTAACTCATGGTCCAAATTCATTTAAGCCCAACTTGGCTCAAAAGGACTTGGTGTACTTTGCCCTCAGTTCACGTCCTGTCAATCACCTGTTCTTCCTCCCTCTGTTAATCTCCTTTCATTTGCCTTCAGAAACACTATTGCTCTACCTAGCGCAAAAAATACCAAGGCCTTTATTGGTGAAAATAAGTACACTGTTGATCTTATGTGTTTATAAGACCAGCCCAGGCAAAATCATTTAAAATATTACGCTATGGAAGCTTGTTTCCACCACTCAATAAAAAAGTTAAAAAAGCAATTTCGACTTTTTAATCTCACAATTCTGAATTTTTTTCTCGCAATTGCGACTTTTTTCTCAGAATTGCGAGATATAAACTTGTAATTGCATCTTATAAAGTCAGAATTGCGATATAAATTCGCAATTTTGTTTTTCTCAGAATATAAAGTCAGAATTGCAAGGTATAAAGTCAGAATGGCAATATAAACAATTCTGACTTTAACATGCAATTCTGACTTTATCTCTTACAATTCTGACTTTTTTCTCAGAATTGCAATATACACGTGTATGGAAGAGGATTAGGGCCAAGCAATAATAAAAAAATAAAACCATCTCAAGATTAAAGTTGTTAAATTTCGAGAAAAAAAATCGTTAAATTTTGAGAAAAAAGTCTAGATAAAATGTTGAGAATAAACTTGTTAAATTACGAGAAAAAAGTCGTTAAATTTCGAGAAAAAAGTCGAGAAAATGTTGAGAATAAAGTCATTAAATTACGAGAAAAAAGTTGTTAGATTGAGAAATTAGTTAAATTATGAGAAAAAAAGTCGTTAAATTTCGAGAAAAAAAGTCTAGATAAAATGTTGAGAATAAAGTCATTAAATTACAAGAAAAAAATCGTTAAATTATGAGAACAAATTTGTTAAATTATGAGAAAAAAGTCGTTAAATTTCGAGAAAAAAAGTTGAGATAAAATGTTGAGAATAAAGTCATTAAATTACGAGAAAAAAGTCGTTAAATTATGAGAACAAATTCGTAATTTAACGAATTTGTTCTCGTAATTTAATGACTTTTTTCTCATAATTTAATGAATTTGTTCTCATAATCTAACAACTTTTTTCTTGTAATTTAATGACTTTATTCTCAACATTTTATCTCGACTTTTTTCTTGAAATGTAACGAGTTTTTTCTCGAAATTTAACAACTTTAATCTCGAGATGGTTTTATTTTTTTATTATTGCATGGCCCTATTCCTCTTCCGTACACGTGCAATTTGCGTCTTATGAAGTCAAAATTGAGATATAAACTCAATTGTGAGTTATAAAGTAAGAATTGCAAGTTATAAAGTCAGAATTGCGATATAAACTCACAATACTGACTTTAAAAGACGCAATTGCAAGTTTATATCGCCATTCTGACTTTATAACTCACAATTGTGAGTTTATATCTCGCAATTGAAGAAAAAAAAGTCAGAATTATAAGATGAAAAGTTGCCTTTATTTTTTATTTCGGAGGAAACAAGCTTCCATACTTGTCACTATTCAAATATAATAATAATAATCCTTTTCGTGAAATGAGAGAAAAAAAATAATGCAGCATAAAATAAAGTCACATCCCTGAAAAAAAGTAACCAAAAAAAAAGAAAACAGGCACAAATTTCAGGAAGCCTCCAGATTTAGGAGTCTCCTTCACAGCAAAACCTCTGTGATAAACCGACCCGTCCACAGCGCAAAGAGCGCCCGTCTGACCTCATCTGTATTTGGCAAATAAACATCGATTGGTCACGGTTTTTAGACTACTGCTAGACTTCACCTGCCAGAGTTCAGGTAAGAAATCCAAACTGAAATCAACACTGCACAAACTGGGATAGTGAAAACAAGCTTTTAAAGGCAGAAAGCGGCAACACTTTATCCTTGAATCAGTGGACTTGCTTAAAAAACAAAAAGTTGTTTTGTTCGTGTCGTGCTGCTCATGGACAGTCGACAACAGAAAGTATGGAGGAGTGACCTGTCACAATGCATTAAACACAGAGAGCTGATACAAAAAACTAATTCAATGCATCATCATTATTATTCTCAGTGAAGAGGACAATAATAACAACAATTATAATACCAATAATATTACAACCGACCCCAAATAAAGAGGCCGAACTGAAGTAGCGATGTCAGCTTAGCGCCAATCACAGTACAACCTGCCATTGTAGGGAATGTTCCGGTCTCAGTGGGACAATGACAGGGCGGCGTGCCTAAAGGGGGACGCGGGAGTGGAGAAAAGGGGTTTGGGGGGAATGTTACAGTACTGGGAAAGGGGGAGGTAGAAGAGGAGTCGACAAGGATAAATCAGAAGGTACAATAGTCCACTGCTCTACTCCCATTCGGTGGTTCCCGGTGGCTTGGACGTCAGGTCATACATCACCCTTGAGATGCCAGGGATTTTCTTGATCTCGTTGACCATTTTGAGAACCACCTGTGGTCAGAGGAGCACGAATTAGTGATGGAAATGGTGGAGGATTTACAAGGCTGGAAGCTAAGGATTTTTTCAGCTGGCCCACAAAACAAAAAAGTAATAAATAAAATAGGGATAGTTATTGTCTTTGTTGTTTTTGACCCATAATCTTAATAAATAAGGTTGTGACATCAAAAACTACTAGCCCAACTCATATTAATTTCAAATATTGTTAAAGAAAAGTAAACTCATAATAAAATAAGAACAAATAATCAAATTACGAGCAATAGCACAAATACAACAGAACAAACAAACATTCAAATTACAAAAAAAAACATTTTTTTTTTTTTACAAGATGGACAAAATTTGTCACCAAAAAAGTCATTCGGTTTAACCAAAATTTCGGTTTTACCGAATGACACTTTTGGTTATACCGAATGACGATATTTTCAAACAATGCTAACAGGATGATATCTAGCTAGCTATCAAAAGGACAATCAAATATTTTATATTTAGTACAAGTTTTTCCATGTTTTATAGCTGTTGTACTGAATGACCTGATGTTTCGGGACATGTGTATGATCAAGAGAAAACATGAATTTTTCAAATGGTTAAGAGAGAGTAAGTTATTTTGCTTCACGACCATGTGGTCCTTTGCAGGTGTCTGAATGATGTCACATCCTGTCACATGATATTGACCGCATGACTTGACCCTTTATATTGGTTACTCCGAATGACATCAAAGAAATTCATTTTTTCAGACATTCTTTCTCATAACAAAGCAACGACTTCTACACATAATTTTAATGTTGATATATGATGTTATAAAATCATGCCAGAATAAAAAATATATACATTTATTACATTTTAAGATATTTTAATCACAAATGAAATGGCTGTATTGGCCTTTGGATGGTCAAACCGAATGACCTTTTGACACTTAAAAATTATTAAAATACCTTTATATGTAGCAAAATATAATTAAAACCTTTTGAATTCAATAAAAGAGATCTAGTTGTACTACCTTACATACTTTGGATGTCATATCTTTGTTTTTTTATCATTAAGACCTTTGGACCAAAAAATTACCTGTCACATCACTGACTAAAATATAGATTAATCCTTATTAAAGTTACAAAAGTTATTCAGTCAAGAGCAGTGAGTGATTTTTTTCTTTGTCTTTTGTTGTTTGATGAACATTAAAACAAAGACAGCAGTAGGTTTATTAGGCTGCTGTCACTTTAAGAGTTGCACGGATTAAATATACTGTTGCACGTGTTTTATTTCTCAACTGTTTATGTTCACTTAAGACATAACAGACTATGTTTACTAGGATACTTGCCAAGATGGGCTTTTTTTTTATGTAATTTTGTGCAAATAGGTCCATTCAAGAAGACATGAAAGAGAGCTCAATTCAGCATTTGCTCGGTCTGAGAAGCTGCTTTCTGCGACTACCGTATTGAGTTCTTTCGCATCTTCTTGCGCTTGAATATTTAAATTGGCAAGGCTTAAAAACAAATGCAAATGATAAACTTTCGTGATGCACCACTGGCCCGATCAAGCCAGGGAGGGTTTGTGTGTGGATGGAGGATCTGATCTCTTACCTCTTCAGGGATTTGGTTGTCTGGAGTAGCGGCGATGCCGGTCATGAAGTCGCTGGTGATGAAGGTTCTGATGACGACGGACCGTCTGCAGGACGGCTGCTTCTGCAGCGGGTCACGATCAAAGTGCAGTGGGGTGAGGATGACTGGCATCTGGCTGATTTTACTTGAGTAGCCTGGATATAAAGCACAATATATAATGGTAGTATATATGAACAGTAATGTTTCTATGATAATACCATAAGTAATCTAGCACAAATAATCCATCTAGTCTAGTTGACACTCCAACAAAGTAGGTGGCAGTATTGCACTTTAATGCTGGTTGCAACCTATCATAAAACAGAAAAAAGTCGATGATGATGTCATGTGTGGCTACTACTGCCGCACAAAATCATTTAGGAGGACATAGACAAAAGCAAGACGCTCTACACGCATCCAAAAAATGTTGACCCGTCAGTGTGGGACTTTTTTTGGATCCCATAAAAACGATGGATGTTAAGGCCTGTTCACACCAAAGATGCTAACTATATCTAGGGTTGCCAAACGTACCAGTCGGTACTTTAAAAAAAGTTAAATAAATAAAAAATAAAGGTTTAAGGTTGAAGATATCAGCAGATGCTGCCATCATATGCTCTCGTTCATCTTTAAGTGCTCGCTGAGCGTCAAAGGTTTCTATTTACAGCATGTTTTCACAAGCATTTTTAGCCAATCACAGACATATCTGTTGAGTGCATGAACACAATGGCCAATCAGGGGTGCTAGTCAGTAAGTTAGTCCACTTAAAATAATGTTTTTTTGGCTTTTAGTATTGCTTTTAGTTGACAGCCTTAGTGATTTTTAGAAATGCACCAGTCAATCGGCCATCAATCCGAATGGGCCGTTTTTTCAAATGTTATTTGCGTGGAAATATTACAAAGTCTGTAAAAAGGACATTAAGGGAACTAACTGTCTTCAGAAAACTTTTGATGGCTTTTTCTTTTCCTCTACCTCTGTATAATGCCTATTGAAGTAGAGTTTATAAGCCCAGCACTCTGGTGTACAGCAGTAACCAAGAAAACGCAATGTTACCGCTGTTTCATAAGCGCCACCTACTATCAGAGAGTGAATTTGCATTTTCAGTCTGCCGTTTTTTTGTGTGTTAATGTTTTGCTATTCTGTCTACAGATATAGTTATGGTTTGGTCTTTAATAATAAACAAATAAATTTCCTTAAAAAAATTGGCAACCGGTTGAAATTTTGGTAAGTTGACAACCATAATTATAATCATAACTATAAAGTTTTAAGAATCATTAGAATTTTATAAAAACAAGAAAGTCCACACCAAAACAACTGAGGAATGATGTCGTTGGAATCCCTTTCAAAATGGATTTTTTTTCCAGCTGATGAATGATTAAAACATTGACAGCCAATCAGAATCTAGGCAACTGTAAAGAGCCTGAGCATTTAAAGTGGAAGATGACAAAACCGCAGCATGCTTACAATAAACAGACCATTAACGTCCGTTGGTGTGGATGCTGATTTCATTAAAGTTATCTTTATCATTTTCATTCTTGCCGTGAACAGGTCTTTAGACACCCCAGTCACCAGGAAGTGCTGACCAACAGTTTGTGGTTACAAACTCTCTTTTTGCCTCATTATGCTCACATTTTTAGTGTGATTATTTCAATTTTTTTAAAAAAAAGAATAGACAACAAAGTTAAACATGAATTTGACTTCTAGAATTATCTATTTATTTATCTCTAGATACTATTGTTATTGTCAATTCTGGCCATTTGAACCGTTAAAATCGTATAAACAACGGAAAACAGTCAACATTTGCGGTCTTTGACTGATATTGTCTAACCAGGCAGAGACGTAACTGTGGTGGAAGTGTTTACTCAGCTCTTGCAGTAGCCATAGCTGTGGTGGGAGTGTTTACACATGTAAAGGTTATGACAATAATGGAGCAGACAGTGGAGACGGCCAGCTC